>JAJQWJ010000001.1:84270860-84870860 GCA_023637945.1 Phaethornis superciliosus | reverse complement strand
TAGTTACCTCAGCTTGCATAGCTATATGCAATTAATCTGCTCAAATGCAGTCACTGTAGTCAGAATGACAACCACATATGTCCATAAGGCTAATCCCTTGCCACCCTACACCTGGGAGTGAGGGGGTGGGGGCAAGGAGGGGAAGGAGGAAGTCTTGATAGTTTTTTCTCATACTTTGTTCCGGGAGACTACAGGTTCTGCTTGAGACAGTGTTTCTCCTAAATCTCCCAGACAGAAAATCAGAGGACAGTTCTAAGGCAGTGCCCTGCAGGACTGGGAAGCTGTCATGGAAGAGACCTCAGCCCTGCACTCACACCACTGTGACACTGAGGGCAGTTCTCAAGGGCCACTCCTCTCCCTTTTGAGCCTCCCTGCATCTGCCATAGGGGTGTAAAACGCCAGTGGTGCCACCCAGACTCTTGCTCACAGCCTGCAGGGCTAGGGCAGCTCTTGTTGCCCGTTTTCCTCCTTGCCCTCTCTCACCTGTTGTGTGTGATGCAGGCTTGGTGCCAAGCTCTTGAGCAGCTGCCCTTTTCCAGCCCTCAGGCATGCCAGCCCGAGGAGGCCCAGCCCCATTTGTTTGCAGTGGCAGCCCCACGAATAGTAACTACTTCAGGCCATTTTGCACACTTCTGTCATCTTATAATTAGCACTTGGTCCTAGCATGCCTCTCCCCTTCCTCTGCTGCATATCGCAGCATCATCCGCAGCCACCTTCACACATGTCTGTAGGTCATGTCACCCAAAGTTCCTGTGTGTGACCATCAGCCTCTCAGTCAGATTTTTCCCCCGCAAATGGCTCTAATGGGCAGAACTGTCATCAAGCTAGACAAGTCCCCACTTTGCTCTGTACTGGGCCCTTCTCTTTCACCACTAGACCAAAAGTAATTGTCCACCCTCCTCCTCCTGCCCTGCACTGAGACACATTTCTTTGTGCTAGGTACTTGCTTTCTTTCACTCCAGCAAGGCAGGAGACCCAAGGGAATCAGTGATCTCATTGGTGGCTATGCCCAAACCCACTGGAGAAAATCAGAGTTCTCTCCACATGCTAACTCCTCAGAGTGGTGAGAGAAACCCTTAACAACTTCCACCTGCAGGTTGATACTTCCTAGGTGCTGGTGCACAGCTCTCCCTAGCCCAGTCCTTCCTCCTGCAGCTAATCTACTGGACATGGATCACTTTGCACATTCTGTTCTTGGCAGTTACCTCAGGCCTTAATGCCTCAAAAAAACAGATCATATAGTGGTGGCCTTAGAGACAGCCTGATTGGTATCTGAGCAGCCAAACAAACAGTAAATTTGCATAAAATTTGGCACTCTGCTGCCTCTTAGTTCTGCCGATTCTGGGGGGATAATTCACCAACATCAAGTAAAGTTCATGTTCTAAGCATGCATGGGACTGAGGCTTTGGGTGCACAGGGAAGTTTGCAGGAACAGTGTGTAGCCCTCATGAACGGCCTTGTGCCCATCCCAGATCCTGCATGCCCCATCTTGTGCAGTCATGTGGATTTGGTATCGCTGACCACAGCTAACCCAACAGGACTTCTCTGTGTATTTATACAGAAATACAGATGCTTGCAGGAAGAGGAGAGAGTTCCCTGGTGATCCTTAAACAAACACTGATGAAGCCAGGAGCTCCTGCAGCTCAGCTTCCACCAGCACCATTAGAGCTTGTAGGGAAGGTGAGAATGTGCTCAGAGGAAGATCGTATTTCTGGGTGGCCATTTACAGTGTAATCATTATATGATTATTCGGATATTCTCTAGATGCCTTCTCCAAACTCATTCTCTGGGGTCTTAAGAAATAATGCTGTGGGAGAGTGCACTCCCATTCAAATCTTCTCTGTTTTGAATATCACCATGAACCTGCTTGGATATCCCACGCCTGTTTTGTCTTCATGTGCCCTGAACTAGATTGTGTGGGTTTTTCTCCTGCCAACTGGGTGAGCGGAGTCCTGGCCCATGGACAGTGCCAGAAGCAGCGTCAAGGGGTAGGCTGTCTGGTGAGTAGACTTCAGGCTTGGGTGACACCTCCACACATCCACACCTAATTCCCAAGCAGCTGCCCTTTATAGCATAGCATACCTAGGCTGTCAGCTGCAGCCAGGGCACCAGAAGGAAAGAGATGGTACAGTTCCCCAGTGGCCAGTGCAGACCTGGCAGCCCAACAGCTCTGTGAGAAACAGCCTAGTTGGCTACAGCAGCAACTGCACTGAGGTCTGGGGGTTTAAAATAAGTGGGTTTTTTTCCTCCAGCAGTGCTCATCTACTAGCTGGCTTGATTGTAATCACAGCCGCCTTAACTTGTAACTAATACTGTCCTCCCTGCAGCGTAGAGGATGTTCTCCTGAGTATCAGATACTGCTGTGTGTGTTTGCTTTTGTTATCACCCACCATCAGCAGCTCTCTTTAAAAGACCAGCTCTGACCAGGCACCCAGGAGAAGAGAACGATGCCATTTATCCTCTTCTCTTTAGCTGATCAGCCCTTCTCAGTCACATAAATGCCACTTGGAGCTGGTTCTCCTAACCCAGGAAGACAATCTGTGTGGCACACCTGGCTGCCTTTGACCACGCTTAATGTAGCACAGAGCACTCATCAGATCAGACACTCCCAATTAAACACACACAGCCTTCTAGGCACATGACCTCTCTGTACCTCCTGCAGGATACCTGTCCTCTCCCTAACCCACAGACCTGCACAGCTTTGAGAAGTCTGGTTGTATGCCTACGGTGAAGGAGGCCACACTCAGACACTGCCAAGGATTGTGGCATGACTCTGAGGGTATCTGGCCTGTGCTTGCATAGAGGAACAGTTCTCTCAGTTGTTTGCTTCAGGGGGTGGTTCTGGGTTGTAGCCATGGATCAGTTGGAGAAGGGGCAACATTACAACTTGTCCCCTGACTGCTAGCTTAATGGCTTTGGGGAGCAGGAGGAGATGGTGGTTGAACTACTTTTCCTTGAGGTATGAGAAGAGCATCCTGAAGCTGGTTGACTGGGTGGTCCTCCATTTCAGGATAGATTGTTCTTGTAGGTAGCTTTCAGAAGAGCATGCACCTGCTAGAAGTACCAGGAAAGGCCTAGCTTAAATGCACTCATCCTGATGAACCAGAAAGAAAAAGGAGGATGGAGTTGAAGTTGAGAGAACACGTCAGTATTTTAGGACAAGGAAAATGTAGAATAACATGTTGCAGCCAAGTAGGAAACTTGTAGTTACTCTAAGTATACTTTGGAAACATGGAGGTGAGGATCAGGTGTAACTTTAACTGTCCTGTAACAGTACCGTGGAATCAAAGCATGTTAGCTACCTGTGATAACAGAGCAGATTAAAACAATAGCTTTAATGGTGCATTAAAACACCCTTTTCCTTTTGTTTTTCCCTTTCCCTGTTTTCCTGCAAGGTACAAGCATAGGACTGAGGATGGCAGCGGGGACATCAGGTTGAGCTCCAGTCTCGAGCTGTGTGCTGTCCCCCCTCAGCTCCCCTCTGGCGGGACACCGGATCATGCCACTGGCTCCCGTGTCCCGGGGCCCCTGAAGCAAGGCAGCGGGGTGCGGGCAGGGGGACGGGGTTGGAGGGGGACCCGGGGAACCCCAGGCCTGCTGAGCGGGGCGGGCTGGGCGGCTCCGGCGGCCTCACCTGGGGACCCCAGGGAGGGAAGAGCCGGTCGGGGAGCCTGGGGGCCCGTCAGTCCGACGGGGCGGATCCCCTACGCCGGGACGACGGGGCTGCAGCCGGTTCCCCGCAGAGAAGCTCTGAACCCCGGTGGGGCGGGTGGGATGCTGAACGCCTCGGGGGCTGCGCTGCGGCAGTCGAGTGTCCCCCCCTTCCCCCCCGGGGGCATCAGAGGCGTTTGGCACCGCCTTGAAGGTCACCCCCAAGGGCGGCTGCGGCCTGTTCCCATCGCCCCCATCCCCGGTGCAGCCGCCGTTCCCGGGGGCGGGCTCCCCAGCTCCCCGGGCAGGTGTTTCCAAGGAGGAGCTAAGTGAGGGAGCGCTGGCGGCGTTAAATGTTCCGCAGCCGCGTTACACGTGAGACAGACGGAGCGTGGCGGCCGGGACGGTGCGGGGCAGCGGCAGGAGAAGGGGGGCAGGATGATGAGGATGATGATGATGATGAGGAAGATGATGAGGAAGGAGTGTGGAGGGAAGTGGCCGATGCCCCGCGGGCCCCCGTTTGGAGCCGGGACCCGCAGGGGGCGGGGCGGGGCCGGGTGTGTGAGGTACCGGGCGGGGCCTTCCTTCGGGCCCGCGCACACCTGCCGGCGCGGGGACGCGCACGCAGCTCCGGGGCGGGCGAGGACGATGGGGCACGCGCCCGCCCCGACCCCCGCGGCCGCCGCAGCGACCCCCGCGACGCCTCCCCCCCCCCCCCCCACGCCCCGCCCGTCCCGCGCCTCCACCGGGCCCCGCCCGCACCTAAGCCACGCCCCTCTCGGTCGCTTTAAGCCCCGCCCCCCGCGCATCTGCCCCGCGCCCATTGGCGGAGCCGGCGGGGGGGCGGAGCCGGCGGTGTATATGAAGGGGCGCGGCGGGCGGGGAGCGCGGCTGCTCTGTCCCCCGTGGGTTTGGCTTCGCTCCTCTCGCCGCTCCCGCCACCGGCCGGCTCACCCCTACCGCCCCGACACCCCCGGACGGGCCAGCCTCGTCGGCCGCTCCGCAGCGAGCGAGCGCGGGCGGGCTCACGCACGCACCCACCCACCCACCCAGACCTTTCGGGTGCCGCGGGGCGCGGAGCCCCGCCGGGGCCTGCCTGCGCCGCCCGCCGAGGGCTAGACCTCTCCCCGCCGCTCACCCGCCCGCCCTCTCGCCATGGCCCGCGGGAAGGCCAAGGACGGCGATGGCAACTGGAAGAAATTCATTTGGAACTCGGAGAAGAAGGAGCTGCTGGGCCGCACCGGGGGCAGTTGGTGTGAGTGCCGGACCGGGGGTGGCGGGGCCGGGTCGGGCTGAGGGGGGGGGGAGAGGGAAGGAAAGGGGGGGGGGGGGCGGCGATGCGGTGGGAGCTGCAGCGCGGCCCGCGGTGCCCCGCCTCTGCCGGCTGCGGCGGGGCTGCGGTGCCCGGCGAGGGCCGCCCGGGGCGGGGGAGGGGGCTGCGGTCGGTACCGGCGCGGCGCGTCCCCGCTGGGTGAGGGCGGGCGGCCCTCCTGGCCCCCTCATCTCCGCAGCCCTAGGTATCTGGGGGGGGGTCCAGCGGAGGGCTGGGGGCAGCTGCCCGCCTGGGTGTGACTTCAGGTGAGGCTGGGGGTGAGGCGGGGTCGGTCCCCGGCCTCGGGATGGAGCCCCGGGAGGGCCGACCTTGGCGAGGGCGCCTCGTCCTTGGCTCTCCTTCCCCCGCGGCTGGCCCGGCCCGGGAGCATCGCCGTCGGGGGTCCTTATCCTCCTAGCCGTCACCTGCCATGGACTACAGGGTGGCTTTTCTTTCTGTCTTTTTTTCTCTGGATAAAGCAAACGGAGCTGTTTTTTACCTCGTCGAAGGAGAGCAATTGGCTTTTAATGCCTCTGCAAGAAGGAGATGGCTATATGTGATTAAATGCTCATGATTTGTTAATTAGGTGCCGCAAAAATAATACGTGGTCTTAAGAGGCGTTTAACATTTTCTTTACACAAATAGACAGCCTTCCAGTTGCTGCCAGCCGCAGCTGGGGTGCCACCATCCTTGCGGTGTTGAATTGGGCTCCTGCTGTAATGGGTCGGCTGGAGGTGCCACATCCGGAGCTGACAGCTTTAGCTCTGGCAGGCGGGCTGAGTAGTCCAGGCATTTCTGCTGTATCTTTACGTGAGCAGAATTGGGCTGTGGGTGCACAGGGATAGGTGTTTTCTGCTCCCGAGGCAACTGCGCAGTGCTTCAAATGCGGAGGCTGAACCAGGTCTTTCTCCCAGAGTGCCTGTACCTATCCGCCTAGGACCGATTGCCATTTGTGGAGTTGATCTGCAGACTGATGATCTGATTCCTCTGTTATAAGCCAACCTGTTGCAGGGAAGCGCTCTCCTTCAACCCTGCTGTGCTCGGGCGCTAGACCCCGCGGGGTATTTTCTGAGACCCAGGAGTGGGTTTTGACCTTTAAGGTGTCTTTGGCGTTAAGAGCATCCTGGCTGGGAACCTAATTAAATAAGCTACCTCCCAGCGTTGGCCTTTTGATGTTACAAAACCCAAAAGGCGTTACGCTGCAGACAACAGCATTAGTGTTTGGTTTGTTACAACAGCACCTCCTATGACCGTGCTCTGGAAAAAATTTCCACACGTCCCTGACGTCACAGCCATTTGCTTTACGCTGCCTGGATACCAAAGAGTCCTTTAACTCCTGGAGCACCATGCTACCGCACCCAGCTATGCCCACCAGCCCTGGCTACCTCCCCTGTCTCGTGAGGAAGATGAGAGGATGGAGTGCTTTTCTCACAATGTCCCTCAGTCTCTGTGTTGCTGATTGTCCTTCCTGCTCGCCCATCTTTCCTAGACTCGAAAAGAAAACAACCAGAACCTTGTCAGGAGGCTTCTCTACCAATGGAGCTTTTTCTTTTTTACCATGGGGCTGGAGGAGTACTTCCACCTACTGTTCTCTCTCCTTTCCTTGCAGCTCATCACTTCAAGTCCTTCAAATAAACTCCTTTTTGTTTGTTTGTTTGTTTGCAATGAGGTGAGGACAGCCTGAGATCAAGCAGGCTCCCTTTCCAAGTACACTTTGGCCTCTGCACTGGCCTGCTTGTTTCTGCAGCCTGATTAGCATACAGTTGCTTGGCATGGGCTGCCTTATCCTTCCTGAAGGTGGCCTGGTGATGCCTAGTACGGCATGTTACTGTGCAGCTAATCAGCTGAGATAATCCTTGTAAACTGGTAACTGATACCCAGAGTCTCAACCGTGCTGCATCTCCAGGCTCATCTCTGCCTCACCCTCAAGATTATTCTAGGCATCTCCCTTTTGACCAAAACCAAATTTGGTCTTTCATTGGTATGTATTTCACTTTTTAATTGATATGAGCAGTGCTGGAACA
This sequence comes from Phaethornis superciliosus, assembly GCA_023637945.1. Lineage (NCBI taxonomy): Eukaryota > Metazoa > Chordata > Aves > Apodiformes > Trochilidae > Phaethornis > Phaethornis superciliosus. The sequence goes on along the minus strand of JAJQWJ010000001.1, from coordinate 84,863,873 downwards.
CATTTGTAGACATACAAGGCTGGTAAACCTGAGGCACTGTGGCATGTCTTGATACTTTCCTACACTTGAGAATTCAGTGCGAGAGCTATTTTGGGCCTGAATTCTGCTCCTGTTGCCCATTAATAGAGGTGATGGCCTGAATACCTAAGGGAGATCAGGCTTTTATAGTTGGTTGTAAACCTCAGTGTAACATTTACTATAGACTCCTGGAAATAGCTTTGAGGCACAGAGCTTTGTGGAATGGGTGTCATTCAGAGCACACCAATAGATGGCTTCTGGTGGTTGGGCACTTGCTTCACTGTAAGTCTGTCAGCTGTGATAGCGTGTGATGGTAGCATTGGATCAGCCAAGAGATCCCTTAAAATACAGAAGAACATGGCTTCATCGTGTTTTAAAGTCTCAAATCCTGATTCATAGATTTCTAGGTTTTCAGGGGCTCATGCTTCCAGCCCCTGAAACAACTGGAGTGGTTTATATTTTCTCCCTGCGTCAGAGCATAATCTCGCTGTTAAATACATGCCTCTGCAGTGGAGCTTGCCATCTGAATGCAGTGTGCTGAGCTCTTCCTTAAAAGTGGCAGAGGTTGGAAATCTTGTCCTGAAATGTGACTGCCTTGAGGGCTGGATTTGATTCCTCTTTCTGTTTGTCTTCTCTTGCAGTTAAGATCCTCCTCTTCTATGTCATCTTCTACGGTTGCCTGGCAGGTATATTCATCGGGACCATCCAAGTGATGTTGCTCACTGTCAGTGAATTTGAGCCCAAATACCAGGATCGAGTGGCACCTCCAGGTAACTAAATTGGAGGCCCATCTTTGACTTGGTGCAGGCTGCTCTGGAGAGGCGGGTTGGTTACTCACCTCAAGGAGGAGGGTGAAAACAAGCACGTCGTTGCTGCAACACATATTTGTAGGGGGTGGGTATGTTCTCAGCCTCCTGTGTTATAGCCGTGCTGGGGCTTGATGGCAATCCTGCTAGAATTAAAGGTTGCATCAAATAAAACATGCCTCCTGCCTGCAAGGAGCTTGAACTAGGATTCCTGCCCTTAAAGTGAAGTAGTGGAGTGGGGCTAACATGCTTTGCTTCAGAATGAGCTGTTTGAAGATGCTGGGTTCAGCTTTTCTGTCTCCATAGGCGCTGCACTCCCATGGGTAAGTGAAGGGACAAAGGTAAATGTTAGTTTTGTCCTTGAAATTGGTGTGGGCAAGGAGAAAGGGAGGACTGTACCACTTCTGGGTGTGCTTACTGTATTGCATTAACCATCATTGAACTAGGCTGTGGGATCTAGAGGAGGTTGGCAGTGTTCACTCCTTGGTGTTTCAACTGAACGTGTTGTGGGAGGTCAGTGGTGAGTCTCTCAGTTGCTGATGCATGACCTGTCCTGACTAGACAAAATAAGTTCTCCCCTCAAAATGAGAATCATCCCTCAAGCAGTGTCTGTGGCCAGCCTGCCTTGGGTATGGCAAAGGGTTCCCTGCTCTGCCCATCCAGGCTCTGCTGCGCTACCTGATCCCGGCTGCAGGCAGCGGCTGCTCGGAGCGTGGCGGGGAGCTGCGCCACTGCTGCTTTCCCACATTGCAAATGACCTTGAGGCTGCCTGGCACTGGGAGCTGTAATGATCCGTCTCCAGTTGCTCTGTAAAACAGTTCAGAAGCTTTTAATAACGGTGGTATTTAAGTGACAATTGTGAGGCTGATGGCTTGTAGCTACAGAAGTTGGCTCTGGCGTCACACAGTGTCTTTACCGCTCCGCTGTCTGCTGCGCTGGGCTGTGATTACTCCCTGTTCTAATAACACAGGGAGTAGGACCATCACCAAATGGTATTATATCTCAGCAAAGGCTCATCTTTTTCAAATAATTGCTTTCCCACTAATGCTTTTTAAAGACAGAGCAGAGATTGTAACTGCTGTCTTAGTGTGTGGTGGTGCTTAATGTACTAGCACAGCTGGGTTGAGTGATGTGTTAAGACGCTGTTTGTGTCTTTGCAATGGGCTCTGACATTTCCAGGGAAGACTAAACTGTCACTGATACTGCCCAGAGCTGCACCTCAAAAGCCAATATGGCTAATGGTGGAGTAGTTATTTTAATAATGTTTTCCCCAGCTGAAGCCCAGTGGTCTCACCATAAGTGAAATAATTAGCAAAGAAGTCCATGGATCTTGGGTCACGTCCAGGTAGACCTGCTGTTTAGCCTGATGTCACGTAATTACTCATTCTAGGTAAAATATTCACTATTTTGTGTACTAGCAGTTTGGAACTCTAATTTCAAAGCAACTCTGGTCACATTTTTGTAAGATCTCAGCCTGCAAAAGGTTCACTGCAAAGGGTTCATCTCTTACTGTATGCGGCACCAGTTTTTCTGGGGCTTTTTTTTTTTTTTTTTAACCAAAAAGGGAACCGAATCTTGATGTTCTTTTGTAGCACATACTGCAGAAATCAAAATGGAGGAGAATATAAGGGTCATCAGTGGTCTTTATAATGTGCTTTCAGAAGATGTACTGAAATCAAGGATAACAAATTCCATCTCTTTGGGCTGCCTGCTTTCATATATTCAATAAATAAGGGCTTTGAACCAAGCTGTAGTGGCACAAACATGCAACTTTAAGGATGTAATTACCAGTTATCATCACGAGGTCCTCCTTCTGCAGATGTGGACAATTTTAAGGGTTAATGTGGTGGTGGCTGGCTCTCAACATCAAGTCTCTTGTCGCGCAGCGCAGCAGCTGTTAGACCACAATGAGTCAAAAATAGCTGCTTAATGTGAGCTAGAGACTGACACTGCAGTGAGTTGCTGCACTGCTGTGTTTGGGAGGTCAGCAATCCCTGCATGCTGCTGCTGTGTGGGGTTCTCTGCACTGCAAGGACAACTGCTCTTCTGGCAACACACACACGTGTGGGAGTGTTTGCTCCTGCACTGGGTGAGCATTTAACTCCAATTTTCTGTGATCTGGGACCCCTGCAGTCTCCGAACTACATAAACCAGTGTGTTATGCTATTGTAATTCCTGGTTCTTGGGGGAAGATTTGAAAGCCAAGTAAGTATATTGGCAGCTTGATAGAGCCCCAGACTCTCTAGGAAGCTGGAAAACCTGATTTTATTATTGTTACAGTGCTCTGCCCTTCTTGGGCAAGTCACTGCTGTGCCAGTCCAAAACGGCTGGGAAAGGGGAAACTATACTTGAGGATTTGCAGGAGAAAATGCTGTAGGGGCTGCTATAATATCATTCCTGTTCTGCAATACAACAGATTTCATAACAGCAGCCGAACCTGCAGGATGTTTTATTGAGTTATCGATGTGGGTATAACATTGAAAGCCATAAAGTTCTATTTTTGTAGCCAAGTGTCATTACTATGCTAATTGCTTTCTGCATTGAACACAACAGGAATGCTACACAAGGCTTCAGGGCAAGCTGAGTTTTGTACCTTTCCGTGGTACTTTTTACCTCTTCTTTTCATCGTGGCGTGGGGGAAGGGAGGGAGGGAGGGAGGGAGGGAGGGTGCAGTTCACCTTCTTGTCCAGCTCTGCCATTGCAACAGCCCCAGCTCCCCCTTCCACGAGTGCTGCGGGCTCAGACTCTGCTTTAAGCCGGGAGAACTTCCCCGGCTAGCAGGGAGGGCTGAGGATATCGCCTCTTCCAGGCTCACCTTCCCTCCTCCTCCTCCTCCTCCTCCTCCACCACCATCAATCGGGCTGTGCATCCTGCCATCTTGTGGCGTGCCTCCTGTGAAACACAGCATCCTCTCACTCGGGAGGGAGGTGTAGGGCTGGGAGACCTCACTGCTGCCTGGAGCTCTTCTTCAGTGGCAGGGGGAAGGCAGAATCCCTGCTCAAGCTGGGGGATTTTCAGCTGTGTCCCTGCTTCAAGCACTGCCCGGCCACGATGTGCTTGGGCGGCGAGTGTGCCCTGGGAAGGCTGCTCTGGTGTCTGTTCCCCTCTAGGATTTTTCAGCTTGGATGGCAGCAGGAAAGCCCTGAGAAGCATATGCTGCCTCCTGTGAATTTGCACTTTTCCACTCCCTAAGCCTCTTGTTTTCTCAGCACCTCTGCTAAGAAGAATCTCTGAAGCTTAAGTTCCAGGGATGTTACCTGCCAAGTTGATTTTGCTGCATTTGTAGAAAACTTGCACCTTCTTTTTGCACTTCGAGGATGAGGTGAAGGGTGACTGAAAGCTTGGAAAGACATTGCTTGGTCTGGAGGCTTTTTACATCTATCCTCATTTAGTGAGCTGATGGGGGGTGGTAATTAAGAATCTTGTAGTGATTGCTCAATTTGTCATCTCTGTCGTCCCAGGAGTGTTCACACTCATTCTGAACAAAGATTACGTGATACTTGGAAATGAGCATTGCATGATGAAGTGGTTACTATGGACTTACACAGCCATTTCTAGTAACAGGCCTAGCTTCCCACTTCTAGTCTGTTTCTTTTCACCCGCAGGTTGCTTTCTCCTGAAGTCTTGCTCCTACAACTTAGAATGATAGTCTGTGTGGAAAATCTGATTTTAAATGAAGTTGAATAAATGTGATTTTAATCTACAGTGGTGGTTTGGAATTGAAACTGTAGCTGAATAAGAATCAATGGGTTGATATGCCTTTTTTTTTTTTTTTCTTTGAGGATCTTCATACCTCCACAAGTTAGAAAACCATCAGAAGGTGATGTTTGTTTTGAAGTCATCAGTCATTTATGTGGACAGTGTCAGTCAAATGAAGACAGTAATCTTATTTCTTAGCAACTGCAGAGCCAGTAGCAGAAATTGTCAGAAGTAGTTTGTCAGCATTTTCTTAGCAGTAAGCTACCTGATTCTTCCCTGTGTGAAGAGCAGCATCACCACACAGATGCCACGGTGCATCGCTGTGACAGTGTCATGAGCTGCAGAACCGTGGGGAACAGATCAGTAGTATGAAGATGAGGCAAGCATTGTTTAGACCCCTGGCTATAAAAGCACTTATGACTTTCTTCTCACCCAGGGCTGCTCACAAAAGGCTTCTTCAGGTGCATGAAACCCTTACAGGTTTATTCATCCCTATACCTTATTTGAGCCACATCCCTAGATATCTAGCAACCCAGAGCAGGAAGGACCAGAATGGCTCAGCTTTGTAATTCTTGTTGTCCCTGCTTGCTTCAGTTCCCCTCATGGGGATGAAAGGGTTTTGGAAGGGATGTAGAAGTATACTGCAGAGATTACCTTCTCTCAGTATACCAAATCAACACGATTTTTAAAAAATCTAAAAATCTGATGCCTTATGAACGGTTCATTGATTGTGCTGCCTTCTAGTTTGGCTGTGGAATGTAGAGGTAGAAAATAAATGATGATAGATCTTTGCTTAGGGCTTTGTCTTATCAGTTGCAGGGTGAGAATGGAGATTTTGGTGGAAGCTGGTTATACATTTTTAATTGGGATAAAGCTGTTTTCATAAGAAGCCTTTCATCTTCACAAAGATTTGCTTCCTCGCGTTATAAGTGATCTCATCTTTGCTGTAGTCCTAAACAAACTAAGTGCCTGCCATACCAAAGCCCAGTCCTGTGTGGTTCTTCATCTAGGTACCTGTAAATGCCCAAAATTCATCTGAAAGCAGCCCAGCTGTGGCCACAGGCTGAGCCATGGCAGGAACAGTTGTTCTCTCACTGGCCACTGGAGCAGCTCTGTGGAGATGTTTCTCTGCAAGGATATGCACACTGGGATGCTATGGATGGGAAAGTGGTCTGTTCTGCCAGCCAGGTCACTTGTCTTCTGGGCAAACAGGTGACTTTGGACTGTATGTGTTGGGGGCCAGGCTGTCCTAACCACAGAACAGGGTTAATCTGCTGGGTGGCTTTTACACACCACAGGGTGTACACTGCCAACCTTCCCTTCATCTTTGCCATGCCTGCACAGGTGTGTTTATGCATTGCCTTGGGTAATACAAAAAAATGGAGGTGGAGAATTCTTTGGTTTCTGAGCTCCAGAGCAAAACCATACAGCTTAACTGCCTGACTGAAACTTAGCAAGCCCAGCTGAGCTTTCCTGAATTTTATAAATATATACTTTCATGACATACCTGTAACTTGAACTCTGGAAAAGGCAGATGGGAGAGGAACCAAGGACTGACCTGCCTTGGCTGCAGCTCCTGTCAGCCACTTCAAGTAACCCTGAGCCTATTGCTTCCCAGCTGAGTGGTAACATGAGGAAGGTTTGGCAGGATGGGATTGAAGTCCCTTACTAAAATTAAACCCAGCTTATTTATTTTATATATATGTATATGTGTGTGTGTATTTAAAACTCTCTGTGAAAGTAAATGCAAAAATGAAAAGTGGTTGCCACTGACTTTGGAGGGTAGGACATAATTCTGCTAGTGGAGCAGTAAATTGTTTCTATACTTTTAACACTCAGCATGATCAATTTATACCAGAGGGAGTTTTGAGCTGTTAAAGCTGCTTCCTGGAATAACACTTGAAACCCCAAGCTACTCACTGGGTGTCTCGCTATCTTTGGCTACTAGGAGCTGCGTTTAGGGGAACAAAGCTAATCTTTGTCCTAGGTTACAAATTCCAACTCAGTGGGTAGTCGGGGGTGGGGGGGTGGGGAGTGGTGAGCTAGCTTGAGGAGGGACTAAGCAGAAGCACTCAAGTGGCTTTGGAAAAATTGCTGGAGTCACAAGCTCCTGTGGGTTGGGGCCAGCCGGCTAAGCTGCCCAAGTTTTGAACCAGGAGAACTTGTTGGCAACAGGCCTGTGCTGAGAGCTAAGTAAATGCTACTCCCTTGGTCCCTTTTTCTCACTAAAATGAAGATGACAAACTGAACAGAAGTCAAGACCTCAGTAATTACAGCAGTTGCCACAAAAGCAGTATGAACTCTGGTTTCTATTACTTAAGTTTAAAGTGTTAGCCACGCATCAACTCATCCAATTAAAATGTGACCTAAACATCATGCAGGGGAAGCTGTTTCCAAGTTGCATTAACAAAAGGCAAAGGGGTTGGCACTTTTCATCACCTGTAGGTATCACTTGTATCTAGCCCCTTCTCTGGGCATTCTCTCTCTAGTCATCCTCCCAAAGTCAGAAGCAGAGCTAGTTACACAGCCCAGAATCTAAATAGTCTTTCAGACGTCTCTCACATGTGGTGGTATCTCCTGCTCACCCGCTCAGTGAGGAGCTTGGATTAGAGAGCTCTGAAGGTGGTTTCTGCCATCAGAAATACCTGGTTACAGAGTGAAAGGGACAGAAGTGATGGGGATGATGAATTTATTGAGTGAGAAAGTGTCTCCTGCCCCACAGCTTACAGGGGAGACTGCACAAAGGAAGTGTGGATTGCAGGCAGAAGAGACCATACCTTACAGGAGGGACCTTCTTGTGCTTTATTGTGAGAGTTCATAAGTGGGCAGCTCATAGTGTGTTCTGCAGAGTTTCAAGTCAACATAGTAAAGATAGATATGAGTAGGTCTCCGTGGGACTCACACACAGAAGCTTCCCTTCTATCCTTGGGAAGGAGGCAGGAGTGGGCAGAGGCCCTGTGGTTGACTGTTTATCTTGAGGAAAACCTTGACTTATAGGCTCACTTCTGTGATTTTTTTTTTTTTTCTTAATCTGCATAATAATGCAAACACCACAAAGCATACTTTAGGCTGTTGTTGGGAAGAGGAGATAAGGTCTCATCAGAGCCTCCCCTTTAGTGAGTTTAAGCTGCTTTTTCCCGAGGTCTGAAAAACAGATTATTAGAATGAGTTACATTTTTGGTGTGTGTTGTGTTGCTTAGAGGCTATAAAGCTCTGAGATATTAATGTTTATTTCCTCATTTTGCTCTTCTTAGGATTGACTCAAGTGCCCCAAGTACAAAAGACAGAAATTTCCTTTTCTGCTTCTGATCCCAAAAGTTTTGAGCCGTATGTGAAGAACCTTGATAAGTTCTTAAAGGACTACAGCATTGAAGAACAAAGTGAAAGCATAGTGTTTGAGGACTGTGGTGGTAAGTCTCAATTGTTTCTTGCAGCTGAAGGCTCTGACCAGTGCTTCCGCTTCAGGTCCATCAGAAGCTGAGGGTGAGCAGTGGTAGTGTCTATCTTCAGCTGCTCCTTTTATTGTAGTCAGTGGCATGCTGGTAAACCAGGCAGCTCTAATTTCAGTAGTTATGGCTGATCATTAAATAGTTTAGACAGACCAGGCTTGGCCAGGGATTTATCTAAAATCTTTTTGTAGAGGTTATATGGTTGTGAACTCCCAGATTTCACTCGGATAAAGTTGCAGCTGACTCAGAAAAGCACGTGGGGCTGACCTTATCCTCTGAAAATCACAGGGGGTTTACTGATGACTTTCCTAAAGCCAGTGATGCCTCCTTTTGATGCAATGCAGCAAAACATTTGGGAGGTATTAACCTTTAATAGATTGTATATAATCAGAATAAGACTATCGCCTCATAATACGTGCATATAAAATTTGAGGTGATCCCACTTGAAAAAGCTGCCCAGAAAAGATTTCTGAGCCAGTGGATTACGAATACCTGTGTTCTCTTGTAGTCTGGGAGAATCCCGAGTTAAAACCCAAACCCCCTGCACACCTGCTTGCCTGGGACCAGCCCACACACAGGGGGTGACTGGATGCAGGTCTGTGGTGTCAGCCTTAAAAAGGGGGTGACACTGACCTGTTTGAGGGGGAAATCCAAACTACAGAGAAGCGTAAGTGTTGCTGTTCTTGACGAGCAAAAGGTCATGTTGCTTACAATTGTCTTTTTGTTCCCCCACTGTGACAGATTCTCCCGCTGATTACAAAGAGAGAGGACCATATAGTGAAGCCCAGGGCCAGAAGAAGGTCTGCAGATTCAGACGTGAATGGCTGGAAAATTGTTCTGGATTAAATGATCCCTCCTATGGTTACAAGTATGGCAAACCATGCATCCTAGTCAAGCTCAACAGAATTATTGGCTTCAGACCTAAGGCAAGTAGATCTTCCCTTTCTAGTGGAATCTACTGAGGAGGGAGGAGCTGGCTGCAGTTTTGCTGTGCCTGCTTTTCTGTCCCTGGAGAGAGATGAGTATTAAACCCCTTCTGCAGTGAAAAAGTTGTTAGAAGATTTGAGTAACTGCTTTAAAAATACTTTTCATTATAAAGCAATGAAAACTGCACGCTGCATGTTGGTAACAAGTAGCAGTGAACCTCATGGTGCAAACTTCTGGTCATTTATCTGGCACCTTCTGAGCCTCCTAACCGAATTGCTCAAACAGGGTGATTTCTTCAATTTATAAAACACATTTTAAATTCTTGCATGCTTCCATGATCTTACTACCAGGCCTGTAGTAAGATCATTATTGTGTCATGCCCCCATTTGCTCTGTTCTTTCCTCAGTCAATACAGAGTTTTCTGTCTTGCTAACATCACCTAATGAAATGAAGTCATGATAATACTCACTATTGGACTGAAACAGTCTGTAAAGAGTAAACTGCATCTGAGAGCCAGGCACAGCTCTTACACTGTGAGAAGATCTTCACGTTATTTACTGCAGTCTGTCAGATGCTGTAGGATGTCTCTGTCACCTGCTTCCTATGTGCTGCACCCAAAGGCATGTTTACAGTAATGCTGAAGAATGTTAATCTGTACAGAAAGGGCTTTGACTTTTAGTTTTTTCCACAACACATTTAAATGCTAATCAGTGCCAGAGGACACCCTGTTGAGTAAGGTACTGTGCAAAACCTGCCCCCCCATCTTCTGGGTGGAAGATAGTGCAAATGGTGCACTAAGCTACCTTCACAACCACCCATGGGTACAGTCAAGGATAGGGAATGGTGCTGTCTAGCTAACACATTTTGAGGAAAGATTTTCCTCGAAGGGAGCCTGTGCTAGAAGAAATGTTTTTCACATCTGATCCATGGTGGAAATGGTGTCTTTTAGCTGGAATGTGCTGTGTTTTGTGGGATGACACATGATGTGTCCATATTTAACTGGGGAAGAGAAGAGTTTGTTGTGTTCCTCTTCTCTTTGCCACTGAGAAGACTGCATTAGATGGAAGTCTAGTCAAGGAATGATTTTGCATTTCACTTAGAACTGACGTCTGTATCTGGGGAAATGTTTGTTTTCCTCATTCCATGATCCAGCAGAGACCCTGTAGTTCTTGTATTAGCTGAGGTGTGTGTAAAGCAGATCTGAGACCTGCAAGATTGTGAAGCAAAATTACTGCACAACACCAGAGCTGGCACTCCCACCTTTCCCAAACGTACTTGAAGCCTTTGTTCTGTGTAGGTCATGTGGAAGTTCAGCCATGACAGGGTGTGACTGCCACTCTTTGTTCTTTCTTGTGCGTTTCCAGTCCTAGCTGCACTCACCTGGCAGGTAGGTGGCAAATCCTCCTGCCAGCAGTGCATTTCTTTTCTTGCTGCTGCCTGGGCTTTGCACAAACAAGCCCTGCTAGCCAGCACACTGCTGTGCAACACTTACCCCAGTGACACCATGAAATGGCAAACAGCCTGGTGGGCTTGTTTTGGTATCCAGATCAGTAAAGCTGTGGATAAAGAACAGACAACAGTGCTGCTTGGGTTAAGTTCCCCAGTGGCTACTTGTGTTACACTGTCTGTCTGTCCCAAAAGCCACCACCAGGAGCTGCTGCCTGTCAAACCAAGCTGGAAGGGATTCTGCTTAATGGCACGTGTTTGGTACCACTGAGCTTCTTGCTGCTGCAGTCTGCAGTGTCTGGTGTGTAATGTCCCCCTGTTTTGGGTTTCTTTTAGGCTCCGTTAAATGAGACCCTGCCCGCAGAGCTTATGGCAAAATACAACCCGTATCTCATCCCTGTCCACTGCGTGCCCAAGGTAAGCTGCAATACAGTAGAGCAGAGTCTGGAAGCTGCAGGGAAAGGCGCTCTGACGTCTGTCTGAGTGTAGGGACCCTTCTCTGCCTTTCTGAAGACAGCTGGGGTGGTTCTCCCTTGGGACGTCTCCCTGGTCAGAACCACAGGTGACAAATGTGACAGCACTGCCCAAACAGGGAGGGGTAAAAGCAGGGTTGGATAGCAGAGGGTATCCTCAGAAGTAGCTGTTTTGCTTCCAAGTGCCGTGCTGGAGCTCTGAGGAGGGATGGCTGAAAAAAGAACTCCAGGGAAAGAGGTATTTTATTTGGCGTTGTGAAGCAGCTGAGGAACAGCAACCTTTATTTTTTAGCCAAAGAGAGCACATTGGTGCAACAGGAAGCTGTGGTGACTTCTGAATGCCCAGAGAAGTGGTCGAGTGTCTAAATAAAGAAAATCCCTTTTCCTGGCTGCTGGGTAGGGGGAGGTGCCAACCGTGTAGCTTGTGGGTTAGACAGCGCTCACGCGCCCTTCCCGCCATCGGGGCGGTCAAGGCGAGGATCAGTGATGACCCAAGAGAGGTGGTGGTGGCCTTGCTGCCAGACAGACGCTGCTGAGGGAAAGGGCCGCGAGAGGTAGAGTTGGGGTGATTGTCACCGTTTGTCCTTCCTTTTCCCGCCTTCCTAGAGAGAGGAAGATGAAGACAAAGTAGGCACCGTGGAGTACTACGGGATAGGTGGCTTGGCTGGCTTTGGCCTGCAGTACTACCCCTACTACGGGAAGCTCCTGCAGCCCCGGTACCTGCAGCCGCTGGTGGCCGTGCAGTTCACCAACCTCACCTACGACATGGAGGTGCGCGTGGAGTGCCGGGCCTACGGGCAGAACATCCAGTACAGCGACAAGGACCGCTTCCAGGGACGCTTTGATGTTAAATTTGACATAAAAAGCAGCTGATTGTACGCACAATTCTCTTCCTCCCCTCCTCCTCCTAGCCATTATAAAAGGTTAAAAAAAACAAAAAAAGAACAAAAAAGAAAACCTACTAGTCTTGAACAAACTGTCATACGTATGGGACCTACACGTAATCTATATGCTTTACACTAGCTTTCTGCATTTACTAGGTTAGAATGTAAACAAAAGTGTAGCAATAGCGACAAATATTTATTCTACTGTAAATGACAAAAGAAAACAAAATTGAGCCTTGGGACATGCCCATTTTTACTGTAAATTATGATTCCATAACTGACTTGTAGTAAGCAGTGTTTCTGGCCCCTAAGTATTGCTGCCTTGTGTATTTTATTTAGTGTACAGTACTATAGGTGCATACTCTGGTCATTTTTCAAGCCATGTATTGTATCTGTTTTCTACTTCTTGTGAGCAAAGACTTTTGCTGTCCAAGGTGTAAATACTCAATGGGACTAGAACTGGCATGATACTTCTCATTCTTTTGTTCCTTTTCAAAGAAAGGCCCACCTGTGAGACTCTAACAGCACTCCATATGGCTTCTGACTTTTCTGTGGTGTTTGAGTATTTTATTTGGAGGGGTGGCAGGGGAAACTAACTTAAGTGAAATTCAAGAGAATAGATGATTGTGTACTGTGCTTTGTAGCGAATGCTGTCTCTCTCTCCACCTTTTCCCTCATCCTTTGGTATGTTGTGTGAGAGACCGGGTCAGACTATCACTCTCCCCAGTGATAGGTGTAGTAGCTCTTTGCTTTGTATATTTTTTTTTTCTTCTTCTTTCTTTTCTTTTTTTTTCCTGCTGGAGGCATCGCACACTGTGGTGCTAATGTCTTTATTGAATGTTTTAACCATTTTCATGGTGGAAGAATTTTATATTTATGCAGTTGTACAATTTTATTTTTTCTGCAAGAAAGTGTAATGTATGAAATAAACCAAAGTCACGTTTGAAAATAAATCTTTATTTTAAACTTTATAAAAGCAATGCAGTACCCCATAGAATGGTGTTAAATGTTGTCTAAAGTGCAAAACTCTATGTTCTAACATGTAATAATAGCCAGGAGTACAGTGCTCTTGTTGATCTTGTATTTCAGTCAGGTTGAAACATTGGACAAATAAATGAATGAACACACCATCCTGTGTGCATGTCTTTTGCATGGGGTGAGGACAGAGGCTGTTAGCTGTCCAGAATCTTGAAGAAGTACTGCACCTATTTCAAACAGAAAATACATCTATAACATTTGCAGAATGGCTCAGCTGAAAGGAGTTGAAACATGCATTGGGATGGCCTTTAACTGTTGCTCTTGCCTGTGAGCAAAGGTGTCACACATCAGCCCCAGAACAGCATGGTTTGGTGTTCTTTTACTTATTTTCCTCTCTCCCCGAGCTGTGTCTGAGGTACCTGTGGCACACGCATACCCATGATCACACCACTCAGGAGCCCCAAAAAAGTCCTCAGTGTATTCACCATTACTTCAAGTTCTCCATCTCTGGAGGCACAGGCCACAAGCTCTGGTAGTAACTACAGTTAAAAAATGGTTTATCCTTTGTGTGGGCTAAAGCACCCACCAGCTGTGTGTGCTGTGGGGTGGCAAGGGCACATGCTGAAGGCATAAGCATAAGAAGCAAAGTTCCCCTGCAGGAACTTGTTCTGTGTGGTAGCTGGGCCCTGAAAACAGTCTGTGCCCAACAGGGCCGCTCTCAGACATGAAAAAATGTGGCAGTGGGCTTCCTGCAGGGGTCAAGATCAACTTATGCTGAACGAGGCGGGCAGAAGTTCTCTGTGTCGAGTGACAAAACATGACTGTCCTGGAGCAAGCTGCTCCATAAAGCCTTCCGAAATCAAAAGGCATGGTAATGGGAAAGCAGGCTGTGAAACTTTCTGCCATCTGCTAGAAGGAAAAACAGAGCTACAGTAGGTTATGGCCATGTTCATCTGTTTTATGCTATCCCTGAGAATCAGGAGCTAGCAGGAATGTCACCTTCAACTGTGTCACGTGCTGCTTTATGCTTATAGCCAGGCAAGGATTTAACAAAGATGCTGTGATTGAAGTGCTAAAATACTCATGGAAGGAAGTGCCAGCTGCACCTGTGGTAAAGCTGAGCCACTTTGTCTCCCAGCGATTGGCAGAGTGTGTGGCTGCCACCAGTGGGAGTGGGGAGTGGGCACACAGCTGAAGGTTTTGTAGCATCGACTGGCCCTGCCATTCAATTCTGAGGTGCACAGCCTGTGACAGTTTGGAAAAAAAGCCCAAAAACCAATCAAACAAACAAAAACTACCACGCACACAAACAAACAAAAAAACCCAACCCACCAAACAAACGAAACTAAAACCCAACCTTCAACAAAACAACACCCCATTTCCCACCACCCCCATCCACCTCTCCCTCCAAGAATGCAACAGCATTCTTATAATTTCTTATAAGTCAGCAGACTTATAGCAGCAAAGTGTGGCCAGCAGGAGAAGGGAAGTGACTGTGCCCCTGTACTTGGCACTGATGAGGCCACACCTCAAGTGCTGTGCTCAGTTCTGGGCCCCTCACTACAGGAAGGACACTGAGGTGCTGCAGTGTATGGAAAGAAGACCAGTGAAGCTGGTGAAGTATCTGGAGAACAAGTCTTACCAGGAGTGGCTGAGGGAACTGCAGCTGCTTGGTCACACAGAAGAGGCAGCTGAGGGGAGACCTTATCACTCTCTACAACTAACTGAAAGGAGACTGTAGAGAGGTGGGGGTTGGTCTCATCTCCCAAATAAATAGGTGAGGAAATGGCTCCAAGTTGTGCCAGGGAGGTTTAGATTGGATGGTAGGGAAAAAATTCTTTACTGAAATATTTGTCAGGCACTGGAACAGGCTTCCTAGAGAAATGGTGGAGTCACTGTTTCAGGAAGTCTATTTAAAAGATGTGCAGATGTGGTGCTTTGGTGCAGTGGCACCTGAGCTTAGGTTTGCCACATGGTGCAGTGGCAAACCTGGCAGCACCAGGCTACCAGTTGGACTTGGTGATTTTAGAGGTATTTCCCAACCAAAATGAGCCTAGGACTTATAAAAACAACAACAACAACAACAACAACAAAACAACCCCAACTTGCAGTTCGATACTTTATCTCCTTATAATTTACTACATGAGCACAGAGTCCAAGCACGAACCAGTAATAAAGATAATGGCTTACGCCAGAGGTTGGAACATTGTAGAAAGCTTATGGTGCTTGTGTTGGCTTCAGCAAGGAAGTGTCAAAGGGGACCCTGTATAACATACTCTTAGTAACAGTGCATGAAACCAAGCAAAACCCAAACTTCTTCCCTCCCCAGTCACTTTCTAGTACCAAATCAGTGAAAGCAGGATGGCCCATCCTGATCACTAATTAACTAGGCAGTAACACAGTAGCTACCACAGCCCTGTACCCTTCAGTCACCCACCAAAATGACCCAACTAGCCACAGCCCTCATGACAGCTCTGCAACCCAGGGGCTGCACCCCACCACCACTAACCAAAAAAAAAAAAAACCCCACAACCCAGGTAGACAGACATGCCTCCCATCCCATTACAAATGCTGCTGTAATTTGTCAGACCCAGGAGAGATACAGCATTAAACAGCAAAATAACCCCAAGCCCCTACTCCAGACAAGCAGGTGCAGCCTTCTGCCCAGCCTGCTGGCTCAGTGGCACCAGTACTTTTGGTACCCAACAGAACTGATGCTAAAATGACCTTTCTGAATTTGCTGTGGTATGTGGCTGGCCAAAAGCCTGGGAGAGGGGCAGGGGCAGGATGTGACACCTCATCAATCCAATTTAAAATGAGCATTGCTTTCAAGATGTGCTTTGTTCTTCAGTCGGTGCTGTATTGCCTATGGAAAAGCTCTTCTCCTCAGGAAGGCATCACTTTCCTTACTGCCTAACAGGACATCACATTACAAACTGCCAGGCTGAACATGCTGTTCTTCCTGCCAGATTGGCTCAGTGTTGTTAAGTATAATTGTAGCCATTACAGTGAATTTTACCTCCCTTCTTGTTGACACAGGATACCTGCGTTTCAGAAAGACACACAAAAAATACTAATAAAATAAAAAGCAGAGAGAAACGCAGGCATTTAAGGACAACAGCCTTCCAGGCTGCATCTGCACTAAAGCACACCAGCTACCAGTTTTACAGCTAAAAATGCTGGCACTTCTGGGCTTCTCTTCCCAGACAGGCACGACCCTGGAGTAGCTGTGCCAAGAAAAAGGCATTGCACAGTGGAGTCTGCTCCTCTGAGGGCAATAACTCTGGGTCAAGCCCCAGCCCGGGGCACTGACACTGCTGCTGCCACCACTGGCTCCATGTCCCTGAGACAGCACAAGTTTACTCCAGCTGTGTTGACCCCCACCTCCTCTGGTGCTATCTCAGCCTCCATGGGGGTCTGGTAATGACCCACCCCTGGCAGCACAACCTGACACAGGTGAAAGCTGTCCTCACCCAACACCTGCCCACTTGCTATCAGCAACAAAAGGCCCTGTGCTATCCCAGTCCTTAAAAGCCACTGATTTAGTGCAACCAATTTTCCCAGTCCAGGCTGAACAACATCAGCTTGCTTACAACCTACGGAAAACACCTTCCTTCTCAATTAACTTTTATTGGATTGTTGAAGATCTACACAGACTGTACTGGCAAGGCTCAGACACAGAACAGGGACACTAAGTATTGTGTAACGTACAAAACTAGCTGCTGGTATGTTCTCTTTATATGTAATTATCTTTATGTGGGTCAGCTGCCACCCAGCTCCCAATAATAACTGTTAAGAGCTGGCCTGCCCATGGTACACAGAAAGGATTCTTCTCTCCAAGAACCTCAGCCTAGGGAGCACAACAGTGCTAGACAAAAACCACCAGACAGCAGGAAAGAAGGGCCATCTGTTACCCCACACTAACACAGTGTTTTGTGGGAGAAACAAGACCAAGGATTTCAGCACTAGCAAGAGATTTGGGGTGCCCCCCATCTTCCATTGGGGGTTCCAATGGAGACAGCTTGAAGAACCCAATGCTAAAAGTACCAAGCCTTTTTCCAGGGGGAATCAGGACTTGGAGGTACTCACACTGAGCATCCAGCAAAGCATGAGGTATCCCAAAATAGTCTGTATTTTAGGAAATACTGTTACTCTTTTTCCAAGGCTTTGAGTATAGTATAGACCACAGAAATAGGAACTATGCCTGTACAAAACCTCTCAACAAGCTTCACATTTGACCTAGGGAAAAAGTCAACTTCTCTGAGCCAAGCACACCTGTGGTCTCTTCCCAGGACCAAGAGGTTGCTAAGGACAAACCCACACCAGGAACTGATCTGAAACCTTCCAAATGCATTTCACAGATGCCACCCAAATGCCCTTCAAATGATGCTAACTTTCACGTGTGCTCACTTTCTTTCCAGTGATGAAACAAAATTAAATTTAACATCAGTACTCTCCTTACAGATCCCAGGAACCATCTACCTGCTTTATAGCATGCAGCTACGCCTCCTGTAACTCCCATTCAGGGACAAAAACCAATAATTTTCACTAATTGAATAACTGTGACCTTCTGGCTCTGACCCCATGAACTGCTTTGCTGAGGAGGAGCCAAGAGCTACTTCAATTCCATGAAGTTTTGCTTCAGTCACACATGCTCTCTGCAAAAATTAGTGAAATCAGCTGCTTCCCTTGGGCATTTCCACACACTACTTCAAAGATTCAGGAGTTAATACAGCAGGCAATAACAAAATCCAGCTCCCTGAGAGCAAACAATTATAATCTGAACAATGTGCTCCTTAAGAGAATGAAAAAGCCAAGCAATTTTTTTTTTTTCAAAGGAAGCCAGTTGAGCGAGGAAGCCAGGCTTCTAAGGGAGAGCAAAAGATCTTGGTAATAATGCAGGATCCAGCAGAGGTGTAATGTGTCCCAAAGATTTCAAGTGTAAGAATTACAGATGGCTACAATTTAATTCTGCTTCTGCCCAGAAAACAAAGCAAAATGCAGTACTGATGAGAGGTGATGGCTAAGCAGCTCTGGAGACAGAGCTTCTGTCTACCTAAGGACAGACCAAGGGAAGAGTACCAGCATTTCATACAGGCAGCATTCCTTACATCTTGCCTCAGAGAAGCCCCCAGTACTCAATGTTCATGGTCCATTCTCCTTGCTCCCTTGGGATGGTAGTTTCTGATAAGAGATCCTGTTAGTAGCATTTTTGGCAGAAGCAAGGTGGCTGACAGGGAGACATACTAGCAAGAAATATGCTGAGATCATGGATTCACTTCTCATCCATCACCACAAAGGTGACATCAATTTAAGTCCTTCCGCACCCCTAATGAGCCATAACTGGTGACCAGGGAGATAAAAGGCTTTTTTATCCCTATATCCTATATTTTATCCCTATATATTCCCTATATTAGAGCCTGTCAGTCATCTTGGTGCCTTTCACACAGCTGGAGAGAGACACTTACTCATACCCTCTCCCCAAAACCACCACAAAACTGTATCTTCTTTGTTCAGTGTACATATCCAGGTATATTACTCAGAGAGTCTTTGCTGACCTAAAATTTCAGCATCACTACATGCTCCCTAAATACTTAGGTCTTACAATTTTTTTACAGGCTGTCTCACTTCGGGGTCGTTAGTAGAAACCAAAAATCTCTGCCCATTGATGTTGGTTTGTACATCAGCACAGACCTGCCAGCTCTGGTTAGCGAGTGCCCTTGCTAACACCTAAAATACATTCCAGCTCCAGTTCATTCAACTGACTCACATGACTAAATCATTAGACTAACACACCAAAATCCCATGGATTCATACCATCCTTCCAGCCACAAATAGTCCAGAAACAAAAAAGATTGTCAAAGAAGAGGGTCTGCTTACCTGCAGTATTTTTTGATCTGAAAATAAAGAACTTTTTCTGACATGAACCTGAAGCATGTTTAGTCCCAGGAAGTTTGTTAAAAAAAAAAAAAAAAAAAGGGGGGGGTGGGGAGGAGGGAAGTTAGTAACTCCTGCCTGTCTTTCAAGCATCTCCTGCCTGTCTCTCTAAGAAATAAAGCCTGTCACATTGCCCAAGGCAGAACAATTTGTACACAAGCACTTCAACTGCCCAATTTAATTTTTTAAGTACAGCTGGAACAAAAAAAAAACCCTACGCACCAGAAAATAAAATTTTGCCATGAAGCTTTTCGTAAAGAAACACTACAGAATAACAAAGTGTACCCTGCTTTTAAGCTATGTGCTGTTAACACAGTCACCTCAAATAATCCATTTGGTTATGATCAATTCTGAAAATCCAGTGAAAGAGAAGGGCAATGGAAGCTGTTTGGAAATTGTATTATAAAATAAAAGATTAGAGAAATCTGAATCCAAACAGGGTGTAAATGAGGACAAGACTATAATTTGTTACAACACAATCAAAACACCAAGAAAGTGACTTTTATGCTATTTACTCTGCCACATTACAAGAAAAGTAAGTGAAACCAACACCTTACTTAAAATACCCGAGTGTTGTTTCTTACATCATACATAACTACTGTGCTGAGTCAGGCAAGTGATTTCTGAAGTATAGATACTTGTAGATGTAATAAGAAGAAACAGATTCACTGCTTCTCCCTACTCCACAGCATAAGCTGGCTGCTCAGTAGCTGGAGCTGAACACAGAACCTCAGACTCTCCCACCAGGAGCTCTACTCCTCCTTTAGCAACATCTTTGGTCACCACCAGAAGAGATTACTTGTCTGGTAGAGATACTGATATGAAACAGTGTAAAAGGTCCTGGCTCCCATCTCATATGAAGAGCTACAATATGCCAGTGACTACTGCTTTCCCAAGGAGCTCTTTTGAGTCTACAGGATCACTGACTCTCTACTTTTTGCTTATCTTGAGGGTCTTGCCTGTATGAAAACAAGGAGCTGTTGTGGAGCTCCTGTATGATGCCCTTGAACCAGTCAGCTTAGGAACAGACAAGACACTGGGCACACCACTGCAGATATGGATGCAAGCTGCAAACACATCCTGAACACTGGATGAAAACACTGAAAGGGGCCCCTTCTGCAAGCACCTGACATATCCAGGTAAAGCCTGGCAAGGATGGAAGCAACAGGCAAATATATGAAGTAGAAGGCAGACAGCATTTAAAACTCTTAGTAAGCAACCAGGATGTTCCGTGGGGTAGCATTTGGAGAGGGGACCCAAGAGGCTACACCTGGCAGGAGGGTAAAAGTTATGACAGGTAAGACAGTTAAAAAAAAAAAATCCTGAAAATAAACCAACCAAACCAAAGTCCCACCCAGTCCACAAGTGCCTGCACCACCCTAAGACTGTGGCTCCCTGTGCTACTGGACATGTACCTCCAAACCAGCAGCATAGTGCTCAGAGGACCTTCTGAGCAATGGCACTGGATCTCGAAAGCTCCAATACCATGTGGGATGGATCAGCATATAGGAGACCAAGAGCTCATTTCAAGTCCCAGCAGCCCTCTGCAATTTCAACACCCCTGCTGTGTGCTGAAACATGTGCCATTGTGACAGGACTAGACTGAGTGACACATGAGTGACCAAGTTCCTCTTCAAGAGCTGAACTGATGAAGGCAGCTACCAGAGACAGCCACAGTTCCTGGTCTGTGGCTGGGCAGTCTCACCACACTGCCTCTCCCCAGCAGAACAGCAGTAACTACCACTGACACTCAGGAGGAAGGAAACATGCCCACTCAGTAACTCTGCCCACCTAAAAACACTGTCTCTAGCTCAAAGACTTGCCTACCTGTAGATACAGCATTGCCTGCCTACGTGCCAATGGACTTGGAGTTCAAGAAGAAGAGGAAGAATCTGGCTTTTAGGACACCCAGCATCCTTTCAAATTAACCACTGGCATTCTGTTCTGTTTGCACAGCTGCTACCACAAGATATGATGCCCAGTGCCTGAGTCCTCAGTAGTACAGTTACACAAAACAGCACTAAAACTGGTATGACACTTCACTTTGAATAACTAGTTATTATTACTTATGAAAGAAGTGGTTTCTACAGCTTGATAAACTCATAACTAAAGATAACCCATGTGTTAGCATCTATGCAAGATAGGAAATCTTGTTTGCAGTCTTCTATCCACATTAACATGTTTGGCTCTGTTTTCTTCCTCCCACGATCCACATACATTTCAACACATGTATGCAGATAGCTGACTTAAATTCTGTTCTTAATTACTGCTAGTTTACAGTAGACATTCAAGGAAGTTGCACTTATGAGGGAAGGGGGAAACCCTACACAGAAAGTAAATACCTAGCTATCATTCACCTATTTGACCTCTGGGAGAGAGAGGTGGGAGCTGCAACTGAGAGAGGTCAATAATAGAAATCCACATAAAATTCCATTTGCATCACACAGCTGTGTGCTACAGGACAACAGTGCTTTTCTTTCTTCAGAAAAGGTGCAGGACTCCTTGCTCAAGGAATGAAATGAAATTCTGAGCTTCTACATAACTGTGTAGCCTAAAATGTCCCCTTACTGCTTTCCCTGTACAAGCTCTTTCCCTGGACTTTTTTCTTTTCTTTGCTGTACTCTGCCCATGGTGCAGCTGAGTTGCAGTTAAACTGTTGCTGTGCTTCAGCTGGAGGAAGAAGGGTGATGCGGTGAGAGGCCTTGGGCTTTTTGGTCCAAAATGAGAACATGCTGATGGAAAGAAAGAAGCCAACAGCCTCAAAGACACAAACTGGGCCTCAGACAAGTTATCAAGAAGTGTCAAGCCTTCCCTCTGCCTTGAACTCCCCTCCACAAAATTACCTTGCTCAGCAGAACAGAACATGTGCCAAAAGCCAAGCCAAGCCCAGTTTGTCATGCAGGTTACCTTCAGGATCAGGTGGAACTTAAACAGCTCTGGGAGCTGCTTGGTTCGCACTTGTTAACTTCTTTCTGGCACTTAAAAACTTCATACTTGGCAGAACATGGGGCAACTAGACCTCAGATCTTACCCAGAAGTGGAAGCAGAAGAGCCAAACTATTTCACAACTCTGTTAAACAGGTTTCTTTTAACAGGCAAACAGTTAAATTTGCCTCTCTGGCCCACAAGTATAATAATTATACGGCCTATGTTCAAACTTAGGCTGCAAGACCTAATAATACCATACTTTACTTTAAAAAAAAAGAAATCACCCATGTGTTTTCAACATTATTATTATTATTATTATTATTTTAATATTAATTTCTCTTCAAATAGGCCTAGGCAAAAAGATTGCTTAATTCTCTGTATAAACATATATATGGCATTAGGAAATGTCAGACAGAATTCCAGTGCTGGCTAACATTCTGTGATATGCAAAAACATCACCAAATAAGATGAAGTTTTTGCGCTGCAGATTTTTTCCAACCTCTTCCCACAGCTGTTGGATAAAAAGCCTCAGTGAGTTAAAATGGAGAAGTACTTGAATCATAATAACAATTACCTGACAGATCTCTCTAGAAATTGTTTTGCACCAGGAGAGACTTCCATCTGACAGACAAAAATGGCTACTGTTTTGACGAAAACTTGCAAAATAACCTGCCAAAACCCAACTTCAACCAAAACCCTCCAATCTTTTATTTCTTTTCACTGGAGATGATTAAAAGCATCTTACCCTGGATTATGCAGCTCAGTATGGGCCCCTAATAAAAGACTTCACTGCAAAATTGCCATGACTGAGGGGAACAATGGCTTCTTTCTTAATATTTTAAAGACTCCTGAGGGAAATGCTGTACAGCTGAAATGCCCTCAGTGAAAGGTTCATTGCCATCCTATGCACTTCTGCTGTGTAATGTTTTACAAGCTGCACTGCCCTGTGAATGGGGAGAGTTAGTTCTCAGCTGGGAGAAGCAGCTTGCATAATACCAGACAAGTTAATGGGTAACAAGCAATGCAGGAGACCTTTGTTCTGAGTGTGACATACACAAATTCCACACTAAGCACATTGACGCTTCTGAGAGTTACTCATTGACATGCTTTATTAAATTGCTTGGACTATACCTCGATGCACCAAAAAGATTAGTTTAACAGATCTGCATACTTCTGCTGCCTTCCCTCCTAAACTGCTGCCCTATAACCTCAACCCACAGATCAGTTCCCTACTGGTAGGAAGGCATTTCCAGGCGGGATGACAGCGAGCACCTTGCAGCATGCCCACGTGCTGAGACACAAGCAGTGTCTCAGCAATGAAGCAGCAAAAAAGAAAAAAACAAAACAAAACAAGCTGGCAGCCAGCAGAGCTTCTGTAACAGGAGTCTGTTCCTACAGAAATGGTCGTAGGAAGCATTTGCTGTGTCCTTCTGCTGCAAGGTGAGTGCTCCCCCAGTCCACTCTGACCATTCCCCTATCCTCCCTAAACAAAGGCAAAGGGAAAAGAGGCATAAGGTGTGCTCCTTCTGCCCCTGTCTGGAATGCCAGATCAAGGACAGCTGGCTTCCAGCAGGTGGAAGCTGCACCAAATGCCCAGAAGCAGCACAGCTCTTAACACTTTTCAGGGAGTTAATTCCAAGCCTGATGAAAGTGATGCTGGTTTTCACTGTCCACAGCACTTGTCCAGACAAAAAACATCCTCTGAGCTGGCCTGTCCTACTACCCCTTATCATATGACATCACTTCCAGTCTCCCAAAGGCAGGATCCAGCTGAACTTCAGTGTCAAAACCTGGCTGCCTTCATCCATCAGACTGCAATAGCTGATCTGCATGGCTAGATGTTATTACTTGTTTGCTTAAATGCCTTAGAAGCAGTAAGCCAGTCTCACTGGTGCATGGCTAAGCAAGGGAAAGAACTTCCAGCAGTATATTGTGCAGTTTGACAGTCCACAGCCTTACTCCTGAACACCACTGTAATTTTAAGCTGTAATTTTACAGCTGTAATGCCCAGCTGTAATTTTAAGAAGTGATACAAAAAATCCAAAACATTATGATGACTCAGATGACAAGCAAAACCCACTCATTTTTGATAACAGCAAAATCATCCCCCTTCAGTCGGTTATTTTCATGTCTGTGGATGTCACAAATAGCTCTGCAGCAAGGGAGAAGGCCAGTAAATGATACTCAAGGAGGTCCTCACTGCTGCCTGGCTGGAAAACTGGCCCATCTTCCTCCACAATGCCCAAGGAAGAACCTGACAGCACCCAGCAGCCATGCGGATGCACGCACGCAGCACCCCAAGGAGTCAGTGGAAAGAGCACCCATGGGCACACAAGACTGAGAAGGAAGTTGGCACATCCTCCACTCCCATGAAAACTGGCTCAGCAGCCCACCTCCCTCTGCAGTTTCACCTAAAGCCTGTCAGACATGCAAAAGAGCATGCAGACACCCTCCCACAGCAATTGCCACATCACTGTCCACTGGAATAATCAGTCACCTAAATACAGCATCTTCTTCCACAACAGGGAGAAGGTTATTTCACCCCAAACTGAAAGTTTACCCATCTCATAGCAAATCCTTTTTCACTGATGGCAGCATCCTCTCCTTCTGCATGTAAGTACACTCACATATACACATGTATGACTACTGAGCCTTTTTTAATTACGCAAAGTAAGCCCAGGAGACTGACTGACTGCCCAGACACCATGACATTGGGACACAAAGATGTCATGGGTGGCTCAGGCACAGAAGACTGCACCTCAGTGGAGAGCCCTTTCAGGCAACACCAGACATGTACAGTCTATCATCCCTGGAGTGTTTTGCTGCAGTAGAAATGCCCTTATGGAAATACTCACAAAGAACCCTAATACCTTGAACTGAACAACATGAACAACAATTTACAGGCAGAGTGTGGCAAAATCCAGCAATGCTGGTTTTGCTGTAACTACAGGTCTGGGCCTCCAGTTTTCTAGTGGTTGCAGATCATGTGGATTCCTGCATCACCTGAAAGGTACTCAGCCACTTGAGACCCAACAAACTGAGGTGTGAGTACAGCACCACCTCCTGTATAAAGTTTTACTCACTGTATTTCCAGTGATGGGAGTAAGGCCTTCACTGACTGATTTTTACTTTGCTTTGAATTCTTTAAGGAGACACTGGAAGTCTGGTAGCCACAACACCTTGTATCAAGTACTTTGATTAAAACTAATCCAGGAATGTCTAATTTCAAAGAAACTTGTTTTGTCCAGAGAATGATGAATCATCAGATCCAATGGTCTGCAAGCTTCTATTTCAAAAACAGATTTATCAGAAATGTTCCTCAGGTCAAAGATGGTGAGTTGAGAAACAGAAACATCTTTCACCACATGTATGTGAAAGAGACAAATCCCAAACCAGCTTTAGTCTGGTAAATAGAGCACTTACTTGGGATATAAAGCATGCACATTCCAGTCCTTGCTGTGAATGCAGGTGAGTACTATAACTGTCTGCTTGTTCCAAAGACTATCTGCCTTATATAAAGTAGAAAAAAAAGACTGACAAGAGGCAAAGCATAAGTCTTTTGGATGTGGAAATAAATACAAACTCCTGCTCTGAAATGTCCTACGCAATATCAGTTAATCAGAAAAATTAAGAAACTGCTGGTTTGGCCTTCACTCATGAAACCCCATCATATCATAAATACTTCATTGCTACCAGACTCAGTTCTGTATTTCCTCCTCTCTTCCTCTCCCCCTGGGGAACTGATGACAAGGTGAAGAAAATAGACTGTTCTGAGCCATTCATGTCAATCCATTGTCATTTGTGAAAATATATTTTGTTCTGATACAAGGACACACAAGTCAATGAAATGAATAAGTAAGTACCTGACTTAGTAAGTCAAAGACTTAAACCAAGATGCTTCAGGGCAATATTCACCCTTTGGTATCACCAAACTAGGAATTAAAGAAGCAGATGCAGCTTTACAAATGAAAAATACACTGATTTTTCCATTGTAATCAGTTGCTTTTTAGGCTTAGCTGCCTCTCCCCTCCTTTTCTGAGCCAAAATGAGTTATTCATTAATTCTGGTATCCTTTAGTCACTGCTTAAAACGTGAAGCAGTTTGTAGAACAAAGACACGAGTTAAGGGTCAAACTTGTGGGACCAAGTGCTGTTATTTGCTTCTGGAGTTTGTATGTTTGTGTTTTCAAGATTAAAAGTGAACTTTCCTTTTTCCACGGAAAAAAGGCCTAACGAAAAACCACTTATAATCTGCTGTACTACATCAAATAAATATAGTGTTCTAAAACCAGGTGCATAAGGCAAGCCTTACTTATTTATTTAGTCCTTGCTGCTCCCAGGACAGTGCTTTCTCTCCTTTTCCTGAGTACTCCTTGGTCATAATTTCTGGGGAAAAGGTCACTTACCTTTCCCTTCCTAGTGACCATCAACTAAGTATGAACCACCAAAGTTACCTAGAGTTTGGCAATTGCTTTCAGCAAGCATTAGGTCAGGCCCTCAATTACCTACCTTACCTTCTCTAATTAGTCTTTATTTGTGTACACCAGCTGCCTCTGCAAACACTTTTCAAAGTGAAAAACTGGAGAGAAGGATGGAGAAAAGTTAAATTAAGCAGCATCTGGCTAAGTCAGTGAGTCCTCAGGAAAGCACCTGTGTGCTCCCTTCTATACAGGAATGTGCCTTTATTGTGCTTCCATAAATACTGGACATTCAAGGCCCATGATAGGACAGCAAATCAACTAGAAATCTCCCCTTTCCATCTTTGGTTTTGGAAGTTCAGAAATTACAAACCCAATTAACACACAGAGCAACCGGCTCAGCTTCCTATCCACAAAGTGGTCCTTTGGGAACCACTGACCCTCCACAGAGTCAGGGCTGTGGCAGGGACCTCTGAGAAGCTGCCTGAGCATTGGAAGTGTAAGCACTCCACACGCCAGACACCAGGCACAGCTAAGGCTTTCTTTGTACAAACCCACTGGGCTCCACTGAAGCTCAGAACTACTGGGGCTTCCATTTGGTAGCCTTTAGGAGAGGCTGGGACCTCTGGAAAAGGATGATCCAGATATCAAACATGGTCGGGGTTGTACTGAAGCTCTGAATCAAAGGTAGCAATCATCTTCATTCATGGTGTATCAGACTAGTTCTGCCTGCTTTGGGGCTCCAACAGTTCCCAGGGGCACACCTGGGTTCACCAAGAGTTTCAGAAAGTTTACATTAAGGCATCCTCTCTCCGAGAAAGTTTATTGGGTTGCAGAAGAGTAATTAAGCTATTTCCAATTATGGAAAAAAACAAAAACAAACCAGCAACAAACCAGCACAACCAAATAACAAGCTAAAACCAAAAAACAACCCACCAATCAAAAGCCAAACTAACCAAAACAAAAACGAAACTCAAAACCATGACAAAACCCCAAAAGCAACCAACAAACCCCCTAAAAGCCCCACCAAAGTACATGTAGAAATTGGGAATTAAAAAAGTGTTAGAAAATTGTAATTTTGTGAACATTTGTAATAATGATTCTGCAGTTTGGTTTCTAAAATTTGTTGCATTTAGTATTTTACTTTGGAGAAGAGAAATACAAATCAGAACATCTTCATGTTAAATTTCAGACCCAAATACTTTCATGCTTAAATTTGAAAAGTGGTTTAGCCAATCTCAGACAAAACCAGCACCAGAGTCAGAAATTTAACTGTGGACCTCCTAGCTCTTGAGTCTGGGGGTTTTAAAAAGGATCTTTCATTTTTGTAGTATGAAGACTCACCTACGAGATAGTAGGTTAGGTTTCTATCTGAAGTTTACTCCAGGCTCCTCCTCTACTAATCACTTGTCCTACGGTGCTACTGTGTAAAGCTTTTATAGCAACAACAGCATTAACATCTCAGCAACAGCAAGGTCTCCTACCAGAACACAGATACAACAGACACTCACTCCATCCTGAAAGACCCAAGTTCCACCGTGCCAACAGAGCCAGTCTCCTCAGTGATAAGTGCCTTACCAGACTCCAAATTCACCTCCTCTGAAACTAAGAATAATTGCTCTGCTAAACTTGGTTTATTAAAATATTCAGTTATCCATTAAAGAATGAAAACATTCACTACCATTTACTGAACAGCATACTACTTAAAAACATTATCCTGGCTACATTACCTTCTATGGTTGTCTTGCATGCCACACAGCCACTCTGCTCTAAGCCAGCACATAGAGAAGCTGAAGAGGAAGAAAGGTCTGGTTTCTGCTTGCCAGCAAGTGAGACCTCTGTGACTGGATTTGAGCTCCTCTCACAGAAAAACTCGCTGAGGAAAAAGTCCGTCCCAGAGATAATCTCTGTGTATCCTGTATTATTTCCTTTTTATCAGTTGTGACAAGCCCCTGCACTCAGACAATTCCAGAGGTTGCTTTTTATTTTGCTTGTTTATGTTTTCAGGCAACTACATTTCTTACAGAACATTGGTCTAAAGATAATCCAGGAATTAAAGTGCTGGCAGTAAAAAGATTTCTACAGTTTACATTATAACGCTTATTTGCCAAACAATGAGAATGGAACATTCACTGCTTTATTTACCCATGAAAGAACACTATTCCATGTCTTCTACAACTGATGGCTTAATCTGGTCTGTTGCAGAATAAATTATAGCCAGATTAAGAGCTGCATTCTGTGTATAATTATGCCTATGGTAAAAGAAGATGTTAGATCCTATTCCCCAAAAAAAGTTAATAAGTAACTGTTAAAATGACCAATCTGCAATGGAAACTGCAAAGTGTGTAGTCAAAGTAATACTGGATCAAGAATTCATCTTATGATCCAGCTGTGGGATTCAAATTACAAACACACATAGCGGAGAGCTTGAGAAACAACTCCAGACTCAATTTTTTGTTTTGGAGGAGCAATCCAACTGCTTTGTTTCACCCACCTCACAGTAGCTGTGAATTCAATTTAAACAACTAACTGAAAATGGGGTTACACCTGTTCTGCATTGGCATAAAGGAGACAGATTGTGGACACAGGAGAGAGAGAACTGCTGAAGTAACTAAAATCATTGGCAAGGCTTTAATTTTTCCCTATGGCGAGGCCTATTTTTCCCAGGCTATGTCTTTTCTTCTGCTGCCATTGAAAAGCCATGACTGAGGGACTTTAGGCATGTGGTAACAAACCTTTTTACTTGTTTAAATCCAGTTTCTTTGTGCAGAAACTAGAAGTTGTCTACTTTTAATGACAGCCAGAAAATGGTTTAAAATGCTTCAACTTATGGCTGCTATTCACTGTGCTGAATTTCACTAGTCTGTTCTTTAAACTAAATGCAATTTCCTGGCAACCAGCACTTTAACAGACATATATTATTTTATTTCATGAAGGGAGATGGTGAGGTGGTTAGTTCTTGCTCCTCTCAATGAAAACACCATTTTGCAGCACAGAATTATGCAAGGTAGGAAAACTCTTGCTGCTCCAAAATCCTGCTATAGTCTGACAGTAAACCACTAACAAATACATGCAGACAGTAAAGCAGAGGCTACGCATGTACTGGAAGAATATCTGCATTGATGCAGACATGCATCCAAGGTAGGCTTAAATACTGCTTCAGCCCCCATGTACAGACCTCAGTTTTGAGACAGGGAATTGTGTGCATGAGCTTGCTCTGGTTTTTGAATGGAGTACTTCTACCATTATAAATCCCCTTAATTTAATGGTTTTGTATTTTACTTTATTGCAATGAAAGCACACCAAGCCAAAATCAGATAGCAATTAATAAGCTAATATAAAATACAAGAAATACCAACTGATGTGTGTAATTATGACTGTCTAGAACTAACCCTGGATCCTATCTGGAGAATTTGAATCCCTAGTGTTTGTAATATTCCAGGATACCCACAAGCTCACTCAACATTGTAGAGACAATCCAGACCAGGAGTCATGGTGGCCATCCATGAAAGGGCTAAGAAGGTGTCCCTGCAGAAGCACTGTGAAGTGCTGATATCCAGTGCCAAGGACACATTCAGCCAAAGAGGAAACAATTGATTTTCATTCAATTTAATTAAATACTGTATTGTAGTATATTCACTCAAGAAAACTGCCTGGATTAGTTTTTTACAGTATCAGAATTAACTGAGTTAAATGTCCTTAATAAACTCTGTGCTTTTGTTTCTAGTTGATCACTGGTCTCCTATAGCAATGCCACATATGAAACACTTCAACAGATCAAAACAGTGTCAAGTATAACTTTTCACTTTAAAACTTCCTAGGATATAAAACCACATGCTTGTCTTGCAGGACTTACCTCTAAAAGTCCATCTTCAGGTAGGTCTGTGCAGTGGACAGCATTCTGAATCTTGTTCTTCCCAAAGACAGCACGCAGGGTTCCCGGCCGGAGATGACGGGCTATTTCCTATTGGACACAAGGAAACCAGGAGACCTTTGTGAACTACATTATTCCTTTATGTCATGGACACAGTAGAATCTTACAAAGTAAAACATTATTTTCTATTAATATACATGTGGTACACTATAAAAGAAAACAAAGAGGGACATTTCAGGTTGCACTATGCACTCGGAACTGCTGAAAAAAAAATGACAAAGACTATGGAACCTAACTGCTTGAAATTGGCCCAGCCAAGCACCCTTGAGTGAAATGCAGGATCCTTCATATTACAAATATGTCTTCCTGGCACTTGTATTAATACAGCTAGCTCATCTCTCAAGAGCTGCACAGAATGTGCTGTCCATAGTGAGCAGACACAAACCCACCACCTTGCAGAATGCCTCACCTAACACTGAACTATTTGCATCAGAACCTGACATTTGTGAAGCCCAGCTACTGAACACTGTCTTGGTCTTCTGAAGCTTCCAATACAGGAAAGACATGAAACTCTTGGAGCAAGTCCAGAAAAGGGCCAAAAAGATGACCAGAGGGCTGGAGAACCTCTCCTATGAAGACAGGCTGAGAGTTGGGGTTGTTCAGCCTGGAGAAAAGAAGGCTCTGGATGAC
Organism: Phaethornis superciliosus; assembly: GCA_023637945.1. Taxonomy (NCBI): domain Eukaryota; kingdom Metazoa; phylum Chordata; class Aves; order Apodiformes; family Trochilidae; genus Phaethornis; species Phaethornis superciliosus. The sequence continues at coordinate 84,833,347 of JAJQWJ010000001.1, read as the reverse complement.
CTTTTAGCAGCTTTCCAGCACCCAAAGGAGATCTACAAGAAAGCTGTGGAGAGACTTTTTACAAGGGCACGTAGAAATAAGGCATGGGCTTTTAACTGGAAGTGAGCAGATTTAGATGAGACATTAGGAAGAAATTCTTTAGTGTGAGAGTGGTGAGACACTGGAACAGCTTGCCCAGGGAGGTTATGGATGCTCCCTCCCTGGAAGTGTTTGAGACCATGCTTGATGAGGCTTTGAGCAACCTGGTCTTAGAAGAAGGTGTTACTGCTCATGCAGAGTGTTTGGAATCAGATGATCTTGAAGGTCCCTTCCAACTTAAACCATTCTGTGACTCTATGATGACACTGTGACTAGTGTCATCTGATCCCCTCTGAGGATCAGTCCAGACTCTATATCTTTCTTCTTTGAGTTGACATTTCAACACTACTCTTCTTCTACAACGCCAAACAACTCCTTGGCCTCTCAGAGCATTTTTCTTAATACAGGATATACCACTCAGGTCCTGAGGTACCACTTCTCCCCTACCTCTTTACTATGGCGTATCATCTATTTATACCACAGAGGACTGCCTTCAATGGCTCTCCCCTCTACCATGCTGTTTTTTTCCTAGGCATAATGCAGACCTACTGCACTCTGTACTTTGTAGTGTTTTCTTTTAACCCCTTTCCTATGCCAGCTGTGCTACATATTGTTTGCCTCGCTTCCCAAAATCCTTGAGTTCTTCTCCAAGCTCACCTCATACACTGTGTGTCTCCTTTTAAAACTTTGTAGTCATTGCATTAACCTTGTTTTTCCTCCTTAAAACCTTTTGGATATTCTTCCATGAGTGCCTCCTGAGCACTGCTTCCTGTAAGGGGACAGGCCAATGACAGACTGAGGCTACAGCTACTGAACAAAAACAGGCATCTGTCCTTGCCAACAGAGCCTACACCAGCCCCTTTCTGAAAAGGCACTGGGTACACTAGGGTGTAGTCACTTTGGAAGTGGCCGGCACAGTTTCAATGTGCCACTCCCAGGTGTTTGTTCTGGTGTCATTTCTGGAGGCTGCTGCCCCCACAGCTTTGTCACCAGACTGGATCATCCAAGCATTTCCTAACTTTCAGTGTCAAATGGGTTCAAAGTGACTTCAGTAAGGGCTCTTAGCCAAGCTGAAAGAATTTGCACACATACAGATGAGAACCTCTCACATGATGCACATTCTCTTCTGGGATGGGATTGAATGTTTTAAGCTAGTCCCAAGACACCTTACAAGAGCATCACCTTACAACACCCTTCAGACAATTTCCAGTAACCAAGACAACTGGACTTAAGGGGAAGATCTTCTCTTGGCAGAGCAAGTCCGAGATATTGTCCTTTAATAATAATTAACAATTATTACAGTGACCTGTTACCTAGGAACCTAGATACGTTACCCACGCTGATCTGTTACCCACCTGGAAGACAATCAAAGTGCTTTAATGCCTGGAGTGTGTCTAACCCAAAGCAGTGTACAAGGAAAGTTTCCATTTCCCATTGTTACTCTGTACGTCACAGATTATACAGGATCTTTGGATACGGATGTCAAGGATATTTGAATAAGATACACTTAACAGCAAACAAATTTTGTTTCAGAGGAAAGTTCAAGAGCTTCACTTAAAAGAAAAAAAAAAAAGCCGCAAGGAGAAAAAAACAATTCCTCCTCTTCATAGTCCTTATTAGTGGCTTGTGATAAGAAAGCCTGCTGGAGAAATACGTCACATGCCAGTTAACTATAGCTGTGTGACACTTTAATCAAGTCTTCCTTGAAACAAATGTTGGTTCCAGTAAAAACAAGCTGTCAGGAACCCAGCCATAGTATTAGGCTTCCAATTGTTTTAAGGAAAGTTTGGGCGTATTAGAAATAATTATTGTGGCTATGAAAACTTCAGAAACACTATAGCAAAAAACAGCTCAGACCGAAAAAGCTAAATATTGGTATTTCACATTATGTTTACTTCCTATGCATTCCTATGCTTTTGCTCCATTGTCTGACAGGTCCAAAAATGCTGCTTCTTATGAAACTTTCCTTTATGAATTTTCCTTTAATTCATCTCCCCCACCAAACCTCCTTTTTTTTCCTCTCTCCCTTTAAAAACAGTTATGACTTCCTGATTCATCATTTGTCTAAGATCTTATTTCTACTTCACAAGTTCACAACAGAACTTATGCTTCTTCTGTTGGTTGCACTCTGGATAACACTGGCAAAAGCTCCTACTGTTCTAGTACATGATCTCCTTCTCTTCCTTAATTTTTTAAATACAGGTTGCTATGCATTCTGCCCTCCTGAAACTCAATGGCCATCTTGCACATGAATGGACTTATTCTGTCTGGCTGGTATTGGATTCGATCAGAAATACACAAAGGTAAGTCCTCCAGCACTTTACATTGCTAACATCTGAGTAATAAAGATTTTTTAAAGCCTTTCTTGCCATCATGTAACAGTTAACAAAACAGTCTCTTCTAATATTTACATAGTCAAAAATTACAACAATAGTCAGTTCCAAACTTCTCCTATTACATCTCTGTCTTACACCACTGAGGAACCCTCAGGGAAGGAGGCTGTTGTAAATGATGGAGATGGAAAAAAGCTGTATGGGTATACCTATATATATATAGGTGTCCTTGTGTATGTACAGCTGGAAATATCAGGAATATTTCAGGGAAGTAGGAACAGAGTTCTCTACAGAACTTCCTCCTCATGGAACATCTTAATATACACTCTTCTGGTCCATAACAGGAGTCTTGCCAAACATTTTATTTACAGGGCCTCATCTGCAACAACAGGGAAACAGAAATGTAATAGTGGAGGTTTCGGTGGGTTCCCCTACACATCTCATTCCCTTTTAGAAACACTTTTTCCTAAACTTCCTGCTAAGTCTGGTTTCTGGAGTGTGCATTTGGTGCAGTGATTTTAGGTTTGTTTTTTTTTAAAGTAGTTAAGAGTGGGCTTACAGAGGAGTTAAGAGCAGCTACCGTATGCCTAAGAGGAGATAACGTGTGCAGAACTCCATGTGGATGTGTAAATTGGGATGCCACAAACTTGAACCTCACATGAAGAATACACTGTCTATAACAAAAAAACCCAGGGTTGTTGTACCAAAAGGTTTCATCCTCTTTGGTCTTGCTCACCAGGCTATTTGATCACACCTTACAGGCTGGGCTTTGATCTTGTAGATGTCCTTTGAATACCCTTGTTCTACACAAGATATATTTCATGTTTCTCTCTCGTACATAACTGGGATCAGTGTAACACTGCCCACACAAAGTACTTAGCACACTCTAAATAATCTTTTCTATTTCTCTACAAGTGAAAGGATACAAAAATGTCACCAATGTCAGTAAGAGGTCAAAATCAGACTGAAAAATTTTCATGAGGAAATCTCCTTCAATCCTCTGTTTTTTCTTGGGCTGGATGGGAAGTTAGGTAGACCAGTAATATGTATGCCAGATCAAAACTTTAGATTTCAAGAAAATTTGGCTAGGTTTTTTAAAGAATCTGCCCTGGATGCTTAATTGGGTATTTAGAAAGCCAAAAGGCTACTGCTCTTAAGCACTTCTGCCTGTTCTGTTGTTGTTAAAATTGTGTTCAAAGAAAAGGCAGAGACAACCCCTCACTCAGTGCATTCCCTCCCCTTCTCACTGGAAAACAGCAAAAACAAACAAAGGAACTTTTGCATCCTGAAACTTGAACAAGAGAAACTTGAAAATTTGTTAATGGTCCTCTTGAGTGAAGCAAAATAAAAATGAGAGTTTGTGATCAAGGTCATGAGGAAAAAAGTCACCATAAAACTGTCTATAAAGAGCTTTATGATGAAGGAGACTGGTCTCTCTTCTCACAAATATTGTTTCTGTTCAGTGTTATCACGGACAAGATGCTCTGCCTTCCTCCTTCCTATCCTTTATCTTGAGCTTCTCTATTTTGAAGATAAGGACAGACTTTTTCTGTGTGTTTGTGCACTACCACATAATCACACACATAAATCTTACTAGGTTTCATGATATACTGTTACAGGTAATATCTTCTACTAGTATAGGAAAAGTGGGAGAGGGCATAATGGGAGAAAAATGAACCAGACATTGAAATCTGCAGTAAAAGCAATAAATAGGCACCCCTGGTGGGCACAGGTACCTGCTTCTTCTCCAGTGCATGATGAAAATCACTTATCCTGCCAGCTGTAACTCAAAATACCTAATACCTGAAGGGAACCTACAGGAAGGCTGGAGAGGGACTTTTTCATAACAGTGTCCAGCAATAGCACAAGGGAAATACTTTTAAATTGAAGGAGAACAGGTTTAGATTAGATCACAGGAAGAAGTTCTTCGGTATGGGTGTGGTGAGACTCAAGTAGACTGCCCAAAGAAGCTGTGGATGCCCCCTCCATGGAGGCTCAAGGACAGGTTGGATGAGGCTTTGAGCAGCCTTGTCCAGCTGAGAGGTGCCCAGGGCCACTGCAGGGAAAGCCACTCTATATGATTCTATGATTGAACTCCTATCCACAGTAGTCTTGCAGGACAAGATCAGTCTTTTAGGTTCACCTTCAGGCCAGCAGCATTCAGAGGACTTCCTGAGCTGCAACAAACTGTACAGTCCCCTCTAAGTCTCTATTAAAAAAAAAAAACTTCTTTTCTTCCTCTATCCAAACCATGACTATGCCTCTGCTCCTTGCACTTTTGAACATTCCTCATTCACCATCCTTTCTGAAGGCTTTATGTTAACTTGGTCTCCCCTCTTGGTTAACCTCTGGCTTCCCCACCCTGCACCATGAAGCTTTTTCCTTTTGCAGGTCTCCATGCTCCACTGCTGTCACAAAAGAGATGGTTCCTCTTTCCTCTTGAGGCTGCCAACTGCTTCAGAATGCAGTAGCCAGCCCCAGGCAAACAAGCTGCCTTCCTCATTTTAAGGACCAGCTACGCCCTTATCAAGAGAACAGAACAAACATTAACTTTGAACAAACAAAATAATGTAAATTCCACCATGGACCATGGTATATGACTGGCTGAACTTTAGCCATTGGAAAGCACCTGGGCTTTGTCTGTAGTAAGTGGAGAGTGATAAAACCCTTTCACAAAAGAAAAAAAAAATCCTTTGCAATACAACAGCTATGTAAGGTAAATAGGATAAGTGCCTCTCTCTTCCCATCACCACAGATTTTCAGTTGGCTTCTTTTCAGGGGATTTTTAGCACCAGTCATATCACACACAGCTGGCTGCACAGAATTCTCATTCCTACACAAGTAATCAGCAATAGGTAAAATTACCCAAGTGGCACAGACTCTGTAATGCAGGACACAATAACAGACAAGCAGTTCCCGTAATCCTTATTCAAGCTAAGAAACACCTTAGCATCGTTACTGTGGAAACAACCTCAGTTGGTCAGTCTGATAAATCCTTCACAGAAGCTCCCATTCAAAGACAAAGGCTTAACAGTTAAAATTAAATCAGTGGTGGCAAATGATCTTGTGCCCAAAACCACAAGAGCTAGCCTGCCTCTGCTTCCTTTGCACATTTTTCTTTCTTTGAAGCCCATACTCCTTCCATACTCCAGCCAACCAATTTTAGTATGTGTGCTTCCCCCCTGGTTACCTCAGCTCTGACCTGGTTTATGTCCCCCAGTTTCATGTGATAAGTCACCATACACTCAACAGCAGCTGCTGCAGAACACAACAATTTTCTACTGCTGGCATCAATCTGAGGTCCATTTAATCACCCCTAAATGAAGTGCTAAGCCTTCTGTCTATATCACAGATAGAAAAATCTTCATAAGATGATGCTGCCTGCCACTGTAGTGTCTTTAACTCATGAAGAGCATATTTTGCCCTGAAACCTGGGGCTCACCTGTTGAAAGATACTCCAGAAGGTTTCCAAATACAAAACCAGGTCAGTGTTAAAGAGAATGCAACAGGTTTCCCCTGGCTTACATTTCAAAAACCAATTGAGAACAACATCTCTTGTTGACAGACTGACACATTTTCTCCATATGAGCTGCAGCAACGTCATATACAAATACAGCATCAGTATCAAGGTCCCTATGCAGCCTTTCAAGGGAGTCAAGTGTTATCAGGAAGTCTTTCCTACTTCCCACATATTACAAAAATATAATCAAATCAAAGCAGCCCCCTCCAAACACACACACTAAACACCCCTCATCTTTTAATCTTTATCACAAACCAAACTGATACACATGTTCTCAAGACTCTGGGAAGGTTGTATTGAAAGTCATTACAATACTTTTCCTAATCATCTACCTCCTGAGCACTGTGCATTTCTTTGACCTCAACATTCAGGTTGTCTTCTACTGACTGATGGTAAAATATTTATGCCTCCAATCACTTACTGGCTGTCCTGACAAGTTTCTCAGATCTTTAACCAAGACAAGTCTGTGTGCATATAGTAATGTAATTGAAATAGCATGGCTGCAAAGGTTTGTTCAGCAAATCGAATTATCCATGCTACAGTATCCAAATTTTCAAATTCAAGGCTGTAAACAGTGCATCTGAGCCTCACCTCCTTCCAAAAGCAAATAATTTTGCAACAGTAGCAGCAAGTAATTAAACCACAGTTTGTTTTGTTTTATCTGGTTTGAGTGAGAAAAAAAAATTCAATCTATTTTTCTGTTTATTTTAAAGTCAACCTCTCTCTGAACTACCAGTCTGAAGCCCAATATCTTTTGGAATTTTTGCTAAGGGACCTAAAATAATCTTTCATACTCCACTGCTGGCAGTTTTTCTGAAGTTCACAAGTCTGTAGAAGTTGTTACACTGTCTCCTTCTCACTCTCCATCCCCTGAAGCACTTCGAGTCTCTCTGCTTCACTCCTACACTTCCCCTACCACTCCTCCTCCTTATCACCCCAAAGGTGCTGCACCAGCTCTCCACAGACTCTGTGCTGTGGGCAGCAAACGTGGCACATTTGCCAGCCTGAGAGAGCATTTTTACTGGTCTTGGCACTTCTGACTGATGCCTAAACAATTCTAAAGATAACTGCTTTGGGTACCTGTCTGCCATTGTCAATGGTCTGAATTCAGATAAGAGCAAACAGCCATGCTCCTGAGTTAAGTGTAAACTAGATTAGATGATGAAGTCTTGAGGATAACTGACATATCAAATGTAAGTGGGTTGCAAATAGGAATAAAGATAAAATACCTATGTACAGTAAGGCATGTCTACATTATGGGACAAGTTGGAAAAAGGAAGCACTTAAGAACTAAAAAGCAACTAAACCCCACAAGACATCAGAAAATACAGGGGAACTGTATTTTGATCATCAGTTGCTTTACTTTGAGCTTTAAAGGTAAAATATTGGTTCTACTGATGCTTTTCCAGTAACTTCAAGACATTGAGAATTTCATGCATTTAATTCACCTGAAAAACAAGGATTAAAAAATCATGGACTGCACAGGGTATTTTGAGATTTCATTAACTCATGTCAGCAAAATATCCAGTGAAAGTCACTATGAAGCTTTAAGAAATTATTTTCAGTCTGTAGATATCTTGGTTGAGTTTTTTCTGGTATGAAGAAAAACTTAAAGTTATCTTTTCCTCTGGCATTTTTGAGACGTAATTCTACATTTGCAAAAGCAGTACAGATAACTGAGCTTTACACTGTGCAAAGCAGAAAAAACTGCTTCCAAATTCTCCTAAGACTTTGCTAGCTGAAACAGCTTTGGACCATCTACTTCAACAGAACATGCAGACAGACTGAAAGACAAAACTCACAAGTCTGCTGCACAGAGATCCTTATTCAGAGCTTAGCACTGGTGAGAGCTTTCCCTTCCACTCTGTGCCCTCAGGTTTCTCCAATCCAACAGCAAGCTCCTCCTTGGAGGCAGAAGTGTTGCCATCTCTTCCCCACACAGTTGTGAACAGTCCTGTTCTAATAGAAGGAATCACTCAGCATTTGTGTCATAACTGTTTTTTAAAAGCCCTTGATGTGTTCAGGACTAGCTGTACTAGTCGGTGTTCCTATACATATTAAAAGACAGCTCCTAGCCTTGAAAAGTTATACGAAGAGGGAGAAAGAACAAAAAATAGAAGCAGAATATAGAATAGAACCAAGCAGAATAGAACCAAGACAGTGGGACAGTAATTTCTCAGGGTCACAAAAAAAAAACCAAAAAACAAAAAACACCAAAAAAAACCCAACCAAAAAACAAACATTAAAAAAAACAAACCCACAACTCATAAGGATCAGAAGCTCAATGTCTAGCTCTTAGCTCGTATCTTTTGAATCCCAGACCATTTACTCAACTATTCTCTCTATCTGATTTAATGCTGCTTTTATTCTTGTGTGGCACTCTGATGATAAACCAGTCTGCAAAACTCAGGCCGTACCAGGTCACCAAGGGGAACTTGAGAGCTGCCACGGGAACATGAAGAACTGCTGCTCACACATCTTCCACCCCAACCTTGTTCTAGTCCCTTTATCTAGGAAGTCAAGGGATGCAGAAACAGGGAAAACTTCTTATTATAAGTATTCAAGATAAGCCCCAAGTGCACATCAGGTGCAGTGAAAGAAGCTGATTTAAATTCTGCTCAGGTGGCCCTGAAGTAAAACTAATAATGTCAGCCTAAACCAAACAGACCAGCAAGCAGCACCCCAAATTGTTCAGCATGTTCTCAACATCTGAATGACTAATTTTATACCCAGAGTTTAAAATGCCATGTTTAATTAGTCATGTTCACAGACAGTAACACCACTGGTACAGAATGAAAACTATTCTGCAGCCGTTCTCATGACTGTCAACAATTGGAGAGAGGGATTTAAAATAAATAATAAACTCCATCATCATCAGAAATGCAAAACCAGGCTGTGTACTTCTTGTGTTATAGAAGGGAAGGTCTAGGGCATGGCGCCTGTTTTTACACATTTTGAAGTCTTCAGTACTGTAGATCAAACACAAAATGACTGCATATACACTCTGGCCACAGCATGCACTTCTTGCATTACTACAATGGCTTGGAAAGCACCTATAGAATTTCAGTCCATACAAACCCTGTTGCTACGTACAGTACAAGGATACCACCTGTGCCACTTAAGAGGCCAATAGTACCCTCTTAGAAAACTTGAAAAACTGATAGATCTCCTTCCAGGAGTGATCACTCTCACAGATCAATCTCTTTTGTATACCAGTTTATCATCAAGAGCACTTAATATGCACTGTGATCTGCAGCTCCTGTTCTGTTTTGTTATTATTAGCTCTGCTACCAATTTATTAACCAAGCAGAGCTTGAATAAGAAGTCCTCTGGGATAAGAGTTTGATAGGTCAATCTCTTCACCTGTTTATGCCAAGGAATTGAAAAAGAAAATTTAAAAATCACATGTAAGAATTGACTACTTGTAAGCAGCCGACTGAAAGACATTAAACCTTTCAGGACAGCTACAGTCAGCTTCAGGATTCTCAAGATCCCAGCAAACTCTGGAAAAATGTGTGCTCTCATGGCCTACTTCTACATGTTTAGAACTTCCTTTACTGCGTATTTTCAACAAGCACCTTTGTGTGCTAATTCCCTTCTACAAGTGTGCTAGAAAAAGCCCTTGAAGCCTGTTCTACCAAGTTCTAGCTTCGCTTATTATTTCCCTAATAGTTCTTTTATTTGAAATATAATTTTTATTACTTCCTAACTTGAAGTATACGTAACAGCACTACAAAACTACTACATTCTAACCACAAGTCAGCAGCAATTCAAGTGAAGGACAAGACTATCTATAGTCAACAAAAGCCTGAATCAGGAGAGTAAGCAAATGCTTTTTATCTAGTAAAATCAAAGATTTTTAAAACATACAAGGTCACTGTGACCAGGGTGCTATGAAATTGGAGGAGAAAAGGTTGTTTAGCAGAGTAACAGTATAATTTTCGATCCCAGACAGTGACCTCAGCAATTCCCATGTCTTCTGAAAACACTGCTCCCTTTCTCCAAGGACTGAGGCTATACAGAATTTGGGTTTTGTTGGAATGCTTCTTTTCAGTGATTAACTTTTATATATTCAAAAACATCACAGAGTGATTTACTGTCTGCTGTAATCAAACAGAACACAAGGGAAGCAAAGAAAACAACCACATAGACTGATTTTAACCCAGAAGCAACATGTTCTTGAAAAGACTCTTACCTCCTGCCTTTATGGATGGAATATATTACTGGATATATTCTCAGAAACCTCAGAAGCTACAGCAGAACCATAATAAAATAGTCCACAGGAGAAAGTGGGGGTGGGCAAACACAAAACAAAACCCAGAATAAAAAGAAAAGGAATCACCCAGAAGGCAGTCCTCCTGTGGTTGCAGGAGGAGAATACAACTTAGGAATTTGGATGACCAGATCTGTGTCTTATTGACAAAACTGTCTTTTCACAAAGAGGGAGAATACTTGGATTTTTGAAAAGTGTTAAAACCTAGAAGAAACAACTAGAAAAACCTAGAAGAACCCTTCAGACTACCCTTGATCAGCCTACCCATGTACAATTACATGGTGTGTTTGTCTGTACCAGGCTGGCATCACATGATCAGCTGGTATGTCAGAAACCATAAGAAGTCATGAGAAACAAAAGGTTTCTCCTTAATCCACCTAAGATATGTAAGAAGAGTTACAATAGAGATGATATTTTGAAATGTATTAGCTAGGACTGTTTAAAAAACAATCCAGCAAATGCTAAAAGAAGCTAGGCAAGCAAGCACTTTTAAAACTCTGTGTGGTCATCTTTTAAATAAAATATGATGCATCTATAAGTGATACTAAATCTGTAACACTGCTCTCTAAAACATGGCAACATACTCAAAGCTTGGAACCTAAAGAGGAAGATGTGATACAAACAGGATATGGAAGCACTCATTTTGCAAAACAAGACATGCAGATGGACAGTTACAACCAAACTATGTGCAATCTGAAAAAAAAAAACAAACTAAACAAAAAACACCTCAAGGATGAATAGACAAATTTATGTTACTCATAGCAGCTGTAAGAATATTATGTTCATCACAGACACTTAAAATTCCACTTTTTTAGTAACACCAACCCACTACTTTGGGATGCACTCAGTCTGGGTGCAACAGGAGCCTTTATGATCCCTAAGACATCTTTCACACCCACCTATAGATACAATTAGTCTTTGTGATTGCAAATTACACTCAATATCTTCATGTGTCTGCAGAGCTGAACGGTACAAAGTACTTATCCAAGAAAAAGTGTTTTCTTAAAAAGTAAGTATTTGGTAAGCAAGTGCAGGGAAAAAAAGTTATTGCAGCATAAGAAGATGGAAATAAGATGCAAACATATGCCAGATTCAGCCCTTTGCCAGGGGTCCCCAGAACCTTCTCTCTGGAGGACAAAAGCAACAGACTCCTCCAGAATCATGTGGGCTTGTTATCAGACAATGTAGTATCTTTTATTATCTACTTTGCCAAATGACTGTAATTTGTGATGACTGAATCTAAGTCCAATTACCTCCCAACTAGGATTTATTTAGGCAGAAAATGTAGCTCTGCTGACATGTTCATGTCTGGTAGCTTTGGAGCCTAAGACAAGGAGTGACAGATAAAAGTTTGGAAAAAAACACTGTAATCTAGTAAACATGGCTCAATCACACTGGATTTAAAGCAGAATTCCATCTTGAGGGCTCTGTCAGTATGTCAGATGGAGACTGCCAGTCACCACTAAGAACAGCAATTTTCAACACATACACACCTACCCATCAAGAATCAAAGGGAGCCTACAAACTCCAGTTCCACATGACACGGAGCTGCCATCATATGAGAGCAACCTTCAGGCAACAACAAGCCACATTTAATGCAAGCCACTTGCAAGCAAAGGGCTTCTCTACCACTACTAGTGATTTTTGTTCTAATTTTCCAACAGACATATTTCAGAGAGACTCAAGTCCTTCTTCCTATCAAAGGACTTCCTTTTGTTAGCAAAGGGTGGCTTGGGGAAAACAGTATGCAGGAAAGAGAGATCTAAGCAGCTCCCCTGTAACCAGATCATGCACACACACCACTACAAAGCACCTGATTAATGGGAAAGGGGCAGAAGCTGGCAGACCTCTGCAATACCCATTCAGAAACTAGAGGAACAATAGGAGAACTTACTATTCATGCCTCTAAAAATTAATTATTGGATTCTTGAGTCTCAGCTGCTCATAGGGCTAAGCACAGCTTTGACAGGAAGAGCAAATACAGCATTTATCTATCAGTCTTATTTCTGGTGCAGCCACTGCAGAATCATCCATTTTAAACCAGGGAAAGCAACTGAGTCACAGGTGTGGTGTTTGGCATCCACAGGGACACAGGATTTTCTCTGACAGCATGCTCTCACACTTTTGGAGGTAATTTTCAAACCATTCCCCAACATAACAGCAGCATACACACAGGTTATGGTTACAATAAAAAAGCTCATGGTTACAATCACATTAGAGCTGTGGGTAATCAGTGCACAGCTGTCTTAACACTTTCTCTCTAGAATCAGTCTTAATAAGCCCCCTGTCCGTGCACAGAGGAGGGACACAGAACAAGGTACAAGTCCTGAACCCACCAAGACTTGGGCTTTATGAGCCACCAGTGTCAGCTCAGCAAAAGGGGGCTGCTCTAGAGGGAAGAATTTCCCTCCACAGACACCTGCTAAGTCAAAAATCACTGTGTCTCACAACTAAGAGGACTTAGCACTGTCTGGAACACAGCTTCATTAGACCTGCAGAGTTTGATGTGGAAATTAGTAACTGAAAGGGCAGAGTCAGATGACTGACCCTAAATAACATTTAAGCAATTCAATCATGTCTGTCCCATTGCAGGCTTAGACAGCCAGCTACCCTAACTGATATTGATCAATCTGTTCACTACTCTAGCTGATTACAGTCTGGAGCTGAATGGGAATTTTTATTATTATTACATGTCTCAGGCTATCTGAGCAGCTAATCAATTACATGAAAATCTTCATCAAATAATTTGATGAATAAATCTTACTTCTGTTGAAACACATTATGTACTTCACTGTCAAATTTCTGTCCAAGGCTCAGTAGGCAGCAGGGAGAATCCACATTGAAACAGCTATGTAGGTATTACCAAAAAAATGAATATTTGGGAGCTCAAAAATAGTCTTTATATCTTTCACTGAACTATTTATAATGTGATGTAATATAAAAATGTTGTGCTGCTAATGTTGTTCCAGGAATGAACTGGAACATCTTTGGCCTCACAGGTAGATATTTTTCAGTGATTAACAGAAGGTCTACACAAACAAAAATCTTACAGCAACGTTGCTCTTTGGTTCCTACCATTACCCCTGTTTAACTGATCTGAGAATTGAGGCAGAAACCTATTGAGCTTTGTGTTCAAGGACACACATTGAGGTCAGGAATGAAGCTAAAGCAGACTCCAGCTCTTTCAGTTCACCGCTTCATTTAAAACCATCTAATCTGCCTTTTATCTCTTTGGAGTTGATGTAGAAGTGCAAAAATACTGTTACCCCACTGTTACCCTTAAAAATACAAATCCCCAATGTAAAATGAACATAGTTTGGGACCTGAAGTATCAGAAAACCCCTTTTCAGCCCACTGGATGAAGAAATATTGCAGCACATTCCATCATTTCAGTAACATCTCATAGCAGAAGGTACCTTAGTCACCTTTTGCATATTGAGAATCCTAACGAAAAGCTCTTAAAATACTGAAAGTACCAGGACTTAGCCAGGAACATGTAGCTGATGTAGATTCCTGAAATCAGGTTATACCCAACCTTTTCATTCATGTATGAAGCTAGCTCAGGAGAAAGGTAAAAAATAAAAGCAGTATGTTTATTTTCTACAGCATTTCACAAGTGTCTTACAAATACTAAATAATCACTCCAACAATTCCATGCCAAAACCTTACCAGTAGCTATTTCAACATAAAAGCTCTATTAAGTGTGAAAACTGAAGCTGTAATTCCCAACCTAAGCAAACTCCAAATGCTCCAGAGGCCAAAAATACACAAACACCAATCAAATGAAAGATGAATGTCAGCAAGCTAAAGCAGACAGAATTCCCTGACCACTGATCCCCCTGCTCTGAAGTTGAAGTTTTCTGTGATAGCCTTTGGTTCTATTGTTCTACATGGAACAAAGTCAAGTCAATGCAGAACAATTGGTTTGGTTTCTTTTTCCTACCACACTTAAACTAAGCAGCTTTCTTTACAGTGCACACTGTGTTGCATTTACCTCTGTCCCTCCAAGCATTTTTATTTCTTTTCTTTACAATGAAGAAGAAACGTAGGTTCTTTTCTGTTGAACTTTGGTTGCAGTTAGCAACTCTCTATTTCTAAGTGATAGCACATATTAAAAATTCAAAAGGTTGGTGGTTTGTATTAATCTGATTTAATTAACTTTTTAACTCCTCTTCTTAGCATTCTAGAGAAGTTACATCTTTGCCATAAGTATGTTTTTTTTTCTTTTAATGTCAGAACTGCACCAGTAGAAACAGAGTGAAAGAGCAGCCAGTATAAAACCCCCATAATTTAACAACCCACATAACAAGATTTGATAGTATATTTTTAAAGAAAGGGTGTAAAGTATTCAGACACGCCATGGAAAATCAGTGAATTCAAAACAATTTCAGAAATCCCATTCCAATTTGAAATTTAAATATACAAATGAAAGTGCTCAGCTGCCCATAGGATCTTAGAATCTCAAACTTCCCAGCTTAGGGTGCACAGAAGAGCATGTGGCTGCATCCCTGCTTGGAAGGTTCATCTTGTGTTAATTCACAGATCACTTTTAAACAGTCCTTATTCTAATATTGTAAAGAAACATTATTTTCAAGATGGGCATCAGAATGGTCTTGCTGGCCTTTTGTAGGGTTGCTACAACAGTAAGTAAAATGTAAATACCCATTTACTGTATCAGATGTGGAGAGAGCTTTCCATTTGTAAGCTCTACAAGTTAGCCACAGAAGCATTTCAGGACAGACAGAATGAGGCACATAGTGGTACCAAGTCACACAAGTAGTCTAGGACCTACCTGACCTGGCTGTGAAGAAAAGCTAAGCCAGAGGCTGCAAATGGAAGACAAGAACAACAGAACACTGCTGACCTGAAAGATTACAGAGACCTCAGATGAGACCATCACTGACACAAAAAAACATCTGCAGTCCAGGAGCTTACACCTAGCATTATTAGAGATGCTGAGAGTTCATCAAGCGTGCAATGACTTCACTGGCCACTGACTAGAAAAATACCAGTATACAAAAAGCATGCAAGCAGTAGCAAGATCTGCATAAAAGCATCTTCTGGTGGCATATACTGTCTACCAGGGGCAAATGTTCCACAAGTCTGCAACCTCTGACACTGAGTCCTTCAATCAGGTCACAGTAATTCTGTGTGAGTGAGCATGTCCAGCACAGCTCCTTACATGCAAGTATCATTATTTTGCTGCTAATTGTTCATTTACTATTACAAAACAAGGGGTTTTTTTAGTACTCTTCCCTACTTCCACATGAGAGGTTTTAATAAAGTATTTATAAGCTGGTTTATAATGAAGGATATTTTTGGCAGAGAGTTTTACTGACCAGCAGTGCTAACAAAATACTACCCAGTTACAGAAAACATCATCAAGTCCCAATTCATTTTGAGCACTGTAGACCTGCTATAAATTGCTAGCTTATTTAAGTATAATCTTTAAAAAGAAACAACTGTAGCTCTTCATTCCTAAACATCAAGGGGCTTGGACAAAACCACACCTATTTCCAAATGACATCTTGTTTTGATTTGGGAAAATCTCTACCACCTCTTTTCAGATGTCTTTATTAATATGTGCCCCCAAACTGTCTCCTTGCAAAAGCAAGAACATACTGGAAGGGCCTTTAACACTCACTCTCAGTTTAGACACCTGACTTGCCACAAAGTATTACATTTGCTATGTATCTAAGATATAATTAACAGCATGCTTTATTGGGATAGATTCATTATATAAGTCAAATTCCAAAACCTTTACTCACTTCAGACAGCACCTTGATGTTCCTTAGCACTACTTGCCAAATAGAGTACTATTTAACAAGAGACAATGTGACCCAATTATGTACATTTTGTAGTATATTTACTCTTCACCTGTATTTATAAACAGGCTGTACACACATCAGGATCTAGCACATATAGACAAACAAACAAGTTAAGGAGAAACCTTTTGATCTCTCAATAACACACTATTTGCATGACACTCAGATTAACCGCTAGAATTCAAGTCCATGTAATATTCTTGTATCTAACCTCATTAGGTAATTAAAATGCTGCTATGGTTTCTGCTACCCCTACTTAAAGTAGCTATTGTAACCAAAAAGTTCAGATATTGTAACCAAAAGATATTGTAACCAAAAATGTGGAAACCTTGATGCTATTGCCTCCATCTTGGTATTTTGCTTCATGGCTCTAGTGTGGGACAGCAGTCTTCACTGTTTAATAAAAAACTGACACACTCACGCTTCTCTCTAAATTGCACAAAGTATCATGCATATCCAATTAGTCACCTCAAGAAATGAAAAATAAAAGCTAGAGGCATTACCACTGCAAATAGGTACAAGAACTGTTACACACTTTTTTGTTGATTTCCTTCTAAAACACTATCCTTTTACTTCATTTACTTCCTTTACTTTATCCTAGGAAAATGCAAGACTACAGTGGACTAACATTTGATTTTCACTGGCATGCACAAGCACTATTTTTCCAGGGCTCTTGAATCTTGTGTTAAAATATTTATGAATCTTTAACAGCGATTTTTGCCTGGATAGCTCTCCCTTTCACTTCACGCAAATATTATCACCGTATCTTATAATCTGGTTTAACTAAAATCAGAGGAGTTGCTGGAGCATTTGTAAATTGGCCCACTAAGACTAGCATTTGACTTCTATAATAAGGTAAGGCTTACATGTTTCCAAGCAACACTGCAGGTATGTGGCAGCCACACTACTTTGTGTATTTTAATTCACATATGCAGCACATAAACTTTTTCAGCATTCCTTGTCACTCAATCAAGTACTTACAGGGTCAGAAGGACCACAGAAGTCTCTGAACACTTTTGGAGGCTCAGGCTGTATAATCTCCATCGCTATGCAAGGGCCTGAACACAACTCAGTAACCATCTCCTGAAAGAGAAAAAAGACAGAAATAAATCTGATCTTCTTTGAAAATTAGCAAGGGTTGTATTCCTCCCCAAAATCAGACCCAAATTTACAGGACAGGAACAATTAAGAAGTATTTTTTGCCACTTGCTTTAGAAAGTGGAGACTGAGGTAAATTGTTGGAGACATGGACAGTAGGATAGAGTGTATCATCAACAAGTTTGCTCGTGATACCAATCTGTGTGGTGTGGTTGACACCTTAGAGGGAGGGTAGACCATCCAGAAGCACCTGGACAGGCTGGAGAGGTGGGACCATGCCAACCTAATGAAGTTCAATATGACCAAGTGCAATGTCCTGCACCTGTGTAGAAGCAACCCCATGACAAACACAGGCTGAGGGCAGTATGGATAGAGAGCAACCCTGAGGAAAAAGACTTCAGGATAGTAGTAGATGAGAAGCTGGACATGAACCACCAGTGTGCTCTCACAACCCAGAAGGCCAACAGCATCCTGGGCTGCATCAAAAGAATTATGGCCTTCAGGGAGTGGGGGGTGATCCTGCCCCTCTACTCTGCTCTTGTGAGACCCCCTCTGGAACACTGCTCTGGAGCCCCCAGCACAGGAAAGATACAGACCTGCTGGAGAGGGTCCAGAGAAGGGCCACAAAGATGATCAAAGGACTGGAGCACCTCTGCTATGAAGACAGGCTGAGAGAGTTGGGGCTGTGGAGCCTGGAGGAGAGAAGGCTCTGGGGAGACCTTATAGCAGCCTTCCAGTGCCTGAAGGGGCTACAGGAAAGCTGGGGAGGGGCTTTTCACCAGAGAAAGTAGTGACAGGACAAGGGGTAATGGTTTTAAACTGAAAAAGGGTAGATCTAGGTTAGATATTAGAAAAGAATGCTTCTCCATGACAGTGGCAAGATACTGGAATAGGTTGCCTAGGGAAGTTGCTGATTCCCGCTCCCTGTAAGTGTTTAAATCCAGGCTGGATGCAACATGGTCTAGTGGAATGTGTCCCTGCCCATGCAGGGGGTATGGATCTTGATGATCTTTAAGGTCCCTTCCAACCCAAACCATTTTATGATTCGATTAAATTGGATATTCAGCTTCAATAGGATACTGAATAGGATGCAATAGCATCCAAAAGACTCTTTTTTGGGTTTATCTTTATTGATCTGGACTTGGATTTCACAGAAATATCCCATAACTTGTCAAATTAGGCTGAATCAAGAGAACAGACTTGTCTGGGTATAAACCTGAAAAAAAAATAAAAATCCCACTATGCTGTCTCTGAAGTGGATGAACAATGTAATTTGCAGCGCTCCCTACAAGGGACCACAATACAAAGCCTGTATTTTTTTCCAAATATACACCTGTTTGCTGGCTTTGAATCATTAAAATATCTCTTGGGCTTTTGGTTCTGTTTTTTCCTCCAATATTACTACAGAAAATGAAACACACAAGCCAAAAAAACAGAAATGAAGGGGGGCTGTGACATAGACTGCTAGAGAAATGGTCCTTGATCTGGCAATGTTCTTGTGTTGTACTGCTATGAGGATCTCAGTTACACTGAAATCATCTCTTTTCCTGGAGCACCCTGGAGAATAAAGAGACATGGTGAGTTCGGAGTGGGTGATCAAGATGGATCTTAAAAGCTTAAATTAACTGTGGTCATTAGTGCAAATATGGAGTTCATTAATTAGAGGTCTAGGTTTCACAAGCAGAGAACCTACTTATTTTGATGTTCTACTCTGACTTCCTTAAAACTTGCTCTTGTATTTGCATACTTGTCTAGAAATCTGGTCAGACAAGTTTTAAATAAATGAGGACAATTAAAAAAAACAAAACTAATGAGAAGAGGTGAAAGGAGAAAACATTCACAGGAAATAAGGTAGGACAGGGAAGGACAAGCAATCACACCCATCAGTCACAGGCAGGTCAAGAATGAGCCATGACAAAGAACAAGAGCTCTACATGCTCTACAACATGAAAAAATATTTTAATCCCAAAAATTTTCGTATCGCCAACAGATACTCTGTTAAGAACAGGTCAAAGGGCAGTATATTTCACCCTATTAAGAGAAAGTAAATTGTCACCACTCTGTACAATTTCATGGAATTCTGTTATCTAAATAACTGTTAATAGGAAAGTAAAGAAAAAATGGAATCAACTGAAATCCTCCCTGCAAACTGGGTTTTTTTGCTCCCCCTTTTTCTATTACTCTCTATCAGCACTGACATCCCACCAGCAACAGCAAAAAATGAGAAAATTTACTCCCAAAATTTACTCCCAAATTTACTCCCTTCATTACAACACACAGCTGAGGAGTTAAGACCAGCTGCCATCAACTACTGCAGAGAGAAAGGTGGTACTGTGTGAGACAAGCTTGGTCTGCCTCACAGAGCCTCATCAATTTCAGAGTTGTATTTAAATAACAGACACTGTCTGGTGAGGCTCCCAGTTACAACTATATCACATTTTCTTTAGCAGATAGTTTATTCATTACATTACATGGCTGTGGTCAACAAAAACCATTCCTGGAATTTGATCAAGCTCAAGAATTTTTAATTAACAAAGTAGACTCTGGACTGGTGCAAAATAATCTCCCTCCTTTTCCCCTCATTTTCTTTTCCAGTTAAAGCATGAAACACAAAGCATAACAGCAAAAAACCTAATCAATAGTTACAAAATCCCATGAAGGAGATACCAAAAAAGCTCTAATTTTGGCAATTGTTCAGCTTTCTCTTTTCACAAAGTGTTTTATATGCAACCTCAAACCTTTACTTGTCTGACACAGGGTAATCAGAAGAAACAAAAGTACAGGTTTTGAAAATAATTTCTGGATGCCAAGTATTTTTTCTGATGAGTTATTTCTGAATGACAAATAAAAATCAGACCAAAACAGATGGTTCTGAGTCACAGATATAGGAGGTCATATTTTTTCTTCTATATCCTATTTCACAACATACTTCTTCCTATTTGGCTTGCGCTGACAATTTCTATTACTGTTCCCATATTTGCTTTATCTGTGTTCTTTTACCAACATCATTAGCTTTCCCACATTTTCCTGTTTCACAGATATCCTGAGTGCATAGAGATACTAATTAATTTTTTTTAAATTTCATTTAATTTCAATTGAGTGCACCAGCACATATGGCTTGCAGGACACAGCCCTAGATCTCACTTTTCAAATCCCAACTAAAATGACTCTTCTTTATTGACTTATACTGTGTAAATGTCATCTTCCTTTCTGAGTAACTCTCCAATTAAATTATATAACTAAAATTAGTAACTTATTAGGGGGTCAGAGATTGTACAAAAGAGCTGCAGAAGATGGTAGAGAATTTCCAGCTTGGTTCTAAGTAGAGACTTCTGCAGTACTCCAAGATTCTTTGAGCCCTGAAATACTGGTCAGATAGTATAATATTTTAATTCTGCCATGTATCTACAAATCTTCCTGGGCAATCTTCCTTTGGTTCTTGTAAAAAATGGTGTTATCAGAAGAGACTTTAAGAGTGCTCCCCAGTCTGAAAGCTAACAGTACTCCTAGCCTACTAAGAGACAAATCTACAAACTCTGTGAGTCTAAACAGTCACAGAGACGGGAAAAAAAGAAAATAAAAATGTCATTACCAGAGTAGTAACACTCTGGAGTACTATTAGTAACTGCATAGAAAACTTTTAATAATTTAATAATTTAAAATTTAAGGATAATTTGCAAAGTGCATAGCATGGCACTGATGCTAAACTCATGACTATTTGTAAAGTGAACCAACGTCCTCTGGCAGAAGGTGATACAGAAATGCAAGCTCTTCTTTTATTACTATCGTTCTACCTCTGGTCAGGGCGTTTTAATTATTATAATAATACAGAGTCTTAGATACCCACTGGGATTACAGCATGTCTTAAACTTCTTAAATTTTTGAAGATCCACTACAGTCAGATCAATAAACAAGAATAGCTCAAAATATCATAAGGAAAGCATTCAAATATAGCATCTCCATTGTAAACAAACAAATAAATATATATTCTAGACCAAGCCATTACTGCCATATCAAATCAAGCAAAGATACAGATTTGACACATTCTCATAGCTCTATCACAATAAAATAATTTGAGTGTTTGGGTTTTTTCCATTCTGCTGTATTTTCCAAAATACTTGTCTGTACAACTTCCTCAAAAAAGTTTCCTTGCTTACAACATAGGTAGCGTAATTCTCAAGATGAGTTAATCTATTTCAGAACAAGCTAGAACTGGACAATAAAAGGTTTCTAAAACAAATCCTATCAAATCCCAAGGAAGGAAAGATGTGACCACTTCCTTGTTTAATCATACTTTATTTTAAAACAGATTCTGGAGCCAGACTCTTCTCCATAGTTCCCAGTGACAGGATGAGGGGCAATGGGCACAAGCTGGAACATAGGAAGTTTCATTTAAATATGAGAAAAAACTTTTTTTACTATGAGAGTGACAAGGCATTGGAACAGGCTGCCCAGAGGGGTTGTGGAGTCCCCTTCTCTGGAGGTACTCAAAACCTGCCTGGATGCAGTCCTGTGTAATGTCCTCCAGGTGATTCTTTAGTGGAAGAGTTAGACTAGATGATCTCTAGAGGCCCCTTCCAACTCAGACTATTCTGTGATTCTTCTCAAACTCACACTTACCAGGTATTCTGCAACAACACCTTTATAAATCTCATAAAATTCTTCCACGTTTGCACGCTCCATGTTGAACTAAGAAAACAAAAATGTTAGCCAGTCAGCCTTCAAGAGAAACAACAAAAAACAGACACACACCCCTTCTTAACCAGCAAACATTCAGAATACTCTTATCACTAATTAAAAGAATGGCTTTACAGCTGTAAAACGAAGTTGCTCAACAACACAGCCAATGACACCACATGCAATATAGCACACAGTATCTTCTTCCACCTGAGATCTAAGTAGAGAACATAGTGTTGGCTGATGACACTAAGACATGAAGATCTGCTTGTTGCATAGTATAGGAAAGGGGCAATCCTTCATTTGTGATGGGGATGTGAGTCATAGGGGGACTTCAAATCTTGAGTCTGTCACAAAAATCAAAGGGCAGGACTTATACAACTACTTTCAGGAAGAATCTCTGTGCCACCTTCCTTTAACAGCTCTGGGTGATCAGGCTGTCAAAATCCTTTCCACATCTTTAAGAACCTTCCCCTAAATTCATACGGAATATGCATTTAAAAAAAAAAAAAATGAAGGACATCAGCAATAATTTCTCTAATCTTAGTTGGTACATTTTATAAAGATAAACTGCCCTAGAAGAGACAGATACCAATATCCCACTTCCAACTATTGGGAAACTGGAGCTACAAAGAGGTAAAGTTTCTTGGCTCAAGGTCATCCAGCAATGAAGAAACAGATCAGCTGATCAATCAAATAATAAAACACAAATATCACAAGGTCTATGTTGATCCCAAAACATTGTTACACAGCCTACACGAGGTTTTATATTGCAGGAAGACACCTGTGGCATTGCTGTGAAGCACATACAGCACTTCTCCAACTTCTGTTTATCAGAAAAACATATAGAAAGGGAAACTTACCATCTGTAAAGCTGAGATCTGAAATCCTTCATTGGTGATGGCTTTTATAATTTTTCCAGCTAGCCCTAAGAAAGACACAAAAGACAGTACTCAACTTTAAAAACTAGAATTTACAATTGGAAGGTATTTATGCCAATATACCATTTATTTTCAAGCAAAAACCCCCATAGGGCTTGTGGAATGCTATGAGAGGAAGATGAGAGCAAAGCTGAGTTCATATGTTCCATGTTCTATCTAAAGTGACATGTTGTTGGTTTTAAATGATTAAATTCCATGCAGCGATTGAAAAAAATCTCTACCAAAAAAAAAAAAAAAAAAGGTAATTAGTGAAGCCTTTTTTCAAATCACGTGCAAAACACACAGTTGCTGCAAAATCAAGATTTATAGTTTTAATGAAGTTCTATTGGCAATACTTATGCTTAAACAATAATTCAGGGCACACGCTGCCTATTTTGCTGGTTTTATACAGTGTTCACCACAGTGGAGGGTCCTACATTAAGCTAAAACCAAAGCAAGATGATCACAAATATTGCCAATAAACCAACACTAAAGTTCATGTCTTCTGTGGGAAAAAACACATTAGTGAAAATAACCTACTATTTCTAAGGTTATAACTCAGAAACATTTTATTGCTGATCATACAGATTGCTTTATTCTCTTCAGAATGCATCCTCAAAGACTGAATAATGTTGTAAAACAAACCACTAAACTTTGGAGAACAAGAACCACTGATTTGCCACTGAATGTGTATTTTAGATTTTCCAGCACTTACAAGATCAGGCCGTTTTGAAGATTATGTCAGCAAAGCACAGTAATCTGTGTGAGCGAATTTCACAGAATTACCACCTTTATAGAATGCAAATGTCTGTCCTCTAGTACAGTTTGTGATAAACTACAAATTTTGTGACATTGGAAAGAGAATTAACCACAGCAGAATACCCTGTAATGTATAAAAACAGCAGGACTTGAGTTCTGGTCATTAAAAAATTTTATTAATTAGTACTTAAACTGCAAGATTTTTTAGCACTGCATAGATTTATTAGATCAGAATAAAACAAAGCTAGTATATAGGTTATAGGACACTCAAGATTTGAATTGCACACAGTCTGCTAATACCTGTGGCATAGGATTGGTGAGCTTCCTCCCATATTAAAAGGTCAGTGAAAGCTCTGAGTAAATGAGACACGTAGTTGGAGAACTTTCAAAAATTGTATTCACAAATAAAAAGGAAAAATCTGTCCCTGACGTATCCTCCAAAGTACTTTCACATTTCCTCATTCTCAAGGGTTTTAACAATAATTCTTGAACATGTGATTTGCAGAGGCAAGGGGTGGAATGTCTTGGGTTAGTGCAGTGGTGTTGTGGAAGCCAACAAGAGGGGGGGTGTAGGGGTGGCTCCTGTGAGAAGCTGCTGGAAGCTGCCCCAATTCCAACCCTGGCCCTGCCCCTGCCCCTGCCCAGGGCTGAGCAGATACAGGAATCTGGATGTGCCTCCGAGAGTGACGTATTCAAGAAGGGGGAATGAAACTGCAAAAATATAAAATGAGACCTGCAGGCAGAGGAGAGGAGGTGGTTTGGGTTCCTAACAGCAAGGGGTTTTGACAAAAGCAGTAATCAGACTATCTGTCTCTGATTTACCTTCCTTTATAGATAGCAAACTTAAACAATTCAGAGATAAGCGAAGCATATTTTCCTTCAAAAAAATCCCATGCTGGTAACTGACCATCATATATGGTTTCTATATGGTTTAAATGAAATGTTAAATGACTCCTGATTCATCCATTTTCTTGTTATGAAAGTAGTTTCATTAGCTTGCAGGTCCCTGGACCACTTTTAGAATTGACTTTTCTCAAGCCTCCTATGAATGAAAATCTAAAAATGCAGTAATAAACACTTCTTCCTAACGTGGTTTTTTTTTGGTTTTGTATTTTGGTGTTTTGGTTTCTTTGTTTGTTTGTTTGTTTTGTTTTTTTTTAATGTTAACACCGTGGTCCCTGCACACAGATGATTTTAAGCAACATGAGCAAATAAAGTGCATTTCACTTTGCATAAATGCAACTTCTTCCTGGGCAAATCCATTTGCAAAAACCACATACACGTAAAACCATAGTGCTTCTTTAAGATTTATCTTAGAGTACATCTGTAAGATTTATCAACTTAGAACAGGTTTAAAAACCACCTTTCCACAGTATACCTTTTCCACTTAGAAAAAAACCCTCTCCTGTTTCCTCTGTTTTCAGAGTTAAATTTTAGGTTTGGCGTGTTTTAAATTATTACAAAAGAGGGACATGGATTTAACTTACCAGCAGTGTTATGACAGAAACTCAAGTTTAGCACATTCTAAGAGAACACGTGTCTGGGTAGCCAGTCTCACACCTAGGAGGTTCCCTTATTCCTAGGCAGGCCTTTCAGTTTGCATCAGGTCCAACGAATTCCTGACCCTCAGTTTTGTTTTTCAAGTTCATGGCACGGTTCTAACCACAAATTTGGTTTGGGGAAAACTCAGAAATTAGGAGAATCCATGTCTCAGATTGGGATTGCAGAAATTCCATTGATCAAGTTCTGTGCTGTAAACTAAGTACAAAATGTAAAATATAACACACTTCCAACCTCAGCTTTTGTATCCTGATCATCACTATTTTACTTCTTTTTTTCTGCTCATTTTTCAAACAAATTAATGAAAACCTACATTAAATAAATTTTAAATTAGTCATGAAATATCAAATTCTAGTTCTAACAGCCCAGATGACTAAACATTTATGTGCATTACACATAAATACATTAAAGTTAATCCCACCCAGTGATCTACAAGGTGCTATTTCTATTGACAAAACAAATCATGACTTTCCTCAGGGCATTAAACTCCAGTTTATCTATTTTGGTGCCTTTACAATTTTGGCTTCTGAGCACTACTGCTAATACCTCCAGATCTAGTAACATGAGGGTAATTATTGCAAAAAGAGAATGTCAAAATTATTGCAACTGTGACCTTGTATCTGAATTGTCTGAAACTACAATCATAGAAAGCAGGTTGGTTACAGAATACAGATCAACACTAAAACTCTCCAGCTACTGAACAATTAAGCCCTACAATCCTAATGAACACACTGAAGAGCTAGGTTACTGGTTACTTATCCACCATGACTTAATACTGGTGTCAGAAGAAAATGAGGAGGATAAGAAGCACTGAAGAGCACAGCAAATTCTAGAGGGGTCAATCTACACTGTGTCTCCCCATCACACCTCCAGTCAGAACACGGAGCAGCATCCGGTTGCTTTCACATTGCTTCAGCTCCCAGTACAGAACTCGACCTTCTTGAAATCCCTCTTCAGAGTTAAAATATAACTACCTCTGCCAACTTACCAGAGAGCCAGGGAAGCTCTTCATCTCCACCAGGAGGAGCTGCTAGAGAATGAGCTAAAGCACTCTGGCCTACACATCAAAGACCTTCCCAGCTGGTTTCCCATCTCTGATCCCCCACAGAAGACATCAGGCTGACACCAGACTGACAAAATAGCTGTTGCCTTACTGCTTTAAGAGATGCAGATGACAGGTTCCTGGAGGGCCAGCGATACCACCCTGCCAGCACTACAGCTCCCTTGACAGCTGAAGTTAAACCTCACATAACATCCCTTTATCAGCCCCCAGGGCTCCTCTGCAGCCTGGCAGACACTTTCAGCACCCTCACTCACAGGACCAGGCATACCCATAAGTGCTTTGCCAGGTCCTGCTGCAGGTGGTGGGGCTGCTGTGGCTGCCTAGCAACAGATGTTTCTGTATGCCCATCAGCAGAGGGGCAACAAGGCCAGAGATAAAACCAACAGGGATTTTTCACTGCTTTGTCCCCGGGTGGGGACCCTATATACCCTCTGCAGTAATCAAAGGCAGTTTCTAAGAAAGGACTCTGCCTGACAGTTAACTAGGGTAAACTAGAGATTAGATCCAGCCTTTTGACAGCAAGGTAAACTCACTGAAAAACCTCCTAGCTTATGGCTGTGGTGAAAGCAAACCATCTTCCAGGATGGAAGAAAAGTAAGATTTTTCCTTCTAAAAATCAGTTGCACAATAGAGTGTAGAGGAAAAAAAATACACCAGGAAAAAGGACTGAATAAAAAAATTCCAATCATGAATTTGGTCAAATATTTCTGCAGAAATACAGAGCTCCATATAAGCTTAAGCATGTAAGTGAAACTTCACCTAATTGCATATGAGTAATGAGCAGATTATATTAATGGTAATTAGATAATCAAGTTCAAAGCCTCAGCAGTACATGTAAAATGGCAAAAAGGTTTATTTTTAGATACTCAGTGAAAATTTGTGGAACACGAATCAAATGTGCAATGAAGAAGAGGCTCTGCTACTTTGACCCACATAAATTCCTCTCCATGCTTCCACCAAACCACCTTCTCACACTGATGGCCACCCAGGATTTCCTTTCCTCTCCAGCCACTGTGTTTCCACATACATTCTCCCCCTCAGAAACAGCAGGGTAGACAGCCACACCTGGAAGCACTGCTGTTTTAAGTAAGCAAGGTGCTTACTTTTAAGACCATGCAGTCTCCTACATGCAATTTTGCCAAAAGGGCAACTCATTGGTTGCTATAGCACCTACATCAACAGAGATACAGGGCTTGTCACTGGCATAACCAGAACATCTCATGTATCACTGAACATAGTTCCTAACAGGTATTAAAAGGGAGAGGAGATGAACAGGGCCTCCACACCCTGTCACAAATCACTGAGCCCAAATAGGTTGACCATTCCCTTCTCAAACTTTCTGCCTTCAGATGTACAATCCCACAGGACCAATCTGCTCCACCGAGACAGGTCATGTCTCTGCTCTCTAATCTTTAAACCCAGGCTTTTCTCTTCTTTTCTGCCTATTCCAGACAATCAGCTGGGAGTTTCCTTGAGCAGACTGTTTGGTCCCCCGAAACCCTTTCATCATGCTATTCCCTGACTCCAAAACAATCTGCACAGGGAAGAAGGAATGGTGGCATTTCTATAGAGACAGCCTGCCACTGGATATACAGCAAGCTTGGAACTTCTTTAAAAGCATGAAAATCTATAGGAGACAAAGACTGCCTCCTATAAGAAGGATTTAAATCCTTCAAGTTTAAAACAGAAATTTAATCATGAGAGTAATTTCAGAATTAAGATTTCCAAAACATTTTTCAAATCCAGTGCACAGCTGGCACTCTACTCTTTTGTGCATGGTTCTTCCAACTGTGACAATGCAAAGTGCTTTATCAGAAGACGAAAAGTAGCAAAAGATATGCTACTTGGTGATATTTTTGAAATAGGCTGAAGGAGAATAGGAGAAAGACTAAACAAACCAGAAGTGGACATGTTAAGAAAGCCAAATCCTTCTCCTTGCAACACTGCTGTCCCATTGGGCTGATGTTGGAGAGCTCCTGTGGCCCTTGTGGAGGATTCCTCTTGCCTCAACACTACAGACTGGAACCAGTCCAGTTGCAATACGAAGGCACAGCAGTGCTCTTAATGAGGGAGGCCATGGTGCAGCCTGGCTCCCTAAGCCCAACTTCCCATCAGGAGCCAGACTTCTGAAGACTGCCAGAGTCTCATAATCTCTTTTAAAAATGCAGCACCTGTGGCTTTTGAAACATTCCAAGTAACACTGGATAGAACAGACAAGAACAATAGAGCTCAGTAAGGTAAAAACACAGTCAGTCCCTGAATTCCATCATTCTTAGTATTAATTTAAAATTGGTGAAATGCTTTGCTGACTCAGAAAAGAAAATTAAATTTTGATTTCTCCATTCTTTTGAGAGTAGGAATCAGGAGAACACTCACACAAAGTATGCTTTGTCTTTCAAATTTTAGTTATTGTTTGGCACCTATGGTCTGCCTTTTCAGTCCTCTGTGGTATGAGAAAAAGGATTAGTATCAACCATACAGTATTAAGGCCAACTTAAGTCCAGTCTTTCTAGAGCTCACATTGCAAAGCTGGGTGTGTACTTATATTTTCTGTTTATCTGCACCTTTACTTCTCTCTCAGCACCAATTTCTCCCCGAGGAAGTCATACTCCCAAGAGCGAGTGCAAACAGGGCCAGAATTTGTCCTTTGATGACTGAGAAAAGTTCTGGGAAGTTCCAGAAAAAAAGATAAAAAGTAACAGACAGGACACAATGAAGTCTACAGAAATGAAGATTAAAAGCAGAAAAGGACAACCTGAACTCACTTAAGAGAGACTCTGAGCCTCTGTATGTAATAGAAATTATATGTTCTTATAAGAAAGCATAGCCCAAGCCATACCTGTTGCTATTTTTACAATAAAATTAAGGACCCTAACAATCCTGCCTGAGAAAAGTTTGTCCTCTGCACCCATTTAGCTAGGTAAGATCATAGCCCCAGCTGCTGCTTGTGTTTCTGTAAAAGGAACATCACACTGCCTTTGCTGCATGGCAGACTTATCAGCAGCAGATACCATGCAAGGCCTCAAAGAGATAACAGCAATATTATCAGCAGTGAGTGTGATACTCTTTCTTCTGAAAGCCATTTTTTCTTTAGCAAGCTCTCCAAACATCCCACTTGAGGTGTGAAAGGCCTGGAAACTGCTACGGCCACTTCTGCTATTTCCATTTCAGCTATCCACAGACAAGTGATTAAAATGTTACAGTGTGCCCTGCATCTTACCAAGAAAAAGCTCAGTGTTCTCACATGGTAATATTTATTCCGCACTTCAAAATTACTGTTGCAGTGCTAGAGCCAAAATATTTTACTCCACCCACTGCTCCTACACATGGTCCTGTATCTAAGAACAGGATACAAAAGTGAGACTATTTTTGCACAGGAACAGTCAGGCACTAAACATTTCTAATACTCATACTATGAGCACACAGGGTATTCTATTCTACATCATGGAAAGCATCATGGAGTCCAACAAATGCTTCATGTCCTTGGTTTCCTTTCATAGAGTAAACGAACTTTTCCTACTTTCCATACCCACTGCATTCAGCAGAACAAGATTTGTATCAGCACAAACCTCCCCCTAGGAGTAGTTTTAACTTAATGGGTTACTGCAGGAGTGGAAGGCCCTGCAATGTGTCCAGGTGTCCTGCTTTCACTCTGCCATGAGGCTGATGAAAGACATGTGGTGGGTACAGGAGCAAAGACATGGTAAGATGTGACAGTAAGACATATCAAATCTCATGTCTATTTTTATGGTTCTTTCTTTCACTTCTCACACCTTATTCTGAAACTAGGAAATATCTATATGGAGAGTATGTGACCCACTCTTGATGGGACTGAACTGCAAAAATACTAAAGGTGTATGAAAGATAATGTATTTGCATACTTTCACATGTACTATGAAATTACCCTCTTTCTTCCACTCTCATTCTCAAAAAAAAAAGGCACAGGAATGATCATGAATACAATGAAACACACATTGCTTTCACCTCCATTATTTGCACTGCTTACCTTCATTAACAGCATGAGGCTTAATAATGCAACAAGTACAATTTGTGAATTTTGCTGTGTTGACTGGTCCACGACCTCCACTAGAGGGAAAGAACAACTCCAGCTCCTAAAAACAATTGTAATTAAATACATTTTAGTTCGATCTAGCTGAATGCATGAGCTTTTATCATAAGTATCAACATCTAAGTATCCATAGTCACAGAAGATAAACCTTAACTGGTTTTTGTGCTACAAACACTTTTCCTGGAACATTCTCTCGAACATATCTTTCCCTCTCTGGCAACATTGTTACAACTATAAAAACCGATTTGAATGTTTCTTGCAATGTCTTTCTTTTCACTTCTGGAACACAATCCATTGCTATTAAGAGCATTCAAATCCTGCTGCTACAATCATTTGGTAGCAAATAATTTTCTAAATTCTCTCTCTTTCTTCAGTATATTTCTCAAATCCATTCCTATATATTTTATCTTCCCTCTTTTCACTTCATCTTTTCCACTGCATGAGCAAAAATGCAACTATCATCCATTTCTCAGTAATTTTACTTTCTCCATACAAAACCTGCCTCCATCCCATTTTTTACAACTTTTTTCCCTTTGCCTTAAACAACTAACATTTATCTAAAATTGTCGTCTCACACCTCATGCCTTATTGACCCTATTTTTATCTTATAGAATTGAAGCAGATGAACTCAAGTGCTCTGATTTTTGAGGTTAATCAAGAGAATCTCTTTGTGTTCAATCACTTTCTGTTTCCCAACTATTACTATTCAAGTATCGTACAGCTTGGGTGTCAGACCACACTGGGGTGAGCTTGATATTCAGCCTTCTTTTCTTGGCATTTTTTCACTGTTCACTACCAGCTTCAAACTTTTTCCATACTATTTATTCACAGACATTACACGATCTGCCAAATAACATTAGTCAAGTGCTTGAAATACAGATTCCGTCTCAGAACTACTGGTCAAATTCAGTAAGAGAACTGATAAATTTCTATTTAAGGCAAATAATAATATCCTGGAAATACTGTGACTGAATCTATCTGATTTCTTCCTGTGTAACAGTAGCAGTGCTCAAGGTCATTTCCTGAAACTGTCTCATTTAATTCAGTAGCTCAGTTCAGGTGGATAGACTTAAGATACCTCTCAGTCTTTAGCTCATCACAATCTGACAGTTCCTGTAATTCTTACTTTAACAATTACACGAGTTAAACTAATGGATTTTTCAAAAGAAAGGAAGATAGGTTTTGCTCTTCTCCTAGCAGAAACTCCTCATTTTAATTGAGCATGTCTGAGAAAAAAGGGTTCATTTCTCAAATCCTTCCACTGATAAAATGTTGAATGATTCAAAGACCCTGTCTGCTCTGTAAACTAAAGTTTACTCTAAAAGAAGCAGCCAGGAAAAGCCAGAAAAATGTTTACAATATTTAACACTTGGTTTCATCCATTAAGAGCCAAAAAAGAAAAGTAACTAAATAACACTGAGGGACAGGAATAATGAAATGCCAAACAAGTGGAGCCTTAAAAAGAAAATTATTTTCCTTTACCTTTATTACAGATCTAAAGAAACACCCAAAGAACAATGCAATCAATCTCCCACACCAAATGTTCAGTTTACAGAGCATTCATTAGATGCATCTGGGACCTCTGTTTTCCTCAAGATGAGTTTGTTTTGGTCCCTGTCTTATGCTCTTCTTTTCAGTAAAGCTTCTGCAAGGTGCAGCCAACTAGTTTACATGGCCAGTGCTATACAGCCAGAAAACAACGGGCCTACTAAATTAAAATATGCACAGAGGTATTAAACCCACAATGTTGGCTGATTTATTGAAGGCTAGCATCAGTAACACCATAAAAGATGCACACACCTGCAGAAGTTTAGCAAAACATTCTCCCGGTGGTAAAAATACTGCAACTGAATGGGCCTTTCAAACTGCATTTCAAGAATAATGAAACACACAAGAACAACAAACCAGCCAAAGCACAGCCTTATGCTTCTAATCAAAATTTATGCTAAGATACTCTTTCCTATATTATTGATTCAAAACCTGTCACAGCAGTACACTGAAACAAAGATAAACTTTCACCCTTATGTATAAAGACATCTACTTATTTAACCAGAACAGAGACTTTTCTGAGTAAAATTCTACTTCATCAGAAAAGAACTATTTCATCAAGACTCTTTCTCACTACATACTATCTTCATCAAAGTTGCTAAAAGAAAAAGTACTTCAGGTCCACCATACAATTTCTTGTCAAAACCAGAGTAACACAGAGAAGATTCAGCAGCTCAGTAGAAAAATGAGATGAATGCTTGAGCAGTAGCAAACCATTCATGCTTTGCAGCTAGATTGCTATGCCACACAGCCTAACACCTAGCCAGAAGAATCATCTGACCAACTCTGCCCTCACCACCATAACATAAGATCTACCTGTATTTTCTAGAATGCAGTAAATGGCAGCATATTTGGCATTCTGGAACAGATCTCAACAGCTGTGCTACTGTAGATGTTCCAATTTTATCTTTTGTCTGCTGGTCCAGAGCTAAGATACTGCAGTGCAATATCTATCAATCATGAGATAAACTTTATCCTTGCCATCATGTATTAGCAAATCTACCCTACAACAGTGCACACAAATAGACACCTCAATTCTGAAGAAAAGCTAGTAATAGTTATCACTCAGTTCCAGGGCTTTTTTTTTTTTTTACCACTAAGACAATGCAAACAAGGCAAGAGAGAACCAAACTCCTCAAAACTCCTCAAACCTCAAATACAGGCCCACTGTATTACTTCTTAAAACACAAAACAAACCAAACTGCCCTGTTTTCATAATTTGTCACTCTGAACAGAAACAGCAGAGGAAAGTAGGCTGCAGGCAGAAGACAAATGAAGACTGTGAAGGAGAACAGATAAGCAAAATACAGGAGGAAACAAAAGGATTTAGTTATTTAATCCCTGTAGGTAGATTATGCAGCCTTTGCAATTAACTCAATGTTTGTGATGTACAGATGACATCAAAATGGACCAGGCATCAGGCATGCTCTCATGATCAGAGTGCCCAAGGTTCCCCTTTTTGACAGAGTTAAATTAGGCTTCTGTTTTCAGACTTTTTATTTTTCCATGCTAAAAAAATATTATTGAGGAATATCTAAATTAGTTCTGAACCCAAGCAGGGCAAAAAATGAGGAATTCCTTACCTGGCTGCTACCAGAAAAAGTATAAATAAACCTTAGTCAACAAACATAGTCAAAAACTTACTTGAGCAGCTGAAGCAACTGAATCTGGGCCATGAGCTGCATTTCTTAGGCCATCATGTCCAAAGTTTGCTCTAATGCTGTCTGGTGCATCAGTCTGAGCCACTGCAGAGTTTGCTGGCCCCAATAATGTTTTCCATTTACAAACTGCATCATCTCCTAAGATTTCCATAGCAACAATGGGACCACTTGTTATAAACTGGAGAAGCTCACTGCAAAACGGAAAAAGCACATGATGATCCATGCTACAAATTAAAACCAACAAAAACATATGATCCAGAACTCAAGTTGTTAACGCCCTGAGCAACCTGATCTAACTTTGAAGTTGCCTCTGCTTGAGGCGGAGGTTGGACTAGGTCACTGTGATTTCAACAGGATAAATCAGAGTAAAAAGAAGAGATTGCCAGGAGCAGCCTGCCTCCTGTCCTGACCATCTCACATGGAAAACAACCACCTAACACTGGAAATCCAAATGCTGTATTTAAAACACTAAGCAAAATACCATAAATATAATTCTCTATCTTTACAAAACATGCATACCAGCAAGCCTGTCCTTTCACTGTGTAGTCTGGACAGAACCAACAAAGGATAAAGTTGATTCAATGTTTTTTTCTACTACCTTCTTAAAAAAGCTTTATGTAATTGTAACTGGTGGACCAATGTGATTATTCACCCACCTGCTTCCTAATGGTCATTTATGAAATTATCAGTGGGTGAGAAGAGAAATCCTACTAGTTCCTTTTGAAAGGAACAATATTAGAAGTTAAATAAACATAAAGAACCTACACAGTGAAAAGATACTTTAACTTAGGTTCTGTTGGTCAGAGACTGCTGATTTAACATAGTTAAATGGCTTACACATACATGTATCCAAGAAAAAAAGCAACTCCTACAATACTGCTTACTGTGCAGACTAATTTTGAATATTAAATAATTTTAAATTAAATGTTTAATATGAAAAACTTTTCTTTTTCCAAAGAAAATTTCAGAATTGCTGTATTTCCTGAGTATTCACTAGCCTTATGTTGTGAGTAGTGGACTTGCAAAACTGTAAAATAAATATGAATTAAAAGACAAGTGAGAAAATGCTAGATATAAAAATAAGTCAGATTTTAAATTTCACTGCCTTGAAGATTCTTGTTCTATTTGATTTATAATGCATTATAACTATTTGTTTCTATTTTGGAGAAAGATCCTATACAGAAGATGTAGCCAATATCACTGCAAGGATAAGAAACAGGCACGTCACAGTGGACAAAGGCTATAACTCCTCAGATAAGTACCATTAGTATAGATACACATCTGTGAAACAACACTACAGGCAAAATTCTTGCTTATTCAAGACATATTCATCAGGCTTACTCAGCAAAGAAAAGGCAATTCTAAATCTTCCTCTGATCTCCAGCAAGGTCAGACATAGCCTAGGGCCACATCTCTGTGAAGGGTTTAAGTTCGACCCACAACAAATCAGTTGCTGTTGCAGGAGGGAGCTGGCACATTCTAATACTCAGGCCCTTCATGACAGCACTGAAATCAGGTCTATTGACTACATCAATGCAAATCCAGGTTCCAAAAAAACCAAGGCAAAGCTGCACCATCTTCCTAGAACAAGAAGACCATCAAGTCTAGAGGGAGGAAAAGAAAGTTGTTTGCTGGCACTTCCAAGCAAAGTAGAAGTAACACAACCTCTGGGTCAATCTGTTCAGTTATGGGAAGAATAATGTCTTCCATATTAAGTGGAGGAGTCTAGATGTGAAGCATCATGGAAATTTAATCTTCTGTTCAAGAGTAGCAGCCCAGTAAACAACAACCTCATGCACTAATTCTTTCAGTTATTTATGATTTGAGGTTACTTGCTACCAAACCACTTCTCACAGCTAAGTGTTATCCCCTAATTCTCATTATCTGCAAGCTCCACCCTGATCCTAAAAATGCACCCTCCCTTGGCTTTCCCTTGAAGTGGCTGAATGCCTTGCTAGGAGCACTTCAGCTCTGAGACACCAAAGACATTCCACTGATACCATCAGGCTGTAAAGAGTGTAAGTTGAAATGATGGAGAGCTGAAACAGGGATCTGTCCCTGAAGGAAGAGGCTTATATATATGTATACTTTGCAAAGGCTCCAAATAAGACGAGTTCTGATTTTCTCATGGTCTTGTAGTACCAAATATGGCAAGTGAATAATTTGCATTCAATAAATCAGTTCAATATACATCAGACTGAAATTGATATACCTACTTATAAAAAGGTTTTGGTTGATGGTCTACGTAGAAATCAGCTGCTTCTTTTCTGGAAGAGTAAAAAGACAGAGGTATATATGTACAGATATAGATGTATACACACTATACATAGACATAAATCCCCTTAAACCACAAACTATCATTCACCAGTGTTTTCTGAAGACAATGTCTTCCCAATCTGGACAGCTTGTGGGGTGCCCACTCCCTGTAACAGAAATTGCATTTAACTTCCTGTTGTATTCTGTATAGTTACAAATGCAACTTGTAGCTGATTCCTCCTTATGCTTCTGCTTCTGGTAAGGAAGTAATCACTGAAGACTGTATCATGGACTTTCAAGGTCACTGATGACCCACACATTCTCAGGCTGAGAAATAAATACAGCAGAAGCACCTTCCTGCCAACTCAGTAGAGTGTGTGTGTGTTTAAAGCCAAATGAAGTTTGACTTAAAAGCATAAATAAACCATTTATCTGCTTCGTTGGAACTTACTTCCTTCTCAAGGCTAGTGCTTGCTTATGCTGGTGCACAACAGAACATTACATAACCTGGTTTCTATTCAGCATCCTCAAACACTACACATCACATAAGCAGCACAATGCCCTCCAGATTAAAGCTTGCTTTCTCCCATGCTTTCACACTTGAAAACACAATTAGGTCTTGCACTTTCCCTTGGGGAACACAGCAGTTACTACACACTCTGCTTTGTCCCAAAGCAATGGGGTTTCAGTACTGAGAAGATGTAATCCTTACACTGCCAGGCAACTAAGGGCCATCAGGCACACATATACAATATGTCTGTACCACAGCTGTTACTCTGCCTTTACTCAGGTACTGGAAGCAAAAAGATACCCTTTTCAAACAGGGTGGTGGCCCTCTCCAAGCTCTGCACTGCCACAGCCACACTGCTAGCAGCATGGAGCTACCCAAATGCACAAGTCTCAGGGACCGTGGTGCAGACCCACCACCCATACACCCGTGGGCATAACTTTCTGTGGCCTTTTACCCCACCACCCCCAGCAGACAGACAGCCTACCCTGAGTTCCCTGCTTTTTTCTCCACCTGTTTCTCATGCTTAACTCTTGCTTACTGCACTGTTTTGCTTTTGAATTGAAACAGCTAGAAATATCCACAGGATTTTCAAGTCTTGCCCTGTTATTTTGCAGCTTCAAAATTCCAGTTCAGAAGTGCAGGTTTGGTCTTGGGTTGCTCCAAATCCTGGTGTGTACTGCTTTCTGAAGCTTGCAAGCTTTTCAGGAGCATTGACAGGTGAAAGCAAGCAATATTGCTCACCCCAAACCTACCTGGGTACAAAGCTCATAATCAAAGCAGAGCTGCAGACAGACTAGAAGACTTAGAAAATTGTTTTTACATGCAGAAACAGCCTTCTTGTTTTTCCTGATCTTCATGATTTCACTCACTTTGAGCAGCCCTCTTTACTGAAGGAGATTACGCACAAGTTTTTTGTAAGAGATTCCAAGTCTGAACAAAGGCATAGTTCCTTCATGTGCAATACAATTTTTCACATCTCTCTTCCATTTGCAGTCCAAACTTTAGCCCAATATTGCCAGAGGGAAGAAACAGTCTCAAAAAGGAGCTAAGACAAATTTAATTTTCCTAACCTTGACAATTATTTGAACAGCTTTCTCCAGATTTTTAATTAAAATGACCACCTGCTCGATGTAACTGAATAATTCCTGGTTTGTTGTTTTCAGTTCATTTTAATTATGAGCCATTCAAAATTCAAAATATTTTAATTGACCATACAGCCAGTATCTTTTCCCTCCATCTCATAACTAAGGCAGAAACATGATTTTTAAATTATGCTAGTCACAGCAACACTTGCAATCTCAATCTTCAAACCTACAGTCTGCAAATAACCTCAAGTTTTTGCTTTACAGTTCACTATTTCACCAGAAAAACCTCTTCTGAAGCTAATTTACCAAATAATTTTGGAAAGCAAATATGGAAAAAGGATGAAAACAGATTAAATATTATAATTTCTGAATACAATAAATATTTAATATTTAGTTAATATTTGAGGGATATATTTCTGAAACAAACTGAGCTGTATTACTCAGTTAAGAGTTTCAATTGCAATATATATGAAGCTCCACTCGCACTGCATACCTTAGCTCCTTTTTCATTTCATCTCATTAGTTCTCTGCTTTTGAAGAAAGAAAACAGTGCTCATCTGGGAATAACAGACTGAACTGACACATGATTAAACAAGGAGACTGGAGAGCTGACCTACCAAAGCAGATGCCTGCCCTCACTTTCTTATCTTGGCAACAATTTTCACAGAAGTCATAAATCTACTTAGCAGTGATTGCCAGACAAATGTCAGTAATAATCTCTTTAAAGAAAGCAGTAGATGATGATGCTGGTTTGGAACAGGCATGCCTGCAGAGATCTAAGCTTGGAAGATTTTGGCAAAGCCATACTTCTGACATTTTAAAATGGCACAGTCCTAAGAAACAGAGTGTGCAGAGAAACCACAAATACTCGACAATATTTGAAATATATCCAGCATATGTATCACAGTCCAATGCTGTGGTTATTACTATCTATTTTCAATTATACAAGACAAGTAGAAGTTTTTATATAGTAATAGGCAGTAAAAGCTCCAGCCTCCAAGTTTCTTCCCTTCAGTGTGAGTCAACTCTAAAGCACAAGACTTGGCTAAACAGTTGTTCAAGTTCCCAAACAGACACAGAATTAAAGAACCACCCAACCCAACACAGCATAGCTTCAGAGAACATTCTTAACTGCAAAAATAACATTTAGATAAAATAGAGCTAACCTTAAAAGTTCCTTACCTGGAAAGCACCATCATTTTGGCCTTAGTTATTGTAAATCCTGCATCAATAATTATATCAATTAATTCTCCAATCTTGGATATTGCATCAGGTTTAATCAAAGCCAGTGTTCTGGGGGGGAAAAAAAATTTTAAAGTAGAGAGACACAGCCAACACTACTTTCCTTACAGCATTTGGTGTGCATGTTGAGTTTATATTCAGAGAGGAAAACACATCAGAGAGAAATTCTACCACAGTCAAACATCCCAGTCCCAGTGCCTCATCAATTTCCACACTGTTCTTGAATGCCAGCTCAAGACATTATTCTGATAAGAACGAGCTTTGCACATTACAATTTCCTTGGTTTTCTAAAACCCAAGTCAGCCCACAGTGTTCCACCAGCAGTCATTATGTACTGGCTTCTCTATTCACTCTCAGAGCAAACAATCTGACCACTTCTTCCTTAGCTACAGTATATTTCTACAGCTCCTCACTCACAGGTCTGAATTAAAGCACAATTGATTTTTTAATGCCTCCCCTTTTTTTCCTAGTGCTAGCCATTATATACATAAAAATTAAGCTGTTAAAATTCCCTACCTGAAAACACTACTTCAAAATGTACCTCTTTCATAAAAAAATGGAACGACTGGTTTGTCCCTAGTTTTAAAATATTTGGAGGACTCTGAGAATAAAGTCCTAATGTGCTCGGTAAAGTACAATCGCTTCAGGGTATACAATCTGCATGCCAAATGGCTGACACTTAATAGACACAATAAAAGGTTGGAGAGGAGGTATTGTGTCTCTCATACTGACTGACAGCTATATTCTAAGGGAGACCAAAAAAAATTTGTACTCTCCCCCACATCTTTGTTTCCAAGTACATCCTGTCTTCTTGGTAATTATCTTTTTATACTGTACATCCACAAGGCCAGGACTGTTTTATTAGTGTGCTTAGCATAGCACCAAGTACACCATCAGCACTAAACATACAACTAATCAAAAATAACGAGCACAAAAAGGTCTGTAAAATGGCATTTTTTTATCTGCATTCTGGTGAGTCAGCTTCAAATGTGCTCAGCTTACAAATCAACAGATTTACTCAACCCTGTCTCTCAGAAACTCCACGTCTCTGACAATCCTAAAGAGCTGTTTCCATCTTTTACACCATTTCCAATAATGAAGGAGACACATTATAGGTTTTTTTTATTGTAGTACTTCCTTAAATGGAAGACAAATAATTGCAGATTTCTCATCTTCTATCCAATCATAGCATGGAAAGCAGTCTTTAGGTTTACAGCAGTATATTCAAGCCAGGGCAAATATGCTGAAGTTACAGGAGATGGATGAACTTCCACTATATATACTTTGAACCTTAAGTGACCCCAGATCGACAGATGCTTTGGGAACAGACACTCTATTTCACAGCAAAACTAAGGGAAGGGAGGTGTTCGAGGCATTTAAAAGGCATTTGGACCTTGTTCTTAAGGACATGGCTTAGTAGTTGACTGTGGTGTTAGTCAAAGGTTGGACCGGGTGATCTTGGAGGTCTCTTCCAACCTAAACATTCTGTGATTCTGTGTTAGGACCAGGGAATGTAAAAAGGAAGATCTGAATCTATGTGACATTTCATCTGAAACTAAGGGAAAGACATAGATGACCTTCAGGGCTCAGCTTATCTCCTTAACCACCAGGAATCTCATATAGACAGATCAGTTTGGGCCCAGATCCATTGGGAAACATGACACAAAAAGATTGATGGACCAAGGATGTAGCCAGAAACTGCATGAAAGTAGTCAACCATGCCTAAGCTTCTGCATATTGCAGTGTGATCTAAACTTGGTTTAGCCCCATCTTCAGATCAGGAAAGGTGACTGCTGGCCAACATTCAACACAGGATACTCCTGCTGTGCAGCCTTTGGCCTGCAGCATGCTCCCCTCTTCCCCAAGGATTCCACAGCTCCACCTCACTTTATCATATTATTTATGGTATGATAGGGTGTGCCACATGTATCAAGGCACAGAAGGGGAAGCAGCCACATGCTGGACCAATGACACATTCCCACCCATTCACACAATGCATGACCTGCATCCTGCCATAAAAGGTTCTCCATAATTACCAGGAACAGTAAGAATCAAACCACTAGAATGAGATCTCCAGTGCCATTTGCATTTCCTTGAGAATACTTGTTTGACTACATTATAACACAGGCTATTTGAGATAGACTGCTTATGCTAGAAATAAATAGTCTCTTACTTTTCTAATGTCAAGGTTCCCAGTAAAACTGTCATTCCTACCAATATGTAATGAATTATTGCATTATGAAGCAATTTACCTAGAAGACATTAATACAAACTGCAGCTAATAATTCTTATAACATCTTTAACACCAATATATAAGCTTTAACATTTTGGTATGAGCTTCTCAGAGGTACTCAGGATAAGAAAATACTTCAGGATGCTAAAGACTGCTTCTGAGAGTGGATTTTGATTTATGTACCCTATTTTTTGTTTTAATTAGGAATATGTTTCTTGTGGTTTGACGTGATGCAGTCTGCAAAGTACATTTTGAAGCAGCTTTATCTCTAGGAACAAAGAAGAAAAAAATAAAATTAAGCTTACTTGCTTACATTTTCAAAGGGACAGTATGACAGCACTCCAAGTAGTGAAACAACATAAGATGGGAACTGATCAAAGGAACAGTGCACAATGCATGCTGTCGCTATGCTTCAGAGATCTACTTATTTCTAATAATAGGACTGTTGCATGTACAGTAGCTTACTTAGTATGTCAATAATTGGAAGCATAAGAATAACACACTCAAAAAAGAATTAAAAGCTTTCTGTTTGAGTAACAAGCTTTCTAACAGCATTTTCAAAACAAGCTATATTAATTGCCTCTAAGTATAGTCTACTTAGTCAGGACACTTGTCAGAAAACTGCTTACCTCAGGTTACAGCCACCCAGGATCACAAGTGAAAGACTACAGAAACACAAATGCCTGCCCCACACCAGTGACTGTGTAAGTGGTACACTGTACATGCAGTGGTACATGTGCTTACTTATGTATTTTAGTCACTGTTTGTGATGCACTTAGTGCATCTGATGATGCACTGAGAAGGGTGCAGAGAAGAACACTCAAATATTTAAAAATTGACCCAAGGCATCAGACAAGTAGGTGTATCGATTGCTACTCCATAGAACTGTCTTAATAATTTTAATCTAATTCTGTAAAAGGCCTGTACAAATTACCTCCTTTTACCCATCTGTTTTGAACCTCATATACACATTCATTTGCTTTGCAGACAAAAACAAAGGTCTGTAATTCAAAATGTTCAAGATTTATTATATGTATATATATATATATATCTCAGTCACCCTCAAAGGCCTTTGCTAAGCCTGTCTGCACTGACATATTTTCAAAGTTTAATTAAACTGCTGATAGTCCTGCACAGTATAAAGGCAAGAAAAATACAGGGGAATGTTCTGCCTTATTCAACATCCTTAAAATTATTAGTAGAATTTTAGCTACAAATTATTTTAAGAATTATCAAATATTGTAGAAATCTTATTATAGCTGTTGAACTAATAACTGCTGTAAAACTCACTAAAACCATGCCAAAAAAAGACAAAAACTTCATATGGAACTGGTTTACCCAAGAACTTTTTAGTATGACATTGTTTAGCCAGTGAAAGCTTCTGTAAAGAATTGGATTTTGAGGATCCCTTTCCTATTTAAGACACCTTTCACTGTGTTACTTTGGGCTATTCTGAATATGTAACACCACTTGTATATCTATGTTATCTTTCAGCCAACATTCCTAAAATGTTTTCCAAACAGCTGACATGTCATAAATTCCTTTCCTTCCTTTTTGTAGAGCAGTAAAAAACTTCACCCTTTCTGAGGGCCACTTCATTTACACAACTATAGAGTTTCTGAATAGGAAGCAAATTGTCTTATGAAAAGAAGAAACTGTTATTTTATCACAATCTTTTCTTGGTCTAACTAGCTTAAGCAGAGTAGGAAACAAACAACTATTTTTATAGTTACATTGATATAAAAAACAAACAAGACAGATGGAATCTACTCAAGGCTCCACAGAGGAACAGAGAGATGAGCCACATACACAGAAGCTGTCCTTCTCCATCTCCTTTGCTATTCTCCCACTATTCACAAACTCAGCTCAGACAAAAAGTACCACAAAAACTCCTTCTGGCAAGATGTTATGGCAGTAATTTCCAAGGCAGTATTTTTTTTAGGCCAAGACAAAGATGTGTTAAAACATGTAGCTCTTCCTGTATGTCTGGTTATGTATAGCTCTCCAAAAAATCTTCAAAATAAGCCCAGGCAGTGGCAGGGAGTGACAAAGTAGGCAAATAGGGCTCACTAGAACATCATACCTAAGAAAATAGTCTGTGCTCTTTTCAAAAAATGCTGAAGCAAATTATCAAAACTTATTAATTTGCAAAGTCAGAGACTACCTGCACTGCAGTCAAAGCAGATTCAAATCCCT
Source organism: Phaethornis superciliosus (assembly GCA_023637945.1). Taxonomy (NCBI): domain Eukaryota; kingdom Metazoa; phylum Chordata; class Aves; order Apodiformes; family Trochilidae; genus Phaethornis; species Phaethornis superciliosus. The sequence continues at coordinate 84,790,440 of JAJQWJ010000001.1, read as the reverse complement.
TGTGAATTAATCTTATCATTACAAACAGAATTTGTCTTACCAAACAATTCTATAGATTTTATTGACATTCCCACTGTCTACTTCCTGTCCTCAAGCACACAGTTTCCAAGATGCTAAAAAAAATCTCTGAAAAAATCTTCCACAGTGGGAAAAACAATGGAGAATGGGAATGGGCCTCTCTCACTCCTGTTTCAACTGTTGGCAAGTACTAACATAGACTACATTTGATTGGTGACTTCTGCACAGAGCCTAGGAGAGACAGCTGCTGGTTTCGCAAGATTCATATCTTTTGTGCCCAGCACACCTCAGGGTTACCAAAACAATTCTGCCCTAAGAGACTTCACAAAATTCTCACAAGAATCCTACTGCAGCCTACCCTGGGGGAGTATGAAATCTGAAGGAACTCCCTGTTTTCCCCCTCCCCCTCTTCTTTCCTCTCCCAAGAGACCTAGAGGAGGGAGCACTTGACACCATGGAGAATCTTGTCTTGAAGATTTATCAGGTAACAATGGCTGTCATGGGTTTGCCCTTAAGCAGGAACCACTTTGCACCTCTATCAGTATGCCAGATGACACTGCAAGCAAACTTGTAGCTGCCTACAACAACTTACCTAATGCCAACAACAAACACCTATTTTGAAACCCCAGCCACAGAGGAAGATTTTTAAAAAGGTGCTTTCTTACCTCTCTTTGCGGCTCCCCAGCTTGCGGGCTGTATATTGATCCCCATAGTCCACTAAGGTTAGATGACGGGAAAAAACAGTAATTTTGTTGCCCACAAATAAATCCTCAAGGTGTAAACTCTCATACTTGGTGCGCTTCAGAAAGGTGCGATGGTTCTTCACATCGTACTGCAGAGAAAAGATCAAAATCTACCATAGCAAGAGTTTTAACTTGAGGGCAAACAACATAATTTTTTACTTCTCCTTCAGAAATTTATGTAGTACTGTGGGATTGAATGTGATGACTCAACTGATTTAATTTGTAAACCTCTGAATTTGCAGGTCTACCGGAAAAGCTTAGAAGACTCAACCACAATTACAAATTCCTTCCATTTAAATAGTCTCAGGCTGACAGCTATCTTTGCCTTTTTTTATTTAATCATTTGCTTGTACTAATTCAAACTGTGACAAATGATCCAGGTGCCTAGTGGGTATCTCTGCCCAGTCTCACCGAGAGTTCCACTAGCAGATCTATGCTGTTTCACAGACCAATGGCTCACACCAGGAATGATCAAGATACATACTGTGGCAGTGTCACTTCTTCAGGGCACTGTTCCAGTGATACTATGTTTTGTTCGACTGCACAGGACTCTGAATTTGGGACAGATGGATGAATGCAACACTAGGTTGAGACATTCTCACTGCCTAGAGCTGTAAACTCAAAAGCCTGTTAAGACAGCTCAGCTACACATCATCATTCCAAGCAAGAAGCAAAATTACCATGTGTAGTGTTTGGGGTGGGCTGGCAAAGCACAAAAGGCAACCTGCTGAACAATTTCTTCTCTGCATTTAGACAGTACAAATGCCTTTGGTTTCCTGGAAAAGTGGAATCCCATGAAAGGAGGAGTTTTGTCTTCCTTATGCCAAACTTTCCCTTCTCTGTCTTGAATTACATGTATTATCTTCCATAGCGAAGGTGTATAGACTAGGATAGCATTTAAAGAAAGAACATCATTCCCACAAATTTTGGAGGAAAAAAACTATTTAGACCAGAATTACATACTCCTTCCACGAGCTCAAATGTATATGAATGCATTTCTCTCCTCTTGGAAGACTAGAAGAGTTGTAAGTGTTCCCAGAACAGTCAAAACCTTACAGATCAGGCAATATAAATTTTTTTATACTTCCTTCTGCTGAGGCAAGATTATAAGGAAGAATTCTTCCGTGATGAAAAATATTTAGCCCGTTATACATTTTCCTCTTAAGTCTCCTCTATTCAAATGCAGTAGGGAATGAAATGACAACATGCTGGGAAAAAAAAAATAAACCCACTTTAATTCAGCTACTTAATTTTTTCCTGGACTTTGACAGGAAGCCTATTAAATGACTTGGCCATACTAAAATTCTTCAGTAACCTGACTAAAAATCTGAATATTTCCTTGGTTATTTCACCAGCAGTTGCTAGAAAGACACCCCGAGCTGTTTCTCTATTCTTCATTGGAAGATAAAGGTGCTGAGAAGACAGCTGCCTGTGTTAAAGAATTCTTTTTTAGAGCAGAATTTTGAATCTGTTTAAAAGACCATTTTTCATGTGAATGATGGACCACATCAGAAGAAATGCAAGACTGTTTGGACTGTTCCCCTTCTGTCCAAGTAGACGTAGAGCTAAATTTTCCAAAGCAAAATAATTCTCTGCTAAGAATCTGTCCTTTTTGAAGACCTTGTCTCTCTTTTTAGGAAATCTCCTGTAGAAAGAAGAGTTTTTCAGGCTTTAAGAATTCCCAAGGAGAGTTATTAACTATGTTTCCATAGAAGAGAACGGGGCACCTCCATCAAGAGATCCAGTTTGATCCTAAGAGTTTGCTTGCTGTGCTTAGACAAAACCTTCTGCTTTCTTCTTCCAGCTGCAAAGCAAGCTGGAACTGGTGTCATTATTCACACTGTCAGTTTTCTTCAGAGGGACCAGGACATGAAGGACTGAGAATGAAAAGGAAAGCTGGGGACTTAAGATAACACAAGCCTTCAACAGTTCTGCTCCACCCTCAGCTGAGATGTGTGATAAAGCAGACCTTTTGTCAGGGAGGCAGAAAAGGGGACCAAGCATTTTTCTTGTAAGCAGGGAGAAACTGGCTCATATTCATTAACTCCCTTCTCCTCAAATTACTGAGGAGAGTTACAGTACAGTAGAACAAACTGTCATCTCCTTAGAAAGATAACAAAAGATGCATAAGAGTTGGGCAGTAATAAAGAATCACCAAAATCTGCAGAAATTATAAATAAACAATTATATTAAGCAAAATAATTCTAAATTTAATCTCTATCCAGAAACTTAATTTCAAAAGGGATTATGAGATACTCCTTCTGTAACAGGGTTGTGTGCATTTTTGCCTTTTTAACTCCTGTCCTCATCATATACCATACTATCTTAGGTTAATAGCACACTAGTAAAATGCAGTAGACTATCAAGCTATAGTTATTTGATGCTGAATGCATTAAGAACCTCAAGAAGACTCTGAAAGCTCTTGGTTTTGAGATGTCTAGGTGAAATGAACAACAATTTTGCCAGCCTACACACCCTTGTGTAGGAAGATTATTACAGCCCCTGACTGATAAGCTAAGCTATCTCTAGGAAATAAAAACCACAAATCCTCACATTTTGATAACTGTGCATATACAGACATGATACAAAGAACTAACTTAAAAGGGACAACATCATGATAGAATCTGTTTAAAGAGACTACCAGTAATAAATGTTAAGTTTATCTCCTCACCCAGATGAGTACCATGGTTTCTGTCAGCAGTAGTTTAGGTAAGAAAAGGCTGATTCCACTACCTTTCTTATTTCTGCATTTGATATTTATGTTGTGAAAACTAATGAAAATACTGTCTGTATATCCAAATCAAGGCTATTCTAAGACTCTTAGTTCTTCATTAAAAATCAGAAATAGTCAAAACCATTCACTCGTTCCTAAAACAAAGCACAAAGCATGGGGGGTTTTTTTAGGATTACCTTTACAGTACATATTACATTTTCATGTATATGTGCCTGCTACTGCAAAATGTTTGTATTAAGCTGTCATCAATAAACACTGGGGATTAGTTGTACAAACCACAAGTCAGAAAGGTCTGTGCAAGCACCAGTGATGGAAAAATTTATATCCCACTCTCTGAAACATCCTTCTTTTCATGAAAACCTAATTAAGAGCAATTTACTATTTCCTCTACTTTGAGAAGACTCTCTTAATTCTGTTCTTGAGATTTCTGGAATTTCAGCTGAAGCTTATTTGGAATCAGCTTCAACTTTTGTTTCTCAAACAGTAAGTCAGTGCAGCTGAATTTCATTTCTGAAACCTAAGTAGAAATTGAATGAAAACAGATTTGTGAAATTCCATCTCTCCATGCCAAAGCAAAGTTGGAGAGGAAAAAAACAAACTAAAACCCCCACAAACCCCACCAAAATATAAACATGGAAGCTCTTCCACATGCTTCACTGTGATACTGTATTTTTGGTTTCCTTTTAGTTTTAGAAACAAAGCAAGGTACTTCTTAAATTTCATTTTTCTTACCTGGAAAATTAATAGACATAGGCAGTGGAATGCCACTTTACAAATGATTTAACTGGATATTACACTTACGACAACAGATTTTTTTGTTTATTCTTACCATTTCTACTGATCCATCTTTTGGATAATACAGAAGTTCATAACGCCGTAACAGTGAAGCATTTGGGTCATACCATTCAGCAGTGAAAGCAAATCTGTCATCTTGACTCTGAAACAACAGAAGGGCAGCAAAAGGCTGTAACAGAATGCACAGACGATTTCTATGTACATTCAAATAAAATTTTGCTAGGATTTGTTATCAGGAGAGTACAAAAAGTGAACAGTAAATGCACTTGCACATCAGTCATCATCATCTGCTTATCACAGCCAGAGAAATCTTTCTACTTGTTACCTATCACCTATTAGGTTTGATGGAAACAGCATTGCAGTTTTCCAGGCAATCTCAAAACGTATTTTGATTTCATCAGTCATGAAAGATGGACTGATGCCAAAGTTGTTGTCAGACTTCTTAACTTAGTGAAAGTATTTGATTTTCTTTTATTTGTTAAAAAGAATGTTTTCACATTAGATAATAGAATCTTAACACATTTGCTACACATCCTACAAGAAAACACTTCTTCCTAAGTACTCATAACTGAGATCGTATTAATGATGAGATGAACATATCTAAGTCAAGGACACCATTAGTGTGATTCCTGAAACTTCTTGAAATTTACATAAACCATATGTATCCTGATCTCATTCACAACTCATTTTCTAGCCCTAAGGAGTCTGACAAGAAAGGTAGACTGCAATAATTCTAAAACTGTAGCTACTTGGAGCTTCTCTCCACTGCTTATCCATCAAAGGATAAGCCTCTACAGGAAAGTAAGCACAAAGGCAATGCAATGCATGTGGACATGCAGTTCTAGCACCTCGTAGTGGTAATACGTTTGGTAGCTATTGATACTACAACATCAGCAATTTGATAGCTGTTAGATGGAGCTCTAAATTTTTATTTTCCACAGCTCCTCCAAATCAGATTTCTGCTCCTGAAGGTAAGCACAGCCTTGTCAGAGGCTTCCATCTTAAACATTTAGGTACCACGGCGAGTTCAAATTGAAGCTACGTAGGCCTTTTTAGTCCTTCAGATTTTAGAAAACTGCAGCACTTCAGTTTTTCCAAAGACTGCTCAATAAGCAACAGGACAGAAAGAATTCTTGTGTGGGCTTCCATGACTACTCTGGAACACCAGCTGGAAAACAATCAAGATCATTTTCCTAATAAGTGTAAGCCTATAGATTTATAGGCATTTAAAACAAAACAAAACCAAAAGAAACAAAACCCCAACAACAACAGTGATCTGGCTTTTGTTGTCAGTCCATTTTTTTCTTTTAATCTCTTCAGTTTAAAACTGATTTAGGATTAAGTGCTTTTGTGGGCTTAAGTCCTAACACAAGCAGCATGAAGAAAGAATGAGATTATGAAGAACAATGTCAGAACTTTACACTGTGATGAATACTTGTACCTGCACAGTTAAAAGCACCCTGGCAAGAACCCCTCCTTTCTGTCAGCCCTATGCCGCAAAATAAAGACACTACTGCATCACAGGAAGAACTATGGAGAGGGGACAGCACACTGCTCTGGGAAGGATGCAAGGCTTTCATTTCTAACTGTAGAAGTCTGTACAGAACTGAAATCTCATTTACATCAGCCACTTTAACTTCTTGTGTTATCTCCACACTACACATTGCAGCCTTTGACATCACTTAAACTCATGTTTTAGGTGCAGCATGCAGCACAAAAACTCCCTAAGGCATTATTTAAGATACACATTGTGTCATCCATCGTTCCTACTGCTGTAATTCTGGAGATATCCAAGCTAGAACAAACCCTTTCTTATGTCAGGACTCATAGCTTTCCTATATGGGCATTTCATTGGCAGTAAGTATTAACATTAATAAAAGCTGGCAGGCAATACTAAATAACTAATTTCAACCTTGATCTTAAACACACTCATACTGCTGAAAGATAAGACATTTGATCAACGTATTTGACTATCATCTTGTCAAGGACAGATGCTGTAGAGAAGCAGTTCTCAACCTGCTTCCAGGAAACTACCTCCAGAAGCTGACTAGTAATGTATGAAATAAAAAAAAAGATGCACCACCCTTAAAAATGCCTCCTTAAAACATGAAGTTATATATAACTGCATTACGTCATGGGATTTATTTCATACTGTCGCATCACTCTTTGAAACTGTTACCTACATTTTCTAGGTATAGGTTTCAAGAGAAGCTACTAATTTTCATTTAAGCAAAACTTCCAGAATTCCCAAATGATTTCCCCAATTCTCTTGGGGAAATAATGTATATATACGAACAAGCGAAGAAAATATTACTAGTTTTGTCACTTAGCCACCAGTATCAGTCATCATATTTACAGTGAGACATTGTTTGTCTTATCTGGTGAGGAATCGTTCTGCTTTTTTTCTTTTAACACAGCCTTGGTATTAAGATGCATTTGAAACTGGCTTTACAAGATCTTAACCAATATCTGAGCCATTCTTATGTTTTTATTCAGCAAGCTCTGCTGACCACTGCTTCTAATTCAGCTTAATGGCAAAAAGTACCATTCTGTATTATCTTTTTTTAGCCTTATAAGCAAAGGCAAAGTAATAGTTGCTGCTTAGACTTTAGAAAAAATTTCCTCTGCTTTATGGACATAGAATTATCACAACAGATATTTCTAAATGCAGAGAACAATATCAGAACAAAACTTAAGAGTTTACGGGAAACAAAAATAATTTGATATGGATTATGTTTGTGGACAGGTCTGTTCTGCAAAGAGAAGAAATTAAACATTAAAAGCAAGCCATGATTTTGAAGGCAAAAAACCAAATATAAAAATGTGCCCGCTTGCCATCACATATCGTAAAAATTGCAATAAAATTCTGAGTCTGTAAAGTTATCTTTCCTGAGCACTTACTTTCAAGCAATTTACTGCTCAGTCAACAGAACTGGTACAGCAAACAACTTTCTTGCATATCTTTCACTAGCGTGCCCTACACTGCAAAGTGGAAAGGAGCCTCGAAGATGAGAAGGCACTAGGGAAGACAACCTAAGCTTCATCCTTGGCTTCTCTTCATTCTCCTAAGAAACTCGGAGAGAAAATAATTGTCCAGGGCAGAACGATTAGAGACCAGAGACAACATGTCAGGCGATACCATGTCCAATGAATCACACTTCTCTGGGCCAACACTGAGTCTTCATTGGGGAAGATTTCACAGCCCTTGACCAGAGGGCACCTCATTCCCCCAGGAAATGACTGAAACACATTGGTCACAAGTGAAATCACAAAAACTCTGCTGTAGAGAGAAAGAGTTTGTCTGGAACGTAGCTGCCAAGGAGGCTCATAACCAGAAAGCAGAACGCTCACAAAGCTGGAAAGGAAATGATCTCTTGCCCTGTAAACAAGTTAACCTTTTAGGCTTCCAAAGGGTTTCTGTTCTGCACTAAACCAAAAGCACATCTTCCAAACAGTGTCATGAGTAGCAACAGTGCTAAAAGAGTAGCTCAGGACTAGGGAACTTGGATGGGAAGGTGAAGAGACAATTCTATCCCTCTGGTCTGAATCATGCAGAATATACCTCTGGACTTGGTTTTACCAGCTTCAAGATGTCTTCTAACTGCCACACTATTTTACTATTCTGAGGGTTGTTTCTGTCCTGTTCCTCTAGTTTTGACTATAGATTTCATCCTAGGGTTTCTCCTACATGGAGAAAACAGGGAATGGGAATCTATTTTTTTTTTGTTCTGCTAGTCATAATGCACTGCCAGACTTACCACAGTCAAAGGGAAGGATAGTTTAGATGATTCCCCTTGCTATATAATGGGCAGTATATTTTTACTTAGATCCTGCCTTTTGCACTACTTTCTTTTTTCCATTATCTACCTAATTCTGTCCTACTCGACAGATCAAAGTTAGTATTTTTCTGATAGTTTTTTCACTTTGTGATTTTGAGCTATGATCTCTTCGATCTGTAATTGACTGGAAACAACTACCTGTCCTAACTACTCAAAAAAAAATGAAAAGTATAAATGTTCACATGAAACAGTACACAAATATGTCTTAAAATCAGAAAAGCTCTGAGGTATCTAGAAGCTTTTTTACATGCTATTAGCATTCTGGTCTCTATGAGGTTTATATACACTACCAGAAACACCATGCATGAATTTCACACAGGCTCATGGCCTGTTGCCTGCCTATTTACAAGTTTAGAAGTCATTAAGAGTATCCTAAATTTCAAGTGGGCACCATTGTGTCTGCTGCTCCTTCAATTTTCTTAGTGACCCAGTAACTCTGAAATCAGACAGAAAAAGAATCAAAAAAGCTTAATCAACTCCCAGCAAAGCAATAAAAAGAGTGCACAACCTTCAGTAAAAGCTGAATCAGAGACAGAAGGATTCATCTTGGTATCTGTGTTCTGTATTTTATAAAGCCCTGTGCTGTCACAGGGAAAACCTGCCATTACACACTGATATTAAGATTTTAGCTGTTTCTATGAAAATTACTGGGAACAGGATAGACCACCAGACAAGAACTAGTCTCACATTGACTGGGCCTTTCTTCTAATACACACACACACAACAAAACTTGCTGGAAAAATTGCCCTGAAACTTTTGTGTTTTTAGGGGAAAATAAATAAATAAATAAATCACAAACATGTACAAGTTTGCTGAACACTCACTTTGGCAAAAAATATAATTTGTTGAAATGGCCAAACAACAGGAATCCTTCTCCTTAACTTTCCTCCTAGTGGGTTCTACAAAAAAATAACTATTGCCATTCCTGTTGGTACATTCCTTAGACAGATACTGGCCTCATGCTCTTCAGACAGTGGGCTGAAGTGGGGGACCTAACCAATTCTTCGCCAAGAATTTTATTCTCAGAACTGGATCCAGAAGTTAATGTTGTAGATGATTAACCTCTAACAGCAAGTCTAAGTCCTCTTATGAATTATATAAAACAGTTCCTCAAACCTCAGAAATCACTGATTGCTCATCTTCCAGCACAATCATCCTTCAGATTTAGCTCTACCGTGAGAGTAATTCGACACAAATGAAAGAAAGTCAGCTATAAACACCTTGTCTCGGGAGCAAGAGTCACGAATTTCAGCCAAAACTATCCCCACCGTCTGGCAAAGGAAATTTACAGTCTTATACTCCCCCAACAGGCCACAGATGTAAGCAATGTCTGAATATCATCTGCTTTCTTATGAGTCCCAGAATTACTTTGCTTACTTTGCTTGCTTCACTGTTATGAGCTTTCCTGTTGGAAAATGCAGACAGCTTTGCTTTATTTTCAGCTGAATGCTTTCAGGTAAAACGACTCTGGGAGCTGCAGGGCCAGCACTACACCCAGCTTTCCAACTAGCACTAAGTATTTTGTGAATTCAAAATGTCAGACCAAAAATTTAACTTCAATTCGATCGTCACAACCAGTGGGTTAGGAGTGCTTTTCTTTCATGGAAGGACATCTTAATGTGACAGTCCCCTGCATGAAAAATCTATAGGCCTCGAAGAGAAGAATCAAAAACTCCTAAAACAATTAGAATTCTACAGAAACATTACATAAAATGTTGGAGTCCAGACCTCAAACAGGACATGTCAAGATAAATTAGTAGATGCCAAAATATTTAGAGCTTCACTGCCCCCCTTGTGCAATCAAATTTCACCTGGGGGCAGGGGGTAGCAGAAATCACAAACAACTTTGTGGTTTACTAAATAAAAGTTACTTGAAAATAGAAAATGGGACTGGGATTCCTGCATTCCTAGCTTTTCATGCACTTCTGTTGCAATCTCAGACAAGTCGACATGCTGTGCCACCTTCTCTCCAGCTCTAACAAAATACCTCTTATGGGAGGGCTTGCTGTGCTGCGGGCACCAGTAAACAAAAGGGATACTCAGATTATAAAAGCTGTAAAGAAGTATTATCTTATACAAAACAGATGGCTTAACTTTATACAATCTATGCCTGGACTGCTACAGCAAGACATCTCAGAGAGCAAAGGAACAGTTAGCATCACTATCACTGAGCAAACCACTTGCTTTTTTATCTAACATATCTTTTTAATTTCCAGGCACTGTATGCCCTTCAGTCTGACTGAATGAGAAAGTGTGCTTCACTGAAACAGGCAACAATCTTAAACAAATATACTTTCCTTTCTCTGCCTTTCTTTAGGACTCCTTATTAGGCCTGGTTCTCTATACTCAGCTTTCTCATCCCTGACTGCTTTGACCACAGCTTCTCTTCAGCTCAAGCATTGAATAAAGGCACATAACCACCAGGAAGTCTTCCTTTAAACATGCCTTAAAGGGTTTCTTCTGTCTCTCCAGTCTCATGAAAGCTGGAGGAACACCACTATCCCTCTGCCAAATCTGGCTGAATTTTTCAGTAAACTTCAAACTTATTGGAGGGGTGTGGAACTTAGGACACAAGATAGTGGTTATATATCAGACAAATAGCTTGTGACCACACAAAATTTCGTTTTCTGAGGAAAAGAGGCTGAAGGCAACTGTGTAGAATCACAGAATGGTTTGAGTTAGAACAAACCTTAAAGATCATCTAATTCCAGTCCTCCAGCCATGGGCAGGCACACCTCCCACCAAAGACTAAGCTGCTCAAAGTCCCATCCAGCCTGGCCTTGAACAATTCCAGGGAGAGGGCACCCACAACTCCAGTGTTTCACCACCCTCACACTAAAGAGTTTCTTCCTAATATCTATTGTAAATCTAACCTCTTTCACCCATTATCCCTCATCCTGTCACTACAGGCCCTTGCAAAGAAGTTCCTCCACAGCTTTCTTTTAGATCCCCTTCAGGTACTGGAAGGCCACTAAAAGGTGTCCCCAGGGCAGTCTCTTCTCCAGGCTGAGCAGCCTCAACTCTCTCAGCCTGTCCTCATGGGAGAGGTGCTCCAGCTCTGATCATCTTTGCGGCCCTTCTCTGGACTCACTCTAATAGATCCATCTCATTCCTGTGTTGGGGGCTAAAGAGCTGGACACAGTACTCCAGCTGGTGTCTCACAAGAGCAAAGCAGCCAGGGAGAATCACCTCCCTTGGCCTTCTGGCCATGCTTCTTTTGATGCAGCCCAGGCTATGGTTGGCTTTCTGGGATGTAACTGCACATTACTGGCTCATGTTGAACACACACAAGTTCTCCTCAGGCCTGCTCCAAATCCATTCTCTGCCCAACCTGTATGGTGCTTGGGATTGCTGTCGTCCATGTGCAGGACCTTGCACTTGACCTTGTTGAACTTCATGCAGTTTCCACAGACCCACTTCTTAAGCCTGACAAGGTCCCTCTGGATGGCCTTCATTCTCTTCAGCACATCAACCACACCACATTGTCTTCAGGACTTTCTGAGGGTGCACTCAATTCCACTGCCCACATTACTAACAAAGATGTTAAACAGTGCCTGTTCTCAATACTGACTCCTGAGGAATGTCATGCATCAGTGGTCTCCATTTGGACAGCAAGCTGATGACTGCAACTCTTAAAGAGTGTGACCACCCAGCCAGTTCCTTATCCATCAAGTGGTCAATCCATTAAATTCATGTCTTTCCAATTTAGGGACAAGGATGTTACGTGGGACAATGCCAAATCCAAGCAGATTACATCAGTTGTTCTTCCCTTATCCACCAACACTGTAGCCCCTCTAAGCCATTAAACTTCAGTGGCAACTTTGTGAGAAACATGAGATCTCAGATATACTGATTGTAATTAACAAATAATATTCTGAGTGACAGAAAGTGCTCTCATTTTCAGCATTGTAATGCCCCTTAAATCCCCAAATTAATCCTCAGTAGCACACACTTATTATTATTCAACCTATTTTCAACCTCTGTAGTTCCTGTAACGCAGGATATTTTCCAGGCAAAAAACCCCACAACACTATGTAGATAGAAGACTTAATTATCTCTGCCTCCTAAAACTCATTTTCCTCCTTCTTTTCATGTTTCTGACACATGAGCTTGTATTATTTTTAGAAACCAAATTTTGCAGCCTTCTCACTGTTTTTGGACCTCCCACCACTTTCTCAACAGGCTTTTCTTCAGTCAAAAAGAAGAACATTTTAAAAAATCAAAATCATTTTTCAAGTGGAGAAACATCTGGCAATTGCAATTTCCATGACAATGGCATGACTACAGATAATTCTCAATCTAAACCTCATATTCAGAAGCTCACCAGTGATTTTTGCAAGCATCTCTTTTTATCCTCCCCTTGTAGAAAGCAAATCTTGCCTACTGAAAATTTCACACAAATTCTATGCAACTACTTCAAAGTAATTAAGAACTGGTTAAATTATTAAAATTCTTACTCTTCTTTGGAAATCTATTGAGTCAGAGATTTATATTTACACCTTTACACTTACCCTGCTGCAAATAGCTGTAACTTCCTTTAGAACCAGTTATCTGACTTCAAATATTACTGGTACCTATGCTTCCCAAATGCCTTTTGGACTTTGCATGTTCAAATGGCTACTGCTATCTAGACCATCTGTTGCCAAGTAACATGGGGATACTTCTGTCTCTGTAGCATTTACCAAGTCAATCTTCCTCATGGACAGGGATCTCAGTGCTGTAAATCATACCCGTATGTTCAGGGGTTGTGATGAACACAGCTCTAGAAAGCTGAAGGTTCCAAACTTTCTTCTCAGATTTGGGAATCTGTAATCCCACCTCACGTCTGGCTGTTCTGTCAATTTACTAAGCACACACACAAAAAATCTTCTTTTACTACTAGATTATGTAAACTCTGCAAGTATCCTATGAAGCATGTAGGCATGAGTGGTGTAAGCTTTTTTTTTTTTTTACACTCATATAAAAGAATCAAAATTCAAATCTTCAACTTACTCACTCCAATCCTCTGTGACTACATGTTATAGTGAAGTACTTAGCTGCAGAATTCATGTAATTTTTCTAATTACAAAACATAATTTCTCTTCAACACGTGAAGGTTACCATACTGCTGTTTACTGATCTGTGAAGACAGGTTTAGTTTTAGAATACCAGATCCACACTGTCTTTAAGGGAATATGTCACTGCTTAATGTATGTTACAAGATGCACTTTATAAAGCTACAGATGCAGATGTAAGCTCTATTATTATACTCTTAATTACATGATCACAGATAATTCCTCTAAGAGTAGTCAGTAGTGCTCAGCACATGCCTATCTGCCTCCACTAACTCAAAAAGAGTCGGACTGATTTTAGCAAAAGCAGAGCTGTTCCCTGACTCAAATCAGCATTTGTAACAGAAGCCATCTCACACAATCACACCTGAGCATAATGTTCAGATGCTTTGCATCTAATCAGTCAGTGGCAGCTGAACTAAAGCTGCCACGGTCAGCTGATGAAAGCTGAATCTGACTTTGAATTATGAGCTTGATAATTCCCTGCATAGGAAGCCAGGGAAGGAACTGGCGCTACACATACATTGAGCTACCTGTGCACATTCCATCACACAATACAACCTGTATTGTACCTATATGAAAACCATTTTTTTAAAGGCTCAAAATTTAGCCCATCAATAAATTTGATGGCAATACTAAAAAGCAGTTTTCTTTTATGGAGATTGGTCCACTGGCAAAATTTCAGCTTTCAGTTTCTAGCCTTTTCAGAACTAGAGCTCCTCAAAGGACTGAATTTCCATGTTTTTATTATGATTCTGAAATGTTTTCATTTTTTTCCCCCATATATTCTTATTCAAGCCTTCTATTAATTTTCAACCTCCAAATGAATCTGTCTGGAAAATTTTGAGCAGAATGGTTAAAATTTCAGAAAGCTATGAGCAGCTGGAAGTAGCTGTTTGAAAGAAAACACCTACAAATCCTGAACCAAAGCTGTCAACTGCACTTCAAAGTAGTATAATGTATCTTCAGATTATCTCAGCTCATAATAATCTTCTGAAAAGCATTTTTAACAAGAACCAGTTGGCTGCCTTGGAATCACGGCTAAGGAAGAGTCCTTCAGCCAGACAGTATCAGCAGCATTAGCACTCAAGAGTTTGTGTGAATCCTCTAAAGTTTACACATGCTCCATCTACAGCTCATAACAATCGAGTAACAATTTATGATCCTACAGAGCAGACAAGTCTGCTGACACCTTTCTTATTCACTGCTCTAGGCACTTGAAGCAAGCATTTTGTCTGCACAACTGTTTAATGAAATGTTGATGTTAGAATAGTACTTTTTCTCAGAATGTGTCAAATATTAATTCTAAGGTAGCTGGGCTAAATCCTGATTTCAGCTAGAACAGATGTTGCGTTTATATATCCTTTACTCTGTAGTCACACGAGTGACAAGCAATATGTGAACAGAAATTCTCATTATATAAGCTGTTCAGTAACTTCTCTTTAGTAAAGTTGTGAAAAACTAAAAACTTGTGGACAGTAGAAGCAGCAAAATGGGTAAGATCAAGCTCTGCCAATCCAAATGGGATTTTACTGGTTCATCTTACAAAGATCTACAGTTTAAAGATTTTTCTCCCACAGCATAGGACTCTTGTCACCACAGTTTTGAGCAGACTACTTTGTTCCCCAGAAATGCAAAGGTCTCTGCAGGATGCAGACAGTGATTAAGAGATTCTAAACCCATACACAGTTTTGCAAGTTTCTTAGTTTCATCTTCACATTTGCACCCTGCATTAGTACATTTGATGTTTAGCACTTTTTCAGAAAAACGAGGCCATATTTCCCACCTTATTAATTTGTAAAATAATTATTACTCTGTTTAGGGTACAGCAAGGTTTAATTGCTAAAATACACATACTGTCAAGGTACTAGAAATTCCCCTTGGTTTTGCTGTAAACATGGCAGAAGCAGCTCATTTAGTTCCTCATCTCCTGCTTCTGCAGAAGCTTCACGGCAACACGGAAACCTGGTAGAAGGGTAGTGCTGCTAATGCTGCCCAGCCCTGCTGTCTCAGCTATCACCACCAGAAACCACTGCTAATCCAGAATATCAGTAGTAAGAACTAAATCCAGTGATTTGGGGATGTTCAGACTTACAGGGTATGGTTCAATTTCAAACGAGAGTGCCATAAAAGAGAATATCTGGTGATGTTCAGGTGAGACACGGTGAGAACATAATTTTAATTATGTAACTAGAAAACATGCAGCATAATACAGTCTTGTTCCTAGATATTAAAGTAAAAGAAAGAATATTTAGAAAGGCTAAAAATGCAAACAACACTAAGTTTAGTGAAGAATCACACTTAAACATGCATGACACCTATACTGCCTCAAGCACGCATGTCCTCATCTCCCTCCTTACCAGGTGTAGACACTCTCTTAGATGTGACTCCCTTTCCAAGCGTGTTAGGATATTCTGCAGGAAAAGTGTGATTAAAAAAAAATAATAATTGGCGTACTTAAGATTTCTGAAGAATCCCAGGGAAAGAGCCCACACAACAGACTCTGGGAGACATCTCTAGAGAGCCGCTTCTTTGCAAATACCGGCGCGCCCTCTGGAGCTCCAGGACAGCTTGAGCACCTCATTTAAACCACGAATTAACTTCTGAAGTCATCAGTAAGAAAACAGCTCTCTTTGCTCTTCGTTCCAAGTGCACTGTGCCTCAAAATTAGTAACCTTGTCAGAAGACGTAGAAAAGACTAAATAATAAAGAACAGATCACCACACCCTGGGTGATAAAGTTCTTTCACACAGGAAAACTGCTGGCACATGGGCACGTGGCCTTCAATACCCACCCTCCAAAAACCCCAGTGGCACACTTGAAATTACTATCAGAGCTGTCCACTCCAGGAAGTGCAAGTGCCACTTCACAGAATTTCTCTTATGCTGGGAACACACTTCTCTATTAGGCAGTAGCGTGGAAAAAAAAAAGAAAAAAAAAAAAATCATTTCAGCCTTTTCTATGCACTCATCTGTTGAGGGATATTCTCGTTACACACACCAATACTTGCTAAGATTTCACTTCTGGTGTTAAACTGTAGCACTGTGTTCCAAAGCTGAGCTATACAAAATGTACTCCCTTTATCATATAAATCTTATATACCTTACTCTGTCTTTATTTTCTATTTTGTTGGCTGGGAGGGAACTACTGCGTTCCATCTTCAAAACACTACTGAGTGACCTTGGCCTGTTGCTTAGGCACCAGTGCCTCTGGTTTCCATTTATGTAACACAAAATAATTTGGGGGGGATTAGGCCAAACACTGTGCTTAGTTCCAAGAAATGGTACTTTCGGTGATTATTCCTGGTAGTCACATTTACAGGTAATGGTCGGTGCTCCTGGAAAAAGCCCTCTTTAGTCTCACAGCAATAGGTGTTTCCTGATACCACTGTTTCTCACCAGCCAGTTAATGACTTAGAGAGTATTCTACCTGAATATAATAGCTCACCTTAGTATTTCAGAAAATGACACTAAAATGCTCAACTGAACAGCCAAAAATACAGACACTATTAAAGAGAAAGATTAAAAGTTCAGTTTATAGCGTTTAGCTACTGGACACCCAGACAGTCAAGGGCTGGAGAACACAACAGACAAGATGAGGTTGGGAGAACCAAGCCTATGCAGCTCAGAGAAGGTTAAGGGTGACCTTAATGCTCTCTACAACAACCTAACTGAAAGACACCAAAAAGATGGAGCTAGACTCTTCTCACAGGGGCAGTGGTAACAAAAAATGCAAAGGACAAGAGATGAAACATGGGACATTCCAGTTACATACTAGGGAAAAAAAAAATATAGAGAGGGTGGTCTAACACTGGCACACACTGCCCAGAAAAGATGTGCAATTTCTATTTTTGGAGAGGTTTAGGACCGCCTGGACACAGCTCGGAGCAGCTGGGTCTGGTTAGCAGGTTTTGAGAGAGGTTAGCAAGTTCTCTGAGTAAGTATATACATTAAAACTGATGTCACCTACATGACTGGCTAGAAGCAATACAACACCAAAGGTTGGCCAAGCTTTCTAGCAGAAAATGCACTACTTTCAGAATATAATGAGGTTCCTGAGGCTAAAAAAATCCAGCTTGTAGATGAGTATTGACTCCACCTGGAAGTCTTTTGATTTATTGTTCCTGAGAAAAGGTGTTTTGAAAATGTGAGTTGGATCAGGTGTGTGAAGTCATGGTGCCCAGCAGTCACATAACTTACCCCTGTCCTAAGATGCTGGGTTCACACCTAATTCAGCAGCAAACATTCCCAAATGTCACGTCTTAGCAGTTTGAGCAGACCAAAAACCAGAGGAGATAATTATTCTCTATTACCACCCTCCCCTCCACCCTATCAAAGGGAAGATAAAAGGGGAATAAAAACGAGAGAGTTAAAGTTGGAAATTTTAAAAAAAAATTGGAAACAGATTTACTAGAACAGAGGAAAGGAAATAATATAAGGTATAATGAACAGAAATACAAATGTATACAAATATGTATACAAGCTGATCTCGATGCTGGCAGGGCTGGGTGCCTGAGGGCCCCTTGAGGCAGGGCCGACTCAGGAGAGGGCTCCACGGCTCTGCCCACCACCCGATGGATGTGGATGATGAAGACTACGTGGCGAGCTGGTCATAAAGGAGAGCAAAGGAACAGCAGCAAAGCGAGGAGAAGGCAAAGAAGAGAAGACTCTCGGTCTGCCTGACCTCTGCAGAGTATGGGCAGGAAAGCTCTCCTTTGAGTAACTAAAGGAGGCGAGTAACTAAACTATAACACCAAAACATCTATTTTCCCATTGTCTTCCACCTACCAAATTATTCTTACTGTACGTTAGTAAACTGGAAGGAGGAAGGAAAATCAACTGGGGACAATGGGCGCATTGTCAGAATAAATTAAACAAGCAGGACTCTGTAATACTTGAAAGGGCAGAGCAGACCAAAAGAGAGAAAAGGTCCCAGGGTATTATAGAGGGGCATGAAAGACAGTCAGCCTAACTGCAGTCTTTGGGAAGATCATGGAACAAGCAATTAAGCAGTCAACCACAGAGCATCTAAGACGACATTATGATAATTAGAAGCATATAATGCAAATTTGCCAAGAAATTTTTGTCAAGAATGAATCTTTTTCTGACATGGTGAGCAAAGAAGGCACAGATCTGACAAGCTTGGCTTAGACTCATTTTTTAACCCAACTCACCTGAGATCACGAAAATCTGTGTACGAAATTATGTCCTAAACTGAACCGTAGCTGTGAGTACTATATGAAAAAGTAATTAAGAATACTTCTTTTGCAAACTGGAAGTCAAATAGGGTTTCAAAATTATATGCACCTAACTTTATTTCATCTTTTCCTTACTACATTGAAAATGAACCTGCAAAAGTGCACTTTCAGAATCTGGGTGGTAACTGAGGTGGGAAAGATAAAAAGCAGTTTAGTAAGCAGATGCAGAACTCCAAATGATGATCTGAAAATTCTGTGAAGATAGACGCAAAGCACTGCAATTACAATGAAGATAATAAATGCAAATAAAAGGGTGAAAACTAGCCAGACAAAAAAGGAAAAAAAAATCTGAAAATCGAAGTTAGAAGTTAGGGTTGCAGTTAAAGAGAGAGACTGCAATGAGGTGCAGTTGGGAAAAACAGCATGGTAACCTTGGAACTATGAAGATTTAAGATACAAGTATTTTGCTCTGTTCAGCAGCAGCGTAAACAGCAATTGACAAACACTGTACAGATTAAACACCAGAAATCTGCAGAGTGGAAAAGAATCTAAAATCTAAAGCTACATTATCAGTAGGAAATACTACGAGAACAAAATTTATTTCATGCAAAATATAAGGTGAACATAAGGTGAAGTTCTAATCTTCAAGTTCTGCACGTAAAACACAGAAATGGAGTTATCTTTGTATACACTCAGGACAGAGCAAGTAATCACTGGCGCAATTTGCAGCAGGGAATATATTAAGAAAAAAAACTCAGTGGACTATAAAAATCATAATGTAATGAAATTATGTCAACAGATCGCACATTCCTGTTACTGAAGGCCTTTTAAAACAAATCAAATAAATTCACCATTAACTGTTAGGGGTTCCTGTAAGATTTGGCGACTCTTTAATGAATGAGTTAACTGACCCCTCAGAAATTAAAGGAGATTAGAAACACATCACACTCATAATGACAGTGATCTATGATAAAACAAATGTTTTATGTGATGACATCTGTATGAACTCAGAAAGCAGTATTTCTGCCAACACAAATTAATTCAACATGGGAATTGAAAACTACAATTTTGCCTGAATTAAAGAAAAGACCTCTAACTCCTCTATTAGAAAACAAACAGCAGCACTCCTACTTAAGTGGCAAATGCTGATCTTCAGCTTGTGTACTGAAAGCATGCTGCAAATAAAGCAGCTAGACAGGCTGGAGGAGCTGGGGCAATTCTGAGCTGCTCGATGCCAGTGTTTAGAGCTGAGTACGGTAGCAGGTGCACAGCCCAGGCTCTTAAACATGTCTGTATGTGTGTTTGAGAACAACAATCGATTCGAAGTAGTAGGGCTTTAATCAGCTTTGTAACACTCATTTTTTGAGTACCCCCTTCAGCAAATGGGACTCGGTCAGTTTTCTCAGTGCAAAGTGCTTTTTCATTGGTGCCCCTGCCCTGTCACCTTCCTTGTACCACTAAACAGAATACCCAGGCAAAAATAAAGACTTTTGTGCCCGAAACGTATTCCCTTCTTCAAATCCACCAGCTGCCTTCCCACTGGGTGCCTCTTGAGATTCCTGTTCCTAAACCAGGGCGTCTGTGACGAGCCAACAGCTTTCCAGGCGGCTGTCGACGAGATCCAAGAGCAGTTCAGAATTACCCCCTGCCTGCGCTTCACAAGATCCCTCAAGAAAAGAGGGGAAGGGGCAGGGCAAACCTCAGGCCGGGGCAAGCCTCACCGGCGCCCTCCGAGCCACGGGGGGGAGGCGGGGGGCAGCAGCCGCACCCTCACGCTCCGCTCCCGCCGCTTTCGCACTGGGGAGCCCTGCGGGGGGCCCGCGGCCGTTACGCCGGCAGCTCAGCACCACCTGCCCCAGGGCTGAGCTTCTCCCCGCCGCCCGCCTCGGCAGCCACCCCGCATCAGGGTGGGGAGCTGCCGCCGAGGATCCCTCCCTCCCTCCCCGCCCGCCCGCCCGCCCGCCTCACCCGCTTGGTCCCGACACCCTGCTCCCCCGGTACCGCTCACCATGGCGGTGGCGGTAGCGACAAGCAGCCCACGTCACTCTCCGGCCACGAGCCCGAAGTCACGCACACGTAGCGGCTCCCTAGCAACCAAAGCCCCACCCTCTCCCCAAGCGGCACGGGGATTGGGCGAGGGGGGGGGAGGAGCTGACACGTCACCCGGAAGAGCTCCGCCCAGCGTAGGAAGCGGAAGTTGGGAGAGGTGACGGTTGTGGCGGTTGTGACGGTTGTGAGTTTTCTTCAGCAGTGCTGCTACGCGCTCCGGTAACGTCTTCAGGGCCCTGCCGCCCCTCCCGCGGGTCATCCCTCATGCCCGGAGCAGGAGGTGGATCGCTTGCTGGGGGCTGGAGTCGGGGCAGGGGGATTGTGGCCGTTCTGGTAGTAGAAGGGCCGGAGCTGAAGAGTGGCCGGGACTGGCCCCGGGGGCACCGAGGCGGGTGGGGCGGGACTGAGACCTACAGGAAACCACTTTTCCAGAGCGATGGGTAACTTTCAGCTCTCGGTTACTGGCGAACTGTGGGGCCGAGACGAGAGAAGGCACCTCCACTGGTAGCCGAAGCGCGGCGGGGTCTGTGGTGGCCGAGACTGGATTGGTGGTGTTTTTCCAAAGCCATTGTGGATCGTGATTCAGCCGTGTTAATACCGGTTTTCCTGGCTTTGCTTGTCATGTGTGGGGTTCCACAGGATACGACGTTATCTGAGAGATGCAGTGGCTAATGATGCAGTTAATGAAGGAAGGTTACTTATAAGGATGCAATAAAAGAGGGGGAGGGTGTGCAGGGACTTACACTGAGACTTTGAAAGTCACAGACCAGTAAGAACAGTATGATAAAATGAACAGTGAAGGAGCAGGAATATCAGCAGGTGGTCTGGGGATATGTGGTTAGAGAGCTGCAAGTTGGAAAGGGCCCTGGGGATATTGGTTGGCAATCAACTTAATATGAGTCAGCAGTGTGTGCAGGTGGCCAAGAAGGCCAATGGCATCCTGGCTTGTATTAGGAACAGTGTGGCCAGCAGGAACTGTGAAGTGATCATCCTTCTGTACTCAGCTCTGGTGAGGCTGCACCTTGAGTCTTGTGTTCAGTTCTGGGCACCTCACTATAAGAGGGACACAGAAGTGCTGGAGCGTGTGCAGAAAGGGGCAACAAAACTCATGAAGGGCCTGGAGCACAAGTCCTGTGAGGAGCAGCCGAGGGAGCTGGGGGTGTTCAGTCTGGAGAAGAGGAGGCTGAGAGGAGACCTTCTCACTCTCTTCAACTACCTTAAGGGAATTTGGAACAAGGAGGGAAACAGCTTCTTCTCCTTGGTGGACTAGGAAAGGACCAGAGGGAATGGATGGAAGCGGTGCCAGGGGAGGTTTAGGCTGGATGTTAGGAAACATTTTTTCACTGAGAGTGTTGTCAGGCATTGGAATGGCCTGACCAGGACAGTGGCAAAGTCGCCATCGCTGGGGGCATTTAAAAGGCATTTGGACCTGGTCCTTAAGGATGTGGTTTAGTAGTTAGCTTGTGGTGTTGGTCAAAGGTTGGACCAGATGATCTTGGAGGTCTTTTCCAACATAAAACATTCTGTGATTCTGTCTCAGATGAATCTAATTAAACCAAATGCTCAAAATAATTTTTTTTAGTATCCTAGCCATTGAGTATGAGCAGCTACACTTGCATTTCCTTATTTTCCTCAGATAAGTGGAAATCATAAATCAAATCTGATCACAGGTAGTGATTTGACAATTGTGATATTAAATGGACAAAAACAACTCTAGCTGTAGAAGCAACAGATATCAAGATATTCCTACATCTGTAGTTTGAGAAAGTTCAAGGAGGGAAAAGCTCTTTGTTGTCTTCTGGTCATCACAAAGTAAAGCTACTTTCTACAAAACAAATACCTAGAAACCTTACTTCTGCAAGAGTGTTCATTGCTACCATTATCTTTCCAAGGTAGAGATCTGTAGCAGTGGAAGTCAAAGTTTTAGTTAAGCCTTTTCTGTTACTGATATAAAAAAAGGAAACAAGGACTGTGGGAGATCTCTCTTGAGTAACAAGGAGAACTAAAGCAAAACAACCAAAAACCCCAACAATCCTCTTGGTCTGCTAGCATAATGTGGCATCAATTTGTCATTCAATTGATTCAATTATGATCTTAGGTGTTTTGTGCATGGTCATGCATTTTTGCTCTAGGAGTGTTAAAAGTTTTAAGGGCAAGACTGAATGCTCACTGAAAACAGGAGGGAGACTGGAAAGAGAAACTTGAGGAATGCAAACTGGAATTGGTTGAGGAGCAGGAGGTAGGAGTTGTAGTCCAGCTCTGAGTGAAGTAGGAGTCTCATAGGCCACCTTCTTTTAAGTCTTTGGGTCATGGTGTGGGTTTATAACCCACATGGTGGGGTTTTTTTCCTTTGTTTTTGTCTGTGTTTTTTTATTGTGCTACTGAAGTGGAGTTTAGAGGTTGCACTAGAAAATCATAAAAGATTAACTGTCGATGTTACCTTGCTAAACATATTTTTTCCCCATGCTCCTTATTTCATCCTCAGACTTATGTAGTTAGGAAGAGGTGACTGCCAAAGAGAAAATGACATCTCTAGAAAAAGGTAGGTGGTTCACATGATAACTAAGCAGATTGAATTAAAAGTACTTAAACTTGAATTCTAAAGACCAGAGTTACACTGTATGCTGGGCTCCTCTCATTTAAACTTAGTCCCTTTAGATATGAAATAGTTATCTGACTTCATTATTGCACTGAAAATTAGAGCGGCCTGGATGGAACAGTTATTGAATGTAGTTTTCTACATTCTTGTTATTGAAAAACAAGTTTTTCACTGGTAGGTACTGTCATCTGTCTGAATGCATGTCTGGAAGTTCTCTAGTATTTAGAACCTGTTGATACTAATTTAGCCAACCTGAAAGTGGGGTGGTATAATGGTGCTTCTATAGCATTTTTGAAAAATCATTATTTGTATAGATGCATGCTTACATTAACTGCCTGCAGTATGAGAGGAAAAAAGGCATTATGTGTAGCTATGTTCCAAGAAACTTTCTTGCCCTAGTTCGTAGTGAGGAAGGTACTACAGTATTTAATTCAAGTGAAAAATTATTGAACAAATAAAATAAATTTCAGTAAAATTTATCATCCATATGAGGGAATTCAGAGCTGAAAGCAGGATTACAGGGAATACTGGGATCTGTTGATGCAAAATGAAATAGAATTGTCTTGTTGGCTTTTCTTAAACCTTCACCTGGACAGCTAAAACACATAGTAGAGAGTACTTGAAAGTCTGCTAAACTTCCTAAGCTGTTAGTAGCTATGTAACAAATAGATGCTTTTCATTTAATTCTTGCTTTTGAAATGAGGCTGCCCTGATTCTGTCAGCTCCCAAAACTTGATTGTGCTTTCAACTGATGAGTAATATTGTAAAGAATTTTCTCCTTATTATGTCTTTTTCATGTCTGCATCTGATCTCATATAGCAGCAGGAAATTTAGATTAATACAGTTCAAATCTGTGTCTAATGAATAACACACACTTGAGTAAGGACTTTTCTAACTTAATCTTTATAATTACTGCTGCAAAGGGCTATGATACGTGTGCAATTAATCGTTTAACTTTGAAGTACAGAGTATACAGTGAAGAGTTACTATGAGGCTATAATAAAGTGAAAGGTAGTAAATTCCTTCTGTTTTGCTAAATTTTAGTTGATGATGCCTCATCACCCATCCGAGGACCTGGAGATGGCATGGAAACAGAACAGCCAGCTCAGTCAGTGGAATCAGTCACTGGAGCCAACACTACGAATCCTCATGTCCACCACAGCCCACACAAAAAGACAGTCTCTTCCTTGAGTCCTGGAGTTCTGCAGCTAGGGAAAATATGTGCTGATAAATCAGTGGAGATTGAAGCTATTCGTATATTAGTCCCCAAAGCAGCTATCACCCATGTCATTCCAAATAAAAATGCTAAGGTATCTAAATCAGTGGGACTTAAAGGAGACATGTTCCATCAGTCAGATGGAGCCGGAGATCCCAAGAAAGAACAGATGGAGCTGAAAAATGCAATTGAGAAGCTAAAGAATTCAGAAAAACGGTTGCTACAGGATAAAGAAGGTCTCTCTAATCAGCTGCGTATACAGACAGAGGTGAGAAATTAAAGGCATTTTCTCTTACATAGCTGAGCGGCTTTGGCTTCTGTAAGCAGTTTGTGAATGTGACCAGAGAGAACTGTTATGACACTAGCTTTGAAGCCGACATTTTCCCTTTTGAAATTATCAGCGGAGATACAAAGTACATCTAAGTAATCCAGGGCTGTTTTTCTGACAACAGATGAAAGCATCAAAGGCTTGAAGCTGGGAGGAACACATTAGGGATTGCAAGGAAGTAGATTTTTTTTTTTCATGTTGAAAGATTTTGCTCCTCAACTTCTATGTGAAAAATATTATGCCATTGAGGGGGTGACTGTAATTTTCTACATAATATAAGTGGTTGTCTTGACTAATCCTTTGTTATTTTACTGATTCACAACTTGAATACAACTGAGATTTTCTTAGTTTCCAGTAGCAGGCTTTCATTTTTCCTCTCTAGCCTCTGTTACAATTTAAATAAGAATGCATTATACATGCATTAGTCTCAAATGTTTGTACTCACTGGAGTGGATTTTGAGGCTTAATATCTTCTGCATTGGATTTTTTCCATTCTTGAAAGAAATACAAGGTACTGTTAGATATTTGCAATAACTTCCACTGCTTTATGGATGTAGGAAGTGTTTCATTCTATACTGATAACTACAAGATGGCCTGCTCTCATTCTAGGTGAATCGGGAGCTGAAGAAATTACTTGTTGCTTCTGTTGGAGATGATCTGCAGTATCACTTTGAGCGGATGGCTCGTGAGAAAAATCAACTAATCCTGGAAAATGAGGTCTTGGGCCGAAATATCTCTCAGTTGTCTGAACAACTAGAGCGCATGTCTATACAGTGTGATGTGTGGCGAAGCAAATTCCTAGCAAGCAGGTATTGCCCCTTACAGAGCTGTTGTACCAGCATTCTCCTTCAGTCTTTTATTTAAAATGCCCATTGCAGTATCTGGGAATAAGTGCAGACACAACAGCTGTAATGACACCTATTGTGAATTTTTGAGTTAATAGAAAAGGCAAAAAGACAGCTCCTTGTAAATCTGAGAAGTTATACTTTTCAGAGGTTATACAGTGGATCCTAACCCCCCTAAAATCTTAACTACAGTTCTTGTCAACATAGCAAGATAGGTTCTTAATTCTGATAGACTGTGGGTACTTTCAGGTTTAAAACTGTCTTCCAGAACAGCTTTCTGGATGTGTCTTAAAGGTAATTAGCTTGATTTTCATCCCCGTCTCTCAGGATGAAACAATAATCAGTTTGTGAAGAAGCTGATTTGTTTAAAAACTTCTTAGAGTGACTGGGAAAGGCAGCCCAGTTTGGAAGAAAATGTAGGGGCAGATTGTGTCAGTGCTCAGAGCTCTACTGTTACTTCTGTAACCACAGAATAATGGGTACCAAAAGTCAGGAGCGAATCTTAAGCTGGTCTCAATATCAAAATTTCAGTGGATAATGCTTTTAATTTGCTATACATGGTTGTCTTACCACATACATAAATAGTGGTTTAGGATTTTTAATTTCTTATTGTACTTAAATGTAACTAACTAAATTTTGATACTTAATTTGTAAGATGAAAAAGTATTACTGCTTGAAGGAAATGGTTACAGTGTCCTCCATTTAATTTGCTGGTCTTAAGAAATTTCCACATATTGAATGAATGTAAGTACTTGTGATAATCCTAGTTAGGATAGTTTCTTGCTATCCTAGTTCAACTTGCTTCTTTAGCATTAACAGGATTTGTGAGATCAGGGATTCCAGTCCCTTCCAGGAACAACAGTGTGACAGTGTATTTAGAGTAACACCCTTCAATATTGTAACATTCTCACTTGTTGAGATCTCAGATTTCTATCTGGTGGTTGTTTAAATGTATTTCCATTTTCTGAGTTTACAGAATTTCAGGTGTTTGAAATATCTGGTTGAGGTGGCTGTGCCAAGTGTCATGGCATAGCAAAATGTGACAGTTGTCTCATTTGTGCTCTTAGATGCTCATATTTGATGTATATAACGTGTAGTTGTTGCCTCTGAGACATGCAAAGAGGTGGATGCAGTCTGTAGCCATAGCTGTTGTCTCTGGAGATACAAACAGGTGTGATTACAGCATACTTGTGAGATCTGTGTTAGTAAAACAACACATATTTAGCTTTTTCTCTCTTGGCATTCTTTTTTACACCATGTTGACTTACTCAAGACATTTTAAAATGTCTGTTGCTAGATTTGTATTAAGTGACATAAGGTGGTTTAAACTTAGCAAGTCAAAACATAATCTTGCACTTGTGTTGACAGTAATTGAATAGAAATTGCTCTAAGCACATTCTTCATAATAAGGTTGATATAGGGCCTGTGCAGGGGTGAGAACAGAGGCTTAATACTTGGTTTGAGCTGACAAATCACAGTCTGTAGTAGAATAAAGGTGCCTTACAAACTGCTCCCTTACCCTACTGACCAGAGGTTTCTTTTGCAGGGTTATGGCTGATGAACTAACCAATACCAGAGCAATTCTTCAGCGTCAAACCAGGGATGCACAAAGTGCAATTCAGGACTTGCTGAATGAACGTGATCAGTTCCGTCAAGAAATGATAGATACACAAAAGTATGAGTTTTCTAATCCACACTGCCTCTTTGCAAACTTCCCATTTCTGTCAGTGTATACTAGGCCAGAGAAGAATCAAATAACTTTCCCAATTAATACTAGTGGACAGTACAGTCATTTTCCAGTTTTAGAGCCGAAAGAGCCAAAGTAATATTAATTCTTTCTTCATTCTCTGGAGGCATACGTTCTTAGGGGTAAGATACTGTAGAACTGACATCTCTTGTGTCCCCGGGCTTTCTCTATGTAATTGCTTACTGTCTTGACTTCAAGTCTACTCTGTTTCTTTCCAAAATGTACAGATACTTCTATGCACATTGGCTTTTTAATGCTTAACCTGACAGGCAACAAGTAAGTTTTACCAGTACTAAAATACTGTCAGTGAAGAGTTGCCCTGGAGAATAGCCTTCTTTTTCAAACACTTCAGTTGTTAACATTTGGCTTGGGCAGTGAGTCTTATAAGAGAAAACTTCTCTGAAAAATGTTGCTAGTATAGAGTGAAAGAAAAACATTAATAGTGCTCTTTGGTTTTTTCCTTTCTGCATAGGCTGCTGGAAGAGCTGATGGTTTCTCTTCAGTGGGGAAGACAACAGACATACTACCCTAGTGCTCAGCCTTACACTACAACAGAGCTAGCAGCTGTCAACTGTAAGCTAGCCAAGGCTGTAAGTTCCCATCTTCTTGGAAATGTTGGCACTAATGCTCAAAAAAACAGTTCAATAGCTGTGGAGTTCTGCAATACCCCTGCTGAGAAAATGGCTGAAATGGTAAGAACTTCGTACATCTCAATTTGTCAGCACTATCTTCTTTCTAGAAAGAAGCACTTTGCTTTAAGTACTTAATAAGTTGCTTTTTATAAAAACTATATGCAGGGGAAACTTGCTGAATAGCTCTGTCTTGTCTTTTTTCAAAAAAAAGACAACTTCCTCTCCCCTCCCCGCCAAAAAATCAAACAAAATCCAAAACCACACACAAAACAAAAAGCCCAATAAACAAACAAATACAAAACTGGAAGGGTAAACAGAACATAAATAATATGATGATACATACTGTTTCCTTCCCTGTCCCTAGCACCACAGATAATGGGGTCAAAATTTGTTTAGTGTGTCAGGAGGAAGAAACTGAAGATACTTAATGGAGTTTAAAAACCAAGTGGGCAAAGAAACCTAGTTCAGGTAGGAATATACCATAACATATCAGCAGTAGCTTCTGTTGTTCTAAAAATCATTTCTGTTTATAGTGGGTGGAAACAGAAGCTATGTGATTATCTTTCAGGATAAGGCTTTGCTGCAGGAAGGTTGATGTTTAAATAGTAAACTGGACTAACACTTTAATCTAGAAGTAGTTGAATAATATTTGAGCAGCAGGAGACTCACAGTGCCTAGTTCTGTGATGCCTAGTTTTACTCAGCTCTGCCAAAAATACTAGAATTTTTTTATTCATTACTAATTTGTAAAAGGTACTTACTGTCTTAATATTGAGGGTCTGGATAGGTGGCTGTTTAGCTTTCAACTAAAAACTGTGCTTTTGAGAATTATCTCCTACATGTTAAAGAAGGATAAACTGCATTAAACTTAATAATGTAATTTTATTCTCAACCTTCCCATCCCTAGGTGCTACGTGTACTGGATCCAGCTGCACGTACAGAAATATCAACTGAAGTTCCTTTTTCTGAGACTTCTCCAACCTCCTTCCTTTCCACAAAGAAGAATATTGGAAGGTTTCACCCATACACGAGATATGAAGATGTAACTTTCAACTGCTGCAATCACTGTCAAGGAGAGCTGATAGCACTTTAAAAACACAGCCAGTGCAGCTGTACCTGCAGTCTTTCTGAAGAGTTAAAGCAGTTGATGTTCAGCAAGCTTCCCTCTTTCCGGTTTCTTTCCATAATGGGTGGGTTTAACATGAGAAATTATGCACTTTGTGCTTCTCTGCCTCTTGGAGTTAGGGACTGACAGCATTTCTTTAGCCTCTGGGATACTTCTACTACTTTTCAATCTGGAGAGCAAAGATATTACTCTGGCCCAATTTTTAGAGCATAGCAGTGCCCTTGACTATTTAAGGTTTTCAGTCTTAATATCAAATCTCTTTAGAGAGAGACAAAAATAGAGATATACCAAAGTAAATGAAGTGCTCATAGATTATATTTGAAAGAAAAAAAAAAAAAAGGTAATGGGAAATAGTCAGCTCCATGCTTTTCTTTTTTTTTTTTCTTTTTAAATCCTAGCCAGAGTGATCAACTGTCCCCAAATCCATGTTCCAACATTTGAAATTTAGTATTAAAAAGGAGTATGTGCAATGATTCTTAATAGCTGTATGTTCTGAAAGTAAGAGCATATGCAGTGTTGCAGCCCTCCTAACAAGGAGAGACCATGAATGAACTGTAGCTGTAATATATAAATGGTTAACTGGTTTTAAATGGAGCCCGAAAAAATCTTGTTTCCATAAAGCTAAAATAATGGCATTTCCATCTATTTTCCATCTATTTCAGCTTCTGGAGCAAAGCTGTTGCACAGCTGATCCTCAGAAAAAACAGACTGATATACCTCCTTTAGTACATAGTGTTGAAACCTGACCTAGCATTAGTCCTTGCCCAAGGTCTTCTTGGGTATTAAGGGAAGTTGAAGATAAGCACTAAGTTTGCACAAGCACTGGTAAAAAAATATTTTTTTACTTGTATGATTTTATAATCTTTGACCCAGTTTTTCTTTGAATCTCTTACCATGATCAGAGTATGTAAGATCAGTTCTTGCTGTTGCTGGCCATGCTTTGGTTTGCCTGGAGAAAACCATAATAAACTTTTTTTGCTTGCTTTGAAGTTGCAGTTTTGGGTTTAATATAGCTGTATTTCTGACCTTGTTTTCTGTGCAGCATAAAAGGAACTATATGACATTGAGCTTTAAAATACTTTACTGGTCTGATGAGATGAACCAAGAAGCATTTCTTATATAGCTTGGTACAATTAGGGAGATAACTATGAACATTTGCAAACATTCCCCCTGCCAGATGCAAGAAGCTTTTCTTGCCCTTGGTGTCAGGGAAGGAAGAAGGCACCTGTTACATTCCTCATTAGCATGTAAAATTTCCATTTCACATCCACGTCCTTTATATATGCTGGTAAAAGCTGCAGCACTCCATTCAAGCACCAGTACTTTCTCAACATGCCTGTTACTATCTTCAAAATGTTAAGATAAATGTGGTAATGGCAAATCTGCTTTACAGCTACACTTCCATGCTACAGTACTTCCAAAAAATCACTTTTGATGATAAAAAAAAATTGTGCTGGATTCTTAAATCTGTTTGGTACATAGCTGGATAGAATGTCCCTCATTTTCCACTAACTTTGATTTCATGAGTGGCCTCTGCATGTTCCCTGACAAGAGTTCACAATTTAGCTGGGTAAGATGATGCAGTTAATTAATTTAGCAAACAGACACGTATACAAGGAATCCAGCTTTCCTCATATTGGTAAAGGTCATAATTCACACAACCTTTTAATTTCATGGAATAGAAAATACTGAATATGATTCACAGAAATAAGTTTCAAAAACAGTTGCACAGTCACATACATGTTAGCATTCCAGTAATTTTCCAATTCCACTTTCTCTGAACTTTCTTATTTCTCTGAATAAGAGAATCCTCTGCTCCAGCCAGAATTAACAGCTGGTCAACAGATCCATAGAAAGTGGTACAAGAAACAGCATTTTCCAACAACATTACACCTTGTACAGGCTTCATAAGCAGCAGCAAACAGCAATATTAATCCAGCAAAAATTCAACATTTCACAGAACAGCCTGCATCCAGGAATTCATGGTGGAGTTGAGAACACAGTGCCTTTTGAAGACAGAAATGTCTATATAGATCTCGCACCCAGATTTGGTCAAACCAAGATCCCCGAGTTACACGCAAGAGCAGGCTTTTCAACAAAATTACAAATAAATAGATAGCAAAATCATTGTCAGTGATGAGAATTGTGAAACTTGCTTCAAAGCTTTAAAAACACCACAAAAAGTCAGTAGCTATAAAGAGCAAAACTTCACATCTTAAAATCTAAGAGGATTCCCTCCAAGAACTGTGGTTACATCAAACTTTCAACTGTAATGGTCTGTGAAGCGAAAGGCTTTGGCTTCTGAGCTAATGCATTGTATGTTCTGTATCTGTTTTGCTCTTCTGGCTTCTAGTCTAAGCTGCCTTACTCTCTCTTTAGCAGCAAGTTCTTCTGCTCGTTTTTCTTCTCTCTTTCTTTTTAGCCATCTGTAGAGAGAGAATAAGGACTAGAAGTACTGACAGTTGCAACTGAAAGTTTTACATTATCCATTCAAAGACGACTCGCCCCCATTTCATTGGAGTCACCTTGTCCTGTTAGGATGAAGTTAGGTGGTCCTGGATGAGCCAAGCAGCCAGCCACTCCCAAACATGGGAAGCACTGCTTTTCCATCTCAATTCTGCTGCTGCACCCACCTTTAACTCCCACCTTTTATTGAGCTGATTCCACTCGTGGACTCGAGGGAAAAAAAAATAAAATTGTTGGATCAACTTTCTGATTGTTTAATGAACTGAATCAACGCAGTCCTGTTCCAGGCAAAAAGAGGTAGGGAAGAAGGATCTCCCTTTTTCAGCAGAAGCAATTAACTATTTCAATTTAGGTTCTCACATATAATTTTAAAACAATGAACATAAAAAATTAAGGAATTGTATTTTTTGCTAGGGTGTAAGTTTATGAGGGCATATTCATGAAAAAAACAAAACAAACCCAAAACACCAATAAGGACTTCAGCAGTAAAGATGTACCATAAAATTACTACAGTCTGAAGCTGATAGACTAAAAATTTTTCAAATATGATTCCCTAGCAATTATCCTACTCACTCTTTAAAGGCTCTGTTGCATTCCTCTGTTCTTGGGAATAAGGCAATTCCCTCAGCTTGGCGTCTCAAAATTTCTATCTTTTTTTCTTTCAGGTGTTCTTGATGCTTTTTTTTAAGCCATAACTTGAAAGCTTCCTCTGGATTCCTATTCCTCTCCTATTAAAAAAGAAAAGACATATATACACAAAGCATATCATTACCTTTATATTAATCACATTGTAATAATTTTTTTAGCTCTGCTGGCATCTACCATGCATGAAACATACTTCATATGCAAACTAGAGCATATGCTAATCTGGCATGGAATAGATACAAGAGCAAGCATTCAAAGCAGTATGTTTTAGAAAGTACTGGATTTAACTTTTCAAGCCCATCGCTACAAAACAGGAGCTTCAGAACAGAGAATCTAAATTTTCAAGTTTTGGTTGGGTCATATGCATTAACTGTTTGCCAGTGAGTTGTGATGGTAAGGGTTTCAACTTCAAAGGGTCTTCTGGCTGCTTGTTCACTGCAGGGTTCAACCAAATAATTCTGATAAAAGGGAGCGCTGCTGTATCACCTGTGATTTTTCAGCTATTAAGTTTGTATAAGCAGCTTCCAGGACACAAGTCACCCTATCAAGCAGTACAACCCTAAACATAGGAAAAACATTTCCTATCACTGTAACTTTTCATATGCTTAGCTAAGAGTGTAGGCTTAGCATTTGGTTTTCTTATCCAACCAGGCACTACAGACCCCAGTCTGGAGGGAGATCTTACTTTGCTGTTCAAGTCCTCTAGCTCCTTTGCACGACGAATTCGCTTTTCTTCTTGCACTTGTTCTTTCTTCTTCTGTAACCAAGCTTTAAAAACCATCTCATTCTCTCTTCTCTTCTGCTCTTCTTGTTCCCTTTTTCTTTCTTCTTCCTTGAAAAGAATTGAGTGAATAAGCTTAGTTTTTAAGAAAATTATGTTAATCTCCAAAGGCCTTCATTGTCACAGTAGATAATAAATAAGCCATTTGATTTATTTAAGAGAGACACAAAAATAGTGATGAAATGAAACAGAGATACTTTAAAGACTGCATCATAGTCCATTTATGAAGGATATATTTAAAAAAATGCTTAATCTCACTTGTAAGAACGGCATGATTCCATGACACTCTGTCGTTTGGTTTGGTTTTCTTTTCAGGAAAGGAGTTTTGGGAGAATCTGAACAAACTCCAGAGGATAATAATGATGATGATGATAACAACAATAATAAAAAATAACACTAACAGTAACTGTAATGATCTATTTCAATTATATATTGTCAATATAGCAGTTGTAATGATGATGCCTCTTTTACCATGGAAAGATGGAACAAATGCCCTGAGCATCTGGTCTCTGTGAAGCAGAGGAACAGGACAGACACTGTGGTCTATTCATTGCCTCTATAGCTTTACCTCTTTCCTCAGTTTCTCCTTCCTTTGCTCTAACTGCTTCCGCAATTCTTTTTGTCTGGGAGAGAGACAGTAAGTGGAACTCCTCACAGGCACATTTGCTGACTGTGCCCTCTGTGGAGTTTTCCATTTTCCCAGACCTCTTGCAGCATTGACAGCAGAATTTGGACGACGCTTAGGGTTAGATGGAGGCTTAGGTAAATAAACACAATCTTCTCCCCCAGGAGTAAGAGACTGTGCTCCTGGTCTTACTGGAGGCAGTTCCTTCATTAGAGAGACAGTGCCAAAAGGATCATGCTGTGAAGATTTTGGAGACATACGCTGAGTTTCAATATCAGTAAAGGAAACACTTATTGGGGGCAAAAAGCCCTGGCTTTCAATATCATGTAAACTTAAGAGTTCAAACTTCCCATCTTTTTCCACTAGGATTTTACTATCCTTCTTTTCCTCATCCTTGTCAGCATGTGGTGAAAATGGTGTATGTTCCTGTCCCATTTCATTAGAAATCTGCAACTGTGATAGCCTATTAGAAACATCATCTCCTCTTGCAAGGTCAGTTTTACAAACTTCAGCATCTTCTAGAGGAGGAACTTCAAGATCCACTAACTTATCCTTAAATTTTAACTTCCGTTCTCTGTTTTGATCAACAGGAGCCTGGTTCTCCAGCAGCTTGTTGGCTTCTTCAATTTTTTCCAAGATGTAACGCTTTATTTCTTCATCCTCTTCCTCATCTAGTTCCTGCTGGTTTCCCAGCTTGGATTCCTGGACAGAGGTTTCACTCTCAGTATCAGATACATGGTCCCCCTGCATGGTCCCACTGTCAGACCTGGCTTCCAAATTTTCTTCATTGGAGCGACTCACTTTCACATCTACATCTGCTTCTGAAAGCTGATCTGGATTTTCTTCCATTTCATCATTGTCTTCCTCAAAGTTGTCTGCAACTTTGAAAATTTGTTCTTCAATATCCTCATCATCTCTTTCAGGATTCTAAAAAAAAAATAAAATAAACTCATCTATCCTCCCAAAAAGAACAGTATCAGAGAAAGATAAAAGAAATAGAATCACAGAATCAGAATTGGCTAGGTTGGAAGAGACCTCAGAGATCATCAGGTCCAACCCTTGACCAGCAGAAGTAGAAGAGAAGTAGCAGTACTAACTACCCTAATTCTAAAACAGGCTGTCAAATAGTGCACATAGTAACTAATAGCTTTTTTGGTACTAACAAAGTTTAACCATGGCTTGCACAGTAAAGCAGTCAGTGATAGCATAAAAACACAACAATGTGTGTTACACAAACCCCTTAAGGAGCCCAGAAGTACTTTTGAAACAAACATTTTATTTTCAATGAACACAGAATTTTTTGTTAAAGGCGATTACAACCAAACAAAGCAGTTCACTAATGAAAAGCATCCTTCCTTGTAAACATTCAGTTAATATAGCTACACATTTCAAGCCATACCAAATTTTGTGCTCATGATTCTAAATATTACTCAATTTTGTCTTCTAAATAAGACAACTAGCACTTAATTTAACAAGTACCTCTCTTT
This sequence comes from Phaethornis superciliosus, assembly GCA_023637945.1. Lineage (NCBI taxonomy): Eukaryota > Metazoa > Chordata > Aves > Apodiformes > Trochilidae > Phaethornis > Phaethornis superciliosus. The sequence goes on along the minus strand of JAJQWJ010000001.1, from coordinate 84,755,518 downwards.
CACCAAGGTCTTCTTTTTCTTCTTCACTAATTGGCCATTCAAGGTCTTTTTCAAAATCATCCTCATATTCTTCACTTTCTGTTAAATCACCAGTATCTGCTGAATCTCCTTGGTCTTCCTTTTCACTCATTTTGGTTTTAGAGCAATACTATAAAAATAGGAAAAAAAATCTTTTAAAACTCCAGTGACACACAAATACAGAACATTGACATCTCTTATGCCACCCACATCAAGCTTGTGAGCAGTATCAGTACAACCACATTAGACAGTGCAACACCACCTCAGAACTAAGAATCACTAATGGTTTATAAACATGAAGCGGTTTGGCATCTCCAGCTCCAAAGTCCCTGGGAAAGATTTGAGTCAAAGCAAACTGAGGTGACTTACTCAGTCTTTTCCAGTGAATCTCTGGCAGAGCCAAGACTAGAATTTATGATCTCTTAAGTACTAGTCCCATCCTTGAGCACAGAGATCACTGGTTTATGTTTACAAGAAGTACTACCAGCTTTCATTGCTTTCAGGTGTGTTTTACATTTGTTTTTTTATATCTGCCTGACCCACTTTCCTTCAAAGAAATTTTTACTTGTTTAAAGGTACATTGCAAAGACGTGGGATGCACAAGTCCTAGAAGAACTATGCCATGGCTTATGGTAGATAGATTATCAAAAAGCTTCCCATGATGACATATTAAAATGAGAAGACATTCACTGGACTCTTGACAGGAACCTTCTCCTAGAGAGACTGAACATTTACAAGCAGCTAGGTTTCAAACTGTATCACCTCTACTAGTATTAGGAGTAAAGAAAGTCACACAGACACCAAGTAAGCCTGCTGGGAAAAGGATTCAGTTCTGGTTTGAATTTGTGAGGAGGGCAACAAGGGGAAATACTCAATAGGCAGTTAATCAGGCTGGAAATAAGTCATATTGATGACAAAAAAACATCTTTGGACTTCATAGTACACAGGTGCTGAAGGACTGAAGGACTCCTGATTAAATTGCAGCACTTGTGGGACCAGGCTGACTGCTGGCCACCTCTCAGCTCAGCTCCATCAATTGAAGGCATTTGTCACCATCTAAAGACACAAATGAGTTAAGCTTTGTGGAGAAACACATCAGCCTAGACATCTGATTCTGCTCTTTTTCAGTTTTAGTCACTCATCATTCCTCCTCTGATTTCTTTATTATTGTTTGCAAAAGCAAAAGAAAAGAAGGCAATGTGGATTATTCAAAAGTTCCAGCTCTCTTTGTACCCTCTGCAATCGTCTGGAAGATGCCACTTCTAAGTGTCACTCTTATAGGACAAATCCCTGTAATTTACAACATTCTGTAAGATCCTGATAAGGCCATTAGCATATGGCAACACAATACAGGATGTAAGATTTTACACTGGCCCTGGATGGCCCTGGAACAGCTCTTGCTCTGTGACCATCCTGCCATTCCAGAAAAAAAGGGTTGCTCCTGGGCTTCCCAATCTGTCTAAGCATTTTGTCATGTATTTTGTAAACACTTTTTCTTCCAGAAAATGCCGCTTAAATTCCCTCAAGCTTTTGTTTTAAATTCTGATTAGCATCTCAGAATTCTCAGTTATTTACTCACATGAGTACCGGTTCCCTTTCTTTAAACTCTGCACTTGACAAGAATGCTGCTCTTTATGACCTTGAAATTTATTCAAGATTTGTTTAAGAGGAAAGAATGGTAATACAGCTGTGCACTTTTGTTGCATACTTCTTTGTTTACCAAACCCTTCTTTCTGTTTCATCCCCATTTTGTTCAAGAAAATCTGGTACTTTTTTCTCCTAATTTGCTTCTTTTTAGCCACAAGAATCATGCTAGATTTTTCTGAGTTAAAATTTTCAAGCTTGCTCATGCCATTGCCTTGGCCCTCCAATCCTTATTTCCATCATGCTTTTCCTGCACCTCTTCTCATACAACATATAATGATTTTCGATGAGAAATGCCCCTTCCTTCACAAGTACCCTTGGTTTGGGTAGTGACATGTACCTGGTTTCTTAATGGAGGTTACTTTGCTCTAGTACATATTCAGCAGAAAATAACCATTTTACTTCAAGACCTTTGTCATAATGGTAAGTGGATGCAAAAGCTACTACACTGAACATAACTAAACATATTCACATCAGTCTCTTACACCCAACACAAGTACTGAAAAACATTCAGTTTATTTAGGATACATATAATACAAGGAGCAGCATAAAAATCAGCTTCTTTTGTTGTAACATATACTAGTCACGGCTGAAGAGATAATTTCAGTTTAATGACTTTCTCTCTGAAAGTCCTCCTATTCAAGTTTGTGGAGTCTTATGAAGTAAACATCGAAGGGAACTGTAATAGAGGACAGAAGACCTCAAGTCTTCATTTTCACCTGCTTCTAATTCAGAGGGGTGAGGTGTATGCTGTGACTGAATTGCTCTGCAACGCTTACCAACATCTCTGCGGGACTACATTAAGGCGCCGGCTAGGCACAGTTACAACAAAAAAAGAGATGGAGTGACAGACTTCTGGTTTTCCCCCCTTTGTTCCAAAACACTCACAGGTGCAGATTCATTAACCCGAACCCAACCCGGTTACGGCGGGGAACGCCCAGTCCCGTGGCGGGCCCAGCAGTACCCAGCTCCACCATTCACCCAGGGCACCTTCTGCCCATGGCGACAGCCGTGCCCCACGGACAGTGCCTCACCGCGATTAGGACCGGACACCCCGAGCAACCCAAGCGGCCTCTCACCGGGCCGTAATCAATACGAGCCGGCCGTGCGCAGCACCAGGCCCAGCCGGCAGGTGCGGCGGCCACTCGTTGCAAACCGGCTTTACCAGCCGGCCCCGCCTTCCCCGGGACACTCGGCTCACCGCAGCCCCGTGGGGTCCCGCCACTTCCCACCCGTCCCGAGGGACGCGCTGACACCGCCCGCCGGGACCCGACCCGACCCGACCCGACCCGCCGCTCCTCAGGGCGCCGTTGCCATGGCGCCGGCGTTGCCGTGGCAACAGCGCCGGCCCGTCCCCCCCATCTCCACCCGCTCACCTTCCTGTCGCAACGGTCACCGCTGACGGTGGCCCCCGAGGACCAAACCCCGCCCCGCCCTGCCCGTACCTTTTCCCCGCCGCCGGTACCGAGGCGGCAGCGGGAGCGCGGATGGGCGCGCTCGCGAGGCGGCACCGCCCCGTTGCCATGGAGACGGGGCCCCGCACCCCCCCGCACCCCACCCTTGGCTTTGTCCTTCATTTTCACGTCTGCGGCCACGTAGCAAAAAGCCCCTTCGTTTCCCCCTACGTTACACGGTTTCATTTAACGCTTGGTAATTAAAGCGAAGCGGGGACACCCAGGAGGAGGGGCAGCAGGTGGAAAATCTGCTGGTGCTGTTAAGCCACTCACTTGTTCGGGAGCCGCCTGAGCGCCGGCAGTTTTTGTGTCGAATTATTGCTGCTGATGATGAGCAATTTGATCAGACTGAAAGCGAGCGCTGCCAAAATCTGGGCATCTCGTTTGGCCTGGTCTGTCCGTCCCCCCCCCAGCAGGGAGGGCAGGAGTTACCCTGACTGACAGCACTGCCATGACACCCATGTCACCATCTGCCTCACAGCTGTGGCCCCCGGTTTGATTACACTGGCCCAGCAAAGTGCATCATAGAATCATAGAATTATTTGGGTTGGAAGGAGCCTAAAAGGTCACCCTAGTTCTAACCCCCTGCACGGGCAGGGCCACTTCCAGGTTGCTCAAAGCCCCATCCAACATGGCCTTCAACACTTCCAGGGAGTGAGCAGACACAATTCCTCTGGGCAACCCATTCCGGTGTCTCACCACCCTCATAATAACGAATTTCTTCCTAATATCTAATCTAAATCTACCCAATTTCATCTTAAAGCCATCCCCCCTCATCCTATCACTACATGCCCTTGCAAAAAGTTCCTCCCCAGCTTTCCTGTAGCCCCTCCAGGTTCCTGTAGCCCTTCACCAGGTTGAACAACCCCAACTCTCTCAGTGAAGAATTACAATCCACAAACACACCAGAAGGCCACACACCTCAGAGGGTAACATGGCCCCTGCACTAAAGGGTTAATGCCAATGGAAAAAACAAAAAACCAAAAATATTTGGCCACTCAGAGTCATGCAAGGTAGAAAAACTAAACTCCTTCGAAGTGGTGTTTAGGAAGTCTCCAAAAAGACATCTGCCATGACAGGCCACGTTCCTTTTGACTCCATGACCTCACAGGTTCTGCCAATCTGACACCATACAATAAGAAAGAAAAATAGGTTTTGACATTGTTTTCATTGTGTTGAAAGGGCTCCCTGAAGTGTACCTGAGATACCACTGAGGTACCCATTTGGCAATGGTTCCTGCTGTTCCTGGAAAAATTACAACTACTGACCTCACCCAGCGTCATGCAGTTATCCCACTCTCAAAGACAATATGTTGAACTTGCGATTTTTCACATTTCACGGGCTCTAAAAGGTTCATAGTAGATGAAAATAAAGAGAATGGGGCACAACATTAAAGACTTTTGCACTTCTTTTATCACCTTTTATCCTACATCTTCCATGCCAGTGCTTCCCCTTCCATTCACAAGACATGCTTTATTCAACTAATTAAAAAACAGTGTGAATGTAAGACAACTATTAGACTCCCACTGCTGGAAGATCAGGCTGTGATGCTTAATAGTGATAATTCAATGAGATCTTAAGGTGAATCTAAATTAATGCATGCATTTATTAACTCACATGTCATTAAATTTAATTTTTCAGCTACTCCCACTGGTGAGGGAGTACAGAGCATGGTTATGAAAATAAAATGCAACAGAAGCAATGCAGGTCTCTGAGGACAGGCCAAGTATTGCTGGGCTCCAAAGACAGATCCTGACATATTGGTGTCCTTTTCCATGACACTAAGGTATCAGGCACCATGTTTAAGAAACAGTGATTCAAGCAGAGTATGTTTGACAGAGAAAGGATGCGTAGCACCTCCAGAGTGGTGTTAAGCAAGCACCTTGACAGCTTTTCTGTCAAGGAATGTAGGAAACAGTTGACACAGTCAGCAGAGGAGGATCCACTGCTCACAGTTTCCTGCTCCTTCCATAACCAGAATCCCTCTTCCTAATATTCACCAACAGAGAAGAAAACATCACTACTTCCACGCAGAGCCCTTCCTTTTCCCCAAGAGTGCTGCGAGAACAGTGGATGTTTCACAAATGCACACAGCCACAGAGCAGTCAAATGTAACCCTTCCATGCCTTGGTGAGCTGTCACAGCCAGTGCTACCCCAGGGGTACAACAGTGGTTGTTGCTCCTATAACAGCAGCTTCTGGCACCTCTCACTTTTGGACAGAAAAAGATTCTTTGCTTTTTCATAGAACCAGCCCAGCACCCAGCCTCTCCCCTTATCAGTGATCATAAACCCTAGGAACTATACCATATCTTACCAGCATTATAGCAAGCCTGGTGCAGGACAAACAGATCAGTGGGAACACTCACCTTCAGCAGCCCCCAGCATCAAATGGAACAAAGAAACAGCTACAGTATCCCAGGCAGACACCAAGCTGCCTGTAGTATTTATCTCCTCTCCATCAAACTGCACCATTTACTGTATCAATAGCACAGCGGTTCAGCTCCTTTGCTGGGTGTCCCTTTCCAGATCTCCCAGTGGTCTGGCAGGATGCGGTGGGAGGAGCAAGGAGGATTGCCACAGTTCACGTGGACCTGCTTTTCTGGCAGGCAAGAGCAGCCTCAAGGTTCTTGTCACAGCTCCTGACGTGAAACACTCAAATACACCTTAAAGGGTAATGCTGTATCTGTGTTGAGCTACTTAGTTACCTTCCCATCACACGCGAGCAGATTTTAATCATCTGCACTGTCAAGAAGCTCTCCCCTGCATTCATCCAGGGAAGGCAGATGAATGAAGTTCAGAGCAGGGCTGACATGCTGACAGTCCTACCTCTCCTGCCTCAGCTATAAGGGCTCTCAAGGCAACCCGTGTAAAGAAAGGCTCATGTCTTTCCTTCCCAGACCACCCCTTTTCAGTGTTGGGGGGGGGACTTGCTTGGCTATTACCCACACCAAACTACATCAAACTGGCAGCTGGCTGATATTCAGAGACCACTTCCCCCTCCAACCCAGCCTGTAGTACCAGGTACAAGCCATTTCTTCCAGAAGCACAAGACAAGGAGAGCTTTCTAAGGCAGTAAAGTGTGGGTGTGCCAGGATGGGGAGCTTACAGCACTTCTTGGATTGACAGGAAGCTGAACAGGAGCCAGCAGTGTGCCCAGGTGGCCAAGAAGGCCAATGGCATCCTGGCCTGGATCAGGAACAGCGTGGCCAGCAGGTCCAGGGAAGTGATTCTGCCCCTGGACTCAGCCCTGGTGAGGCCACAGCTCGAGTCCTGTGTCCAGTTCTGGGCCCCTCAGTTCAGGAAGAAGATTGAGGTCCTGGAGCAGGTCCAAAGGAGGGCAACCAGGCTGGTGAAGGGACTCCAGCACAAGTCCTGTGAGGAGAGGCTGAGGGAGCTGGGAGTGTTCAGCCTGGAGAAGAGGAGGCTCAGGGGAGACCTCATCGCTCTCTACAACTCCCTGAAAGGAGGCTGGAGCCAGGGGGGGTTGGGCTCTTCTCCCAGGCAACTTTCAACAAGACAAGAGGGCATGGACTTAAGTTGTGCCAGGGGAGGTTTAGGTTGGATATTAGAAAGAATTTCTTTACGGAGAGGGTGATCAGACATTGGAATGGGCTGCCCAGGGAAGTAGTGGATTCTCCGTTCCTGGAGATATTTAAAAAGAGACTGGATGTGGCACTCAGTGCCATGGGCTGGTAACCACAGCGGTAGTGGTCAAGGGTTGGACTTGATGATCTCTGAGGTCCCTTCCAAGCCAGCCGATTCTATGATTCTATGATTCCTTGAGACTTCTCTTTGATAATTAGGTCAATGTAAACAGCAAGGTCTTCTTGCACAGAAAACCTACACCTACTTTCCCTTAGTCACCTTCAGCAAGACTGTACCAGTAAGTTGTTTTAGTCTTCTCACTCCTCCCCCCCTCTCTCCACCCTCCCCCACCCCAAACTAAAAAGTGTTAGAATCATAGAATCATAGAATCATAGAATAGGCTGGGTTGGAAGGGACCTCAGAGATCATCGAGTCCAACCCTTGATCAATTACCACCACAGTCACTAGACCACGGCACTGAGTGCCATATCGAGTCTCTTTTTAAATATATCCAGGGACGAAGAGTCCACCACCTCCCCAGGCAGCCCGTTCCAATGTCTGATCACCCTTTCTGTGAAAAAATTCTTTCTAATATCCAGTCTGAACTTACCCCGGCACAATTTAAGACCATGCCCTCTTGTCTTACTGAGAGTTGCCTGGGAAAAGAGACCAACCCCCGCCTGGCTCCATCCTCCTTTCAGGTAGTTGTAGAGGGCAATGAGGTCTCCCCTGAGCCTCCTCTTCTCCAGGCTGAACAGCCCCAGCTCCCTCAGCCTCTCCTCGTAGGATCTGTGTTCGAGTCCCTTCACCAGCTTGGTTGCCCTCCTCTGGACCTGTTCGAGGACCTCAATATCCTTCTTGAACTGAGGGGCCCAGAACTGAACACAGTACTCGAGGTGTGGCCTCACCAGGGCTGAGTACAGGGGCAGAATCACCTCCTTGGACCTGCTGGTGACACTGTTTCTGATACAGGCCAGGATGCCATTGGCCTTCTTGGCCGCCTGGGCACACTGCTGGCTCATGTTCAGCTTCCTGTCAATCCAGACTCCCAGGTCCCTTTCTGCCTGGCTGCTCTCCAACCACTCTGTCCCCAGTCTGTAGCGCTGCATGGGGTTGCTGTGGCCAAAGTGCAGGACCCGGCACTTGGCCTTGTTGAAGCTCATCCCATTGGAGTCAGCCCATCTCTCCAGTCTGTCTAGGTCTCTCTGCAGAATCCTCCTGCCTTCTAGCTGATCAACACTTCTCCCCAGCTTGGTGTCATCAGCAAACTTGCTGATGATAGACTCAATCCCCTCATCCAAGTCATCAATGAAGATATTGAACAGGACTGGGCCCAGCACTGATCCCTGGGGGACTCCGCTCGTGACCGGCCGCCAACCGGACGCAGCCCCATTCAGCACCACTCTCTGGGCCCGACCCTCCAGCCAATTCTTAACCCAGTGCAGAGTAGGCTTGTCCAAGCTGTGGGCAGCCAGCTTTCTCAGGAGGATGCTGTGGGAGACGGTGTCGAAAGCCTTACTGAAGTCTAGATAGACCACATCCACAGCCTTCCCCTCATCCACCAGGCGGGTCACCTGATCATAAAAGGAGATCAGGTTGGTCAGACAGGACCTGCCCTTCCTAAACCCGTGCTGGCTGGGTCTGATCCCCTGTCCATCCTGCAGGTGCTGTGTGATTGCTCCCAGGACGATCTGTTCCATAACCCTGCCAGGCACCGAGGTCAGGCTGACAGGCCTGTAGTTTCCCGGGTCTTCCTTCCGGCCCTTCTTGTGGATTGGCGTGACATTCGCCAACTTCCAGTCATTTGGGATGTCCCCGGTGAGCCAGGACTTCTGGTAGATGATAGAGAGAGGCTTGGCGAGCTCTTCTGCCAGCTCTCTCATCACCCTTGGATGGAGTTCATCCGGTCCCATAGACTTGTGGGGATCCAAGCAGCCCAGTAGATCACTGACAGTGTTACTTCTGAAAAGCTCAGCAATTAAAGATCCTTTGCAGGATCTTTATGCAAGACGCAAGACATTTGCCACAGAGTTCTGCAAACCTATACAGAGCAGTCAGCAACCATCATCTTTAAGTCTTGGTTCTTTTTGCATGGTTTGTACTGTATTTTCTCCTCTGTCTTTGTAACAATGGCATTCAGAACAACCTGCATTAGTTGACTGCAGCAGCAGTGCCGTGGATTAGCAATGTCTTGAAATACAAACCAAACACTGGCAACACAGGATATCTCAGAGTATTTTTATTTAACAAAAATAGCTATTCAATTAGAAATCTACAATGTCAACAAGTTTACAGAATTTCATAGGCAGCAGTAACGCTGTGTACAGTTCCAGTCAGGCTCTACAGTCACCTCATCACCACAGCAACAGTACAGGAACCTGAGTAACATCCAGGTGTGGCTTCCATACAGTAAGCAGGCCTGAAGACATACGCAGCGCAGCATGCCTCTCTATTGCAGTTGCCACAATTTCAGTACTTTGGTAGAAAAACCATTATTATTGCTGTAATTTGTTAGTTGATTTTTGACTTGCATTTAAATAACTGTGTTGTTCCCCATCAAAGGCTTGTTCTCTGTGTGAAAAACATCATTAAAATTGAGCTGCTTCTTTCAGCCACTTGGCACAAGTGCTGTATACCCCACTCCTTGTGCCATGCTGCAATTGCCATCAGGCTGAGGAACCCAAAGGACAGGATATGCACTTACTATTCCTCTCCCAGGACAGCTCATCAGCTAGCATTTCGGAGCTTATGATTTTATTTTTTATAAAAAAAACAAAACAAAAAAAACTAATGAAAGGAATATATACATAGGTGTTTTCAAGTTTTCATTTCAGGATAAGGCAGTTAAGTTTACACGTGTAGATGCCAGCACAGCTGAGCCCTTCTGTTTCAAGGGAATGCTTTAGGAGGCAGGCTGCAAAAACAGAGAAGCTTTGAGGAGTGGGTTCTCCAGAGCAGCTGACCTGGAAAGGTTCCCAGACCCCAGGCAGCACATCCCAAATACATTCATCATTCACCTTGTACAGTAAAGGCTGAGGCTGACAGAAGTGATGAGAAAGGCCATACCTGTCCCAGCCAGGGCAGAAAAGACTTCCCAACCTGGATACTGCGAAGTCTCCATGGCACCAAGAACAAGCAGTGAAGCAAAGGTGCTTCTTCAGGCTCTGACTGAAAGAAGCTCTAACCAGCACAGAGAAAGACAGCATGGAAGGAAGGATGCACACTGCATCACATCATCTCCCTTGCCAGTTCTCCTGTGTGCTTAAACTCACGAAAACCTGCACAGCAACAGGGACAGTCCACAGGCCAGTTCCACAGTGTACGACAGATACCTGTTGCTGTGCTGGTCATAGTGCCCGAGTATCCAGGTGTCCAAGCCCAGCACAACTCTGTGCAACTCCTCAGTGCTCAAACAATTCAGAAAAAATAAACTACTTTTAAAAACCAGGTATAAGGCAGGTCCCAAATTGTTCAGACAATCAAATCAAATAGAAGTACTACCCACCCAAAACATTAATTCTCGTGTTTAGGTGGAAAGAAGAGGTAGAACAACTGGACAGAGACCCACCAGAAGCATAAAAACATATCAGAAGGGGGAAAACTGACAGACCAGAAATTAGCATTTTTCAAAGCCCCAGAGTCAGTTTTCCAAGGTCACAAAGAAGAGCTTAAAATCCTGCAAGTTACCTTCCTCCCCAGTGCTATAGACATCCACCATTCCACTGAAACAGCTCAGTTGCAGGATTGTGAAGCATTGACTCCTGTAATGCAGTAATCTGCAGTCATGAAAGGTGAAGGCAAGGATGTCCAAGAGTCCCTCAGATTTTATCTACCAAAACTCCCTCTAAGCTTCCCCCCAAGCTTTATGGTCCCTTGGGCACAGACCTTCATGGCATACGAAGTGCTGCTGATAGCCAATTCACCAGTGTCACAAGTTGCCCCAGGACACAGTTAAGTTTTGGGGGAAGCACCACAACCAGCTCTGGTAAACCTCTGGCAGCAGGGGTGACAGACAGGAACAGCAGAAACAGTACAAGCACTCAAGGAAGCAGACACCTTGCTGGTGTATATGCAGACACCTAAGTGTATTAGACCTCATAACAGAGCACCCAGCAGCATTGGACCGGCACAGCAAGAACCACACTGCTGAGCAGAGGTCGCTCCTGCCTTAGGCCTGGGGCTCTCCACAAGAAGAAGTATGAGTGTGCCCTCACTTCTGCCCTGCAGCAGCACCTCAAAGACAGGAAGGAGCAGTTGACTAGACAGTCATGAAGCCACCTTTTCAAATGGCAGCCTCCAGATGCACAGCTTTGTACTAAAGCCTCCCAAGGCTTTCATTCTTTGAGAAAACTTGCTGTTCTTTGCTGCACATTCCATATATGCAACAGAAGAACAAAAGGCATTTTAGAAAGGAGATATTTGTTCTTACTTACGTAAGAGCTAATACATTTACCTTCTAAAACATGCTACTAATATAGTATAAATATGGATCAAATACCAATAAGGTGACTGACTTGAGATCAAAAGGCAGAGATCAAAAACAAGACCTATAGCTTCATGTGTAGAGACCAAGAGTCTTCATTTGGTGCACTACTGGTTTTCAGGAGATCTACTTTGCTCTCGTCTTCTGTAAGCTCTTATAATACTGTATATGCCACTGCCCAAGAATACCACAGAGATGGCTGCAAAGTAGGAGGCATAAATCATGAACTGCAGAAAAGGGAAAATAAAAAAAAAAAAAAAAGAAAGGTGGTTAAACCAAGCAGTTATCAAACTTGTAGGAAGGTGCATACATGAGCTCCCTTCCTCTTCTAAAATATCAGGGATCAGTGACTATTTCTGTCACCATACCCTAGACCCAGAAACCAAAGCTGAGAAGTTTTACAGCTTGGTTTACCTTCATCCCTCATCAGGAAAGCTGAGAGCATCTATCATACCTGGGTGAAGATGTCCAGCCCAAGACCACTGGCATCCACAACAATCAGAGTGAGCAGAGTTTGAAGAACTAAGGCAATGAAAGTATTGACCCCAAACACCAGGGCATATCGCTCCACACTGAGATTTGTGGCAATCTGGAACCTGGAAAGAAAGGGATGATCAGAAAAATAAGGACACACAAAAAGCAGGGAAATGCACGAACAGGAGGAACATCCCTGGACAAGGAGACTTTGCGACCTGAAGAGTCACACTGGTCCAGTAATTTCCACAGTTAATTCACCTCACACTGACAGTGTACCTCTGTAAGTAAGATCATGACAGACTAGCATAGAAGACAGAAGAGACCCACAGAGGCATCCAAAAAACTAAAAAACACCTTTGGGAGCTCTGTGGGTTTCAGTTTTACTGAAACATGGCTCCTGTTTGATGCAGTTAAAAGGCCTTGTCACCCAGAGAAGAAAAAACACTCTGGTCCCAGAGGCCTGCTGGCAACCTCAAAGTGTGATCCATAGCCTCCCACCTCCTTCTAACCAGGACTTCTTTTGTAGTTACCAGTTTAGGCATCACCCCTCATATTGTACCTGATCTGTCTTAAAGCCACTACGTGTGTATGGTCAAACTACAGATGGGTTTTCCTCCCTAGAGTGACAAATAACACTGATGAAGTTTTCCTCCTTTCAGATTAGGGCAAGCTGGCCATATAACATGGGCAATGCATTGCCCTCTCCTCCTCTGCTAACATTTCACTCCAATCACGTTTAAGAAAAACATTCCACTGGCAAGCAGCATTCTCTTGTATTTAGAAATAGTCACTTCAGTGTCATAAGACTTTTAAGCCTGGGCAGGCTTACAGCCAAATACATCTCTGTGCCTCAGTTTCCAACACAACACAAACCCTTGCAACAGATTTCCAGATTCCTGGTGAGTGAGACGCTACTTGCATGGAAAACATGGCAGCTTTCACACCAGGTGTAACCATGGCAGCAATTTACATTTGAAAGATACTCACGTGGCTATCGTAATTAGCAGCATGTAGATAATTCTGAAGACTACATATGATGCATAGCACACCCAGATGTTACGAACAGTGTCCATGATATATACAGCAGCAGCAATAAGAAAGGAGAACAGGGCAAGTGCCACTTCACCCCACATTGCCCAGGATGTTTTTATGTGACCCACAACAAAAACTGCAACAGCTCCTGTGAGAAGAAGGAAAGAATAAATGTTAGTAAGTGCAGCTGGAGTAATTCAGAGAGTGTAGTAGGAGCTGTATAGCCCCCAGGAGCATGATTGAAGTGGAGTGTGCAAACGTGAACACCTTAGCAGCTCTCCTCCTGACCTCTCCCTCACGTGGAAACCTGCTGTAAACTCCCATTCACTTTCAGAGGAACAAAAAATCCCCAACAAACCAAAACAAAAAGGAAGAAAAGGTTAATGCTGATTGCCTCTGAAGTACCTTCCCTGGCTTCTGAAGCACAACAGCTCCAGGACTGAGACCACTATCAGTCAGCCCTCTGTACCTGACTATAATTGTGTTGTCAGTTTGGCTACAGAAAAATGCAGACCCTGGTTCTCAAAAGGACTCAGATAATTATTTTGTGGCACTTAGAGGGGGATAAGTGGGAGGAAGACACTACCAACTCTGATACACAGCTGTTAGCATTCTCTCCCAGGAGGCAAAAACATTGCCCTACATTTACCATCATTTTTATGCTGGGCTGTAAGAGTAAGTAAGAGCAGAGGTCCAAATCCATGTCTTCTGGGATGTAGCCAAATCACATGCTACAATCATGCACTTGTTCATTGTGCAAGAACAATCCTTTTCAACCAGAAAAAGGTTTATAACTCCTGCTGGATGTTACAAGGGGGGATGTGGAGAGAAGACAGATCACAAGATGGAAAACGTGTGATACTTCATGCAACTCAATGTGCAGACAAGATGTGTTTCATGCACCGACACAGTTAACTAGTGAGAAGCCCCAATACATACCACAATAGAATAAAATTCCCATTTGAAGTAGGCCTTGTTCTGCAAACAAGACAAATGGCAACCAACAGCATAGCGATGCTGCTGTACATTGTCAAGTAGACAAACAGCATACTGACAAAGGGAGGTTTACTGGAGACCTCTGAAAAACAGGATTGTATTCAGTATTTGACCACTGTACAGAAGCATTACAGTGCAGCAAGGCTCTTTGTAGCCCTCAACTGGCCTGCTATCTTATAAGTCCTTCAAGCACACGAAGATGCCTTATACACCATCATTGCTTACAAGCCTGCAACCCTGTCAGACCTCCTATCAGTCCTGCAGACTACTGAAGAAGGTAGCTATGCCAAGGGAAAAGTGCCTGCTTTGACACTACCTGACTGACATTTTCCTCTTGGAAAGTCTGTCTCCCCCAGTAGCAAAACACTGAGGTGAAAAAAAACCAAACAAAAAGTTAAAATCTAGAGGCTTCTTTCTACTGTCTCAGCAACTCTGAAATCTGGGAACAGACATTCAATATCTTGCTCTCTGGGGATCTTTGGGCAACTCATGATGTTGTGCTCTCCCTGTGTCTCAAGTTTATATCAGCCTGACATCTAATTATGAAACTTTATACCATCTGTGTCCTGCAACTAGACACCTATAGCTGATTCAGTGGTTTCACAACCGAACCTGATAAAGGATTGCCACATTACCAAGAAGGTTGAGGGATTGAACTAAACAGTCTGTTGACCTCACCAGAAGGAATACTATTTATTTTGCCTGGGACAGGAAGGTGACAGCTACCTGAGTCACCACAGGGCAGCATAAGTAGAGACAGGGATAGCAACAGCATCTTACAGGAAGGTTGTCAAACACCGCTCATAACTGAGCATAGAATGACCAGAAATCACAAAAACAGCAATCAGATCTGGGATGCACCAGGAAAGGTATTTCTAATAAAGCGAGAGAAGGCAAGAGTATTAGTGTTCTTCTAATGAGTCTGAGGCCTCACTAAATAAAGTTGAGTGCCCCTTTGGTCATTGGCCTTCAAAAAGAATGCAAGACAAACCAGGGTTGGTGGTTGGTGCAAAGAAAGGCTAACTTTACCAAAGAACAACTAGAAAAACGTGTAGGACAAAATAAGAATTTTGCGCTAATACACAATCTTGGCATGAATTCAGAGATTACCTGCTTATTAATAAATTCAAACTGGAAATCAAAGGGAGTATTTTTGCTAGTGTCCAGGAAGCCAGGTCACTTTATCAGGTTCTTTCCATTGCTACACACTTGAAGCTTTTAGTTCAGATTACCACTTTACTTGTTCCAAGCAATGAATCTATGTCAACTGGAAAGCTTTTTTCTTTTTTTTGTTCAGGGACAGAACAAAAGCTAATTGCTTTCAGAATATGTCACAAAAATTATGCAATAATTTATAAAATCACTTGGGTTGGAAGAGACAGTAAAGATCATCTAGTTCCAACTACCCTGCCATGGACAGGAACATCTTATACTAGATCAGGTTGCTCAAAGCCCCATCCAACCTGGCCTTGAACACTTCCAGGCAGGGAGTATCCACAGCTTCCCTGGGCAACTTATGCCAGTGTCTCATCACTGTCATAGTAAAATATTTCTTCCAAATAATTAATATAAATCTACTCATTCAATTTGAAAATGAAACTAGAGAGGAAAAAAAGCAAAACAGGAAAATAAAAACTTGTCACACGTGACTTCAGTAGCAACCATCTCCTTTTCCAATAGGTGCATTGTTCAAAGGCCTTTAAAAAAGGACCTCGATATCAGTGAAATAGATGATAAGGTTTGAAGAACAATCCTACTATTTTTAGGTTTTTTTAATGTGCCCACATTTGGACACACTCTGAGTCTGCTTTCCCTTGATACCAATTCTTCTTTTTCTTGGGACCAATGCTGGATTGTAAGGGAAGCCAAATCAAGGAATAAATAAGAGTCAGAGCATCATGCTAGAATGGAGGAACAGTGTATGACTGCATACTATTATAGTGCAGGCATAGAACAACAAATATTATTTAACAGACCAAGCCTTCAGAATCAAGTTGCTGACAGTTTCCACCTGAACAATGGGTGGTACTCCAGCTTCTACAGCTCTAAGACAGCCACAGCTCTAAAAGGGGGCTGAGCATGCCCAAGAAAACACTAAGCCTTTTTTTGTGTACCTTGGCTTCTTTTGCCCTCAAGTACATGATGTCTACAGGAGATGGTGGAACAATGACTCCATCAAAGACAAGGAACATGCTGCAGAAACACCTCGAAAACCTCTGCAAGGGTATGTGAGCTATATTAAAAAGGTATTGTCCCAGCTTTGTTAATGGAAGAACATTAAACAACTTAATAAACAAATGTTTGTGTTGACTGACCAACATGGCCCTTTCAAGTCCAGCAACCTCTTTCATCTTAATAGATTTCCTGCTTAACAGTGCTCAAATGAAATGACTAAGGGTGGCTCACTGCGTGCCATGTGTGTATAGGAAACCTTCATATGTTGCCTACACTGCCAGAGAAAAAAAAAAACAAACCAACCCGTGGGACCCTGAGCTTGAATATGAGCTGTTAAAACTAACATAAGCCCAGTGCCATAATGACAGCCACAGAGTCAGTCACATGTCTGAAGCCTCCCGATAAAAACTTCAGAGTGAAGATTGACTTGGGAGGCTCCTTTAAACACCTACAGAATGGATTATAAGAATCAGGGCTACATGCAACAAAGTCAGCACTGAGTGTTGTACCCACGCATCTCAGGAATGACTCACCCCAAATCCTGTGGTTGCCTCTCCAGCATGCTTGAGGGAATGCAAGACACTGCCAAACCATGCTCTGGTGACCTCGAGGGACACAAGGCAGAGAAGGAGCTACACCCTAATCTTACCTAGCAGCGTTGAGGCCGCCTCTACAGCACCGTTGTAGATGTCCATGCTGTGAGAAGGCAGCACCATCTCCCACAAGCCCTGAGCATAGTTGATGACTTGGAAGTAGCCACAGGTGGACAGTGCCCACCACACTGACCAGCAGAGCATGGTCCGGGAGGAGTAGCACTGCAGGAAGTCCTGCCAGAGATCCTTGAGCACCTTTACGATGTCCACTTTCCGCTCCTGCGAAGACTGGGGAAGGAAGGGGAGAAAAATGTTAGGTTTTGCTTATAAATACTTCACATTGCTCCACAAATCCTCCCGTTTCAAGTAGCCTGATCAATGGTAAGCAACAGCACCACTCTTGGACACAAACCTCCACAGAGCAATGAATGAAAAGCTTCTCTATCCCACAGTCGTGGCAGCTGGTCTCAGACCTAGCCAGAGCCATTCCCTTATATGCAGAGAAAGGGTTCAATCCCAGGCACCCCTCGACCTCTGGCTACCCCAAATTGAGAGCAGTAACTGCTGGATGTTAGAAGCACCATCTGAGCAACTGAGACATACCAGAGAGAAGGGACACAGGAGAACAGGACACAGAACTCATTTTTACAAGATAGAATTCCAAAGTAAAAAGCATTTTAAAAATTCTGAAATCCAAATTCAACCAGACTTGGTAGCACAGAGAACACAAAAGGCACCAGATGAGTGTATTTCCCCACAAATAAGGTGATTTTCCTTAGTACTAGCATTCAGGTATGATAAATGTTCAAAGAAACAATTTCATGCCTCTGCTCTCTACCTCTGTTAATGTTTACCAAGGGTCTGAGAAAGTAAAATGTTGCCTGGGGATCTGAAGAGAAATGGAAGCTCCTTCCACCAAACACTGCTATTGCAAACAGCAGCTCTTCTATATACTCCGAGAAATGGCATCAATAAAAATGAAACTTTCCACTCTTTCTAGAAAGAGCACAAAAGGGGGCAGATCTACAGAGTGGTTTAAAAAAAAAACACAACAAAACCCAAACAAAAAAACCATGACCAAACCTCAAGGTATATCAGGGGATGACAACAAACAAAAATTGCTTTTTAAATACTGGCTGATACAGCCTTGTTCCTACCACTTTATGCCAACTGCAGGAGAAGAAACAAGTATGTCTGTGCTTTGCAGACAGAGCTGCTGATTGTTTCCTGCATACACACACGTACAGAGTCTTTGCAGATAGGTGAGACCCTTCTCATCAAAGTCAGAGCAGAAATTACTTCATGTGAGACTGGGCAGAGCCTCCAGGTCTATGCAGCATCTCTAGCCCACTAAGATTCACTGGAAGGAAACATACAGCACTGCCACAGGACTGAGCTGTTGCACATTGTGTTGTTGCACATCCAGTTTCAGAGAAGTTTCCAGTCAGGAGCAGCAACCTGGGGCTCTCAGCTCTATGCCCTTCCCCTAGGAAAACACTGTAGTGTGTGCCTGGAAAAAATTATTCTACATGAGGAATAAAACTCATTTTAAAATGTTCTACTAAAACTCTCGACTGTAGACTACTTCTATCCTAAACTCTCTTTATTTCCACCCCACTAAGTGTCATTGATTTCTGAGCATCTTTATTAAACATTGCACACTCCTCTTTGGTGCTTTGCCAATGGCAAAGACCTTGCTCTGTGTTTGGACACTGCTCCTTCAAAGCCCAACTGAACAACTTAGGAAGAACTCACCTTGCAGCAATGCAACTTTAGCAACAGAACTCCCACAATGAAAGTCCCATGCAAAGCTTAAGTTTAGGCACAGGAAAAACAAGAAGGGAACTGTCACATATGCTGCAAAAACCCATTTGGTATGTTCAGCTCAAGCATGCCCATTCACCCTCCCACCACTTGGCAAAGTTTCTTCAGTACAATTATTCTTACAATCATAGGTTTATATTTGTGAAATATGGTGGTTGTTACCTTAGCAGAAGGACTACTACAGCATACTAGTGCCTCTCAGCTTTTAGTTCCCACTGAACTCTGGATAGTTATGCAAATGTACTTGCTCTTTTGTTAAATTTTTCACTATTAGTTTGGAGCTACCCTTGTTCTCACAAGACAGGAGTAAAAAAACAAGGGACAGATAAATTATATTATTGCCCTAATAATTATTAGAACAGAATTTGTCTTAACAAATACCCTTCAGGATGCAAGTATAACGAGGTTAAAGATGTTTTTGTTTACACAAGACTGTGCTGGATGGAGCAGGATTAGGTCCCTGGAATGTTAATACTTGTAATTCCCAATTGTAGCCAAATGGAGATGAAAGCAGTCCCACATGCTGCCTTCCCTGACCAAACCAACCGAGGCTTGCTTGCTAAGTGAAATACCCATTAGCTGACTAAATCAACAGCAGCACTTACCTTGTCTTGTTCTCAGAGTGAGTACAACCTCCTCCTGACCGAGGAGCAAGGCTGATCTCTCCCCAGGACCCCAGCCCCCCTGTTTCAACAGGCTCTCTGTACATGCTGCTTACCTGGGGCAGCACGTGGCAGAGACCTGTCCCACAGGCAACTACACTCACACAGCAGACCCCAAAACTGGAGGCTGCCCATTTGTCACCTCACAAAACCTGACATGTCTGCCCCCCCCCAAACATGGGCACCTGCACCCTGGTTTTCACACAAGCAGCCTCGTTGGAGGTTACATAGCCCACAAAAGGAACAAGTGGGATATTACCTTGGTGCTCTCATGGGCTGCATTAAGCTGTTGTTACATAGAGGCATTTCATGCAACTTATCCATATTCTATTTATAACTAATCGATGTCAGTGATCTCACGGTCTGCTGCGCTTTCCATCAGAGATGAGTTTCCTTCCAGGATCAGAAGATAAAACCCACTTGCTACAGACCTTATTACAGCACAGCTTGCACAACAGTTGAAGCAACAAGTGTTCTCAAAATGTGAGTGCAGGAAGAACTGCTTTCTGCAAGTCACAGGGCACATCCAGAAGCACACACAGAATCTGGACATAGGCAGAATTTTTAGTGCCTCAAAGACATCCTTCACTTTGTACCACTGAACAGCAATTTGATGCCCAGAGATTTTTAATCCCAGCCTTGAAAGACATGCAGAATGATTTCAGAAAAAATAAGGAGCAGCCTAAAATGTACAATCAGCAAAAGGAAGCCAGGACTAAGTTTCCCTGTGCCATAAACAAGACAGATGGCTAAGCAAAGGGATATTTCTGGCTGTTTGATACTACATCTCTACTGCTGTGTGTACCTGACTGCATATATGACAACCACATCAGCACTGCATTTTCTCACCTCTTTCTCTGCTGACTGACCTTCCCCATTCAAGGGAACTTTTGTTTCATCCTCCCAGCCGGGTGTCCTCTGCATGCTGGGATGATCTTGGACAGCTGATCCATTTTTACAGTCCATGACCTTCATTTCCCAACCGAGCTGCTGCTTTGGGACGTGGTGAAAGAAAAGGCTTTTCTGTGGCATCGGCAGGAACCACGCCGTGCCAAAGGCAACTGATATGCTTGTTAAGGAGATAACATTCAAGCTGAAGAGAGACCATCCCGCCACTGAGACAAGGATCTGCCCGGACACTGAGCCGACCGTGTAGCCCACCAGGGTGGCACTGCGGCAGTAGCTTGTGACCTTCTGGTACAGGTTGACATCGACGACGCTGTAGATGTAGGAGTAATAGGCGATGTCGGTGGCAGTCCCCATCCCATAGAAGAACTCGAGGAACTGGATGGCCCGCAGCCCCTCGGCGTACAGCAGCATGAACCAGGTGACGATGAGGCTCAGGCCCTGCAGCAGGACCACGGGCTTGTACCGCAGGTAATCCGTGGCCAGGAATACCGGGAACAGCAGTGCCAGGTAGGAGTAAGTCCACACCGGGTAAATCTCGTTAAACACCTGGAAGGAGGGAAAAGACAGCGGTAACCCTCAGCCCAGGAGTACCGCAAGGAAAACGCTGACACCGACACCCAAGCAGGGAGTCCCAGCCGTCCGGGGGACGCGGTACCTGTGTCTCGGAGAGGTTTTTGCGCGGCCCCAGCAGGTAGGGGGTGAGGAAGGGCTCCGAGGGCCGCACGCTGCAGAAGAAACCGTAAGCGCACAGCAGCAACGTGGGCAGCGCCCAGCAGCACCCGCCGCCAGCCGGGGGGGAACGCCGCGCCGGCCGCCCCTCCCGCGGCCCCGACATGCCGGGAAGGGGCGGAGGCGCTCCCGGGGCGGTGAGGGTGGCGGCTGAGGGCCGGTCCCGGGTCACCCTCCCCGGTCACCCATCCCGGGTCACCTCCGGCAACCACCGCCGCCGCCACCGCCTCCGTAAGGCACCTCCGGCCGCCGGCGCTGCTCTTAAACGCCATTGGCCGGTCCGAAGGCAGGCGGGGCTTCGTGCCGCCCTGCGATTGGACGAGACCGCCTCCTCTCGGCAAAGCCGACCAATGGGAAGCCCAGCACGTGTAGGCGGGGGGCGGGTGGTGCGGGACCTGCGGTGGGGCCGGGGGACACCCCGGGAGGGCCCGGGGCGCCGGGGGAGGGGGAGGCGGGGGCTGCCCGGGGAGGGTGAGCCCTGCCTGGGCAGTGTCAGTGGGAAGCCCCTCAAAGGAAGGGGCAGGGTGCTGTACGGCCCCAGTCACTGCTGAGGTCCCCCCTTCCCTTGCTCCCCCCCCTCCCCCAAAGGGGTCACTCGCCCCACATCTCCCGGGGGGCAGGCACAAACCTTTCTTGAGAACCGCCTCGACAAAGCGATCCTTTACCTGCTGTGCGGGGCTCATTCTTTCTTTCCCAGCCCAAATGCATTCCTCTGCTGACCTCTGCCACTTCCCTTCCCTTCTCAAGGTGAGAGCTGGAACCGCTTCTGTGCTTTAATAAAAGCTGCGCCTTGTTGCCTGGCCAGACGAAATATTAGACAAGAAGGGAAAATAAAACTATTACATTCAAAGCAATTATCTGAAGCTTTGTCCGGGACTAGCACCCTTATAACTTTGCCAATTCTTCCCTAAATAATTTGCTGTTCTGCTACTCAGTATATCCCCTTTCTATCTACCTGATTTGCCTTTCCCTCTGCTCCACTCTTTTGACCTCCAGCACATTGCTACCACTGCTAAGGCTTCCCACTCTATACCTGCAGTTTGTTCCCCAAACTGGCTGCTGCCTTTGGAAGTTCACACCAGGGGGTCAGGCCTCCCCTCTGTGCAATTGCATACCTTGTCTCCTAGCTGGGGACAGTGCTCCAGAAAGCAAAATGAAATCCTGGAGCAGGCATCTGGCTGTGCACAGTTGGGAGAGCAAGAACAGGTTCCCCTCAGCTCCAGAGAAGATTTCCTCAACTGCAGGATTGTACTACTAGTCTACATCATCATGGCGTAATAAACATAGCTACAAAAGTTTGGGGGGCTGTAAAATTATTCATCTCTCTGTAAAACTCAGACCGTCAGCAACCACTAGCAATGGTGGTAACATATTTAAGAAAGCAGGGGGTAGGGGAACCTGTGAGAATGCATCCAGAGGGAGGAGTAAGAATGTGTGAGGGAAACAACTCTGCAGACACCAAGGTCAGTGAAGAAGGAGGAGGAAGAGGAGGTGCTCCAGGTGGTGCTGGAATGGACATTCCCCTGCAGCTCATGGTGAAAAGAATGATGAGGCAGGCTGTCCTGCAGGCCATGAAGGTCCATGGTGGAGCAGATATCCATGGAGGACCTCACGCTATAGCAAGTGGATGCCCAAAGGAGGCTGTGAGCCTGTGAGATGCCTGGCTCCTGGCAGAGCCCACGGAGAGAGGAGCCCATGCTGAAGCAGGTTTGCTGGCAAGGTTTGTGACCCCATGGGGGACCCACACTGGGTCGACCTGTTTCTGAAGAACTGCACCCATTTCATAGGCCCCACACTGGGGAAATTTGTGAGGAGCTGCAGTCTGGGGGAAGGACTCACACTGGAGAAGTTTGTGGAGGACTGTCTCCCGTGGGAGAGGTCCCACACTGGAGCAGGGGAGGT
This sequence comes from Phaethornis superciliosus, assembly GCA_023637945.1. Lineage (NCBI taxonomy): Eukaryota > Metazoa > Chordata > Aves > Apodiformes > Trochilidae > Phaethornis > Phaethornis superciliosus. The sequence continues at coordinate 84,733,034 of JAJQWJ010000001.1, read as the reverse complement.
GTGTGAGGAGTCCTCCCCCTGAGGAGGAAGAGCAGCACAGACAAAGTGTGATGAGCTGACTGTAAGCCCCATCCCCCATCCCCCTGCACTGATGGCATGGAGGAGGCAGGGAGTTAGGAGTCAAGTTGAGCCTGGAAAGAAGGGAGAGGTGGGGGAAAGGTGATGTTAAGATTTGGTTTTATTTCTCATTAAGCTACTCTGATTTGACTGGTAGTAAATAAGTTTCCCCATGATGAGTCTGTTTTGCTTGTTTCAGTAAGTGGTGAGTAATCTCTCCCTGTCCTTATCTTGACCCACGAGCTTTTCTTTGTATTTTCTCTTGCCTGCCCAGCTGAAAAGGGGAAGTGAAAGAGGAGCTTTGGTGGGCACTTGGCATCCAGCCAAGATCAACTCACCAGAAAATGACATCTAAATATTTTGGTCCTGTATGATCAGGCATCAGTGGTTTGGTGCTTTCTGGCTATCTTATGGCTCAAGCAAAATTTCCATTCAGCTGTCCTCATGCCATTGCTCCCCAGCATCTCCATGTTCTCTTTCATCTGCTGGTTTATTAATTAAAAAAAAAAAAAAATCAATTGCCATTTCATGACACTTCAGCTCAAAGCAAAACTTTAAATAAGAAGAATCATCTCCCATTGATGCTGCCATGCATCTCCACCACTTGCAAGGAGCTACTGATCTCTTAAAATATCACAGTAAGAGTGACACGAGCCAAAACAATGACTGATAAACAAGTTGCCATGGGGAAAGGAACTGAAAAACACTGTTCCCTCCCACTGAGCTCTTAGCAGCCCCTCTGTTCTGCTGGCATGTAGCTTAGTAGCAGGTAACAAAAGGTCATGGCCTGCCAGCATGAGATGCAGTGCATCCTCTTATCAATCTGTGTCATCACTTCATGCCAAGCAGCCTGGGAGGGATGAGTAAAACCTTGGAGTTCCCATGGCATGCCCTGCTTAGGGACAGCAGTTCCCACAACTTCCAGGCTGCTCACAGGATCTTTTCCTTTCCAAAACAGCAGTCCCAAGAGTTGTGTGACTGGAACTCAGCTGTTGTTTGCCAGGGGATTGGCAGAGTTAGGAGGAGTTAGACTGTGTAGACAGAGTCCTGCACAACATCCTGGTCTCCAAGCTGGTAGAAGATGGGTTTGATGGATGGACCACTTGGTGGATTAAGAACTGGCTTGATGGCCGCACCCAAAGAGTGGTTGTCAACAGGTCGATGTCCAAGTGGAGGCCAGTGACAAGAGGAGTCCCTCAAAGATCTGTGTTGGGACTGGTCTTGTTTAACATCTTTGTCGGTGCCATGGATGGTGGCATTGAGTGCACCCTCAGCAAGTTTGCTGATGACACCAAACTGTGTGGTGCAGCTGACACGCTAGAGGGAAGGGATGGCACCCAGAGGGACCTTGGCAGGCTCAAGAAGTGGGCTTGTGCAAACCGCATGAAGTTCAACAAGACCAAGTGCAAGGTTCTGCATCTGGGTCGAGGCAATCCCAAGAAGTGATGTCGGCTGGGCAGTGACTTGGCTTGAGAGCAGCCCTGAGGAAAAGGGCTTGGGGGTGTTGGTGGGTGAGAAGTTCAACATGAGGTGTCACTGTACACTTGCAGCCCAGAAAACCAATTGTATCCTGGGATGCATCAAGAGGAGTGTGGCCAGCAGGTCAAAGGAAGTGATTCTGCTCCTCTGCTCTCATGAGACCCCACCTGGAGTACTGCATCCAGTTCTGGAGCCCTGTTTACAACAAAGACATGGATGTGCTGGAGTGTGTCCAGAGAAGGGCCATGATCAGAGGGCTGGAGCAGCTCTCCTATAGAGACAGACTGAGAGAGTTGGGGTTACTCAGTCTGGAGAGGAAAAGGCTCCAAGGAGACCTTATTGTGGTCTTTCAGTATCTTAAAGCGACCTATAACAAAGATGGTGAGGGACTCTTTAGGATCTCAGGTAGTGGTAGGTCTAGGGGGAATTTGTTAAAACTAGAGTTAGGTAGATTCAGATTTGACATTAGGGTGTGAGGGTGGTGAGACACTGGAACAGGTTTTCCAGGGAAGTGGTTGAAGCCCCATCCCTGGGAGTTTTTAAGTCCAGGCTGGACAGGGCTCTGAGCAACCTGATCTAGTGGGAGGTGTCCCTGCCCATGGCAAGGGGGTTGGAACTAGATGAACTTAAGGTCTCTTCCAGCAATTCTACAATGCTATGATTTACAGATACAACTCTGGCTTCTAAATCCCCTGACTCCCAGAGAATGACATTTTATACAATGACATAGCTCATACAGTAGTATTGGACAAAACCCTTCTCTGTTGGTTTACTCCATCATTCAGAACTGTCTTCAGAGCATATGAGTTTCCTCAACCAACCTCTTTATCAGAAAAGCCTCACCTCCATACAACTCAGGGCTGTCATACACTAGAAGGCTTACTTGCTGGCCAGAGCAATGCTGGTTGTGTTTTTCCTCTACTTTGCTGCACAAGGGAAGCTGAAGCCTGTCTATACTTGCCCAGGACCCTTGAGGTTTTCAATCCCATCTCAGAAATTGCTTCTAGCACTTTGGAAGAAAAAGATCACACTACGCTCTTCAGTAGGGCACTTTTGCTGCATTCCTTAGATGACTAAGAATGTCTTTTTGTCTGAACCTAGGGTGGAATCACCCCTAGAGGATGCTTGACTCACCGTGAGATTCAAACAGCTCATCTAAATTCACATGTCACTCTCAGAGTCAACAATTTGTTGTTTTAGGCTCACATCATATCTATTTAATAAGCTCTGACAGGTTTCATCCAAAAGTGCACCGGAGGGGAGTATTGTTAACCAGTTTTGGCCTGCAATATATTGTGGAGGAATTTATAAAATATATGTGTAAGAAAAGTTCCTTTAAAGTCTTGACAAGTTGTTTGGAGAAAAGCTTCTATAAGTTAAAAACTTTCTGTGCTCTCATGAATCTGTTCTTCAAAGTGCTATCTCTGTATGGGAGAGCACTAAGATGGTACAAATACCTCAGAAATTCTCCAGAAGGAGGGAGTAAAACATTTGTGTTTTACTGAGCATGGAAGGAACAAAGGCACAAAAATGTGAGAAAAAAGGCAGCAGCTGATTTTTTTAATGATTTTGGCTGTTGTAATAACTTAGTGAAATAGGCTCTACTAACTAGTTTATATGTTGGAATGAAACAGAAGTAGCAAGGACAAAAAATTAATTTGTTTAGAACAACATCTATAGATTGTTGCTATAGATACAACCTTGCAGATTTGTGTCTTCTAGTTCTGTCCTGACTGATCCTTTGATATGTGGGCACTCTGAAAAGGAGACTTACAAATATTATGCATCCATGAGTCATTAATTTAATAACTTTAAGCACTGATTATTTTATTAGGTAGTAAGTCTTCATTTGTCTTAGATCCTTTCCTCCACACTTTTAAGATGACACATTCTAAGTAAATACAAGCCCAAATTCAAGAGAATAATCTTGTCCTGCAAGCACAGAGAATGTTCCTGACATCAAAACCAATGGAACAGGCAATTTCATGAGGGCAGAATATAGTGTTTTTCCCAAGGGCTCCAAACAGTAAATTATAGTTTTAAAAAAAGCTTTAATAAAGACAATGGAATTGACTCAGCTTCTTGTTCACTTCTTAGTTCCTTTAAAATTTGTTCCCCTCTTTAAAAAATAAAGATGTGTAAGTTTTGCTAGGATATTATTTGAATGCCACAGCTTTTTGGAGCCATTGTGGAGCCATTACATCTTTTTGAGAGCAAGAAAACTCTCAGGGGTACATTGCAATTTGAATTTTAGAGAGGTGAATGGAGGGTTAACAGTCATCGTTATAAATTTGCTATAATATAAAAATTGTCTTTGCCTTGTAAGAAAAGGTCCCTTGCTAAAAGAATGAAACAGCCCTTCTCTGTGGCATGGGAAGTGTATTTTCTGCTTCTATTTTACTTTATGCTGCCTGGAAGTCCAAGATATTTTAGAATTCCAATTCAACACAAATTAAACTTTTTTTATCTTTCTGAGATTTTACTGTTTTTACTGGTAGATCATGCCTTGACGTTTAGACATCCCACCAGGTATCTCCTCCAGTGATGCCTTCATCACCTCTAGTTCCGTACATGCTAGATCTTGGGTAAACCAACTCTGTCCTGAAAGCTGTGTGTGTGGGAGGAAAACATCACTGTGGTTTACAGGACTACAGCTGATAGAGAAGGCAATATAAGATCCAAGCTATCAAGACCTGTAGAAACCTGAGGACAAACAGCAGCCATCTCTCAAAAATGTAGAAGTCATTGGGAGCCCTGGTGCTACCGAAAGGCTCTGGCAGAGAACTTCTCTTCTGCCAGGACACCATAGCAGCCTCTGCATGTGACACAACACAGTCTGAAGCACACAGCAATTGGAAATAAGGCTTTTGTAGCTGAATTTGTGGAATGACTTGACATGGGATGTCAGACCTACTTTTGGTCTGAGATGGATCGTGTTATACAAGCACGTTACATTTCCATTATGGACATGACATTTTAAAAAGTATTTTGCAGTCAGCTGGATGGGGAAAAAAATGGAAAAGTATTCTGGTACAAATGGAGACACTGGTGGACAAATTTTCATAGGAAATGCTAAAAGAGAGAAGAATACTTATGGTGTTACAATGAAGAGACAGGAGCCGGTCAAGTAGACCCAGAAGAATCACACCTTGTACTTGTATTGAAAGTAGAAGCATAGAGGTCAGTCTGAATTACTTGGAGCTCTTAGATATATCTAGGTCATAGTGGGCTTAGCAACAGTGCTACAGATGTGTCCAGGAACACTGAGAGTAACCCTATGGCCTGTTTTGAAGAGTGCTGTACAAACATTCAAGAAGATGGGAGTCCCTGCCTGGAGGTGATTATGATAATTAAACCATGATAAAAGTACTGGGTGTAACAAACAAATGGAGAACAGGGCACAGTAAATGATAGGAAAGTGTAGGTGGATAAACTGGTTGTGACCCACAGCTAGAGAAAAAAACAAAAAACAAAAAAACAAAATACAGGAGTGAGAGCAAGAAGAGGAATATTTAACAGTGAATTAAGTGAAACCAACTGACTCATACAAACGAGCAATTGGTCACCTAGGACAGTGTTGCATCTCATTGCTAAGTTGCTAAATAGTAACACATTAATAAAGTCTTCATTAGCACACAGGTGGGCATGTGCACAGACTTTATCTTCCTCCCTCAGAAATGTGTCCAATGAATATTTACCCATCAGGAAAGATACCTTGTGAGCATCAGCACTTGTGGAGCTCAAGCTCCCTTTTCATCCCTTAGCAGAGTCCTAAAATTCTGATCAGCCCACCAGTATTCAAGGCCATTTCAAGGGGTGCTGGAGGGTGCCCAAAAGTTTGGATAATTGTTTGGAGTCCTGACCACTTGATGTTTTTTTCTGTGGAGTTCTCCTGGCAGTTCACATGTGCATGCTTCTGTCACACATGTTCACCTGCTCTAATACGTGAAGCGCCTCAAAGATCAGATCCATCTTTGCACCTGTGTTGATGCACAGCTCAGGAGGCTTCTACATGAGTGAATGTACAAACGTCACCTGCATTGACTTTAATCCCTGGGTAACACACAGCTTTATGCCTCCATTATTCTTTGCTATGCCAGTGGTGTGGAGGGAACCACCCAGTTTGCAAATTCCTAGAAACTACCCCTACAAGTGCTATGGTCAGAACTACCAGCAGAAAAAACAGCAAAAAAACCCCCTACTCCATAAGCACGAGGTGTGCTCACTGATTCCTCTGAGCCTGCCTGAATCAGCTTTAGACTTTACAAACCCGTCTGAACACTCGACAGATGCATCAGTGTCTAAAGAAACTACTGTGGTGCTGCTGTCAGTACTTCAGCTCCTGCTCAACTCTCTTCACAGGCACTTCCACCTTCCTCCCAGTCCAAGTGCAGATGTAACCAGTTTCACAACTGCTGAGTGAAGGAAAACAGCCACCACACCTCTGGAAAGCAAAAGTAAACTCTTGGTGGCCTCTAGCGAGTAAAGCACAAGCCATCCATATGGCATTGTCATCTGCAGATGATCAATTTTGGGCACCTTCAGGCCTTTTGGAAGTTAGAATGAGCGTTAGGGGGCAGCAGCTCCATTATAACACTGATTGAGCCTAAAAGCAGTTAACCTTGGATCTTTAGATCAAAGTGCCAGCACGAAGACATCCACCCAGATTTACCAGTGATGGGCACACTTGGAACTCTGGGACCACGTTTCTCCCTCAGAGCTTGTGTTTGCTGACCTTCTCATGCTGTGAGATACACCTATATTCTGTAGTTTGAGAAAACAGAAGGAATTCATGCTCTCCTTGTATATTTTTTACAGCGTACAGAGGATTTTATTGCACAGCGTGCAGAAGGCTGTGCAAGACTGACTGTTTTAACTACAAATTTTCAAAAACCTTGGCAAACTCAGTCTGAGCTGGCTGCTTCACTGGTTGAAGTTCTTTGTTTCACAGTCAGCTGGAGGCTCACTAAATTCACTTCCTTCAGTTTGGCAGATCTGGTACAGATACGTTTTCACATCTTCCTTGCTGTAAACATGGATCAATAATTCCCCCATGCCATTTGCATCTGGGAAATACTTTGTGTACCTGACCTGGCTGGGATAGAGTTAATTTTCTTCACAGCAGCCTCCGTAGTCCTGTGCCTTGCATCTGTGACTAAACCAGCACTGATAACACATCAATGTTTTAGTTGTTGCTAAACAGTATTTACACAGCAGCAAGACTTTTTCTTTTTCCCACTCTGTCCCACCAGGGAGTGTGCTGGGAGTGCACGAGAGGCAGGTAGGGGACACAGCTGACCCAAGGGATATCCCAGACCTTATGACATGTTGCTCCGTGAAAAAGACTGGGGGAAAAGAGGAGGAAGAGGGGGGAATGTTCAAAGTTACAGTGGTGGTCTCCCAAGTAACTGCCAAGTGTGCTGAGGCCCTGCTTGACAGGAAGTGGCTGAACATCTCTCTGCTGATGGATAGTGGTGAATGAATTCCTTGTTTTGCTTTGCTTCACTTCTTAAACTGCTCACAAGTTTTTCTTGCTTCTCCTTCCAAATCCCTTCCCCAATCTGCTAGAGGGGAGCAAGCAAGTGACTGAGTGGGGGCTCAGCTGTCACCAGGGGTCATAACCCACCACAGCCCTTTCTGCTGTCGAGCATGGGGCAAGAGAACTTCAAGGTAACACCGGATGAGACCCTGCTAGGTGGAATTCACAGATGTTGAGGTGTTAATTGGCAGCGCCCAGTGCGTGCTTGGCTTACTCGGTGTTTGCTCGAGTCTGGTGCTTGCTCGTGGCCATTTTGGACTTTTGCTCTTTACTGCAGCAGCCACCATCTCACTCTGCTGTGCCAGGGAACATTTTGTTAACAGCAGTGGCCATGTGCCTGGGCTGGCACAGAGCCCCAGCACTGCTGCTGATCCTGTGCTGCTGGAAGGGACACCCTGGAACACCAGCAAGTTATGGAGTTCATTGTAGCAGCCTGTAAGGTGCTGTCTTTGGGATTCGTGACTGAAACAGCGTTGAGTATACACCCAAGTTTTAGCTGTTAAAAAAAGAAACCAAACCACAAACAGTGTTTGCTCAGTGTCAAGGCCTTTTCTTTTTCCCACTCTGCCCTGCCAGGGAGTATTAGGCTACAGGTGGGTGGAAGGGTACAGCACCAGGACAGCTGACCAAAGTCCTACCCATTAGCAAGTAAAAACAAACTCCAACTTGTAGAATTGTTGCAGATGCATCGAGTCATGCTCCTGCAATCAGTTTTGCGTGTGTGTCTAACTTTACATAGAACCATACATATATAAAACACTAAATAGTTATTTAAAATTTTTAAGATCATGGCTCCCTTAAACATAAACAGTTTAGCGCTTATTGTACAAAATTCTGGTTCTAGCAAGCATTTATTATCCATTTTATTACTCCAAAGTTTACTTTTTTTGTAGTGAATATTGCTTGTATTGCAATTTCATGGCTGCATCAAACAAAAATAAATTAAGCACCGTTACAAAATATTAATTGATCTTTTAATATGAAGCAGTTATTCAGTTTCACCATTTGAAATTAATCCTAACTAGCACAGAAAATTCCCATCAAGCTGAAAATTTTACTTTCATTATGCAACATCTCACCACTTACTGGTAAAGGCAAATATACAAAATAAAATTGTTTTTCATGCTACAATATTATTTTTATTTTTCAGTGAAAAATGACAACAGTTTGTGACATAATAAAAAAGAACAAAAAAACTTTAGTTTTTATACTTTTTTCACTCCAATTCTATACCTTCATTTTGAAATGTGTATAATAGTAACTTGGATAACACCATAACAAGGTTCAAAGACAAACTACTTTGGATAATCCACCCTGATGAATGGTATCCAGTGTGATAAATGGAAGTTCTGCAATAAATCATTTACAGGATAGAAACCAAAAATGCTACTGAAACCTTAGCTAAAACTCTGCTGGAATAATGAGCTTATGCACTGTGCATATATTTTCACTAATGATCCTGGGAAAAGATCTGTGTATGCTCTATGCACAAGAGTAGTTTTGTTAGTGAAAACACTGAACTAAATGGTAAAGAAGATGCAGGTGTTTCCAGTACTCAGTTTCATCTTCTCCTCTCTGCTGCCACCAGGCTGTACTCTTACTGAACAGCCACTGTTTCCAATGCCCCTCTACTCGAGGGAGCTCTCTCTCCCCATGATCTAAAAATTTGTGTGGGATTAGATGTCTGGAGTTCTAGATTCTCACTTTGCCATTACATGACCTGCCATAACCAAGGTAAATAATTTACCCTTCTCATTTCTGGGAAAGATATTGCTGACTCTCCCTCCACTTGCCAGGTCACTGAAGATGAATTATGTGAAATGCACAATATTTTAGGTGTGCTGTATATGTAAAAAACAAATCAATAATGTGAACCCCCATTCTCCAAGAAGGTGTTTAACATACCTCAAATATGAGATGTGTTTGACCTTTGTTGCAATGTAGATGAAAGACACCTGGAGGTGAGGCCACCCCTACAATCATTTCTTATTGAGGCATTGCTGGAATGGAGCACCACAGCTCCATGTGGGCACTGGGTTTCCCTCTCAGCCCTATGTATGGAGAATATCTACCTGCTATAGCTTTGTATTCCTCCTATGTGCTGCAGAAGTATTAAAACCCAGAAATAATCAGGGTTTAGGATTAAGGCCAGAGTCTCCATCCCTAGGGAATTAGAACTTAAAATTACATGAAATGTAAGAGAGTACTGGTTAGAATGAAGAAGTGATAATACAAATCTGAAGGGAATGCTGTTTCTTCCCAGAGGAAAGTATCTGTTTTCTAAAGTGTGTATTTGTAGGAATGAAAGATCTACCAGAGGAACCTCTCAATTCTTGCTAGCAAACATTGAAATCCTTTGGGGAAGCACACATCCGAACTACTACGTATGATTGTTTTAAGCATTTAAAAAGAAATAAAAGCTGTTCGGCATGACAACTGCTGAAAGGTTACGAGTACCCAGGCACATCAGTCCTTTTCACAGTGAACCCCCCACCAAAATCACAGCCATAGAGTTCTGCCCGAAGGGCAATACCATTATACCATGTTCTTGGCACAATGCGGATAAACCTGGCCAGGATGGGTGGGTTAAAGAAATGCTTGACATGACCAATGCTGTTTTCATTACCCAAGAAAACCTGCAAATACACAAACACACAATTAGTTAAAAGACATCACTGTAAGAAAACCTGCTCTTTTCTTTTTAAAGTGGTTGTACATGCCATCCAGGGTAGATGGAATGGCTCATTTCTTATTTTCAATAAGAACACAACCAGTTTATTCCTAAAATATTGGATCAAAGCTAGTTCCGGACAGAAATATCCAAGTCTGAAAGAAATAAACAGTCTCTGTTTCCATCCACACACACAAAAATTGCCATTCTATATTCGATGAATTAAAAAAATTCTCTTTTTTTTTTACTACTTCTGCTAATAGCCCTTTTAAGTGAATATAAGGTGATCTGGGTGACAATATAAAGTAATGCACCTTGTCTCGGTTATCTAGAGATCTCCATCTCTGTTAGACCAAAACTGCTCATTAACATTAATTTCACTATGAAACCAAGGCAGAAATAAAAAAGGCTTAAAAGATGCCCTGGGAAAGCAATTTTTCTTCAAATTTAATATCCTCATGCCATGCAGAAAAGGATCTGGGGGTGCTGTTTGACACCCAGCTGAATATGAGCCAGCAGTGTGCCCAGGTGGCCAAGCAGGCCAGCAGCATCCTGGCTTGTGTCAGGAACAGTGTGGCTATCAGGAGAAGGGAAGTGATTCTGCCCCTGTACTCAGCCCTGGTGAGGCTGCACCTTGGGTGCTGTGTTCAGTTCTGGACCCCTCACTACAAGAAAGATATTGAGGTGCTGGAGTGAGTTCAGAGAAGGGCAACCAAGCTGGTGACAGGGTATAGAGGACAAGTGCTGTGAGGAGAGGCTGAGGAAATTGGGAATGTTCAGTTTGGAGAAGAGAAGGCTGAGAGGAGACCTTATTGCTCTGTTCAACTGCCTGAAAGGAGTTTGTAGGAAGGTGGGTGTTGGTCTCTTCTCTCAAGCAAATAATGATAGGACTAGAGGAAATTATAGGATGAGAGGAAATGGACTGAGGGGAGGTTTAGACTAGATCTCAGGAAGAATTTCTTTACTGAGAGAGAAATTAGGCATTGGAATCAGCTGCCCAGTGAGGTGGTGGAATCACCATCCCTGGAAGTATTTAAAAACCATGTAGACAAGGTACTTCAGGACACGCTCCAGTGGGTGGTATATAATATAATATAATATATATATATAAACATGTTTTTTTAAAATATATATATATAAATCTCTTTAGCCAAGTACTCTGCCTTTGGTCCTTGACCATACTCAGCATCTAAAACAAGTGATGATACAATTGCCCGAGGTGAAGATGATACCTTTGCCACTGAGCTTGAACCATCTGTGTAGGATTTCCACTCTGAGCCTTCATCACTGTATAGGACTGTATAGGTTTTCACAAAGTTTTCAGAAGATATGGACTTGACCCCCTGGGTGGCAATAGCAGTCATCTTCTTAATTGTGAGGAGATCAATTTGCAGCCACTGTTGCTTGTTGTTCAACTACAATTGATAAAAAGGGTTGTCTATTAGTGCACATGTATGTATTAAGTGAAAAATCCTGTTTAAAGATAGCTAGACCTAAATCAAAATGTATCAAAATTATGCCAAAGAAACACAGAAGAGTAATGCTAAAGCAATAGTCACCAGCGTTCTTAGCAGCCCCTTGAATTACCTTCTTCCCTGCAGGTAGTGTATTTGGCATCTTAAGATTTCCATGTTAGTTTCCAATACATAATGAAAAATAACACAAATTTTTCTCCAGAATTAGAACATAATACATAGTTCTAATACCAAATGATTACACAAAATGGTAGTTTCCAGCAAATCTAAAGGTGCTTTGTCAAGAAATGCAGTTCCATTTTGAACACAAAACTAATTAGACCTGCTGAAGCTGAAGGTCACCCACCTCCTAAAAGCCAAGCCAGGATGAGTTTATTTACCCCTTTGAGCTAAATATTCAAGTTGTATTCATCAACTGAAATTAAAAGGGCTACTTCTGCAAGAAAATGCTGCAGGCTCTGGTCCAGAGGACACCACCTATTTCTCAAAATATGACTTCACCGCTGTTGCCAAAAAACAACAAGTTTTCTATCTTAAGAGTTGAAAGAGCTTCTTCCAAAGGCATGGCTAAAGAGCTGTGAAGTGATCCTGTCATGCTTGGCACTGGACAGAGTGTGCAGGGAGCACCTGAGCACAAAGGCTGCACAGATTTATTAACTAGTTATCTTGCTGTCATCCCTGTTTTTCCCTTGTTACCTTGGGTCGCCAGGCATTAACCTTTCCTTTCTGATTGAGACGAGCAAGTGAAGGGCTCCATGTGTTAAACCAGGATGTCTTAACAGATGAGGCTGTTATCTGGGTATTCTTGATCTCTCCATTTTCCATTCCAAGTGGCAAAGAACAACCTGTTAAGAGAAGCACCATGTTGTCTCCAGTTCATCCAAGTAGTCACAGCCCAAGCAATGGTGTTGGAATTGAGAACACCCATGATTTAAGCTTCATAGAATGTATTAGGGACAAAATTTGCTGGAAAGAAAGCACCAGTATATGACTCATTCTTACCATCTGCTTCACAGCCCAGGAGCTCCATGCGAAGAGTAGGTCTGTTGTAGGCCTTGGTTGGGTAAACTCTGAGGTACCTAGCAATAATAGGGGGATCAATGATGTTCTCTTTTATCCCATAGGCATCGGAATTACCTTCAAAAAGCTATTAAAAAGAGTAATAAAAAAAAAATCCACATGTTGTCAGTTTAATGCAAACACAGGCTTGGATGCTGAAGACTGTTCTGTTACAAAATACAAAACAAACCTCTTGTAGGGGATGGCCACACTTATTATCTAGATCTTCTGCAATCAGTTTGACATTGAACTGTTGTGACAACAGGAAGGGAGGGAGAGGAAGGACAATCTAGTGCTTAATGAAGTAGGGCCTGGTTTGTAGTTCAGCTTCCTGCTTGCTTCAAGAAGCTGATATGGGCTTAGGCAATATAAGCAGGGAGATATGCCTGTGAGAAACCCAGACTTGGTATAGCCAAGGTCACAAGGTCAATCTAAATCCCAGTCTAGGAAATCCCTCAAGTTTCAGAGGTTTTTTCTGGCCTGAATTTTATGAGACCAGTGTCCTTGTTTTGGCTGGGATAGAGCTAATTTTGTTTTCTGTAGCTAGAATAGCATTGTGCTTTGGATTTAGTACGAGATTTCATTTGAGAAGAATGTTTATAATATACTTGATGGTTTTAGTTGTTGCTAAGAAATCAAGGAATTTTCAACTTCCCATGTTTTGCTAGTATGCAGATGTAAAGGAACCTGGGAGGGAGCATAGGCAGAGCAATAGTTCCAAATTGGCCAACAGAAAATTACATATTATGCAATGTCATGCTCAATATACAGGTGAGGGTTGGTCAGGAAGCAAGGTCTCCCTCTTCCAAGATTGTGGTTTCAGAATATCTCTCCTCTGGGACTGCTAGTCAGGAATGGGATGGGCACTGGTCAGTGGGTGGTGAGTAGTTGCACTGTGCATCACTCGACTGTATATTCTGTTATTATATTATTACATGTTTTTTATCTCAATTCATGAGCCTCCTTACCTTTACCTTTCTGATTGTCTCCCTCATGCCCTGCTGGGGGGAAGAGTGAGCAAGTAGCTGAATGGTAAATTCAGCTGCCTGCCATGCTGAAACCACAACTGGTAAGTGTCTTTTGAGGCCTCAAGCTGTATTATTAAGTGTCTGAAGGCCATCATTTTTTCCACTATCTCAACATAAAACTGTAACCTCACTCTATCATGCAATGATGCCACTTAGGGTGTCGTAACCCCTGTGGCACATACAGACCTTGGGTGCTGGGGAGCTGTCTCCTTTGAAGGTGCTCCACTTCCGCTTGTCTTTGCTGTAAACAATCAAGAAATTCTCTGTGTACAAGGACTTTAAAAACTGCTTGGCTCCCTGTGTCTGTATCCCAGTTAACAGAACTTGTCTTTGAAAGTCCACCTAGGAACAACAAACAGTGTTTATAAAGCAAATAATGCACAGAAAAATCCATTACAATCTTTGGCACCTACCCAACAGCTTTGAGCCCTGCCTTTTAAAGCCCACAACACCAGCACTCTCTGGAAGAAAATGATCAAATATCAGAGTTCAAATTAATGCTGTGTCTTCCTCATTTCATTTGTGTATTTATCTGCTTGTGTGTTTAATTTCAGAGGCCATTTTACAGTGTTTAGCAAAGACACCTCAAAGATACATGTGTCTCCATGCTGGGCAGAACTCCCATTTTACAGATAGGCAAATGAAGAATAGAGAAACTGAAGGCTTATGTTTTCATAAGCTGCCTTTTAAGTTTTGGATGTGCAGACTGAGAAAAGGGATACGACTTTCTGAATTGCTGAAAAGCCACAGTTCCTGATGATACCAGATCCAAAACCACAAAATTAAACCACCAAGATGTTCCTCTCAGCACTGAAATTCACTCCTTGGGGTATGATGTCCAGATCTCTTCATGCTCACAGCAGCCTCAGCTTCTCACTACCATAACCCCCTATCAAATTCTCTCCTTAACATTATCTCAAGTTCCACATCATATCCCCCAACCTCTCCTTGACCTCCACTAACTTGATAGCATAAGAAATGTTAGTGAGCCAAACGTAATAGTCAACATTTGGGCTCAAACTACTGTGTCAGTGTTTCTTTTCTTCCAGTTGCCAATTTTAATGAGATTTGTAAGAAGTTGACCATCTTCTCTAAATTTGGTTTCAAACTGGCTATCTGGTGCAAAAGTGACTAGGGTCAAAGGAATACATGCATGGAAGAAGAAATCAGGTGACTGAATGATTTAGTGCTTGAAACCATAATGGTATCCTTAGTTACCATGTGAAGCCACATTGTGCTGTCAAGTTGGACACAGAAGCATTCAAAAAACCACACACAAAACTATCTGAAGCAATGCTTGAAAGCATTACAATTTAATTGTAATTAATGTTGGAATTAATGTCTTAATGTCTTAAGACAATTAATGTCTTAATGTTGGAAGACACCCAAACATACATAAATACTGTCAGGGAGATGGAGAAGGAAGAAAAAGTAATGGAAAGAATTACTCCATTTCTCTACAAAACAGTAAGTCTAAATTGTAAGGGTAACCCTGCAGGCAATGGCCCTCTATAGCAGTACAGACTGGATTACTCCAGAAGAGGTGGACAGTTTACAGTATCACCAATCAAGCTTGCTGCATCTTTTCAATTTTCCCCAGCAGTCTTCCCAATAAGAAGAACGGCTTGAACTTCTAAAGTTGCAGGAAAATCACAAGTACTGGCTATGCCCAGACTCAAGCACATGTTGTACCAACCATACCTGGATCCAAGGGAATTCTGTTTTTGTGGTAGTGCTCCAAGCATTGTATGTTCCAGAATTATTTAGTCGGGCTAATTTAGGTTCCCAATAGTCTAGACAGAAAATATGAAGAAAGAAACAGAGATGCTGAAAAAAGGAAGCTGTAACTAGCTACTTATGTTAAGTGCTTAAATTCTTTTTGAATCTGCCTAGGGAAAAAAACTCCAACCATTAAACTCTAACACGTTTATCTAGGATAATTTGGACACGGTCAGCAATGCATGTCAGCTGTTACCTTGAAAAGTTTTACAGTTGGCAGAATGACTTGAAAAATATCAGCTTTTTCTGCAACGTACTCTTTAATGATTTGAAACCCGGGTCTAGAGTTTGCTGAACAATGTTTGGCTGCCAGAGGGATCAGACACAAAATGGGCTTTATACGCATGACAGAGACCTTCCCTCAGCATTAAGAAAGTTTCTGTGTTAAAAACTGATAAGAAATATATGTAATAACAAAGCTTTCAAGCCTTCGTAACACTGTGGTGGGAAGTGAAGAAAGAAAGTTAAATTCACATAAAAGTAATTTTTTCAAAATAAGTAGTTTTCTTGTGATTTCAAGGGTGTTCCTGCATGCACGTGTAATCTGTATATCTTTATTTGCCACTGTTCATGTAAAATTCTACCAATTTCTCTGCCAAATGATCCCATTTTTATACCAGGAATAAACTTGATAAATTAAAGACTCTGTCACTGCTCTGGATGCCAGATTCCCAAATATTCCATAACAGATATGCTTTGTCCTTTCATGTTTCATACCACTTGCAAATCTCAAAAGCTTTTGGAACACTTGCTGTTGATTTTCAAGCAGGACAAAAAGATAAAGCTGGATTTGTTCCAGGCCATCCAGTAGGCCACAGACAGAAGACTCCCGGAGTCTCAGGCTTGTTATACTGATATTAGACCCATGACACTGTGAAAATACAATGATGAGGGCTACCTAGTACATCTCAGAGCCTCTGCTTGCATTACTGGACAGCTTTTTAACCTGACAGTCGATTAATTCCTGAACTGATCTTGTATGACATATCGCAAGATACCAAAAAAAAATGGAGTGGCAATACTTTCTTGGGATGTTCAGGAGAATGCCTGGGCTTTTTCAAGAATTAACTCACCTATATGATCTGAAGCATCGATTTGTGAATCTAGTATAACTCCACTTGCTAGACCCATTGGAATTCTGCACTCTGTGGAGAACACAGTAAGTTTATTGTAAAGGAAAAGGCTGTTCTAATTTGTATTCTGGTGGAATCTTCTAGGACAACATAATTCAGAACAATTCTTAGTAATACTGTAACATCATTACTCTCTTCCCAGAGAAGGCCAAAGTAATCTCTACAATTTCTCTCAGCAGATTGATCCAATGGTCTCTGCGGAGAAACCTCAAATTCAAAGCTAGTATGATAAAGGAATAAAAGTAGTATGCTAAATAATTCAAAGCTAGTATGCTAGAGGCTAAACATTTTAGCTTCTAGAATAAATTTACATTAACCACTCTACACCCTCTTCGAAATTACAGAGAATCTGCTTTGGGTTTTTGCAGAACAATCTCCCAGACATATCTTAGTGATCTCAAAAGGATAGAGATGACTTTACAGCTTGACTCCCTCAGTCACAAAACACCTTAGTTCAGTACCTTTCTCTATAACCATATAGGATGCCTTCATTCCTGCTTGCTGATACTCCCCCACTTCAGTGTCTAAAAGCCACCAGCCAGGTCTCTGTGGCTTCATTTCAATTGTTCTAAATGAGCCTTAAAAAAAAGAAAGAAAAACATCAGAAACATTAGCATTACAAGGTTGATGTTAGTGATGTAAAACTAAAGACCATGCTATAACTTACACAAGAAAAAGTAAATAAAGTAAAAAAAGAAGAAGTAAATAACCTGCTACACACTTCAGAGAGACCATTAATTACCACTGCCTCAATCATTTTTTTCTTGGCAAGAAAGCTCCGACTGGAGACTGAGCTTGGAATTAAGTGACCAGATCAAAACCTAACCTTTGCTGCAGGTACAAAGTTCAGGACCTTGGATGCCTCTATGCAATAAAACATCTGTGCATTAAGGACAGTGCTGAGCCATGCAATGAACAGTGCCATTGAATTCATCACATAAGGATGTTAATTCTGTGGTGTTGAAGAGAGCTCTTACTCCTGCTGCCCCAATGGGCTGTTCAAGTAATGTCAAGAAGACAAAAGCAGATATAGCAGAATCAACAGTATGGGGCTTCTTCTCACTTTCTGCATGCCTCAGCAGGAGTAAGGATTGAGCAAGAAACAGATACAGTTTATGCTGTTTGCTGCACTTTTAAAAAGTGCATGCATATTGCTTTTCTTATATTTCTAGTTAATGCAGAGAGCATAATTCTGGTTCCCATTTAAGCAAAAACACACGTACATGTCATAGTGAAAAACATTATCTTAAAAAGCTGAAATAGTGAATGAGCAACATAATGTTCACTGAAATAAATTTTGAACACTTGCTGTTGATTTTCAAGCAGGCAACTCAAAGGACAAAAAGATAAAGCTGGATTTGTTACAGGTCATCCAGCAGGTGACAGACAGAGGACACCCTGAGACTAAGGCTTGTGATACTGACAGTAGACCCATGACACCATGAAAATACAATGATGAGGACTAAATAAATTCCTATTATTCCAAGCCAGTCCCATTATTTTGAACTTCTTATTTCCTGTTGGTTAGTTTGGTTTTTTTGTTTGCTGCTTTTTTTTTTTTTTTGTGGGTGGGGTTTTTTTATTTGCTGATTTTTTTTTTTTAAACACATGTAGTTGGCAATACAGGCTTCATAAGTCCTGTATTGCACACTTGAACTGCTGAAACTGATGGGCAAAGGAATATAATCTGTGGTCTAATTGATGTTTTTAGTTTCTTTCTTCCTGAACATAAGAATTCTCCTAGGACTCACACTGTTTCAAAGTCATCTTGACATTCTAAACATAATCCCTCACCATACTGAGCTGGACACCAGTGGTCTTTCCCAGCAAACATCAGCATGACTTCAGAGGTACTGAAGCCTGGGGACACAAACAGGATGGCTTCACAATTCTACATGTGCCATTTCACAAGAAATCAGTGGATGAAGCTATCCTACCAACTTCCCTTTTCCTATACTGACCTTTACTGCTGAGCACCTTCCAAAGTCTAGCTCAGCACTATGAACTACTTTGCAGAGAAGAATGCAGTATGTGAGGCAATAAAGGTGAGAAACCTGCCCCTGCTGACGTATCTGGTGAGTGGTGAGAAGAATGCAAAACATGCTGCTGTTCATTTTCCATTTATATCTCTTCTCATCTTAGAGGGAGACATTTGAACAAGCACTTGAGTTTTGTCTGTAACTTTACTCATATTTCCAGTTTTAAAGAACAGCAATGTCACCTTTATTTCCCCCCTTCCACTGTGTTACGTGAGATGCAAAGTGATTATTTTTCTTCTAATCATCACAGGCAAATGAACCATTAGTGCTCTCAAATTCTTTCTTACTGTACCCAAAGCCAGCTTCTGGTTCACTTTACACTGGTTTGCTGATGACAAATTGCAGATATCACTCCTTAAAATTTACTCTGTTCTGATACTTACCTGGAAGGAGTGTGTATGTACCAAGCTGATGGTTTGGCTCTCCTTGTTCTATGAAAGTCTGTCCATGAAAATGAACAACATGAATGTCTTTTGGCCCTCCCATATTCAGCAAATGCCATCGGACCAGTTCACCTTCATACATCCTCAAGCCTTGCAAATTGTGAGTAATCCCATTAATAGCTGAAAAAAGATATATTGCTAGTAAGGAAAACTGCTCAAAAACAGGTCTCTTACAGTGCTAGAATGCAGATATTAAAATGAGTACAATATTTAATGAATCCAATATAAAGTGCTAAGCATGCTATAGCCTATATACAGCAATTCAGAAAATCCATGAACGTCACCAGAGGATTTGAACATAGTTTACTTGCAATACATGGTAGCCAGGAGAACAAGGAGCTGCAAGAGATTAAACATCAGGCCCAAAAGAAAGGACAGCTATCCAAAGTGTGTTTTGTAGCTCCAATTTCCACAGCCCTACAGTCACAACTGATACAGTTGATTAATAACTGATTTATAGACCACATTTTCAAAAGACAGATTCCACTTCTCAACATGGCTTTTTCAAACATGATCACTTACAGCACACAAGCATCAGATTTTCAAAAAAACCCAGTTTCATTACTGACCACAATTTCAACGAGAAAAAAGGGTTGCCTTTGAGCAATCAGACACTTGCTTAACTCCACATAACTAAAATCTCTGTATCCACAGAGAGGCAGTCATCCTACAGCTGTTTTGAATTCCTCAGTAGAACTACTTGGTTTGACAAATTATTACAGTAGTTTTAAATTTCTTGCAAAAAAGATTCCAGAGTATTAGAGTCTTACTGAAAAGAGAGCTTTTTAGTTTTCTGTTTTCTTTGATTATGGGAAGTAGATGTGAGAGAGAAAGATGTTTCTGCTGAAAGCTGTAGTCTAGTATGTTCTATCTTCATTTAAATAACAAACTTCCAGTCAACACTAATCTTCACATGTAAAACTATGACTTTTATGGGTACAATGGAGAACAATAACCACAACAATACAAACCCCCACCCACATAATTAAAGTGTAGGATTTTGCCTGTTCAAAGGTACTGTGAGCTGAGACTCCCAACATCTTTCTCTCTACCCCAATAAATGGAATACTTGGAAAAATTAAATAAGTACCATAGAACTTGTGGCATTGATGCATTTCTTGGGTCTTCTCAGTGCAAGGACTTCTAGAATGTTTGTCAAAGTACCAGCTTTTCTCTTCATCAAAGACCATAAAAAGCAAGAAAAAGTCTCGGGCTGATGTTCTGCTGTTGTTGGACTTACGGAAGGTTCCTTTTTGACAGACTAGTATTGGCCCAATCAAACCAGAGTGAATATCTTTTTCCTAGAAAGTAAGAAACTCATATTACATGTAAAAGTGGACTTGTCAAAAGATGTCAAAATCCCAGCATTCTGTAGAGATCCATCAGGCCTCAAAAATTTTAAGCAGAGGCTAGAACTGCTACTGCCTTCTATCTTCAATGCACCCTGCTCAGTCTACCAAAGAGTTCTCTGATTTGAATTCTTCAATAGATTATATCCTCTTTTAACTGAGTGTAAGAGCCTAAGTGTCATATGGGAGCATCAGGACCAATAGAAAGGACAGCTACCCAAAATGTGTTCTGCAGCTCACGTTTCCTACAGCCACAGAGGAATGTCATTTGGAGATACTCAAAAGCCAACTGGTCCTGGACAGCCTACTCTAGCTGACACTGTGTGAGTTGAGACAGGTGGAATAGATGATCTCTGGTGATCCCTTCCAGTGTAAATATTTCTTTGACTCTATGATCAACCCCAGCAAGAGTACCACTTCTATACTGATTTTCTTACCAGATTTATATCAGAGTAGTAGATCCAGGACCGACAAGCTGCTCCTGGCTGCACAGGGCCTGATCGCCTGTTTGCATACCATACATATATATAGCTGCTATTTGGCTGGACTTTGTCATCTTCCTTAAACCAAGCAGTAGATTCATCATCATAAATGCTTCCCTCAGAGGACTTTTCATAGAAGAGTCCATGGGCATGAAGGGAATATGGTCTGGATGCCAGATTCTTAAAATGAACCTGAAAAAAAAAATCAAACAGATTATGTTCATCAAAATCCGATCTAAACTGAAGAAGTTCCCCCACAATACATCCCCAAGACCTGGAACAAGGCTCAAGATCTGTAGAATGATTACAGGCTATGGTGTGCATGGCAAAGCTGGCAGGGATAGTTTTTGACATCTACATGCAGAGTCACCTTCTTTGATGAAGGTAGTTAATTAAAAAGTAGAAAATATGAATCTATCTCCCTGCCTTCCACTGAGTCGAGGTTCCTAGGACTTTTACTGCTGCCCTTGACACTTGAATATGCTTAGCTACAGCAAGCAGGGCAACAGGCAGCTCCTACCTTTTATGCCTTGTTGCATAGTTTCACGAAAGAAAGGAACAAAACAGTGACACGAGACCTCTGTGTGTGTGCTTCTGACTGAAATCAGAGCTTCTCACTTGTCCCAGAGAAGTGTGAGGATTGGGAGTTACATATTTTTACATCTCAGAGAATGACTCTCCCAAGCTAAAATAGCCTCTCTCTCCTCTTACTCATGGTTTCAAAGGTATCTCAATGTGTTCCTATTATGCACTCCTCCTAGTGAAACAACCAGAAAGAATGAGAGCTGCTCTCCCCCATCTATGTCCATTCCTGTCTGTTGGAAGGCTGGCTAAAGGATGAGAAGGGAAACTCCACAGCAATGTGCTTCCTAATGCAACTATGCCACTTTATCACCAGAGTCACAATTCCTCTCCATCCTCGTTGTTAGTATTACACCAAAACCAACCCATTTTACAGCAAAAGTTTACAGAGGAAAATACATTTTTTGGACACACATATATATATTCATCTTTAATAAAAATTTACTAATTTCCTTTAAAAAAATTAAGAAGCTCCCTTTACCTATAAAAAGTAAGGTTATCAGTTTAATCTGATTTTAATTTTTTTTTTTTAAAGCTTAAATCTAATTTTACATTAGACTAATAAGTCAGTGTTTAATGTGGGGAAAAATAAGAAAAACAGAAGTGAATTTACTGTGAGAAAAAGGATGTGCTTCAAAGAAACACATCACTCTGCTCATATGTCCATACTGCAGTTCCTAGTTTTCAAAACTGTTGCCCCATCATAATATTTTAAAAAATTGTTGTATTTTTAGGACTGTTCTACGCCAATCTGCAAGATTGCCATAAGAATCTTATCCTGGATACATATCTGAAACATTGACGTACTAGGATAACATCATCCACTTCAGCCCGGATAACTGGCCCCAGGATGCCAAGGTGTTCTTCATATTCATCTTCATCCTGAAGAGTTGTAAAGGTACTGTCTGTATAGCTTTGGAAAATCACCTTATATGCAGTGCCATCTTTACAGTTTTTGTCATCCATCATTGTACTGAAAGGAAATCTCCAATTAAAAACCCATGCAGTGAATCAGAAATAACAGCTTTTATGAAATATGACAACACATACAAGCAGGAATTCTTTATAATATAAACACACAAATAAATCTCAGATGATCCTGAAACTCATTACTTGCAGTGTTTAAGCAATTCTACTTCTACAGTTGCATACATCTCCTATTCAAAGATTAGGTCAGCTGTCACTGAAAAATGTCAACTACTCTCTGAAAACCCACCTGAGCTCTATTTCCCTTTTTTACCATTAGTGTTAATAATCTGAATGAGAGGTAAGCTGAATGTAGTGTGTTTACCACCTATACCCAGCTGTCCCACAAATGCACCTTCTCTGGAAAGATAACAGAAACACATTTTACATTTGATTGTATATGCACTTTGCAACACAGAGCTGGGAAAAAAAAATAAGCTTTTAGGCATTTAAACTGTTCTTTAGATCTTAAATAGAAGCACTATATTATATTATTCTGATAAAACATATTATCACCCTCTCCAAATTTCTCTCATTATTAATTCTGCAAAACCCAAAAACTTAACCAAAGTCATCTAGTAAGAAGGAAGGCAAACTGGTTTTCAGCTCTTCAACACACTGAGCCATATACCATGTACTCTGCTAATTTCATTTGGAAATATGTATCTCATACCAGCTAAGGATAAACCTCACTGAGATGTGTGTATAGGTCTGAGAATTAAGGATTACTCTATTTTGTAAGTGCATAAAGAAACAGTGGTTTCTGTCATTTGTGCAAGGCTCATTTATATGGACTGAGATGAGGCAGGAGTAAACCTGGAAGATACTAAAAAGAGAAGAAAAATAATAAATGAAATAAAATGGGAATTCAATATGAAAAATAATATGTTTGGAGTTGAATTTTGCTGATGAAACGTTTCTCCCATTTTTGCAGCGTTTGATAAAAAACTGAAGTGGTGGTTTGGGTCTTGTTTAATTCAAGGACCAGAAAGCTCAGCGTTTTGATAAAATTTGACTGGGAATTCTACACATTGTAGGGTGTGCACTGATCCTAATTTGTATCAATTAAGATAATGAATTTTTAGTACAGAGTTTCTCTCAAGTCACATATGCTGTGCCGTGGCACAGTGGCCAGTCTTCGCTGTCAAACTGCAAGAAATCCCCTCAACATTAGGGCTTGTGATCCAGTCACCTTCTGGTTTCTCGAAATAGTAGGAAAAATGATGCAATAATTCATATACTTTTTTTTTTTTACTTTAAGGCAGTCACCAGTGTGGTTAATTAATTTGCATCTTTCATACATTTTTCAATACTGCAGCCTTGTGAAGTTGTAAAGTGCTATTATCCTGTTTTACTACACAGAACTGAGACAGCAGAACCACTTCTGACTAGTGCTAGAAACTCAAGGAGGAAGTGAAACAAGTTGCTCAAGTACGACAAAGCTAACTGGAAGTTTCACCAGACCTCTTAGAGAAAGTTTTTCAACTTCTGCTTTAAAAAGTGTTTCTAGTGAGTCTACAAAAGGGAGCTAATTAAAAAAAACAAAAAAACAAACAAAAAACCCCAACCCCAACAACAACAACAAAGAGAATTCTTAGTTGTGCTGCTATTGATTATAATACTATCTCTATGACATTCTATGGGGATCCCAGCCTCCATGGAAAATTCTTAGGATTCTGCAACTGAAATGTTGGAAATCACATTGCACTTTACAGATAAGTTTATGCATATGTGACTCAACATTCTGCTAGCACGTACCAGGACAATGAGAAAAATGAAAGCAAATCATTCTGCCAAACCTTTTTTTATATCCTGCATAGTTCCAGCAGACTTCCTTAGCTGCAATAAAATATCTTCTCTCATTCCCTTTGCTACGCAGGTAATGTTCAGCAATGTTGTTTGGGTTACGCTGTTCATTGATGTTCACTTTTGGGTCTGTCATGTAGGGGTCATCAAAGGTCACATACTCATATTCGTATTCACTGCCTGATGTTTCCTCATTGTAAAATCCTCCTGTAACATATTCATAGTCTCCATTTTCTTGGGGAAGGCCAATGGTGACTGATGGCTTAAACTGCCGGGGTGTCAGTGTGTAATTTGGTGACTCTCCATGCTTGATCCTACTCAGATCCACTGGATGGTTGGCTTCACTGGGTACTCCCGTGGCATTAGTGCAACATGGCAGTGTCGTGTGATTGGTCTCACCCAGAAACACTGTACGGCCAAACTCTGCCACTGAATTGATTTTTTGAGGCTTTTTACTTCTTGGGCTCAATATGTGGGTCATTTTTGGATATTCCTTTTTCCTTCGGATCTTGATGAAGGTTCCAGATGTGTTCGAAGTATTGTTCTTGTCCTCCTCCTTTCCTTTCAGAGCTGGGTGTATATGGCTCCCTGTCTGTTTTTCTCCCATTTGATGTGAGAAAACTTGATACTTCTTCATATGCTTTTTATTTATGAATACTGTACCATTTCCGCCATGATGATTTAACTTACCAGTAACAGATTTATCTAAATTTGCCTCTAATCCCAGACTCTCCTTTGCAGACACCAAGTTCCATTCCTCATTTGTCATTTTAGATGAATATTTTCCAGCCCTGGACAAGGATGCTTCCAGTAAGTTCTTCACTAGTGCAGGACTAGAATTAGGGCTTGTACTGCCTAATGTGTGATCTAAAGAAAAAGTTTCTGCTTGTTCATCTCTGGATAGCTTGGGTTCAGAGGGGCTGGGTGCATTAGACCCATTTCCTACAATGAGGTCCAAAGCAAGTGTCAAGTTAATGGCATGCATGGTATTTTCCATCGTGGTTTCCTTTTCTTCCAGTTCATCATCATCATCACTTGGAAGCTGGCCAGTTCCCACCACTGCTATATCAGATGTATTCTCTGCATGATGCACAAAATCAGGTGCATTTGCCTTGTCAGAAAATGAGACATTTCTATTTCGTACATAATTTAGAAGGGCATTCATCTTTTGGACAGCGTAAAACTTAGTGGCCAGTGAGCTTCTCCTTTCTCTTTTTCTGTTAATGGTATTATTTCCTCTTCCTGTGTTTTCCTCTTGATGTTCTTCTGAAAGTAATGTACTGCCCTTTTCATCATTTGGAAGTTCTTCTGCAGTGTTTGTTTGTCCTTTCCCATTGCTCAGCCTGTGTTCACCTGCAGACACATTGCTGTGATCTATTTTATAATTGCTATGGCTTTTATTCTCAAATAGCAAGTCAGCCTTTCCATCACTTGTGCTAGCTAAAAATAAGTCCTCTTCTGCTGTGACTGACGTGTGATTTGACAGGAATGTTTCAGCCTCAATTCGGGGAAGAGGAGTGATACCAGTTTCTAAGAACTTATAGGTGTTTGTGGATTCACTGCTATTTATAGCTGTCAGACCTGAGCCAGCTGCCACCTCAGAATTCGTGGCATCAATGTCTTCATACTGTTCCCAGGCCAGAGCTGTAAGGTTTTGGTTTTCTTCATTGCCTGTTGCCTTCCTCAAGCTTCGGATGGAGTAAAAAGAAGCCAGGTAATCCTGATAATCCAGATCCTCCTTATCTCCTTCTTCTCGCACATCTTCTTCAAGTGAGGCAGAAACAGCCTTTTTATCAGTCTTGGTGTAAGTCAAATCCACAACATCAAATGTATCATCTTCCTCATAGTCACATTTGGCATCTCTGAATCTCAGCCTCATGCCGTAACTCATCTCCGGGGTACCCCAGGATGCTAAAAGCCAAGTACCTGCAATTTATAAAATAAAAGTGTTTTTCTTACATACAGTAGTTATGAGTGGACATTGCTGATCATGTAAGTGGTCAGGAAAGTTGCTGCTATAAGAGGTTGTTAATACTCATCTGGAATTTCCATGGGCTCTCATTGTGATGAAAAATAATTAACAACATTACGTAAATAATAACACATATAAATAAATCTTACTGCTAGAGTTTTTCTCCACAGAGTAAGCTGTACCTAGAACCCAAGCCCAAACATAACCCATGAAAGAGATGGGTATGAAAAAGAAAGAAAGAAATATAAGGATCCTATGTTTAGATCTGGATCTAGATTGGGATTTTTTGAGATAAAGTTTTAATTTTGTCTTTTCCTTAGTGATTGGCACACAGAAGGAGAATTCTGAACAGAACAAGTATGATTGGAGGCAGTGTTGACAAACATCTGTCACACACAGTATTTTAAGTTTCTGAATGCAAAAAGGATGATTATTAAAAGAATAAAATAATCTGAATTTCCCATATGGATACAAACATTAAGTTGACAATCTGAGGCATCTTAGATTAATTTCAAGGCTTTAATAATGCCTCCAAAATCTAGTCAGATGTTCTCTATTTGAATCTACAATCTGCAGAGAATAAATGCAATCTGTTTCCTTAAACAATATCAAATCAAGTTCTTTGCTTGTTAAAGCTTATGTTTGTAACTAGCAGAAATTACAGAATAGGCAGACTAAAGAGAGTTTAAGATTTTTTATGAAAAAGATTGCATAAAATTTTCTGTATTTATTGGAGTTTGAAGAGACCCAAGTTTTCCTCATTTCTAGCAACAGCAAATTTGCAAAAGGAAACATGTCCTAGATGGAAAGAACAGATAACACCAAAATCTAACAAAAGTACAACTTCATTACTAGGGAGGTTTCCATAAATCTGATGGATTCTTAATGATTCCCCAGTCTTGAACAATAAAAAGCATTTAACATACAATACATTTTCAACTTACAAGATCTTGAGGCTGCGTTATGAGTGCAATCAAGCTTTGAGGACATAAGAATTCACTATTTAAATAGATAAAAGATGCAAAAAAACCCCAATACTGGTATCTTAAATAGGACAGGGATACCTTGTGGAATTCTAGGATGATCACTAAACATCCACAGCCTTCAGTGAGAAGAACCTCTCTCCTTTTTCAGTAAATTCTGTAACTGTGGTGGGCATGGCTTCTAGTGACAGCTTTTTAAGATATGGTATTAATCCTAGTTAGACACTGCAATACATTCTGATGAACCTTTATTCCATTCAATCAGGCAGTTGCTGCTGAATGACCACAAACCTACAAACCTACAACGAAGTATTGCCACTTTGTCCAGTAATGATTAGCATCATTTAGCAGATATGCATCCTGAGTTATCTCAGGATGGACAAGTATGTGGCAAAATTTGGAATGATACAGAGGAGTTGATGCTGGATTGTTTCTAAGGACAGTCTTAGAATTGCCTTAAAATTATCATTGTTAACCCCAAAACTAATTGTAAAGTGGAAAAAGAAAAAGACCAAAAAAAAAAAAAAAAAAAAAGCAAGCCTCAGGACAACATGGACAGCATAAGATTATGCTATGTGTTAAGTCTATGTAGCCAACAAAACACCATATATCTGTTGCACTGCGAAACAAGTCAATATTTTGCAGCACAATGCTTATCTGAAAAGCTTTCTTTCCTATTTAGGCAAGCCCTTATAGACTGGAGATTAAAAAAAACCAAACAACACTATAGTTTTACCACTTACCAACATTGTCCATTTCCACTGTGACTGATTCTCCACTCATTGGGAAAAGGTTCAACACATCTTCATATTTCCCTTGAAAGAGAAAAGAGTGCCCAGAGAGTCGAACAGAGACAATCTCATCATGAGTGCCAACACTTGAGAAGTGCCACTGAACCACACTATCCTGGCAAAATCCAAGGATTTCACTGCTGTCAGACACATATCCATTTATTGCTGAAAGGAAAAAATAAAAGTGGTGTCAATACTTTCAGAGTAACACTTGTCAAACCTCCTGTTCTTCAGTGTTAGCCCACTGAACTGGAATTACATTTGTGCTTGAAAAGAGACTGCCACAGGCCTAAAATCACAATAGACTTGAAGGAGATGCCAGATCTGGAAACAGTATCTCTAAGGCAGAAGGATGCTGCATCAAAGTTAAATAACTCTTGCCCTTGCTTCAGAGTCCAGAGCCAGCCTGGCCCCTAAAATACTGCATATTTCTGTACAGTGCCATCTGGCAGGGTTGGAAGTTCACTGACTCTTCAGAGAATTCCCTAATTGCACTACATCTGAGAACGAGCACTGAATGTTCAGGTTCACATTAACTTTGATAATATTTAGCTTGATATCCCACTCACTGTGCATTATGTTTGAGTTATAGAACTTGGGATCATCCCTTTTAACACTGGCAGGGTTGCTGCAGTAGTCCTTAATGTTATCCTCTATGTACCAGCTCTTATTTTCATCAAACACAGCAAACATTGCCTGCTGCTCCCCATCTGCTTTTTTCTGGAAGAAAAACAACACAGCAGTTATTTATTTACTACATAAGCAATATAATCTGCACCATAAGGGTGGTAGGGATGATTCAAGTGGCTAAGTGAAAGGGAGTAGGGGGTCAAGACTTCAAGGTGACAGCCCTATTGCTGCAACTAACCCGTGGTGGAGCACTGAGCAAGCCACTAGCACTGCTGATAGGCAGACAGTATATGACTGGGCTCCCTGTAAGAGGACCAGCTTCTCCTGGTTTGACCTAAGCACAAGCTTGTGACTTTTTTTCCTCAGATGCTGACTGATGCTCAAGTCTTTGCCAAGCAAGATTTCAAGGGATGGCAAAGAGAACTTTTCTCCCAGAACTCTTCTATGCTGTTTGGGTTGCTCTGGATTCAGTGATGCCCAAGACTGTCAGACCCTGTTGAAGTATGTCTCTTACAGAAAGGGACCAGCTAAGGTGTGAATGTCTTTTAAGTGGAAGGGTATAATCGCAACAGGAAAGTTTATCGACTCTAGAAATAGCCTTTCACATCAGGTTTACCTTTTGTTGAAATGCTGCTCTTGCTAAGAAAATCAGAATATAATTCCTCTACCACTGTGGACAGTTAAAAGACTGTTTCTTCAGGTCCTTCAGTAGAGGACCCCACTGGTTTAATTGCACTCTGCACAACAGTTCTCTAAGGGGAGCAAAACCGAATCTATTGTAGATTAAATAATACCGACTAAAATCTGTCTTTAAGAGGTAGGCAAACATGTTACCTGTACACCCTTCTGTGTCAGTGCTTCACTTTTACATATCAGAAGAGGGCCAATTAGTCCAGAGGCTATATCTCTTTCAATATCTACAGCACTGTGATACAGCCTTGTAATACATTGTGCATCCTGTGCAGTGGGTTGGTCCGTCTTAGCAATTTTCCATTCGTAAGTGTATGTATTCCCTGGTTCAATTCCCTTACTCAGGGTGCCATTGTCTAAGAAAAATAAAGAAGGAGAACAGTAATGATACAAACTTAATAGCCAGATCTTTATATAATACCATGATACACCTTGTAAGGAATTTATTTTATTATAAAATAAATTATGCAGTTATGCCATTTCATGCTTATCGTGAGAGAAGTGAAGTTCAGCATGACCTTTTGTCTTTCCCTAAAAATCACAAACAGAAAACTAAAAAAACAAAAAAGGGTATTTGTCTATACTTTGCAGATAATACCAAGGCTTCTCTATCAGGCAACACAAACAGGTCAGCAGAGGTAGGGCATAGAACTGAGGTCTCTCAGTCATGCACATCCCTTACAACAGCAGTTCCTTCAAAGCAATAAAAACCTCCACAACAGTTGGGGGTATGCAAAATTTAATTCATAAATTTCTTACCTCTGGGATCCAGAGGATAATCAGCTCCTTCTGCATCCTTTGAAAGTGTCACTCCATGGAAATAAATGCTGTAGGGTCGACTGGCTTTATTTTTGAATACAATCTATATTGATACATAAATGAAAAAAAGGGAATTTAGTACTCAGCAAAGCCTTGTCTAAATGCAAAGCAAAGCTTCAACTACAGTAGAATTTGCCTGGTTTCAGCCTGAGAAGTGTTGACAAGGCAAGGGGATGTCCTAAATATTGTTTGATAATATAAACCCGCAGTCTAAATGCTCCTGGTACTCTGCTGCTGAGATCTGTAGAGCCCATTGACTGAAGTTCAGTTTCTTACACCTGGTCCCTGGAAAATCTAAGAGCACTTGCTCTTCAAGTTACTATGCACACATGACCTCAGGGAATATGAAGTTATTGACTAAAGTTCTTAAGAACTGTCAGTATGGAAAAAAAAATTCAACAGATTTAAAACCAAAACTTGTCCCACATTCCAAGATGCAAAGGGGATATGGGAGAAAAAGGCAAAATGTCCTTCCTATTCTTAATGAAACTATTAAAAAAACAATGAAACAAAAAGAACCCAAAACCTAAAACAAAAAAACCACCCCATGCTAAACTCAAATTCATAGCCATGGTGGAAATTAAAGATAATGAAGCTTTGTTATACATCATTAACTGACAACAGAAAGACAAGTGCATGTGACAGCAGCACAAGCTTGTAGTGCAAATGCTTTTAGTTTCATTTCATCACTTCATGAAAGAACATTTGACTGTGAAAACTGAATATTGTTGTCTAAAACAGCCAGAAAAAATAACAATATAAGCAATGAGAGGCTCATAGAGCTTGGCCCTCCATCCAGTTACCCCTAGAAGTCCACCTAGGTATAGCTTTTTTTCATTTTGGACCAGAATTGGCATATAAATATATTTTACTAAGAGTGTGAATGAGGTGTGTTTATTTTGTAAAATAAAGCACGAGCATGGGATAGAGGGAATTCTGAAAAATGTAAGCTAAACACACTCCCTTGTGATCGTAACTTTTACTAGGGCCAATATTTATAACTTTAGTTATTTTTTCTTTTTTATCTCTGCCCAACAGAGAATTGCACTATAGTGTAAATAATTTCTGAATTGATGTTACTTACTTTGACTTTGTCATTGAGTTGAGCTCTAATAATAGGGCCCAAAATTCCAGTTTCCTTGGGACGAAGATTTTCCAGACGTTTGGTAAAGCTAGCATCAGTATATTGCCTAAAAACAGCTTTTTTATACTTTTTACCTATGAGATTTGAGAAGTTGTCCAAGTGCTGTGCTTTGTAGTGTCTTAAAAATAAAGGAAAAAACAAATGATCAATGAAACTTGAGTTATCTTTAGTGACTTCAATTAGAATAAAGAATTAGTACCCAAGGAACTGATAGAAACCTGACTGCTTGAAAAAAGAAAAAAGTCAAAGCCCTAAACTAACCTAATGCTTGTCACCACATATTCTAATCTAAATTAAGCAAGAAGAAGCTTAGAGTATCATTTGCATTTTATTACAAATGACCAATTAGTATCAGTGTTTACATTCAATTTAATAGTGTATATATGCAAAAAAAAAAAAAAAGTCAAGCTGAAGCAGCAGCTATATTTTCAAGATAAGATAGCAGCAACTACAGTTTTCTTTTTACGAAGACATAGCTCAGCATAGAAAAAATATACAACTTGTTTTACAGTAGGAAAGACTGTAGGAGAGAAACAGATAATCCTAATCACTACAAGTGATTAGTGTGTCAAGCGCTACACAAAAAGCAGCAATACACTAAGGTTAAAAAACACTAAAATTGCTAATGCTGAAAGCAAAACTGGAATAAATACTAAGAAGTAAACAGTAAAATGTTTGTCCTTGTCACTTTCACTTCAAAAAGAGGTTACTGTACAGGAATAAACTCCGCAATTTTGAACAAAGAAAGAAAAAAAAAGAGCACTGAGGTGGTTTAGCAATGGCATGTTACTAGCTGGGAAAGATATGAAACTTTGTACCATGCAGTCCAAGAGCAAATAGTAAGGGAAGCAAATAATACCAAAGAAGGAAGGAATACTTAGTTATATGAACACTATATTCTAAGGAGGTATGTGAAACTACAAACCCACACATTGTAAGGAATTTGTCTGGTTCCTCAAAGGTTCTTACAAATATCAGCTTCTAAAGCCACAGGTGCTGTAGCAGTGGAAAACTGAGGAATGGCAAATTTAACTTTACAGTGCACTGGCAGCATTGTATTCTATGACCTCATGCATGTTACAGAACTCCTTCTAGTTATCTTAAGTCAAACAAAATAGCCCAATGTGCTTCCTTATTAGAACTTCTACTACTTCTACACTGGTGTCATGCAAATATAATTTATAGCGAGACCTCTTTTTCTCCCATTCCCTAATTATTGTACTGGACTTTTAAAAACTTTTACTCTCCAGAAATATTTTCTCCCTCCCTTTTGCTTCCTCTTAACAACTGTTTATTTCAGCAGCTCAAGTTGAAAAAAGAAATTCAGAAAATTTGCTTTTATGCTACTTAAGGCATTTCATAAGTCCTCTTCATGTTTTGGGCTCCTTGTTTGGGGCAAAAAAAAGGTGTCCACTTTTGGGGTACTCAGCAAAAAAAGTCTTTGACACACTGGTGAGAGTCCAGTGGAGTGCTACCACAGTGTTTTGGGTGCTAGAGCACATGACAAGAGCAAAATCTCACTTTATTCAGTTGTAAGAAGACACAGCTAAGGAAACATTTATTTTTCTCTTCGACTATCAAATTGAAGATTATAGGGAAAACAGAGATAGACTTTTCCTAGAATTGCACAGTGAAGAGATGAGACACAATGGACACAAGTTGCAACATGATAAGGTATAAGGAAAAACTTTTTCATTGTGAAACTGCAAAGGTGATCAGAGAAGATGAGAAGTCTCCATCTTTGGAGACAAAAAAAATACTCAAGTGGATAAGGCCCTTGCAGAGGTTTTATGAAACTCTGCAGTTGGATCCAACTTTGCTGTTGGATTCCCAGAGGTACTCTCCAGCCTGAATTATTCTGTGATTTCATTATTCTGTGATTCCATATTATGGTGACAAAGTATTATTTTACCTGTCAAGGCTGTCTGGAATATTTGGGGCATAATCCCAAGTAACTTCTTCTGCAGCAATGAAGTATTCCCAGCTTTTGACCATAAGGCGTTCTTTATAGGAAAGATGATTCTTCTTCACCTCTTTGTCCCCACAGTCTCTTACAGTGAGGTAACCATGCATTCCAGCTAATTGAGAAGAAACAGTACCATAGTAATTTTCCATTTTATGAACCCTTACCATTTCATGTGCATTTCTTATTTCTTTATCTAAGGCTGCCAGAAAGCACTGGTTCACCTGATCGTCATCTTTTCACGCTTGAAAAGGCTGTATCCATGTAGCAGACTGGTGGCCATCCAAGGAGTCCAATAAAATAAAATAAAATAAAATAAAAGCTCTCTCAACTAACCTCTTTGAAAACACCAGCAGGATAGCAGAAAGATTTTTTTTGTTGGTTTTTGTTTGGTAGGGTTTTTGTTTGGTTGTTTAGTTGGTTTTGTTTTCAAACCATGTCTTCCATCTCTTTAAGAGAAACATTTCTCTCTTCTTTAAAACAGAATTCTGATTATGAGAGATACCCACTTTAAAACAATGAACAGCAAATATTTAAACCAGACTGAGTGACCCTTAGTGGAAAATGCTCAGCTTCTGAGGAAACAGATGGCTCCTTATTAATTTTATAATGGTGCTTAGCTGAGCTGCACACAGCAGTAAGGCTGCAGATAAGAACATCTTTTAGTTCATCATGCACTTCTCATTCCACAGAATGCCCAGTTCTCCAGTGTTTTTTCAGTGAAATGGCAACTATCTGAAACACTAACTGTGACACAATAAAACAGTAGTAGCCATTTGGGACATAAAGATGAGTAGAACAACTCTACATTTACCTAATAAATAGAAGTTTGCTTACCTTGCAGGTGCTTTTGGACAAGAGAAGATATCAGCCACCTTCCTTCCTGACTCACTGTCATGTTTACTGTGGCTGCTGCTCCTCCCACTAGGTTAACAGTAGAAATTCGGCGATGTCTTTGCTCCATGGACTGCCCGTTGATGTGAACTGAGAAAATTTCTGGCTTGGAACTCATTCCTATCAAATGCCAGCTAATGTTATCATACGCACAAGCCTCCAAATCTGAAAGACAAATGAGAGCAGGGTCCAGAAGGGCAAATCACACAAGCTCCCTGTGCACACTAGGGATGAAGTGAAAGTTCACTCAAAATACTAAAAATCTTCTCTGACTCCTGTGATCAGTGTTTGCAACAAGAGGAAGTTTTACAAGCTTATAAATTGAATGGACACCAAAGTCCTGTACTTCAGTGAAAGACAGGTGTGTAAATTTTACATGTAAGTGACAACCTGACTGAAGCTGCGAAAGAATAAAGAAAAAAAGAAAAAGTAGCCTCTTTTGGAATGCAAAAGGGGAGCAAAAGGGAACAAAGGCAATCCAATCCAATCTAAATACTGCAGTTGTATGTAGTGACAGTAACTACCTTATCCAATATTTATTTTATCCAAGATTTGTTTAAAAAACTTTAACTTAGTCTTTACATTTGTTCAATGGACTGAACAGAGATATGAAAGCTGTTCCTTAGGTCAGTAAGGGGAAAACATTAGCAACAGAACAGCCCCATTACCACCTTCCTAGTCCTTCCATTTAATTGTATAATTTAATGGTAACTTACTTTCCAATTCCAGGAATTTCTTCACTAAGTATATTCTATATATGTATCTATCTATGCTGTAAAACCAGCAGTTATCTTAATGACATCACTCTCTCCCCATCAGCTGAGTGAAAAAATGATGCAATAAACCTGTAGTAAACCTGTTCTTTGAGTAGACAATCTTGTTGTTCTGATCATCAATATGGCATTACTTCTAGCAGCACAGCATCTCTTTCAGAATTTAGACACTCACAGAGGTGTACTATAAAAGGCTGTATCCCATTCCTCCCCATTCCTGTTCTCTTGTATAAAAAGCTAACAAAGAAAATATTCAGCCTTCAGTGATGTTGACTTCATTTCACATAAACCTGAACAGTACCTGGTAATGTTCCATCAATATAGCCATTAATTGTGTACTTGACTGATGCTGATCTTTGCCAACTCTTGTTTTCATCAAACACACCAAACATCAGGACATATTCCCTGTCAAAGAGTTTCTGTGACCCATCCTCATTTAGGCTTCCTGTGGAGGAGAAACAACAGGTCATAATTTAAAGCAGAAGTGGTAAAAGTTTTCACATCTATGTCGTGGCATTACTGTGTATTTAATGAGCTTGCTTCTTCTGTCAGAACATACTCCTACCAAAACAGCACCTCAAGAATGCTTATAAAGTGATTTTATTTCTGAAAGTACTTTTGGATTGAGTAACCATGAAACTAAAAGTCTGTAGCATCCCAGAGGAGATTATACCACAAACTCTTATTTTGCTTTTTTGCAATTTTGCTTTTGTCATGAGCTCTGGCAACCAAAACACCATGGTAATCCTCCACTGGACTCTCACCAGTGTTTCAAGGACTTTTTGCTGAGGCCCCCAAAAGTGGACACCTTTTTTTGCCTCTAATGAGGAGCCCAAAACACAAAGATAACTTACAAAATGCCTTAAGTAGTATACAAGGCAATTTTCTGATTTTTTTTTTCAATGTGAATTCTCTCAGGCAATTGTAACAATGTGTTGTGGGTATTGGCTTAATGGAGTGCCAAACAGCCTTCTGTCCACAGACACTGGCCTCTTTTTTGAGACTTTGGGAAGAAAGACAGGAGTCACCTGCAGTGTGAATAATCTATTTAGGCACTACACTGAGGTCTTCAGCTCCTTTAAAAAGCATAAACCCAACCATTCTTACATACCACACCAACCAAACAACTCTTACATACAGAAGACTTTGACACAGACTGCTGAATTGGATCAGTTATAAGCAACCATCTACTGGAGTTTGTGATACAGGTGTGATTTCTATGAACAAGTAGAATTCATTCTGCTGCCTAGAAGTACTAGTTGAACTTGAATAACTAGAAATAATCACTCAGAGTCAATAATTTAGAACTAGGATACAGGGGTTACAGCATCATGTCCTGCGATACTGTTTCTTTTTACTTAACATGAGTAGCTGAAGCCTTAGGCTGCAAGCTGTGAACTTACACCGAAATGTGCTTTTGTCTGGGATAGCATCCATTTTCTACCTAGTAGCTGGTATATAGTGCTGCATTTTGGATTGAGTGTGAGAATAATGTTGATAACATGCTGATGCTTTAAGTTGTTGCTGTGGAGTGCTTCTAAGTCAAGGGCATTTCAGCTTCCCATGCTCTGCCAGTGAGCAGGTGCACATGAAGCATAAGGAGGAAGATAAGGAGGCTACAGCCATCAGTAGAAGATGCAACTTCACAAGATAAGAACAGTTAATGGCCTGCTGGAGATATAGAAAAGATCAAGGAAGGTATTAGAATATCCCAGGCCAGAAATCAACATTGGATCAAAAGGCATGTGAAAGGCACTTAAGAGTGTATGAAGGGTGGGTGTATAGATAGTAAGGGTATATTATGAGAGGACCCAAGCTCAAACTGTTTCCCTGATGTACCATGTAAATAAGTTTGGTTTGTTAAAAAATAAGATTCAATACCTGAGACTCTGCTATGGGAAAACTAGGGTCACACCTGCATAAAAGGGAAGTACTTGAGGTACTTGAGTACATGAGTCAAAAGGGACATCTGCTTCCTCAAGCCACTCACTGTGTAGGGACTCTGGTCCTAGCAGGAAAGACTCAGGCAGCATGTGTGCAATTCCTAGAATCATGTATGATGTATGTGTGCAATCCCTAGAATGACATATGTGTGCTTGAGTGGTTTCTCCCTTAATAGTATGATGACCTATGTGGGACTCTAGGTCATCATCTTCAGATCCTCTCAGCTTCAAACATACAACTGGTGGCTGTGGGTGAGTTCACCCGGGTCTCTGGAGTAGGAGGCACTGAAGGGTAAGTAAGTGACTTAGTAGACTTAGTCACTAAGCAGACTTAGTAGAACTAGAGAAAAAAGATCCTTGGTGCAGCTTTTGGCAGTGCCTGGCCTGATCAGCATAAAGTGCATGTGGATAAATAAGGAAAGTGACAGGAAAGACCATGGCACATAGATATGGTGTGATTTTACTGATTCCTTTTGCAGACTGCTCACTTCAAAACCTTCCATTTACTACTTTTGCTACATAATCCAGGATGAAAAGAGATGTTCCTCTGTACTGCAAGAACTAAAAATTTGAGAGTTTGCTAATTATTCCACTTAGCAAGAGACACTGGCAGTGGAAGCACTTATCTTTAACGTAATGGTTTTTATTTATGAGGGGCTACAAACTGATGTTTTCGTGCACAAAAGCAGCTTTAGATTGACAGAGGAATTTATCTGCTTGTCATGCAAAGAACATTTAGTCAGTGCTTTAACTCCAAAGTCCATTTTCTATAATTACCTCAGGTTATACAAGGTCCCTTCCAACCCAAACCATTCTATGTTTCTGTACCAATGATGTCTCTTAGTTTGTCAGACTGTGGTGGGATGGCCTCAACCAACAGCCAAGCACCAACAGAGCCACTTCAAACTTGCCTAACTTTTGGCCCCAGTAGCTCAGGGTAGAGAAAATAGGAAGAATAAAAGTGAGAAAACTTGTGGGTAGGTAAAGAGGGATCAAGAGGTGAAGAAAAGAGGGAGAAAAACCAAACCAAGCAACATGAACAAAATCACTCATCATCTCCCACAAGCAGGCTGATACTCAGTCTCTCAGAAACAGCCATCTTGGAAGTCAACACTCATTCTCCCCACACTACTGCTTCTCCCTCTACTTCCAGTTTTTATTGTTGAGAATGATGTTACATGGCTGGAAATCTCTCTTTATCTGTCTCCTCTCCCAGCCTCTTGCCCAGGGGTGAGAAAGCAAGCAAGCAACCTTTGACACTTTGCAAGCCCTGTCCAGCAAATGCACAGGTATCACCACTATTTAGTCACAAATCCAAAGCACAGCACCATATGAGCTGCCATGAAGAAAATTCAGACCAAAAGCATGGGTATATTTCATACCTATCACACACAGTGCCCAGTCAAAGAAACTGTGTTGAGAAATCTTAAAAATGTGAGTAGTTTCAATTTGCTCTAGAACTAAAAATATATGTTCAAATTGTGTGGAAGGTAGTGATCAAAGTAATACACCTCAAACCCATATGCAAATCAAGCCCACAATATATGAGTGAGTTTGAGAAGCCTGAGAAGAAAGGAAAGCAAGTAACTCTAAAGCATTTCTCCAGATTAACTCTACCATATGCCATAAAATGCACACATGCACATAAATGCAGACAAAGACCACCCAAGAAAATTAGGAAAAACAAGTGCTAAGTAATACAAAAAAACATTAATTCTCATAAAAAGTCTCAGGAAGAATGTAATTAATACTACTGCCACTACTTTGAGGCAATACAAGTCGTGTGTGTTCCTGAATTAAATCTGTCAGTGAGAAGAGTGCCCTTGTACAACCCCAACTGAATCAATTTTATGTTTACTTTCAGGAAAGTTTTGAGGTCCAAGTCCATACAGTCTGCAGTCTATACAAAATGTTTGACTCAAACTGAATGGAAAGAGGCTCAAGCTAAATAACTCAGAGCATTCATTAAAAGGATATATATAAAGATTTAAGAGACCAGCAAGTAGCTTAAGTAGCTTACACAGTAGTATGCTGTTTTCAACTTCCCTCATATTAGTGGCATGTACCTAGCAGTTATAAACAAGTCCTACACAAGTTCATATTAAATGGAGATGGAATTCTATGACTTAAACTGCAAAAATATCAAGTCTCTGATGACACACAAGGCAATTTTTGAAGACCTATTCTGTTCAAACGTGTCCAGTTTTCAAATGACTAGCAAAAGATACTACTCTGCAATTTCAAGTTCTTATTTCAAGAGAGAAAGTGCTACTGCCTCTTGACCAAACAGCTTTCAAAGGCATAGGCAAATCAATTATTTCCTGCACTATTCTCTGGAATGTGTGATCTGTTTTGAATGAGCTTAAAAAATATTTACTCAAAGACAGGAAAATTTAGTTCATGTAATTAGCAGTTAAAGAACTGAAAATGCAACCAGTACAGGAAAATGCATCAACTAATAGCACTTTCTGTCCGTCTTAAAATATTAATCTGCACGAAAACTGTCATATTAGAATTTTAACATTTAAAGGGAAGTTTTTGAAAACTATTTATGTTACATTGCACGTAAAGATGTGAAAAGGAAAATAATGTATCTTCCCTCCTTATCATACAAACTTAACTTTATCAAGAAATGAAACTATATTACCTTATAGTAATCTTAAAGCATTTCATTACCTTTCTTACAGATAAGCAGTGCTCCAATCAGACCAGAATTAAAATCCATTGCCATGTTCTCATGAGAATAATATGCGTAAGTTAGACAAGGAAGGTCAGCTTCTCTTGGACCAACTTCTTCTGTTATATCCCACATATATGTGTAAACCTGGCCTGGAATTATAGCATCATCTTGTTTTTCTGCAGGAGATGTTCTGTCATCATACAGGGAGCCTGCCAAGAAAAGCGTCAGCAGGGCGCCATGAAGACAAAGAGCAATTAAAGAATCCAGAATATCCTCCTACAATAAATTTCAAAAGCCTGGGTTTTTTTTCTTGCCTATATGATACTGCAAAAAGATAACTCATCATTTTAGTCACATTATGAAGAGTAGCATAAGGGAGAGTAGGTACTCCACCATCCTGTTTCTTACAGATTAAAGATATCCTAGAACTGTTATCACCCCAAAAAGGTGGGGCTCTTCAACAGTCTGGCTAAGGTTAGGAGTTCAGTCAAGTTGGCAGCTGGTCACAAGTGGTGTACTCCAGGACTCCCAGGACTGGGATCACTCCTGTTCACAAGCTTTATCAATTATCTCAACATGGGGAAAGAGTGTACTCTCAGTAAATTTGCAGATGACACCAAGTTGGGCAGGAGTGTTGATCCACCTGAGGGTAGAATCTACAGAGGGACCTGGACAGGCTGGATTGATGGGCTGATGCCAACTGTATGAGCTTCTACAAGACCAAGTGTCAGGTCCTGCACTTCAGCCACAAAAGCCCCAGGCAATGCTACAGGCTTGGGGAGGAGTGACTGGAAAGCTGCCCAGCAGAAAGGGACCTGGGGGTCTTGACTGGCAGCTGGCTGAGCATGAGCCAGCAGTGTGCCCAGGTGGCCAAGGCCAACAGCATCCTGGCCTGCACCAGAAACAGTGTGGCCAGAGGACTAGGGAAGCCATCGTGCCCCTCTGCACTGGTGAGGCCACACGTCAGGAACTGTGTTTAGATCTGGGCCTCTCACTACCACGAGGACACGGAGTTGCCGGAGCATTGTTCGGAGAAGGGCAACCAAGCTGCTGAAGGGTCTGTAGCACAAGTCTCATGAGGAGTGACTAAGGGAACTGGGGTGGTTTATTCTAAAAAAGAAGAAACAGAAGGAAGACCTTATTGCTCTCTACAGCTACCTGAAGGAGGTTGTAGTGAGGGGGGTGTCAGTCTCTCCTCACTAGTTACTAGCAATAAGACAAGAGAAATGGCGCCAGGGGAAGTTTAGGTTGGACATGAGGAGAAACTTCTTTACAGAAAGGGTTTTCCAGCCCTGGAACAGGCTGCTCAGGGAAGTGGTTTAGGAAACATTTTTTCATTGAGAGGGTTGTTGGGTTGGAATGGCCTGAGCAGGGCAGTGGTGGAGTCACCATCCCTGAAGGCATTTAAAAGGCATTTGGACCTGGTCCTTAGGGACATGGTTTAGTAGTTAGATTATGGTGTTGGTCAAAGCTTGGACTGGATGATCTTGGAGGTCTTTTCCAACCTAAACATTCTGTGATTCTGTGGTTGACTTACCATCCCTGATTGTATTGAAAATTGTATAGATATGGTGGGATGTCAGAGCTAGGTTAACAGGCTAGGTTAAAGGTGTGACTGGATGAGTTATTTTCCAACCGGAACAATTTTATGATTCTATGATTTACCAATAATGCCTTGCTGTACACTACTGCAAGAAATACAAATATTCTTAAATACAATAATTATTAAATATTCTTAAACACAAGACCTGTATTTAAGAATTTGTGTCCTGAAATAAAATATTTTGCAATTACATGGTGGTTGGACCAGCTGGATCTCCAGGGGTGCCTACTAATCTCAATTACTCTGTAATGCTGCAAAACAGTATTAGCACACAGGCAGCCAGACAGGAGACTGTGCATGTCAGATGACATTCATATTCCCAGTGTTATACCAATGAACAAGAAAGGAGCTAGCTATGGGTGTGAAGTTTTAACCCAGAAACAAAAAATATTTGTGTTACACATCTCCTCAAACATTGGTCTGGGTCTCTCAGTATTTCATGCAGTAGTCTACAAGTATATGAACAAAATCTGGAGTTTTTATACTACTTACCTTCTACATTTTTGCTGTACACTAAGCCTTGAGGATGAATACTGACTGGCTTGTCAGCCATATTCTTAAGGTGAACCACTAAAGTATCTCCAACTTCAGCACGCAGAGTTGGTCCCAGAAGTCCTGTAGTTTATTCAAGAAAGAGGAAAATGGGATCCAAACAGTATGTCTAGTTCAACAGAGTTCTCTTCCCCCGTTAGGGAATATGAGTTCTCAAAGTACAAGTTGCAAAATTAATGTAGGCAGATAATGTAATACCGCTGCAATTAAGATTTATCTGTGAAAGGGCACATGGGGATTTAATATCTGATCAGTAAGGAAAGTTGTATCTGGAAACTAGCACTTAATCACAGGAAAACAGTAAATTCAGGGATAAAAAAAAGTTATTTCCAGATATAGCAAACTTATCAGAAGGTTCATGTTGAGGTTCTTTGGGAATTTCTAGGAATGCTTCACATACAACTTAATTAAACAGTTTTAGGAAGGCAAACATTTCATAGTTTGGTCATTTAAAGAAAGCACACTTCTTTGAGTAGCACTCTCAATGCCAGAAATCACAGAACAAAAAGATCTTTAAATCCTAAAATGGTATCTGAAGAAATTATCAGTTTCATGTTGCAATTTTTTTGAAGTATTGCCTGCAAAAGTTTTCAAGAGGGGCTTGTATCCCTACTCTCCATGTTGCAAGAATAAGAAATGGAAGAATCCTGGTAAGACAATCTTTGGATTGTAAGTCTCTTTCCTCTTCTTAAAAGAAAGCAGCACTTTCAGAAAACACAGGAGAACAGACAAAACTGGAAGGAATCAGATCATAGACTTTTTAGTTCCTTTTAGGGGAACTTGTAACACTTTCATATCACCAAACTTGTATACAGTTACTTTCAAATGTAAATCTGAACATCTAACATCTAAAGTTACTTTATCTTTTAATATGAATATAGTCAGACTACTCTGCATAAGTACATAAGTAACAGAACACAAGTACCATCCTTATGCATGGTGTAAGTACAAGAACTTGGCTCCATCCATTTAGAGCATCTTCAGGCAGTTACAGAAACAAAGGCAAAGTGACACCTATCACACCCAACCTCAACTCAAAAGTTTTTTCTTTTCCTTTCCACTAGTCTATCAGGAACACACTTAGCCTCAGGCTTTATGCTCCTTCCATGGGTATTCACAGTGTCATCACTGTGACTGTGCCATCAAGTTTGTATGTGGAGGGAAACTCTCAGCAGATGCTGAAACCAAAGGGAAAAACTTTGTACCATGCAATTACTTTGCAGATACCACCGACCCCCAGTCTGTGAAAATCCAACTTCTCTATGGCCTTAGAAAGCCTAGTGGTCTGTAGAAACCTCATGCCCTGTGCTTACTTGGTTTATGTGCAAAACAACAGATACAAAAGTGCAAGCTTGCTTAGCTTCTTAGTGGCTTAACAATGAGCAACAAACAAAATACTCAGAACATTTATTCCCTGTTTACCTGCAAATGTATTTGCTGGCTTTTCTTTTTTAAAATCCACTTCATATTCTCTGTAAGAAATTTTCTTAAACACAGGATCTGAATGTTCCAGTCTGAAACCAAGAGTTAGAAAAAAAAAATAAAAGGACAGATTCCCAGAGATGCCATTGCTGCTTAGTGGATACCGTAAAATTAATCCCAGAATTATATTTAATCACTTGCAGAGTTTACAGATGTCCAACTCTTTGTAGTGTCTTTTTCTCTCTGTCTTATTCCATTGAATCTATGATGTTCCTGAGCTGGGCTGTTGGCATTCAATTGCAGTACCTGCAGAGTTTACTCCCAAATTTGCTGTTGGTTTCTACAGGTCCTTCTAATTTTGTGATTCTATCTGTTTTTAACATTTAAGACACAGTGGAATATGTCTTGGCTATGCTTAACCTAGAAAGCACCTGAAAACATAGTGAAATAAATCTGATTTTCTCTTTACTGAGCCCCAATACTTGAACGTTAAGACTCACCACAAGAATTTGACAACAGCATTAGCAGTAATCTCCTGTAGCAGCAGACATTGGAGGCAGACACAAAACTGTTCCCTGACAACAACTAAGGATGTCACAGCAAGTAAAAACATTGCTTCCTGAGAAATATTGCAAGTGTTTTTAATCCTGTTACGTAAATGATTCAGGCATTGGGCAAACCACACACTGTTTTCTTAGAAAATATTTAGGCAAGTGGAAGGAAATGAGCACACAATACTTCTGAAATGGAACTAACAATGAGAAGGGGACTGGAGGAGTAACAGCCTGTATTTAGTTTCACCTCTATTGAATTTCTTATAGTATGTGTTAGGACTGGATCCAACAGTAATTCCACTTGGTTTTTTTGTAATGCTTTTTCAGGGTACATGCAACAGCAGGGAGCTGACAGGCTGTTTAGGCACAGACAGGCTGGGCAGAGGTAGCAGTGAGCTTGCTTCAGTGACATCCAGGGTCCATAAAGGAGAGATGTCTCTAGAGAACTGTTGTAAATCCCTCTGTGATACCTTCTCACAGCAGGGGAGTCAGGTAGAAGCCGGTTTTGTTTAAATTCCTTCCCCTCTCTTTAAAAAGCTACTGATAAAATTTTGTTTCATTCTTTTAAGGAGGAGGACACGGTCCATAACCTTCACTGAAAAGTGTTGCCCTAATTTGGCCATGTTCAATAGAATATGCACATGAGACTACAGGGTGGGTGAGGAAATTTGTCAACTAAGCTAGAAGGAACAAAATACATAGCTTACCAACATTTCATAGATCTCAGACCATGCAAGCAGGTCTGTGTACATAGCTTTTGGCAATGGCAGAAGCATTTGCCCAGGTAATACATTTTTACTTTGCTCTGAAGTGTCATGTTCACAGTAACAAATCTCTACAGAGAGATGACTGACACCCAGAGAAGTGTCCTTTTCTAGCCTGTATGATTAGAAAATTAAGGAAACAGTTAAAGAAGAGCCCCTCTTCAGCCTCTCTGTTAAGTTACTTAGGAGCAAAAGGAGCAAAGTATCAGATTCTTACACTGTATTTAAACATATTTAAACATTCAGCTTCTACTGAAATCAAAGCATGTTACATGACCAAATGCCTTTGGGATCCAAGCCATTAGCTCTTCTTGGTGAGTGTCTTCAGGTTTTGTTTTTGGTTTTATTTTTTTCCTTTTTTTTTTTTCTTTTTTTTTTTTTCTTTTTTTTTGTTTTTTGTTTTTTGTTTTGTTTTTTTATTTTGGGTTTTTTTGTTTTGTTTTGTTTTTGTTGTTGTTGGTTGGGGTTTTTTGAGTTAAATTTCTATAGGCTCAACAAAATTAATCAGAGCGATTCAGGATGTGACTTATTCTAAATAATGCAAGATAGGCAGCATGTATGAAGAACTCCTAGCTACTC
Source organism: Phaethornis superciliosus (assembly GCA_023637945.1). Taxonomy (NCBI): domain Eukaryota; kingdom Metazoa; phylum Chordata; class Aves; order Apodiformes; family Trochilidae; genus Phaethornis; species Phaethornis superciliosus. The sequence goes on along the minus strand of JAJQWJ010000001.1, from coordinate 84,688,391 downwards.
ACAGAATATTTCAGCTGAGGTTTGAGGCAGTCTTCTGGATTTCTAACTGCATGAAAACAGTCTATCCAAAATGTCACATTTAAGGAAACAGCAGTTGATGCTTATATTGATGCAATCAGAGCAGATAAATTTCTAACAACTAAATTCATATATCCAGATCAATATTTAAATGACATTTAGTTTCATATTCCTATATTTAAATCCTATATTGTATTATTATATTTATATTTAAATGGCCAGTTTGCCATGGTGTTTATATCAATTGTATTAAACTTCCAAGGGGAGTTTCAGAAATCAGAGTAACTTTGTTTGAATTAAGTCTTGAAAAAAGGATATCTAGAAAGTCTAAATCTGAACTGGAAATGTACTTTCCATAACATCCAGAAATGCAAAATATATATATAAAAAAATTAAAAATCACAAAATAAACAAAATAACAAACCATCTACCAATATTAAAAATATAGTAATAATGTAGAAGAACAAGTAATTTGTGCCATTTCATGCCACCTTATCAACAAATACAAAACTGTGTATGGTTGCTGTAGTGAGCACAGCATAAAAGTGAAGTGTAATTTAAATGGAATTCTAAATTCCATCCAAGTTTTGCCATCTGTAGCACTGCACTTGCAGTATTCATAGAACTAAAGATAATAATGGTAAGCAATGCAAATAATATAATTTGTATACTTGATTGTCATATGTGTGTAGGGTAGCCATTCTGCAATGCTATATAAAAAAAAAAAAGTAAATTAATGTTTTCACTTAATGAAGTATAGCAATGCTTAAATCCTACAACCTTTACTCGTCAGAACTCAGGATGAACATTTCACAAAAACTACTGAATAACTAAGAAACAACATAGTTGGTTCCAAAGTTCATCAGGCTCTGATTTAAGTGAAAGTGACAGTATGCAAATTGGAACACCTTTATTCCCTCAGCAAATTTTAAAGTCTGAAGGTTTCCAAAATCTTACTAAGTCATGGCTCAACTTAACATTCCTCAAAATACATATAACTGAAATAATTACATTAAAACAAACCCCAAACAACAAACATCATCGGACACATAACATGTTAAAAGCAAGCCCTGGAACATATTTAACAAAAGTGCTTTGAAAACAGAGATAATTCTATCCAATGAAATAAGAGGAAGCTTTTAATACTTCACCAGCTCCAGTTCAGATCATGCTTTTTAAAGTCACACAAGTACCTCTGAACTCAATCAGGTTTAAAGTGCTCTAAAATTCCACAGGAGACATAAAACACTTTCAGGTCAAAAGAGAGGACTTGTGTCATCCTTCTTATCCTGTACTTTATTACCTGGACTTTTCCTCAGATTCCGGTTTGTAGGTCCAGCTAGTGATCTGAGCAGCTATATAGTACTCCCTGACCTTCACAGCTCCCACCACCTGGTTCTTTGAGTCTGGCCACCATGAACCAAGAAGCAGCAAGAGTAAGAGACGCATGCAGTGGAGTGTCATGGTACAGATGCCCGTGGATGCTTCTCTGGAAGACAAGGCAGGAACGGCTGCTTTTATTGCTGCTGCTGCTCCTAACTTCCTCTCACAAATGAAATAATTGTGATGCAAGAGGGCAACAGGATTTGCTATGTTCAGGTCATTGCTCTCCACCTCCTCCTCCCCTTACTGACAGGGATCCAATAGAGATAAAAACCTGTTTAAACTACCTTTCTTCCCCTCCTCCACGCTGTCTTTACTGAGAGACAAGCACCAAGAAGCAGCAGCTTCAGTTCCAATAGACACTCTGTCTGGGTCATCGTCTACCAAAGCTGCAGGGTATCAGAGGCTGAAAACAATTATTTAGCTTACTTACAATTAGAGGATGTTTGACTCACATGGTTAAGAAGGAGACACATTCTCTTCCCAGAAAACAAAAACCCAGCACATGGCTGGCACTGATGGAAATTTCCCAGTTAGATGTAGATATCCTAAGAATTAAGTTCGAGTTAGAAAGCATATGCTAAGGGACTAGGTGTGGGAACCAGAAGTGGATACAGAGCTAAATCTAGTTCAGAACTAGTTCAGATCACCACACACTGCATAGCCATAACAGTCAGTGACCTTTCCAAACATGTTGTCAGCTTCACTTTGGTTCCCACTACACTCTCAAGTACCTCAGGAAATGGATAACTAATGGGCTTCTCAGTGGCAGCCAACAGGTCAGCCTGAAGGCTTGCTCGTAGTCCCAGTTCATCTAATCTAGTTTTGATCAGGACTTGTTGACATTTATCTAAAGAGAAATGATTAGGAGAATACCTTATGATAATCTAATTACCAATGTCAACTCTGTCACCAAAAATGCTTCCCTGCTTTTGCCAGTGCTGAGAAGTTTGTCAAAACAACAAGAAAAGTGTTGAGCCTGTTTCCCATTCACTGGGATTACTGGAAAAATAAAATCCCTATTTTTTTCATGGACAGATCATAACTTTTAAAATAACATCTTCCTAAAGTTTCCATTAAAAAAATCAAATCAAAATAATTCCACTCCAAATCCAGACAAAAAAAAACAAACTACCAACAACAAAACCAACCAACCAAAACCCCACAAAACCTACAAAAGACTATTCTATGTTTGTTTCAAGTGCAGAATCGCCTAAGTAGCAGCTTGATTATTTCTACCAAAATTATATGGTACCATATAGTCTTAGAAAAGGTGAAGATGTCTGGAAAAAAATTGATGAAGACCAATAGCTAAACACTCTCCAAACCTGAATGCAATCATTATCACTTGGATAGCATAAAACTACAGATATCATGGAACAATTTCAAGCCAGAATACTGAAATTACCTCCTATTGCATGTGCATGGAGTTAGTTATCATGAGCTGCTATAACATGTGTATTTTCTATGAAATCGGTTCAGAACCAAGCAACAATTAGTTGGACCAGAATATGTGCATTGATAATGAAGAGAAAATCTTGGGTACAGCCCAACAGTATTTAATTATGAATTACTTTTAAAATGAAATTTCTACTCTGGTCCCAATCTCCTATCAGAGTTTATTAAATGTGGTACTTAAGAGTTTGCTAGTTGAAAATGCCTACAGTGCAGATATGAAAAAACAAAATCTCTGGGGAGATGAACAACTCCTTACTTCAATCCAGAAAAGATGGAAAACAGCTGGAACTGAAGTGGCTGGCACATTCTACTAAACCTAAACTATCTTCATTTTTAAGCTAGCTGTCTGATCTCCAGGTCTTCAACAGTCATCCAGAATTGCACAAAATATCATGCATCTGTATCAGAACAGACACCATTTCATGTTTGAGTTCATTACTTCTGTCATTCTGTTTTAATGAAGTATCTGAATTAAAATTTTGCATTACAGGTATGTTTCTAATACTTAATTCTTTCCTGTAATGAAGAGCCAAAATTTGGCAAACTAAAAATTAATATCCAGAATATCTGCTTAAAACCCTTTGCTTTGTGACTGTGAGCTGAGAACCATCAAAGCTGACATCAGTTTAGTTACTTTTATCTTTTTTTTTTTAAATGATTTGGAGGTTGTGTTGTTGAAATCCCTTAGTCAATGAATCATGCAGTACCAATTCAAATGGTAAAAGGAATCAAAATGCATTACATCAGTGAAACAATTTCTGTAAGGGTCGATGATAATATTGATAAATGAGAATCACATTAGACCTGACATACTCTCCACTGAGGTACACTGATGAGCATGTATTACCCTTCTTTCAACCTTTAAGAAGTCCAGTATTTGCTACTCCCTTACTTTCTTCTCTTCCCACACCTCTCAGGATCAATGTAAGATTGAGCTGCCTGAATTTATCTGAGATTTTAATTCTTTTATATTTTCTTTGATTTATTGCATCACATTGTTGCCTCTAGGCTTCAGGAAGTTTTGCAGTGTTCTGAGAATCATTATTAATAATCCAAAGACCTTGATCCACCTGACCATTAATTTCTAATACTTGCAAATACATCATTTGTGTGACATGGTGAAAGTCTAATACATCCACATATATATTTTTTTTAGCTAGCATTTGTTGCCTATAAGCTATTACACTGAAAAGCAAAATGTAAAAGCATTGCATGAAGGACTATTGGTCTGGTCCATGCTAGCAAAACAATCTCTGCAGAGCAATGGACACTGTTATCCTTAAAATGAAGCAGTACTTTTGGAATGCACTGGTACTGAAGTGCCAAATGAAAACAAAGCATGGAAAAAGAAGCATAAACAATACTTTCTAACAGTAAAAGCAGGTCAGCATCTTCTGACCGGGGAATATTACTGTCTGTTCTGAGACTCAGAAATTATGGTCCTGATTCGTGACATGCTACATGTGAAAATCTGCTGAAACAGAATACTCACGGTACTGCCCCCCCCAGAACAGAAAACCTGTTCTGTTTATCCAGAATAGTCTAGGCTGAGTCTGAGCAATTAAAGAGAAGCAGCACTTTAAAAGAGCTGTAAAGCTGTGATTTGCAACTTTCTGCCAACAGCAGATTAGGACTCGCAACAAACTTGTTTCTCATTCATCTCAAAGGGTATCCTAAATGCTAGAAGGGAGCCATATCCTGATGGCTGCCATCAATTTTAACAATTGTATTGTAGTGACTGAGGGCAAGCTAGCATAGAGAGGTAAAAGTTGTAAAACAATTGCTGAACTAGTTGCTAATAAAGCCCTAACATAGATTTCTCTCTCATTCAAACACAAAAATCAAATCTATGCACAATGGTCCAACAAGCCTACCCTGTATCATAGGGTGAAAAAATTTCACAGCCAAACAAGGAGTTAATTACTGATCAGCAGTGAACGCCTTCACTCTGAATGCAGGTAGAAGACAGAGGGGGCACTTACCAAAACAAGATCTTAGGCATAAATGAGAACAGAACCCACTATATAAACATCTTCACTTCTGGAAGCCATCACTAAAGGCAAGAGGAGTTAAATCTGTGAAATGATCATTTTAAAAATGTAAAGTAGGCATACTGTGACAAAAACCACATGAGCAGGTAGAAAGAAGATGGCAGAGAAAATTAGGCTTTCAAACAACTTATTCAAAAAAGAATACATAAGTGCATTTTGTATTTGAAGGCAGCTCACATAAGACAACATTCTTCATAATTGTTAAAGGAAGGCAGACCATGTAACTTGTGTGGTCATTCACACCACAAGGCAGTAAGACCAGGCAGGCTGGTCTGGTGCTAAATGCTTCAGAAGATACGATTTAAATCACGTTAATTTAAAGCTAAATACATTGTGATCTAAATCTATATTTTTCCCTAGGAGAAAAACAAGGACTCTTCATTAGAACTGGCTGTTTCTCCAGGCAATCTGCTTACCAAAACCATTTGCGCAGTAATGCTGAGAAACAATGAACAGTTGGAGAGAAAAAAAGAACTGTTTCTTATAATTTACTGTATTAACTGTAATTCCTAATTTAACTATACTTTCTGAAATTATTATTAATTATAGTTAAATTATAAATTAACTACAATTTCCTAAACTTGTAAAATCTAATTCCAGATAAATTTGTCTAAGATCACTGGCTCCTGGACTGAAAAATTTTCATTTTAAGGAACTAAAAAGAGAAGATATCTTAGTTTTGTCTCTTCAAAGACAATAATATCTGACTCAAAACTTGGGACTGATCTAAAAGCCTTTTTTTTAAAGCCCTGCATGCTTAATTTTTGCCAGAACATTCTCCTTTTGACTCCCCATAGAATTTGTGTCCTACTGAGGCATGTTTGAGTTCTTTGTGTTCCAGTTTGCCTTCTGTAGTAAGAGATTTCTTTATTTGCCTAAGCTGACAACTGATACACTGAACTGAACCAAACACCCTCATGCTAAGTTCAGTCTAGCAGCATGTCCAACTTGGCTTTCTTTCTGTAGAGAATAAAAGTGGTAAAAATAGCAGTGTCCACAACACTGTTAACCAGGTCATACAGGACTGCAAGAGTTTGCATCTTTTTATGGAAGACTTGTATCTTTTTATCAGGAATCCTTGTGGGAACTAAAGGTGGATTATTAGAATAGTGAGCCTCTTAAGAAATAATTGTAAACATACCTACTTCCAACAATAGGTATGGTACTTCAAATGAATTAACTTCTTTTATATAGTTGAATTTTCTACATCTAAGTGTCTTTTTAGAAAACACAGTAGACTGAACAACTCTTATAATTACAAGCAGACAAGGTTATTTTCCAGTAGGCATATTTCAGCAAGAAACATGAAATCAGTTAAAGTTTTTAGCCTAAGACACTAAATTACATCCATCCCTACTGACTTAGCAACACTCAGGTACATCCAAGGCATTCCAGTTTTCGAGTAATGTTTAGCAAGCTGGTTAAACAACCTCCATTTTCCCACACCTAAAAATGGAGCCAGAGAAGGACAAAATTGAAATTCCACTCCCCTCATTCTTTAACGCTATTTCCACCCTTCATTATTTACAGCTTAGACTCTGATTAGACTTGTAAATACAGACTAAATAAGACTGAATACAGAAGTGCAGTTTCAAAGTGTTGCTTGGAAGTTACTGCTTTGATGTTTTCTTCTATGTTTATTTTTTATTGGAAGCAAGGTTTTTTTCATATGTTTTCAAAGTATTTCATTGAAATTGAGGATTAGGTATCTTAAGACCAAGGTGGTTATTTTCAATCTCTATAAGGTTATAGCCTTTACACCATAATCTGTTCTGTGTGGTAAAATCATAAAACAGTGGAATCAAAACTTCACCAACATCTTCATTGCATGCAACACCTGTAAACTAAAATGTACTCAAATTCAAAGATCAAGAGACTGAAATCTAGAAGCAAGAGCCACAAGTACTGCAAGATGTTCAGAAGGAACTCCAGCAAAGCAGGACTTCTCAGGAGATACTCTGATGCAGATGGTTATTTGAGCCACCTATTGACTGTGTAGGTCAATATTCCACATAGGAATTTTTAGTACTAGTCCCAAATAAAGGGAAAATATTAACATACAGTGCAACTGCTGCAAGTGTACCCAGCTGACATGTGTTTGCTCAGGTGCAGCCATTTTGATACCCTGCCAATCAGCACACCACATATTAGTCACGGAGACCTGGGTTTTGTGATACGAGGTATTTCTGAGCTACAAATGCCATAAAGCAATAAATGTCATGGTGCTGATGGAAGTCATTGGCAAGTTTACTGCAGTTCTGCTGCTCCTCTGTTTTTTCTGCTATGGTTGAAGAAAAAGGCTTTCATCAGTTTATACTTAAAAAAAAAAATACAATCATGCCACTTACTTTTGCCAACAGCCTGACAAAGAAGAATGTGTTATTTGTTAACACAATGTACTGGAAACCAGTGAAAGGCTAATTCACCTTCCTGAAGAACATATGCCTTCTAGGGAGAAGGATGTTTCAAAAGACATCACTGATGGTTATTTTAAGCCATATTCCCTTTTTGCTCCCCTCCAAGCTCCCCTATTTGTTGGGTGGAGGACAGCTACTTCCTTTGTTACCAAAAACCCCAAAACATCTTTGAAATTAGTCCAATAGGGAAAAACCCTATGGCATGACTCATGGGTGTGGTTAAGTTTTAACAGGTTTCAGCTAGCGTTACTTTTCACTTATGTAGACATTGCTTAAGATGTTGTCCAAGAAAGAGGAAGTGAATCTAGATATCAGAAGAGGAAAGACAATTTAGGCATAGTACACAGAACTTGATTACAGGCTATCATGCAAGTAACAGCATGGTACAGAGGACAGCCAAGATAGGGACCAGTTGTGACAAGACAGGGACCAACCCTCCTACCCAAAAGTTAAATCTGCCAATTGCAGACATCCAAATTCAGATTATGTTGCAAAATGCAGGCAAAGATGCATCCTAAAGGCTATACAGAATTAAAGTGAACCATATATATATGAACCTCTCACTTTCATTAACAAAAAACCTTACATTTTAAAGGGCAGAAAGCGGCTGCTAAAGCCTTGATGGATCTGCAGTATTTTAATTCCTAAACAACCCCATGTATATTTACCCAGAAAGCAAAAACATGCTGTCAGAATACCAGTTAGTGCACCTGAGGCAGACAAGTAATCAAGATCAAACTTTCCTCTGCCATAGCAATCTTCTCCCTTTACTGTCAAGCTGTAATTTTGTCAGTAAGACTGTTCTTGCCTTTATTACAAGATGAAGACTATGTCCTATTCCTCCTTTGTCTCCAAAAAAATCCATCTCAAAACACTATCCATGCTCAAATTTAAATGAAAAACACCTTTCAAAGACTGGTTAGTTACAGCTACTTTAGTCCAAGATTTAGTAAAAGTTTCCTCACAAGATGATCACTTTTCTTTCATCTTTCAAAATCCTCCTCTATCTAGAGGAAACATTCATAACTATTAAAAAACCACATAGTTCTCCTGTGAATGTAAATGTGAGGGGGTAAACAATTTAAATTCACATTTTCAGGAATCAGCAGTGAAGCCAAATGCATTAGGCTTCTACTAGGAAAACAGATTTAAGTTCCCAATGTAGATAAAAAGTCTTCTGCTGAAAGGAAATTGAAAGAATTACAGAGAAAAAAATCCCACCTCTTAATGCAGTGTCTGTGTAGGAATGACAGTGATTTATTTATATTACACACAAAGATTTTTATTAAAAAGGCTGGTAATGGAACATTTTATTTTAATGCATCAACTTGATAAAAGGCTAGTTACAGAAATTGTGTATAATGTATAAGTCACATGGATGGGTTACTTAAAAAAAGATCTGATAATTAGAGGAGGACATCTCTTATTTTAGTTACATTGTAAAGTGCCTAGTGTAGTCATATTCTATCGTTGGAATGACTGCCTGTACAAATTTCAAGAAAATAAGAAGATACCTGAGTTTCTTGTTAAGGAAAACATGCAATAGCTAGAAATTCTGTAAAACAAAGCAGAAGTCACATTCAATGATGTGCTCAACAGCATTTCTTGTAACACCTAGCAATTGTACAGCTAGAAACTAAGAAATTAATACAGCAGGAGTCTGGAAATGACATCTGATATTTGCCCAAACATAATGACCCTCCTGTTTTAAGTCCACAAGTTATTTTCAACAGATCTTACAACCACCACACAAACACTTATAACCCCATTGACATACTTTGTTATTACCAAATGCCAAAGTGAATTGCACCTAGTAAGGCTAATCTCTAACTACCTTCCTGCAGTTGCAGGCAAGACAGGCTCTTCCCTCAGTGCTTCTGTGGCTCACAAGAAGAAACAGATTCCTGCTCTGAACTATCCTTTGAAAGAGTTAATTTCTGTTGATAAATAGAGATTAGCTTGGCTAAGATGAGAGGTGTGTCTTTCTGGAGGAGACCTTTGCTGTCTCCCTTGCATATAACTTCACATGCATCTTGGGCCTGAATGTGCATTCTGGGCTATATTGGAAAATTATAAACTATGGTGTCTGTCCATCTGGGACTGATCCAGACAATGAACTGCAAAAATTAATGCAGATCCCTACTTTCAACTGATAATTAAGTTACTGATACAGGATAGAAGTAAAACCTGCTAATTTAGCATATCAGTCAACCATATCCTGACACAGAAACTGTATCATAAACGAGGTAAGCATGTTAAACCCCCCTCAATTTGTTTTGCCATAACAAAAAAAGTAATTAACATCTTGAAAAGAAGTTATTTCTAACTATTGAGGAGTAGGACACTTGATGTATCTCACTGGAAATGTTATTTCCCAGTTCAGTTTCAGTTGCTTGCTGCATGAATTGAGCAAGTCTCAACTCATCCAGTAGATGAGAATTGCACTGATCCAGGGCCTACAGGTGCCCCCTCTTTACAGTAACCCCCTTTTTTCTTACCTGATAGCAGCAAAAGCTGTTAAAACACTATTTTGAAGGGGCTCTCTTGCTTCTAACATGGAGGTTACTTCAGTCAGAAAGCACACATCACAAAGTCAGATAACTACAAAGCATAACTGAGATCAGTCACCTTGTTAAAAGAAAATTAAGTTTGAGGCCTTTGATATTGATGTTCAGAACTGTTCCAGTAATTTTCATTGCTTTTCATTGCTGTTTTACCAAGATAGTGCTTTCATAAAGAGCAGAGAATAATGACACCTCTACAAACCTTTCAGAAATGAATCTCAAACTCAAATCTAATACAGAAGCTGCTGTACCAAGAAGAAAAATTACACTCTTGTCAGTCTATGAACCTCCCATCCTCATACTCCAGCACTGTCCTAGACTGGGATCCCAGTTTCACACTCACAGCTACCTCTCCACACCCCTATATAAAAGGGCTCAGCCCTTCCCCTTCAAATCCTACCTACTTTTCCTGTTAATTCTGCTACCCTCCCCTACTCCCCCAAAACATTAAGATTGTTTGCATGAAGGAGTTCATACCAGAAGTCTAGGAAGCACTGTCAGAAACAGCTGGTTACTACTTTCATAGACAATTGCATTTTGTTTTAGGAACCTTGAAATAAACAGCTCCTTACACTACAAGAAATCTCTAAGAATACTATGTAGTAATAAAAAAGGATACATGTGAACTCCAAGTTCTCCCCCACCTTCTGCAACAGTCTCAATTATTTTCTTCATCACTTCTGCATGCCTGTGAAAAACAGATCAGAAACAATAAAAATATTTTAAGTTAATATTAAGTAACAAATGTAACATTATTTACCAGTTCCTTACATTCACAAGGAAAGAGAAAGATATTCTGTACTCCAATGTAGACTGAGCACTATAATGAGAGCTAATATATATTGCTTGCAATTGTTAATTGCTAAATGCCACAGAAGTCAGCAGGTAAATACACAAAACGTAATCCTCACCAGCAGCAAGCCACAAGAAGTTCCCAGATGACTCCTGAAAAAGATGTTTAAAAACTACTGCAATTTTAGTTGCCTCTGCTGCACTCCTACATGAGTAGAACTTGTAAGATAACAAGCACACAATTGCTTTCTAGGAAAGGCAGGCTAAACCAACCCTGCAGAAATTCAGAACTGTTGCTCTTGGAGTGGCTTGGGTTTGGAAACCTTCTCTGGCTACAGCTGTAACTTGGGTTCTGTGGCAGATCAACAATTTCTAAGCTAGCTGCTTCTCTCCTGTGTTACTGTAAAGCACTACAGGAGAGAATAAATATTTCCTCAGGTTGGTCTGTTCTGACATTAAGTTGTCAGTGACATGCCTGACTTACTACAAACTACACAAACATTTGTGCACAAAGCTGACCCTGGGAATCTAACACAGACTCACAGAGTAGCCAAGGATGGAAGGCACAGGTCATCATCACCTTCCTGCTCAAAGGAAAAACAGAACAAATTGCTCAGCACCTTGTCTGGTCTATTTGTGAATATCTCAAATAATGAAGACTACAAGTCTTTTCATGACCAGTTACAGTTCAGAACTTATGGTTATATGTTCAGGACAGTTCTAATTCCCCATAATTCAGGCAATGAAGAGCAGACAAAACCAGAGGGGGAGCACTACTGTATGGATAACTGATGTTTTATTTATTTTCAACATAAAAAACTCCAAGGCTGTATATAACTCATCTTACTTTTATCTAGACTTCATTTTCAATTCATGATTTTGTAGGTAATCCTTATCAGCAAGGTCACATAGGGCTGTTATGGACATACACCTACTCAACACTGCAAGCCAGTTAACTGTAGCGGTTTAAATAAGCCATGTGGAAGCAGAGTTTACAGAACTTTCTGACCATGCTTTGATACTATGATGCAAAGCTAAAGAGCTGACCAGTAACACGCACTTAGTAGTTACCTCCAATGTTAATCATGCTCCCTGAGACAGCAAACACAAAGCAGGAAGCTGTTGCAAAGTTACTAAGACACATTGTAAACAGGAACATGCAAGTCTGGGGAAATACTAAAGGTCAGCATTTGTCATTTGCTGTGCTGTTGGTCTTTGCAAATCAGCTAAGCCTCCCAGCTGATTCCAATTCTGGATCCTCATGATGCCCCTACAGAACACATGCTGGATCAGGTGCCAAGGCCAGTTGCTTCTATATAGGAACATGGCCACTGTCAAAACTTAAGCTTTGACCTTGTCGATACAGTGGACTATTTTGTGTATTGGCACAGAATACAGGTCACTCAACAGTTATCAAAAGTCTTTAACAGGATATGGACTAAACTTCATGCATCTTAATGACATTTGTTTTTTTCTGTTCTCTAAGGATTAGTAGACATATGGTCACAATGCCATATGCCATAACAGAAACAGTAATGGTAATTTGCACTGTCCTACAGTTACTTATGAAAAAATTTGCAGGTGTTTTATGAACTTTCAAAAATTAGTTTCCTGTTACCAGTTTCTCTAAGAAAATTTTAAAGAATTAATATGAGGCATGTATACTACCCAATGGAAAGAAGATAACTTTGGGAGAAATACCATATGGAAATATCCTGATATCTAGAAATCTGGTTTTCTTCCCATTTATTTTTCAATAAAAGTCCCCCAGAAGTAATTTAACTTGAGATGACTAAATAAATGACATGGTCACCAATGTCTGCTCCAGGACCTGTTTGTGGACCACTTGAGCTATCAAACAGATCACACACTTAAATTATCTACTAAAAATCAGGTCATTTACTTTCTAGTATATGAACCAACACATCAGGTGGTTCAAGTAATATAAATGGGTTACTATTTGTATTCCAAAACAGAAATACTGTTCCTATTGAAAATAAATTGAGATATACAGAGTTAAGACCACATATTAATGTGTTAAAAACAAGTTGAAAGAAGCTGATTTCTTAGATTGATTAGATGGCCTTTTATGCTGTCATTAGACAATGGTTTTCCAGCTGAATCTCTCTCCTTTGCTGCAAGTGACCAAAGCTGTCATTCAAAATATTTGCTACTAATTTCACACTGGAATTTAGCACACCTGACATACTGACATTGTCTGAGCATCAGCTGGAAGTAAAAGATATACCATCAGAAAAACAAAAAATAAAAGCTTTCCTGACACATAGGGAAAAAGAACCCCAACACCAGAAAGGATTCATTCCCCCACTTCCTGCCCCTTTGCAGTTCATAGGGACAAAAAGCCTCCCACAGGGCTTTCGGTGTAGTGGACAACAGCTACAAGCTTCCATAACACAGGGTAAAGTGCAAGACTTTTTTTAGGACAGTGTACTTTCAAGGAAAAAAATAGCTATGAATTTGCTTTACTGTCTGTAACTGCTGAAACAAAAGGAGAGAGGTGTGCAAAACCCCACATTCTTAGGAGAAGCATTCAGAATCTGTAATAATCAGGTACCCTTAAGACTGACAACTCACTGATCCTTAAAGTTGTCTCTAGTCACCTTCCCTGCAGGTATTTATATAGTACAGAACAAGAAAGAAAACCTCCAGAAGCCTATCACCATTTACTGAAACAGAGACAAATAAGAATTAGTGGAAGGAATTAATGCAGGTTTACTTGTAAATGTGTTCAGTGGTTAACTAGCTTGCTAGTCCTTTCAGAACACCCAAATGAAAACACTGAAAAGAGTGACTAAATCAGTTTGTAGCAACTAATGAGGAAGTTGCCTGTTTTCCTCCCATTACCATAAAAATGCTGACAAGAAATAGACCTCAGAGCAAAGCTGCAAGATGAACAGTTTCAACTAACTACTCAAAATAGAACCAATCTCAAGTAGCTGACAGCAGTATGAGACTGCCAATTCTTTCCTTCCTCTGACGCATAACAGGGACATACACGTCACAAGTAAGTTTATGACCACCCAAATACCTCACATTACACAATTCTAACATGCAGGGAAGCAGCAGCAGCAGAGCTAGCTAAACACTGATACTTCCCAGCTAAATTCAGAAAAAACATTTTCAGCTATTATTTTTCACCTCATAAGCCTGTTAACTTTCAGCATTACCAATTCAAAAAACGAGAATATCTCACCTTGGAGTCTAAGAAAACATACTTTAATGGGCATTTTTGATATGCTGTTAGCCTTTTTCTTCAGTCTGAAGATGACCTTTTCAAACACTGCCAAAGTTAAGCAGTTGCCAGTCAACTAAGATTAGCTTTCTGAGAAAGACAATGTTTCCTTCACATTTGATTACCAACAAATCTGTCTCACTGCAATATCAACCATCTCTTCCATGCTTAAAAGACTAATTGGAACAAGTGACATGATACAAACCATTTCTTCCAGTGTAGCTGTGGATTACATAACAAAGGCACTGGCACTTCACTTTCTTCAGAGGAAGAAGTGAAAACATGAACACAAGGCTCTCAACCCAAGTCCAGCATTATGCTGGTTCTTACTCTATGGAGGTGCATACAAAATTAAGCAGATTATATTGTAGCTACTGCCCAGTATAAAACTCTTAGGACTACCTAGTCAACAAGGTCTGTCATGTCATGCCTAAACATGTGGTCATCTTTGTTTCTTCTGAGCATGCTCTCTATGCCTGCATTTATCAGCTGGAGCTTCTTCCCAACAAACTTATTAGCAGGGCTTTCAGCAATCACAAAATTAGGCCTTGGCTTCAGACTTTTTTCTCTCCTATTAATCATTTTCCTAATCAGTCTGTTAAGCATTCCTACATTCATCCCACATGACATGCCTTCAACAACAGCAGTTGTACAAAAAGCTGCATCTCTCTTTTCATCCAAAACTACAGACAGCAAACACCAAGACAGGCAAAGTCATTAACAGGCTCATGTATTAAGACTGGTTATGTTTACATTAGGTACAAGAAAACCCTACTGGATCAAACCTCATTCTGCTTATTATCTTAGAGTACACGTTCAAGTAAGAGGTCAGAGTAAGCACCTAGAAACACTTCTCTCAAAGTAACACATTTCCAACAGTATGCAACTCGGGGACTTTGTGATTCTGAAGCATTCCGATAGCTTCACTTTCAACAACTTTTAACATATTTTTCTTTCATTAACATTGCATTGCTTAAATAAATATTTAAATTATATGCTGCGTGTAGAGCTCAGTCCTTTTTCTAAGTGAGTAGTGTTCAGTGCCACCAGTATTACTTTTAGAAAAACCTGAACACTTATTACTGTACCTTCTGTGCCATTTTATGATGAAGATCACCAAAATTGTAACACCCCCCCCCCTCAGCTGCCTTTTTGAAAGCTGAAGTGTTTCAGAATATTCAGTCATTTATGATGGGAAAAATCTTTATAACCTCAGTTATTCCAGAGCACCCATTTGCATCTTCTTCAGTTTTAGTCTTCCTTCATCTCACAGACTACCGAACTGATGACCAGAGATGTACTGCAGTATTAAGAGGCCTTATGTTGTTTTCTCTTTTATTCTTTTCCTAAGTTTCCTAAGTTATGTTTCCTGTACCACTCCTGAGCACTGAGACAGACATTTTCACAGGTCTGTTGTGTTAGTGTAGACTTAAAACCCTGGGAATTAAAGGCCAACAATAAACTTTACCACTTAAAATTTTTCAAGACAGCTAAACCAGGCAAAAAAGCTACTTCAAGCCTGTACCACTGCTTCTCTAGTCAGTGTTGTCTAGATATAAGAAGTCTGACTGCCTAATGAGAGCAAAGACAGTTGCAAAGCAGCAGTTAAAGCATTACACATTGGGAGAAACATGAGATACAGGTTTACAAAACCCACAAATATACATCCTCAAAAAAATCAAAAGTGGTCAAATTACTATGAGTAAGGCTCCCGTGCTCTTTCTCTGCAGAATGGTATACCCTTTCCAAGAGTAACCTTATCAAATAATTCCTAAACCAGAAACAACTATATTTTGAGTCTGTAAAAACAAGCTTATCAACAAGCTGATTATTTGACACCTCACTTAGTGACATGGATCACATAAGTGCTTCCTTAAATCAAAAAAACTACAAAATTTTAAAAAAGGTCCAGATTACCCCTTTAAACTTATGCAAGACTACAAAGCATCTCTCTTTAAAAGAGAGGTAAGATAACACAAATTCACATCTCTAAGACCTGCATATTATCAAGAATGAGGGGTTACACTGTGTAGGATACTGGCTCTGTATCACTTAGAAACCTAAAAGGATGTCAGGGCCTATGTTCAAAATGAAAGACATTGTTCAAAGACCTAGAAAAAATATCTAACTGACCTACAGCCTCCCTATGTCTTGGGTAACAAATGTGGAAAATGTAACAGAAAAAAACCCTAAAAACACAACTGTGTTTTGCACTTGTGTTCAATGAGTATTTCAGTGTGGCAATTGGAGGACCTCTACTTATCAGTGTAAAATTTCAAGAATTTCTAGGGGAGCAGAATACTGTTATTACAGAGTAAAACAACTATTTTATCTTCATGTAATTTTTTCTGCTCCCAAAGTATAATGTATCCTTCTACTTTTCAAGAAAAAGAAGCAAGTGAAAGTATAAAAGAACTTTCTTTTATAGAGTTCTAGCACTCTGCCATCTTCTGGAGTCCATACAGAAGTGGAGGAAAAGCAAGTTGTGCAGACAGAAGACAGCTTTAACAGCAGAATGCACTTGCAGCAGTGATCACTGGAATTACTTCAGAGACTCGCCAATATTTTCCTTGCATACTCCCTCCGAAGGTAACAGACCGCCATGTCAAGCAACAGAGGAAATACATCAAAAAACCTGAAACAAATCCTTACCAAGACCTCTGAAGTATCTTGTGTCTGCATGCTGAATCAGCCCAGAAACAAAGACGTACCTGCATGGATGAACGGAGCACATGGGAGGTGGAGGAAGATGAGGATGGTTTTCAATGGTCACTGTTTTTTTGACATGATCTTGACTAATATCTTCATACATATGCTCTACTGTTAGAGGCTGTCGTTGCTATAAGAGAAAAAGGAACAGGTATTACTAACAAAGTATTACTAACAAAGAACTGCTGAGGAACAAAAGATTCTCACATTCTAATATGAAGCATCATAAATTAGAAGCATCTGATACACAGCAGTTCTGCAGGTACACTGAAAGAATCAAGTGTTTTAAAATCTATATGGAAGAGAGTAGGATACAATTTTTTGGCTTTAATATACCCAGAGAATTCTAAAGTCAATATATTTGAGAACATTTAGCTTTTTGAGCTGTAGCCTTTAATTAACTTCAACTCAAGCCACTTAAGTCATTAAAAGGAAGAGCAATTTATCTAATCTTCTTCCTCTGAAGGTCATGAAAACAAATACCTGTTTACTTGATGAAGTTTACTGGGGTTATTACTAGCTCTACAAAATTAAGAGAAACTCATAATAGAGCATGAATTTCCTTTCTTCCAAATCTGCTCGGCGACCAAGTACAACTTTTAGTTAAATTGGTCCTACTTCCTGCAACTACCATAAATCCTGTCTGCAACCCTGACTGTGTAATGTTTTTTTTTCTCCACTATTTTTTCCCTTACATTTCTACTGTGAATAAGCAACAAAATAACCTTGCTCTTTAACACAGCAAGTCAAATTTCACAGAATTGGTAAAAAAAACAACACCACAGCTGTACCTCATCATAGCCAAATAACCAGAGCCTTGGAGTTTGGTAGTATTTGTCATATGTGATGTAGAGGTCATAAGTTCTAGTCTGTAGAATAGCATCTTCCCCTCCAACATCAACTTTAGCTTTGTTAGCTTCTACAATCTGTCTTGTGTCCAGTGTTGCCTGATTCAAGGTAAAAATTACAACATTAGTATAGTCTTGTTCAGGTTCCCTCCTTTCCCATGCTAAGTAGCTACATAAAGATGTAAAGATGTAAAATTGAAATTAATGTTCTTATATGAGAATGAAGAAAACCACAGGGTTTGGGGGTTTCTTTTTATCCTTAATTAGGAGTATCAGTTTCACTCCCACCAAGTGGTTTTCTGTTTTATTTTTGGTGGAGATTTTTATTTTAAAAAAAAAAGGCTTATTTCTTAATAAAGCATGCAACTACATTGTCACATCCTTCTCCCTTCTTTCAGTAGTAATTTTTCAGCCCAACAGACAATTCCAATGAAATTCAGAAGACAGTGGTCTCAGTTTATGCAGTTTCATGAAGACCTTAACAGAGTACTACAAATAATAATGCCCTCTTTTCTCTCACAACAGTTTGGTGCATCAGGGTAATCTATTGAACCTATAAGCCACTCATCCTTCAATTGCAAGCCTCAAGAAAAAGCACTATGAATACAGAACTGGGTGTAAGCAGAGCAAAAAGGATCAGCAAAATAGAAAAATTACGGTGATCAAAAATCTTTGAGGACCTAAGAGGTCAGGTTGATGCAGTAAGCAAATCCATAGAAAATCGGGCTCAGTAATCCCACTGCTCATAACAAGCTTGTTATGCGAGTCATTTATTAACATTATTTTCACTTTGTTTGTGCTAATATTAGTTATAAGCATTGCAACAGACAAGAGAGAGAATTGTTCACTCACATCATCTGTCTCCAATAGTCCACTTTCTTCATACTCTGAAAAGAAGATTCATAAAATTCTGTGTTCAGCTTGTAGCTAGTCATTGTATTGCTCATTCATTAACAACTCCTCTAAAAAAATCTGCATGTATCTAAAGATGTTTTATTCAGGTAGATTTCCCAGACTCCATACTGGACTATACCTTTTTTAATACACATTTGACCACGACTAAGTAAATACATAATGAGTAATCTTTAAATTGATTTAAGCATGCAGATTAAATTTAAGTGTAGGTATGAAGCAGGAAGGTAGCTGGGATAAATATCTAATTTATACTTGCTTGGATCTGTTCTGCTATGCAAATTAATTTCCCAGACAGTAGCATTATGTAGGCTTTAGCACACAAGTAAACATTCATCAATAAAACCAAAAGATGATAAGCATAAGCATGTCACATCCAATTTAAGGAAATACCTTCCATGTCTGCAGCTTCTCCTTCATCTTCATCATCATCATCTTCACAAGATGCTGAACGTTCTGGTATTTTTATATTATCCTTTAGAATTTAAATTGAAAACACTACTTTAAAGACTGCTACATAAAAACTATTAAGATCCAGTAAATTTAAGTCAATACATAAAGTGAACCAGAAAAATAATTTCTGCGATATTAAGAGGGACTATACTAATCCCAGACACTTGATTATTAATCAAACTTAGTTTCAAAGGCCCAGTAGGACATTAAAAATTCACTAAAAAGGTCACCTTTGACTTTGTAATCGGGAATGATTGAATTGATTCCTTAACAAAGAATAAACAAGGTGTTAAGCAGCCCATAATTTCTTTTCAAAAGACCCACATATCTCAAATGAAAGGCAATGACTAAAGAGCTATGCCTAAATATGTAGGTTGAGACTCACCATAGTCAACTGTGCAGCAGTTGCCATAAAATCAGAGGGGACCCATAAGAAGGATCAAGTCCAACTCCCTGCTTCTCACAGGACTACCTAAAACTAAACCATATGACTAAGGGAGTCACCTTATTCCATAATAACCTTAAAACACAAGAATCCCCAAAAGATACCACATCTTGGTATCATTGTCCAAGGAAAGCACAATCCAATAGAAATGAATATGGCAAAAGCCCTTAGCCAATTTTTTCTTTTGGGCATTGTAAGCCTATGTACAGCATTTGAACCCGAGAGATGACCCCAGTTTAATTCAGAAGGCGAAGGTCTTGATTTATGCAGGTTTCATGAAGACTTAAGCAGATTCTCCAAATAATGATTACCAAGTAGAAGCTGGTTGAATTGTAAGGATTAGGTGGCTGGTGTCCTCTCTCATAAAAAAGGAAACCAAACCAAACCAAAACACAACAAACCCACAAACACCAAAACCAAGAAGAAACTAAGTTGTGAAATGCTTTGGCAAACATTAGCAGAAAAAGAGTTGTCATTCTGAATTGAACCTGTGGTCCAGAAATTAAGTACTCTACAATAACTGTACTGCAAGATTTTTCTATATACAATACATTAGAAGTGAAATCCAAGTCATAACATAACAGTTATGAATCACAATACCACGCATGGCAGTACTGTGTTTCCCAAAAGTATTGATCACCTTTAGGTATTCATTAGAGCATTTCTATGTTACTGACTTGTGAAAAAGCAGTATTTTTACTATCTTCAGTATGATCTCACTTGAAATACATGTATTTCAGAGTTGATTGCATCAGTAGAATTTTGAATTGTTCACAATTGTGTGGTAGCATGCTGCAGCTCATCCTCTTTTCCCCCTAATTTTTAGAATGCATTGCTTTGTACTTGCAAGTTATGACAAACTCTCATAGCACAAAGACAGAATTCCACTTTAACAACCAACTCATTTCCACCACATTTCTTAAACACATTAGCCAGCACATTTCCATTGCAGGTACTTTCAACTGCTCTTGGCTTCCCGAGGACCAAAATTTCAGATCTGGCTACTGCTGCAGAGTGACTTTTTGGAAACTGGTGCAGAAACTGATAACTTTGTAAGATATACACACTTAGACAGTTTTAATACTTCTAAACTTGAGGGCACAAACCAGATAAACAGGACCCAAATGTATTAAAACTCTGCTTGCAGTAGTCAAAGATTATGAACTACCTTACATCCTCACATTATTTTTCCACATAAAAAAAAATTAAATCTGTACACTCTATCTGCAAACACTAGTTTCTTGAGACACAAAGGTGTGGTATCACTGTAAACAGAATTCATTTTCAGTTTGTAGAAGTCTGGCACACTGACTAAAGACATGCCAAAAAGAACACTGCCTCAATAAATACACACTAATAAGGAGAAGCCTATGCTTAGAATAGAGTATCATGGGCTCTGAAGGTCAATGTGTATCTTCAATACACCTCGTGAGAAATTGTATTTTAATCTTTCACAGGCAGTGCTAGATTGCTGCAGGTTTCTATTACCCTTAGGTGCTATAATAAAGGAAGAGGAAAATTTAGCAACAATTACCTTACTGTCTAGTGTGAGCTCCTTCACTGCTTCTGTTGCACCCACTATACCTGTTAATTGAACAAGAAGTATGCATTAAAAAAAACCCAACAAACTAAAACCTCCCAGCTTGTTTCCTTGTTACAAAGTAGTATAGGAAGAAGTTAAAAGTAACATAAAAGTAGCACGGAACACAACATGCCCATGCATGTCATAAAAAATTTGTTGATGAAAAACTGAGAAGAAATTTTGATTTTTATTTTAAGGAATTTTTGCACAGGAGTGAGTTTAGGATAGGTGTTCATGTAATAATAATGGAACTCAACTTCATGAGCAAGGTATGCAATTTTTAGTATTTCTGAGCATCTTGAAAGCAAGGTGTTCATGACAAAGCATAATATAGCGGAACACTCAATGCTTTTAGCTGAGAGGAAGTAGGATGGAGTGTGGTGTAAAAAACATCCCAAATCACAGTAGAATCAACTCCTGAGTTCCTTCCCATTAGTGTTCTAGTTTTACTGCAGCTCCAAGCCTGTAGTCTTCATAATACATAATTCTGCTTTTACACAGTACTTTTATCTAATTAACTCTCCAGCTGAAAATAAGTTACATCATAATAGAGAAAGACTGTGGAATGAAGTAATGGCTCATCAGAAATAACTGCTTAGAGAAAATTAATGTCAGTTGAATGCTGCTTGGAATCAATGTATTTTTAGTGGCTGTGTGATAATTTACATTTCTTTCTTCCTATACAAATAGTGGTGTTTCAAGGAAATCTATGCAGGTGGGTAGAAACATTTTTTTTAATATTCTTTGTCAGGTGCTGGAGACCAGGTCTGGTCTAGTCAGAGTCCTCTAGTTGTGCTACCACAGCATGGTGCCCAAACAAGTCAACCCTGAAAAGAAAAAAATGGCAAATGATTCTATCCACAGGAAGGATGGCAAATGCATCCTTAATTGAGAGATATGATGAACCTATGTCAAATGATTTCTCTGGTGTGGGGTGTTCAGTTATGAACTGATGTATTTAAGAATTGTCAGAGATAAAAAATGTACATCTATAGAAAAAAAAAATAAAAAGGCATCTTCTCCCACCCTTTTTCTCCTTAGCCTGGATGAACTTTTTAAAGAACTTCATCCGCTTTACAGCAAAAAAAAAATTTACAGCAAATAAAGTAAAAACAGAATGGAGTACCTTCTAGGTTTGGAAATGTGAAGAAAACACCATTAAAAGAAAGAGCTTTATTAATAGATGATAGAACACTAAGGAACAGAATAAAATTAACAAGATTTCCAATTCCTACAAAAGAACAAATGGATTTACAAGAGCTAAGAAAAGCTCTTCTGCTAGAAAAGGTAATGAGAAATTTATATCAGCAGTAATTTCTATACTTCTTTATAAACACAAGTTCATTTAAGAACTCAGTGTAAAAAAGGATCATCTCCCACACTCATCTCTTTATTTAACAATATTTTCTTTCTTTCTAGTGACCCTTCCTCCACCAGGGATCTCCAAAACTAAGATAGCAGCTATTTTCTAATAATCCTTCCTTTTAGCTCCATTCAATTCCAGTTCAACAGAACAGGAAACACTGGAATAAGTAAGTTAGCTGAGGTCACAATTAAGAAAATAATTAAGATAAAGATCTCAGTGTGCTTCATATGTAATCTTACTAAAGAAGAGCATATTATTCAAACAAATAATGTAAACCAGCATTCTTTTCACGTCACAGGATCCCCTTAATAAGGAATGATCTGTTATGCAGCTGATTTTTTAAAATAACTTCTCAAAACTTTAATAAGAATACTGAAATAATCTCCTGCCAACACCTCTAAAAAGTAGCCTGTTTCAGGCATATACAGCCATACTGTTAAACACCTGAGCAGTCGACATACCAATAAAGAAGGAAGCTGGCAATGCAACTTACTTATTCCAGATTAGATACTAGTACACTCCATCTATACATAAGAAAAGATTTTACTTTCTAAGAGCAGAAACTGAAAATCTTTCAGATTTCCAGATGCAAAGTCTGAAGCAAGACTTTGAATACCTGCATTGTGAAAAGTGTCTACCCAACCCCCATCACCATCATCTTCTTCTATAATTGCTTCCTGCTCATCCGAGTACTCCATCTGCTTACACCTTTTGTAACATGGGACTGCAAAAAAATAAAAAAAAAAAAAGCAGAACAAAAACACAGTCATTTCTGTACAAAACAAATTGAAGAAATTATCCTAGAAAGCCTTCTGAAATGTGGTCATCTCCCATGCATCATTATTTGAGGAATCCTATAGCTATATTTCTAATGCAAAAGCTTGACTTAAAAAAACAGTTGGTGTTATACCAATTATTTTATTTCATGCACAGTACAACACTTGCTGTGGCCTTAAACATTTATTCTTCTCTTAACCATTAGAGCCCTTTCATCCAAACTCTTACAGATTAGAGAAGAATCAACTTTTCATGTCTCTTTACACTTCCCATGCATTTGCTAACAGCTGGACACAAACTATTATCATTTTACCAAATCCATTTAACTTTAGAATTCTGCTAAAACGTTGCATTAGTTATTTATGTAATATATAAGGTATGCTTATTTACAAATTAACATACAGAAGTTTATATTATGCTAGATTTAACATGTTACTCAGAATAGCTTCAGTAATATCCATTACATAGCCAGTCAAGTAGAGTTTTCTGGCAACAGTCAAAGAAAGAATACAGTTAATTAATGAATTTAATGCTTCTTTTTTACTAATGTGAAGAAAAAAAACCCCACCCTGCTGTATTAAGTGTAGAATTCGTAAACTGCTCATAGACCTTTCTGAAAGGGAGAAGAGTATCAGGAATGTTACAGTGAAGACCTTCTAAGACTTCCAAAATGAGGTTTGGAGGTTGGCTGCTGGCCTCGCCAATAGCCCACAACTTTTAGTCAGTTGGTAAGGTCAATGTCAGCACCAGCAGGAAACATTATTTTGAAATGTGATCTAGAAGGACCACAGCAATGACAGACCTTGGAAGAGGGGGAAAAGCCAAAGCAGACTACTTGGCCATCCAGCCATCAGGACCATCTCAAGAAAGTCTGTTTAACAGTGCTGTAAGCATTTTCACATGATAGTGCACTGCAAGACTTCAAAACCCAGCAAGTGAAACCAAAGCATAAAATACAACACTGCAAAGCCAAAGCATCAAAACTGTAAGATATTTGCTTTCCCTGTCAATACAGACAATCAATAGAGCTGACAGAACAGTCAACCATGCTATCAAGCCTAAGCACACTTATATTTAAAGTTCAGCCTTACCATTTTTAGTTACCAAAAACTGTTTGTCTGTTGGCAAATATGCCTTGACTTTAAGTTCTTCTCCTGAAGCCCTGTAAAATGAAATGAAACATAGAAGTTTGAGAATTTGTTGATCTGCAAGCAAAAGAACTGTTCTATTTTCAATTTGTATCAGGAACATTTTATATACTCGAGCTGTTCTCAGAATCTGCTTATGACTTTACTCTTCCCTATACAAAGACTGTAATATAGGTATGGGATCAAAAAGGTTGGCCACCCCTAAACTATGGAGTTTTGGATAAAAATTACTTTCTGCTTCAAAAACCACCTCTGCCTGGAGACGGCCAAGCAAAAATAGGTTGACATCTAGTGAATATGAATTTTTCTAGGATCAGCAACAACATAGCTCCAAATGTTTGAAAAAAGCAACAGAAAAAGTAAGAAACAGACCTCTAGAAATACAAAATCTGCCTATTGTCACCAAAGGTTATCTTTCCTAAGCTCACATTACTTAAGCACTTGCTTTCACCTTCAGTAGTTTTTGGTTTGAAGTAAGAGTAACATTTTAAATACCCTGTTCCAAACTGCTAGCATATAGACCAGAGGCAACATCAGGCTTTCTTTGAAGGAGACAGTAAAAAGACCAGGAACAGTAAGTCAGGCACAGCAATTTTTCCTTCAGCTCTTCATAGCCCAGGATAAAGAACCTTGATTATTCAAACTGTACAGACAATGCCCTAACCCTAGCCCTAGTACAAGACACCAGTAAAGCATGCAGAAGCACCTGCCTGTCACCCTCATTTTACATGAAAGATAAGGGATTTCCAAGGACAAAGACTAAACAAGATGATCTGATGTGGGCCAACCTGAACAAATTTAATTAACAACTGCTTATTTAAAATATGCCAATTACAACTACTTCCTAAAAATGCCAGTTCCACATGGCCTTGGCTTTTTCAATCACCAAGACAAGCTCAAGGAGCCATACTGCTACAGTAGTTAAACACTGAAAGCATTCACCATATGTACACACTTATTTTCTCTAAAGCCTTAGGAAACATAAATAAAAAAAATCCCCCCAAATTCCTTGTCTCATTTACCGCTACACAGGTATTAAATGAATTCTCCCTGACTTACAAACAACTTCTTTATAAAACACAAGTTGTACTACAGGAGTCTGTGTACTATTCTGAGACACGTATATAGCTGTATCCAATGAAAACACATCATAGGGATGCCAGCTTTCTGAAATTCTTTTCATTTTACTTACCATTGCCAAGTAGGACAGTGGTGAACTAAGTGATCTCCAGCTGCAACAAACTGTTAAGGAATGTAAAAAATTACAGTACTGTTAAATATAGCATAAGGAAAAAATCTCCAGTTTTCCTCAATATTAATATTTCAGTTGCACATTCCTTAGATTAACTATGTAATTAGTACACTGGTTTATGTCAGTTTGATGCTTTCTTTCAAGTCCATTTTTCAGCTAACCATGAAAATGCAACTAAATCCACTCGACCTGAAGATAATGCATACTAACCACAACAGCAAATTCAGTTCCAAGTTTAAAAAGCTGTGGTATTACATACTAGTCTCCCAACAAGCAGAAAAGGTTTGTTAAGCCAGTAATACTGTTTAGTTTGTGATGAAGAAAATGTTTTTATTTGCCACTCTTCAAAGTTTTACAAAGATGATGAAGAGCTTAATGTAAAATAAATTAATTCTCCTCCAGTGTTCAAAATGATTTTGCAGGAAGAAGTGGGATTGACATTGTATACACTTTAAGTAATGACCTCCCCTATTATAGGTCACGACTGATGTTAACTCAATAGGATAACCAAGTACTGAGTACATTGAAAAACTTATGGATAACTTTGTTCTGAAGAAATAACTTTAAAAAATCTTCACTCTACTTGTTCTTAGAGTCAGAGATAAAAGCTTTTACAAAACCACAGCACTGTATCACAGCGATATTGTCCTGACAGACTTTTGTAAAAACTCAAGATTCACCCAGCATAGTCTAACCCACTGGGCTTCTTTTTTATACACACAAATTGAGGAAGGCAAACTTAAATTTAAGAGCAGCTATTTGTGTGGTCTTTGTTACAGTTACTTTCAAAAATGAAAAACACACCTGTTGCTACCATTGCTTTCTTGCCTGAAAATGGCAGTTATAAAAATGTTCTTCCTGGCTGACCAAAAACTGTTGTAGTATGACAAAACAGGCTCGCAGTGTGCCAGTTGTTTTCTCACCATGTCCTCCAAAGTGAGGCATATCATTGTAGTGGAAAACACCACAACCACACTGCATATGAATTAACAGATTTCATCTCTGCAAAAGTGTTTTCTTTCACTTATATTCCAACAAAATTCTCCAGGAAAACTGAAATCTTCACTTTAAAGAAAATAGTAATACCTCCCTTTATATATTATTTTACATAATAACACATGAAACTCCAGAATTATTTAAAATTCTCTGTTCAAGGAACTGGAACACTGTGGAACCAACTTTGAAATATAAGATTGAAGATGAAGTAAAAATGTAGAGTCCTCTGTGGGTCTAACAGATGCAAACCCCTAACATAATACTTGAAATGTCATCTGCATTTGCTTCAGCTTAGGCAACGTAATTAATCTAGCTGGTTTCACTTTCTACTTCTCAAGGACTAATGATATCTCATACCTGAAGCAATACTGCAAAAGGGACAAGAGATCAATGTAAGGACAACTTTCAAAAAAGATAATTATTTTTACGTTTGATTGTACTTAAATATAAAATTAAAGCAGGTGTTATCTTGCTGAGGTATTAACTAGTCAGAACTCATGAGAGGCAAGAATTTGTTGAAATTAAATCAAGTACACAGATATACATAGTAGGTGTTGAGTTTGATTAATGAGTCAGCTTAACCCTATAGCTAACTGATTCAATTTCAGATATACCACAGGAAACCCATAAATTCTATAAAATAGCGCCTCAGACTAAACTACAGTGAACCTGACGTTCATTATCCAAAAAATCTGAACTTATTCAAAGATAACATCCCAGTATCATTATAGATAACTTCAATTCTTCCTTAGCAGTAACTACTATATAGAAACCCAAATCCTCAGGTAAGAGGAAAGACTGTCAAAGGGACAATCAGCAAATCCATGCTCCAGCCCAATCTGAATTTAACAAAAACTCATCTTTCTGTACAACTGTTTTCCTTGACTACTGCTTTGAAGGCTCTAACTTTATACAGAGAATACATACTATTCACAATCTCTTACCATAACATAGTGGGGTTCTTGCTACATTCTATAGAAAGTACCTTTTCCTTCAGTACTACTGCCAAGTTTTCTCCCCTACATCAAGAAGGGATTAAGCTTTAGTAGAACATTTGTCTAGAGTTTATTTTTGTTTTATATATATATTACATAATATATTTATAATCTAAACATTCATACACACATTTCTCAGAACAGCAGAATACAATGTTGCTAAGCCTGTTTTTCTGAGCACTATTCTTCTCAATCACAGAAAGCATAAGTAGCAGAAAAATGGTAGGTACCAAGGGTAGGAAAAATACTTCTGTCCACATTAGCTATCTGAAACAGTCACCATTTGTTCCATGTTGTATTCACATTTGTGCATACTGCCTCATTCTTCTTTCATTTCTATCTAGCAGTCTTAATACAGTTTTCTTACACCTCTGTAAGACAATGTATTTTTAGAACAGAAAGCACTGTAATATGAGAAAATGCAAAAAGGGAAAGACAAAAGAGCACAGCACAATAAGTGGTTTTGCTGTTCTAGAAAAAATCCTGTTGGCTTCTCTTTGTAACAGACTCCTTACAAGACTACAACTGCTTGGCAGCAGTCCAAAATACAACCAGCCTGAAGCAGCCTATAGAGGAGGGAAAAAATAGCAATCACTGGATACCTCGTGTGGACAAACATGTAATGATTTGGGCAGAGCCTTGGAAGGAACCAAAAGTAGGATCAGCAAAGACTGTTCTCAAGATAAATGCTCCCTTTTGATTTGCTTGCAGGAAAGATCTTTGAAATCAGTGTTTTCCTGTTTTTGTCCTGAACTCCTGAAACAGAGCTGTTGACCCAGTATGAGCTCCCTTACCAGCTTTTCATGACATAATACAGGAAAAAAGCATCCTACATTCAGGTATCTAGTGTCAACTCAAGAGAATTCTGTTGATCTGCATCTCTAGTGTAAAAAGGACACTTAGACCTTCCACTTTGTGGAAACTGTTTCAAGAAGCAGTTATTAGTTGGCAAAGACAAACTGCTTGAGATGAAGACAGTAGTTTTGAGTAAAATTTATCACTACTTTCAAAATATATTTCAAAGTTTCTATATACTTACTTCTTCAGGTGTAATTACTCCAGTTTCTTTAAACTTGGACTCCTGCAATAAAGAAAATTTAGAAATTTTAAGAACTGATGGCAAATCAAAGCATCTCACTTCACTGGTGAGACAAACATGTGCTCTAGTTTTGTCTTGGTACTAGCTCTGTCCACAGATCTAGGAATTAGCTTGAGTGCAATCTCTACCAGGGCTGATGGGCAACCTATGACCATATCCTATAATGCAAGGCCCAACAAAATTACTTGTTGCAGGATGTGGGGTCCTATGGAAAAAGCTCATACATACTAAGTAATTTTTTTTTATCCGCCCAATTATATCAACAATAAAGAAAAGATCCCCAGCACTACAGGAATAGTGATAAATAAAAATAGTGATAAAGATCCCTAGTAAGAGAGAAAAAGAGTTGGAATCAGTAATTCTCAGTCAGGACTTTGGGACTGTTCTAAGCACTGAGCGGCACTGCAATGGATCAATATGAGGCTTTGCAGTTAAGATAGGTCATGAAATTAATGACCAAACCTACTTTTCTCTGTGGTAGGGAAAAGTTATGCAGAAATGCATAGTTATTGACTTTTTCTGTATCCATTTCTGTGCCTTCTTTTTGCATATTTTTATTTTCTCTTATTTTCATGTTTTTTATGGAGAATAGATGGCAAGCAGCAGCATGAATTAGTTCTGCATGAATTATGTACTTTCACATTAAAGATGGCATCTGTGAAGTTTAAGGATACAACATTTTTAGCATACTCAGAACTAGAGTATTTTGCTTCAGACTTCTCTCTCCATTTTTTTTTCTTCAGAAAAGCCTCAAGCACCAAGGAAACCTACTGCTTCTCAGGATCAGAGCTACCTTAAGAATTGCTTAAAAAAAAAAAAAAAAGCATTTCAACCATAGCATGGCTCACCTTTCAAGTTTTTTCATTATCAATTATTGAGTAACTTCAGGCAGTAAAGAACTGAAACAACTTTAATTTAGCAATCTGGATGGCTGAAAAACTGAGAATTCTCAGTAACACACTATGCAATACCACAATGGAAAGAACCTGCTGTTTAACCTCAATATGAACTCTTGGCAGTAGGCAACAGGCACAAACTGGTGTTTCTGGAATTCTTTAAAGAAAATATATAAACTATCCATCCTCTGCTCCCTGAGAGTAAACAGCTTGCTGCAGAGAGTAAATAGCATCTTGGTACATTCTGTGCTATGTGAGCTGGTGAGAGACCCATGTTTAGTTTCTTCCTGAAGCTACCAAGTTGGAGTATTTATATCAACCCCTTCTAAAAGATCCATATACATATAATATCACCTCCCACTGGTGAGAGGTTCTACTTCTGCCTCAGCCCAATGGTATATCTTTGCACAAGAACTACTTCATATTACACCAGCTGTGCAACAGCAACTGCACTATGGTAAACAAGTCAATTCACTTTTCCATGTCACAACTTTGCTGCAGCCCATCTGTGTCCTGTTGGTTGGCTGGTTCACTAACAAGGAAAGAGCGTATGATATACCACTGAGGAAAGAGTTCAATTAATGATTATTAATGAACAAGTTCAATTAATAATTAAACATCACTGTCTTCTACCCAAAGATCTAAGATGCAGAGTACAAGGCAGATAGATCACACCATAAAACCACAGGCAGAGAGGTTGTCATAAGCACTTACAGTAGAAGTACTTTTTCAAAAACAGAAGATCATGAAAATCCATAGAGAAAGAACTGCTTACAAGTTAAGCATTTACACACAGTTGGGCTTTACATTAAAAAGTATTCGCAAATGGGAGGCTGAAAATGAGATGCAGTCTAACAACTGCAGAAAAAGACCATTATTGCCTACCTGAAAAAGCAGTAGTGGGAATTATAAACAGATGTGGTGCCCATCCTTATAAGCAGACTTACAACTCAATCTTGAGAACCAAATAGCCTATTTCTACTCTTCACAGTTACTTCAGCGCACACAGCTTTGCATTAATTAATAGTACTGAAATAAGCTATGGTACATAACTTTATACCTATTCATGTAACGAAGATGTGACCGGTTTTGTACATGAACTGAAAAGGTTGCACTCTTACCCAAAATAACCATTGCAACACGTACCACAAACCAGGTTTAAGCCACTTCACTAATAATGAGCAACAAATAAGCTATTCCTCCATTAGCAGGACCAGCAACCCCCTGCTTCTGAAGGCCCTCAATTCCCAAGAGTATGCACCCAGCCCTGAGGGGATGTTAACTCGAATTCAGTTTGCCTCCATCCCGTACGCCCCGGTGCAGGAGCAGTGCCAATGGTTTAGCCGACACAAGGCTGCCGGGCACAACCTCCCCCGAGACGTGCGAGAGCACCGGGCCCTCGGAGCCCTCCGCCGGTTGCGCCACAGTTCCCCGGGCCCGAACGACAAGCTAAGTCGCAACAGCCAGGCGGCTTCTGGAAAAGCGAAGCGGCTCCCGGGGAGGCCGGGCACCCCTCACACCCCACCGAGACGCCAGGGGAAGGCCCGGCTACATAGAGCGGGTGGGCAGGGCCGCTGTACGGGTGACACCCCGGAGGGGAGGCCGGGACCCCGGCAGCTCACGGTTCCACGGCCGCCCCGGCAGCAACTCTTCAAGGAGAGCTCGCCTACACCTCCCCTCCTTTCAACCCTCCCCACTGGGACCAGCACCTTGAGCACGGGGGTGAGGTACTCGGCCACCTCCAAGGCCTTCCCCTTCACCGTGTTGATGACGTTCTGCATGCTGCTGCCGGCGGGCCCCGCCAGGAGGACAACCGCCTTCCCCGCCTCTCGCCCAACAATCCCTGCGGTGGCGGCCGCCCCGACAGCACCGCCCAAACCCCCACGCCCCGCCGGTCACATGACGCACCCACTCCCTCCCCCACCCCCTTTCCCCTCCTCTTCTCCGAGCTCTTCCCACCCCACGTCGCACATAGAGCCCGGCCCTGGCGGCGATGCGGCTGCGCGGAGAGGGGCGAAACCCTTGCCAGAGGCGGCAGCCGCTCCTCCCCGTGTGGGGAAAGGCAGGGCGAAGGGCGGGGACTCCTGCCCGTCGACGTGAGGGGCGGGACCGGACCGGACCAGCGCACGGCGCTGAGGGGGAGGAGCTCCGTTCTCCGCCATCACGTGTCCGGAGCGGCGGGGAGGGGCGGAACGGGGCCGGTTGTCAAAGAGAATGAAGGGGCGCGCATCCGCCCGCCCGCGTAGGGCGGCGGCGTGGGGAGGGCAGGCAGGGGACGCGCGTTGCCGGGCAGGAGGGCACCGCCCCGCCAGGTGAAGCCGGGGGAGCCGGGCACCGCACCGCATCTTATCGCATCTGGTTGCGGCGTGGCGGCGGGAGCTCTGTACGCGACGCCGAGGGTCTGCCCGTGCTCCCGCGGGCCTGGTGAGGGGGCCTGGTAATGGGCACCGGTGGCGCGCAGCGGGGGTGAGAAGGGAGCGCGGCGTCGCGGTCTCCCCCGGAGCCCGTGTGTCAGGTGCGCCTGGCCGCGCCGGCTGCTCACCGGCTGTCGCCGTCTCGGAGCCCGGCTCACCCCGTTCCTGGCTGCAGCCCCGCGTCGACCGGAGACAGCGACGTGGCAGGCGGCGGTCACCGGAGCTTCGGCGCTCCCGCCGCCGCGGTGAGGTGAGTGTTCCCCTCATGTCTCCGCGGAGCCGGCACTTGGGGCCCCGGCTTGAAGCCGCTCTCCCTGCAGCCCCCGGGCCCGCTCGGGGTGCAGCGCTCCGGCAGGGCCCTCTGGGGTGGGACAGTGCGAGCCGTTGCGGCCGTTAACGGCTGTCGCGTCTCTTAAGGGACATCCCGCCGGCAGCCGGCACCCAGGGGCTCCCTCCCGCTTCTCCCCCGACACCGGGACTGGCGCTGGGCGTCTGCCAAGCCGGCGATTCAGACCCGGGTTAACGGGGAGACCGGGTAAGGGCAGCGCTGGAGATGGAGAGCAAGGGTACGGTCAGGATCTGTCTCCAAAAATCCGTGTTCCTCCTCCGCCTCCTGGGCACCATCTGGTCCCCTGTAAGCCCCAGGTCATCTCTGCGGTGTTGTTCTGGCTCCACAGCTGTAAAACTTCTCTTTGCTGGACTTGGGGACGAGGATGCATTTAAAAAATGTTAAAGAAAAAAAAGGATGTAATATATTTTACCTTTTTAGTTAATCAGTATTCCATAGGTGCACTGTTCTGATAAACTTGTCTCTCTTTGTGCCACCTTCTAACTTTGTGTATACATTGTTTGCCCCTCCACCCCCTTTTCTGATTCTCATAGCATATCCCCTTCCTCTTAACTGTTTTTTTAATGAGATTACTGCAGAATGAAATAATTGCTTGCGAGGTAAGCAATAAGATAACACAAATCAATAAAATATGCACATTTCACCTTGTTTAACCAGTTTATGGAAGTACTATTTATAGTGTGTTTTCATTCTGTCGTCCAAAGGGCATTGCCGACGAGACAGCAGAATGGAGAGCAAATGCTGTAGGCGATTTGTGATTTGCTCCAAGACAACAGTCTATACATTTCTTCTTGGTGGAGTGTTTATTGCATTGGGCTCAAGTCGAATCCTCCTGATGAAGTATTCTGCCAATGAAGGTGCTGTTGGACAATAAGTATAATGTATCTCAAATAAGAGAGAGTTGACTTTTGGGGTAAAACATATACCCAGAAGTGTGATTCTTCACCCGCAGAGTTCTTAGCATAAACATTCTATTTTATAAACAACGACATGTATTTCTGCACTAGAAAAATTTTCAATAAGTCACTGGCTTAGCATAAAGTAGGAACTTGGGTTGCAAGGTATATGATCTACATGGAGATTCACCTGTAAAAGGTGAGACAGTGAATTTAGCTGATTTTCAAAGACTGAATACTTGTGTAAGCACTAGTGCTGGTACATATCTTGACTGAAAAAATTGTCTCTCAACAGGCTTAGGAGAAAAGTGGTATCTTATGCTTTAACTGGCTAGTATTACTGCTTCTTTTGCCACCATACTAGCAAAATATGAAGACAAAATATGTGGTCTAGAAGAAGGTCATGTCATTCTGGGAGTCATTTTTTGTGACAGGAAAGAACAGCATATTGCTGTTTGTGGAAAAAATTCCCATTTTTAATTTTTTTTAAAAGAATGATGTTCTTGAGTTCTTCCCGAAAGTTTTGCTGTTAACTGGGACCAAATGAAGAAAGATTACAACCCAGAAAGGAGGCCATTCAGGAAGTTTTACATCATAAAAATAGGAATGTTTATAATGAAAGTGCTGGCATAACCATTTGCATTTATGGAAAGTGGATAAAATTCTGACTGGAGGGGTTAAAATAGTTTGTTTGCATGAGTTATGAATACAAGGGCCAGAATCTGATTTGTACCCTCTTTTGATCTGCTGAATCCCACAGATAACAAATATGATTACCTTCCTACAACAGTGAATATATGTTCTGAAGTAGTAAAACTTGTCCTGTGTTTAATACTGGCACTATGGGTTAAGAAAAAAGGTGAGTACCTATGTTTAAAATAACTAAAATGTGTTAACTTTCTAAGATTTGCTGTATTTAAAATCCCTTTTTTCTTGTTCTTTTTAAAAGAATGGGAGTAATGTTTAGTAGTATTAGTAGTTTTCCCCCCTCTTTTTTTTTCCCCAGATGTCTGAGTTTTGCTGAAGTAATGTATTGGTGGCTCAGAAGAGGATTAGATAACATTGTGTGGTCTGAAATCTGTGCTAACAAAGTACTTTTGTTATCAGCTGTAGAGGAGTCTAAGGTTTATCACAGTCTTCTTCCTCAAGTGTGTGTCCTGAATACCTAAGTAAATGTCATTCTTTATGTGTTGTCCTTTATTTCTTCCTTCTTTATTTCTTCCCTCTTTATTTCTTCCCTCTTTATTTCTTCCCTCTTTATTTCTTCCCTCTTTATTTCTTCCCTCTTTATTTCTTCCCTCTTTATTTCTTCCCTCTTTATTTCTTCCCTCTTTATTTCTTCCCTCTTTATTTCTTCCCTCTTTATTTCTTCCCTCTTTATTTCTTCCCTCTTTATTTCTTCCCTCTTTATTTCTTCCCTCTTTATTTCTTCCCTCTTTATTTCTTCCCTCTTTATTTCTTCCCTCTTTATTTCTTCCCTCTTTATTTCTTCCCTCTTTATTTCTTCCCTCTTTATTTCTTCCCTCTTTATTTCTTCCCTCTTTCCTTCTATCTGGATCCCCAGAGGTATTTAAAAGATGTGTAGATGTGCTAAGGATGTGATGGACTTAGCAGTGCCAGGTTAATGATTGGACTTGATCTTAAGAGGTCCTTTCAAACCATTGCAATTCTATGATTCCATGTGCTACAGAAACTGAGTTCTGATAATTGAATTTTTGCTTCCAGTGAACAAATAGTCTGATGGAGGTAAAAGGTTCCTTGATGTTTTCTCTGCTGAAGCTAGGAGGTGAATGCTTGTAGAAACAGGATTGCTGCTCTAGCTGTGTGTTCTGCTCTGGATCTGTCCTCTATGTTGCCAGAGAGCTATTGTACCTGTGGTTTTTTTCATTCCAGCTGTGTTCCTGAAAACAGAAGAGTGGTCCCTTTTCTAAGGGATTGGGTTTTTGATAATGAGGAAGATGTCTTTCTTATTAATTTGTTTTTCTTTCAGAGGGTTGTTTGGATCATCCCTTTGAATGTCTGTCCTGGAAGAATTTTTGTAATTCCATGAAATGGTCAATTCCTGCCTTTCTTTACTTTTTGGATAACTTGATTGTCTTCTACGTACTGTCCTATCTCCAGCCAGTAAGTACATATACTGAATAAATTATCTTCCAATGTCTTACTGGTAGGTAACATTGCTCATGGACTATACAGTTGTAACACTGGCAAGGCAAAATTCGCAGGTAAAAGAAGGAACTATTATATGCTCAGTCAGACCTTCCCACTCTCTTGCCCACTGGTCAGTGTTGTACAGCTCTCAGAAGAGGAGAGTTCTCTGTGTATTTTCTTCATCCAAAGTGATTTAGAACCAGGCTGAACTGCTTAAGTACTAAGCAGCTTTTTGGTGCTTTTCTACCTCTGGTTTCTTTAAGTGTATTTCTCTTTCAGTGTATTTGCTCATCTTGGTAGTATTTGAGCTGCCCTTCTTTGTGCAGCTTCTACCACATTATGTATGTGACTTCCCATGATGCCTTGTTTTCTTTCCTCACTCTCCAAAGAAAAGTGAGTAAATGTAATCCCACAAAGGGAGTAAGTGTTAATAGAAACAGAGTGGGGAGGAAGAAAACTGTTTGACTTAATTTTTGTATTTGTTTATTAGTTATGCTTAAGCACAGAATTTAGTTGGTACTTTTTTCTAGCTATATTCAGCCTTTTGGATGAATCTACATATGCTCCGGAAGTAGTACAGGTTTTATGCTTTCTCTTCTTTTTGTACCATGACACTTTTTTGTTTGAGAACCTATGTTTGAAGCTAGATGGAAATAAATGGCTAGTGCTTGCTTTAAAATATAGTGACTCCTCCTGTTTGACATTAAGTTCAAATGTTTCTGTTCCTCCTCTTTAGAAATTTCTCTTTAGAAATTTCTCTTTAGAAATTTCTCTTTAGAAATTTCTCTTTAAAAATCTCTCTTTAAAAATCTCTCTTTAAAAATCTCTCTTTAAAAATCTCTCTTTAAAAATCTCTCTTTAAAAATTTCTCTTTAAAAATTTCTCTTTAAAAATTTCTCTTTAAAAATTTCTCTTTAAAAATTTCTCTTTAAAAATGTACACCCTTTTAGGTGTACATTTCTGTCAGGGAAAGATCAGAGTTTAGAATGGGACTAGTCTAGAAAAAACTAATTAAAATCAAGAGTCTGGTATCTTAATATAACATACACAGGTGTTTGGTTTCTCATTTGTCACGTGTAGGCATTTTGGTGTGTGTTGGGGTTTTATGTTTGGGTTTTTTTGTGCTTTTTTGTTTTGTTCTTACTTTAGGAAGGAAATTCGGCAACAATTCAGCTATTATGCAAAGCCTGATGTTTAGAAGGTTACACAAACACTACTGCTTTCCTAAGTAATTTTAGTTGCGTCAGTTAAGGTCATCTTTTGTGAAATGCACAGCTTTTATATTCTGCACACACATGCCTTTTCTCTCTCCTTTCAGAATATGTGCTCTAAGATTCCTCTTTTTTAGAACTCTTAGCATCTTATACCTTTGTTTATATTTTCTGAGAGTTAGCAGAGATTGTAGCATTTGGGAAATGAGATTAGAAAAGATAACT
The DNA here is from genome assembly GCA_023637945.1 of Phaethornis superciliosus. Taxonomy (NCBI): domain Eukaryota; kingdom Metazoa; phylum Chordata; class Aves; order Apodiformes; family Trochilidae; genus Phaethornis; species Phaethornis superciliosus. The sequence continues at coordinate 84,651,731 of JAJQWJ010000001.1, read as the reverse complement.
GAATACCTGTAACACAGAATACCTTGACAGTGTATCAGACTGTGAAAGTGATCTCACTCTGAGGCTGAATTGGACAAAAGAGTTCAGATGCCTGGACTTTTGTATATGTACTGACTACATAGGGCAGTCTTGAATAAAACACATTTGGGAAACACCCTCACCCACCAAAAAAAAATCTTTCTGGTGCAGGTAGATTCTGAGCAATAATGATAACTGCAGTGCCTAAAAGAGCCTCTTCTTGGTCCAGAGTTCCAGGGTAGAGTGTCTGTTAGAGCTGAAAAAGACAATCTGTGTCACAAGAACTTTTCAGCTTGGGATCATGGCTGTGGATTTTTGCACTGTCATTATTAAACAGCTATTGCAAAATGAAACAGGAGCTTTGCAGTTGTCTTCATCTGTACTTTGAAATAGGTGAATTTTCTTCTTGTACAGTTGCAGTCTTGAAAATTTATACTGAGCACCATATTAGCTTTGAGAAATGATACAGCAAATGCACTTGACTTGCAGTAAGTTTATTTTCTTCAAGTGCCTTGTTCAAGTCTGGGATTTCATGAATGCTACAAGCTGGTTCTGCAGCAAGAAGCAGCCTCACCTTCCCTTATTTTTTTATTTGCATTTTGAAGTAACTTCCTCCTTTGTACTGGCACAGCTGATTTTGCAGCTGACTGGTCAGCCTGGTGGGCAAACTGGTCTGACAGAAAACTAAACAGTTCTTTTTTTCATTAAGTTTTTCACTGGGTTGTTTCACACACGTCTTTGTTTCAGTAAAGAGAGGAACTTAAAATATGGCAGTGGAACTTAGGTGCTGTTTATTGATTGAGATTTTGAAATAGGACTTGGGTGTCATTTTACAGTTGTGCTATCCTGCCACTTGGGTAAGGAAAAAAGTTCAGTCCCTGGACAATGCTTTTTGCAGAAAGGTGGATGCTTGAAGTCAGTGGACTTTTTTTTGTCCACATCATGTCTAGAGTAAAACTTTGTTCCCTTTCTTCTCTTTCTAGGCAATGGCTGTGCTCTTCTCAAATTTTGTCATTATAACAACAGCTCTTCTCTTCAGAATAGTGCTAAAGTAAGTACTATTTATTAAAGTAAATCAAAATTATTACCTTCCTAGCCTTGAAGAAGTTAAACATAATTTTTTCTCTTTGCCTAAAGGGAAGAGTGTATCTGCTCTTTTGTAGCTATACCACCTTTGGAAAGGTGACTTGTTTTTCAGTGTCTGAAGTTGTATGAAATAATAGCTTATTAGGAATTCCTACATATCTCTACACATTTGGTCAACTCTAATAGGAAACAAGTGAAATCATGATAATATAGAATCACAGAATCATTAAGGTTGGAAAAGACCTCTAAGATCATCAAGTCCAACCATCAACCCAACACCACCATGCCAACTAAACCATGTCTCTTAAGTGCCATGTCTACAGAATTTTTTAACACCTCCAGGGATGGTGACTCCACCACTTCCCTGGGCTATATGTTCCAATGCCTGACTACTCTTCCAGTACAGAAATTTTTCCTAATGCCCAATATAATAGTTGTTTGATTGTCAGAATTAAAGTTTGTGTACTTTCATTTGTACATCAAATCTCATATTTCATGATCAGCAGTGCTTCTGTGCAGTCTTTCCAGTGTGTTGTAATGCTTAATTAATTGTAAATGTAGTATAACAAGAGAGGGTGACATATGTAAGAGTGAAAGATAGGATTTGGCTTTGGTAATATTGTACCAGTCCTGAAGTGTCTCTGGTCAGTCTGTTTTAAAAAGTAGTTATATGTCCCATCTTCATTATTCATGTGACAAAAGTCAGACTCTCTGTCCTATGTGTTCTACTTTGTACTATTTGTGCTCTTTATGATCTTTAGATTCATAAAATATTGATAAGGAAATGGATGTTAACTTCACACTCTGCTCAGAAAGTCAGTTGTGTAGAACATGAAGCTATGATGCCTTTTCTACAGGTGCTAATACACAACAAAGTGGCTGATATTCTGACTTGAAGTGCTTTTTCTCACTTTTTCAGTTCTTTTGTCTGTTGTGATGTCACAGCTTACTTCCAGTCTCATTTCCTCAAGATAACGAGTTTTTCTTGAGTCAAAAAACCCAATATAAATAGTCTTAAATTAACATTCATTGATTTATATGTTTCATCATCACAAAATACTTGAAAAGGGCACAAAATCATAGGAGAAAAAGGAAATTTAATGGATGCTCACCATAGAAAGAGAGCAATTATTTGAACATGGTATCTTTTTATCCCTCAGTCCTATATTCCCATGGAGACAGCAGGTACTTGTAAGTTGCTAGGCAGTCAAAATCTAGAATTAAGATGATCTTGAAAGACTTTCTTTCCATTATCTCTCTAGAATATTGCATTTTGTATTTCTGTGACTTCCAGACTGTCCCCATCCCCCCTTCTACAGAAAAGCATATTGAGTTTTGGTATTTTACCATCAATTCTGAAAAGCCAAGATTATTTTTTTTTTCACTTGTCTCTGTCACCTTATCTGTGGCTTGGTGTCTTTTATGTGTTTTATAGAGCTTGTTCTGCTGTCATTTAATTTGTGCCACTGTGTTTCTGAAGTTGGTGGATTTTTTTTTTTTTTTTTGTCTGCTTTTAGGAGAAAACTCTCTTGGGTACAATGGGCATCTCTGGTGATTTTATTCCTGTCCATCGTTGCCCTGACTCTAGGAACTGGAGGCCATCAGCAAAGCTTGGCTGCACATGGATTTCATCACAGTCTGTTTTTCAGTCCATCTAACCACTGCCTTCTCTATACTGGACCTGAGGTAGCACCAAGTTTCCTTCCTAGGTTCCAGTGGAATGTCACCAGTACCATGGCAGGAGCATTGAAACCTCTCCGCCTCAGCCTGGGCCATCTGCTTATTCTGGTGCAGTGTTTCATTTCTGCCCTTGCTAACATCTACAATGAAAAGATCTTGAAAGATGGAGATCAGCTTGCTGAAAGCATCTTCACACAGAACAGCAAACTCTATGCCTTTGGTGTGTTGTTCAATGGGCTTATGCTGGGGCTGCAGACTAAGGACCGGAGGCAGATAGGGAATTGTGGCTTCTTCTATGGGCACAACGTCTTCTCGGTGACTCTTATATTTGTCACAGCTTTCCTGGGTCTGTCTGTAGCCTTTATCTTGAAGTTCCGAGACAATATGTTCCATGTTATGACTGCTCAGATCACCACTGTCATCATCACCGGTGTCTCTTTTGTCATCTTTGACTTCAGACCTTCTCTAGAGTTCTTTCTGGAAGCTCCCGTAGTGCTTCTCTCAATATTCATCTATAATGCCAGTAAACCAAGAGGCCTGGAATATGTCATTCTGCGGGAAAGGGGCAAACTTGTCAAAGGAGATGCGTGGGAAAGGTCAAGTGGGGTAAGGCTTTTCAAAAGTATTTGTCTTCTCTGGTTTCTCTTTTGTTTCACCTCTGTTTATACTATGGAACATTTGGGAGACTAATTTTTAATGTGATTGGATTCATCCATTGACTCAGAACACCAGACCTCCTCAGTATTTCTTAAAATCTTTTAAACTGATTGAGTATTGCTTTGTATATTCCACTTTTTCAGTTCATGAAGCCTATGTAAGCATTCTTTCCTGCTGTGACTATAGATACTCCTGTGAACAACTTCAGCTTTGTACAAATCATCTCTTGCAGCCTTTATAACCAAAGTCTTTTCCTGGTCCTGGGCATCCAGAATTTTGAATTGGTGCCTGGGAAATAGTGGTACTTAAGTAGAACTGATAAATCTGTGTAGCTAAGGCCACATCCTGAAGAAGTTATTTTGATGCTGAGATTCTTTCTACCTTAACAGTCAAAAGATATACCAGGAGGACAAAAAGTAGTGTTTAAATACAGAGCTTTAAAACATTTTTTTATTGATGTACATTTCCTCCAGACCCGCTAGTGTGTTTTGTCCAAATTTGAGAAGTTATTTAGTTAACTAGAACGTGGGAGGGGGAGGCTTGCTCTTGGATTCAATGGAGCTGAGCTGTCAGTCTGAAGGGGAGGTGTCAATGTCTGTACTTAGTGTGTACGTGTGCAGAAGTGTTCTGTAATACACGTTGTAACCAGCAGAGAGTGCTGTCTCCATGGAATGCTAAGAAACATTTAACTTGAGGGCCTTTCCAGAAATTCCACATGATGCTTTCTAAGGTTGTTATTTAACAAGCAGTACATAAGACAACATCATGAAATTCTTTACTGTGAGGGTGTTGAGACACTGGAACAGGTTTCCCATGGAAGTTGTGGATGCCTTCTTGCTGGAAGTATTGAAAGCCAGGTTAGATGGTGCTTTGAGCAACCTGGTGTAGTGAGAGGAGTCCCTGCTCATTACAGGGGAGTTGCAACTACATAATCTTTATGGTCCATTCCAGTCCAAACCAAACCATTCTATGATGTTTCTATGATATTTCGTATACTGGCATTACCTATATTAGCACTTAAAATTGAGCAGCTGTAGTAAAAACAAATCACTATTTGAGCAGGCTTCCTGATGGAGGAATAGGCTACAAGCTGTTTTAGAGACTAAAAAGTGTTAAAGATATCAGGGATGTTTTTTATGAGTATGTATGTCCTAGAGCAAGATTATAGTGCACTGATAAGAGATTTAAATTACTGGGTCTTAATTTCTTCAAAATTGATTTAACTCTTTTTTGTTTGTTTGTTTAGTTTTTAAATCAGTAACAATATAACTTCTGTGCTCACATTATTCTCTTCTGGTTCCTGTAGGATGGAGAAGAATTTGAGAGACTGAACAAACCAAGCAGTGACATTGATACAGATGAAGATTCCCTCTAGCATAAAGATGGCTTGGAAAGTGCTATTATTCATAGTGAGGGAACATTAATGTTTTATTAACATAGAGAAGGGTTATTTTTCCCCACTTGCAGAGCAACTGAGATTATTTTGAGTCTGAATGTCAGAGGTGGATAAGGAAAAAATTCAAGTCGTGTGGAGAGTTGTGTTCTCTCTTCCTATCCCTCTAAATCAGGAGTTCAAAATCTGCTGAAAGAAATTTGTAACTGATGCAAACAAGAAGACACATGGACCCTGGACTCAATGGTCTGAGTGCTGTGTCCTGAGTCACTGTAACTTCCTGTATGAATTCCTTGGTTAACAAAGCAGGGATAAAACTGTTCTCCACCTTGCAGAAGTGATATGAATGTTGTTTCATGTTTTTGCTGAATCTTCCAATGTACAAAAACTTCAGAAACTTTTATTTTCCGGACTTAAGATGTTACTAATACCTCATAAATAATGAGGCATATTGACAGTTTTATTTTGCTCTGGCAGTTCACATTAACATATCCCTGTCTGAGTAAAAGACTTTCTCTAAACCAACCTCATCAAACTTTCACTTGAGAATGAATAGTAGATCAAATAACTTGAGTTAAGGATATGTTGATCCTTCAAACAGGCAAATCTCTAGAGTGTGATTTGAGTTTGAATGGTCTTAATTTCTGTCTTCATTCCTGTTTTTACATCAGTATAACTCTGTTCTGACTCCTGTGGAGTCTTTTCTGTCTGATTTTCTCTGATGTGACTGAGAGCATAATAGACTTCACTGAATTCAGCTACCAGTTCTTACATTTTCAGTGTCAGAATGTTGTGTGCCTGCCTCCCAATGTCTGGGGAAATGGAAATATGGAATGCCTTTGTAGCAGATAGTGAATATTACATTCAATTTATGTGGCCTGACTTTGAAAGAGTTTGAATAAAACATGTGGCCTGACTTTGAAAGAGCTTGAATAAAACATAAATGTCTTATACGGTATGGATTCATCGTAGGGTCATTTTTGCATTTAAAAACACTGTGTAGAGGCTTAGTTTGCACTGAGGCCACTATCTGAAAACAAATATTATGTAGCTACAGTGCTACCTTTCAACATTTGGAGCACCAAGCAAGAGAGTGCAGGTGGTTTTATTATTTGGCGTTGCTTCACCCTGACAGACTGTTAAGGTCTTGCATTCATTTTGTAGAGGAGGAAATTCTGCAGAATGCCAGGCATAGTGATCTCAGAATCACTATTGATGCTGGGTTGTATTTAGAGTGAGATGAAAAATAGGTTCCAAATAATTGAGAGAATTTCAAAAGGGAGAAGGGAATGGGGGTGCAGATAAGAAATTGTTGGTATGTTCCTGAAGCCTCTTCTCTCAGAACAGTGTAGAAAATTTATTTGTTTATAATTTCCTCCCTTCACGCATGCATCTTTCATACTTGAAAGACACTGTCAAAAGAATTCTTAAGAAGATAAGCAATGAATTCAGTGTCAAAGCCTCATACCACAGCATATAGTAATCAGTTAGTGATGCATTTCTCTGTTAACTGAAGACAGTTCTGCCTTTGTTCCCCTCTCCTGTCCCCTTTCCAGGCTCTGTGTATAACTGTGTATAACAGCTTATTTATGTATACTGTATTGATGGCTCATTGCTATATTAATTAACATGTCTTCTGTCACTGATCCATCAAGAGGAGCAGCTTGTTTCCATTTGTAGCCAATGACTGCCAAGTTATAAACTATGAATCTAATGTTATTCTCGTTTCTTTTTTATCTGGGAGTGTTAACTTTTTCTAGTGTGTATAAAGAATAACTATGCAAAGTGATATTACTGTTGTAGTTGAAAATTCTTTTATAGCTGGTATTATTGTGCACATGGAGTAGACTATTTCAGCAGAAGTAATACTATTTGTTTGAATTTGTACAAAAATAGTAAGAGAATATTTCAGTGTAAATTACTGAAACTAGGTTTTCATTGCTTTATGATGCCCTAATTAGGGAAATGAAACTTGACTGCTCAAAAAAACCCAAACTCAAACTGGCAAAGATTTAGTTGCAGTAAGAAATTTTTTCCCATTACATACAGCTTTGCAATAAATGCCTGCCTGAGCTCATTGACTTTTTCAATCATAGCTACCCAATTCAGCAGTTTTTTCCAAGAAGTGTGAAAGTACTGATAGCTTTGGATTGCTTTGCATTTATATGGACAGTAGCTTTTTACTTTTTTACCTTTTTCCAGAGAGCTTTGCCTTGTGTTAAGTCAGAACACAGAAATCAGTCTCATACCTCTAATGACAGAACATCAAATCAAAGATTAACATCTTAAAATCTCTTGTCATTCTTAATGGTCTTTCCCTCTATAAGTTTCACCAATGCTACCATGCTTGACTTATTTGCCAGTCTTAGATTGTGCAAAGATTTCACGTATATAACTGCTGATCCAACTGTTTGCTTGCACTATATAGAATTAGTCCTGTCTAACATGTGGAAAGCTTTCTGTTTTCTTCAGGCTGGAGGTTTCAGTGAGATTCTTTTGGTTTGGCCAGGCAGGCATCTTTTAATAATGGAGGAGAACTGTATACTTGCTTAGCAGCAACAGAAATGTTAACTTCTGTCTGAAAATAGATAAGGAACTTAGCAATAAAAAAGAGTGTAAAATAGCCTGAAAGTATAACCATGCAATTCTGTGCATCTGTACTATCTATGGCAATAGTTGAATTTAGCATATACATGTGTTTTTTTGGAACAAGTGACTGCAGATGCTTGTCAGCTGGAGGGCAGGCCTGGTTAGCAAGGGGTAGCTGTTCTATGCAGTTACATTTTTCAAATATATCATGTAAATCCCACTTGATTATGTATTTCCACTGGGTAGTTATTGACCCACTGCATGTTGGAAAGCTTACTGTTTTTCTCCTCAAGTGACAATAGGGAAATTTATGAGGAGATTTTTGAGAGCAGCATTAGTTTGGTGTATGGTCTATAACGAAGACATTGGGTGGAGAGCTCTTTCTTGTCTGTGATTTAAAGCCCAAATTCACAAATGTTTGAACTTAACTGCTGATAAGAATGATATGTTTCTCCCTTCAGGTTTGAGGAAGTAGTTCACAAAACATCCCAGGAAGAGATATGTTCATGTTTCTAGTGTTTTTAACAACCAATTAAAGCAATAACTATTTTGGTTAATTTTAGCTACTTTTTAAATGTAACAACTGAGTGATGGTGCTTAAGACATTCTGTGGATGAAAACAGTCATCTTGGAGCTGAATCAAATCCCATAAATATGTGTAAGAAAAAAGGTGGTCTTTATCATGTGAAGTCTTTCCACAAAGGGCTGTGGAAGTAGGATCTTATTCTCAATAAGTCTGTCCTCAGAGTGATGCTGTAGGGATGGATCTAGTGCTTTAGATTTGATTTGTGTTTTAATTTGGAGTATTGTAGCTCCTGAGTGCTTATTGTCTTCAAGACAACTGTATGTGGTTGAGAAGATTTTTTTGTCTTGTTCCTTCAGGCTTTGTTTTTAGTTTTCCACAGGGAGAGGGCAAGTTGCAAAATGGGGCTTTTAAGTAATTTCTGAAAGTTTTTGTTTTTAATTTTGAAACCAGTTTGTAATGGAAGCAGGAATCAGCACCAGAATGTAGAACAATACTGAGTATTACTCAAATTCAGTATTTATCTGTGGAATTTTGGTTAAGAACCCATCCCAACCTTATAAATGGAGAACATGTTTGGAGTTGTCTTTTTAATGCAACTCTCACAGAATGCCTAGGCTGGGTTTGGTATTTGTACAACTCAATTTTGAATTTTGGAGAGAAGGGGAAGAAAAAGGCAGTTTGGATCATGTGTTGCACTCTCTTTTGCAAGCTGTCTCCTCCTCTCTCCTGGTTAGCACGGGACATTTAGTTTTCATGATTTGTAATACGGGTTTAAAAATGCTTTCCTTTGAAGATTTTACATGAAGATCAAGGTTACAGAAAAGTTGAAAAGAACACCTGAAATAAAACACCCTATAGGTGTTTCTCTTTGTTTACAGGAGGTGGCTGTAAGACATCTGGTATACTTTCCTCTGCTTTTGCTTTAGGCAAAGAAAGTTAGGCAGCTGACCTTATTACCTTAATAAAGTGATGCAGTTAGCACTTGTTTTCTAAAACAGCTATGGGACCTCCCTTTTTCTTCTGGAAACCTTTTAGTTCTGTGAATCTTTTTTTTATAGCTCCTCTTTGGGTTTTTTGTTTGTTTGTTTGTATTTGTGGGGGGTTGTTTTGTTTGTTGTTGGTTTTGTTTGTTTGTGGGGTTTTTTTTTGGGGGTGGTGGTGGTGGTGCCTCTTTTGTTTTTTTAATTTATCTGACCACCGCTTTTAGCTGCAGAATTGCTGTGGATAAGGGAGAGCTTGGAAGCTCTCTGCAGGCAGCAATCCTCTAAGTAAGGTTCTGTCCAAAGCCAAGCTAAGTTTCCCCACTTAGCTCCAGTCACCCGAGAGAGGGAAGTTGGAAGCTGTACTCTGTGCTGAGTGGTACAGAGGGCAGCCTGCCCCAGAGAGTGGCCAGGCTTGTAAAGCTAAGGAAGAACTGGCCAGGACCTGTGACCTCTCCACATCTGTTTGTCTTTCTGACATTCAGAAAGGCAAGCAAAGGCAACCTTTTATGAATAAGTTTCTAAAGAAAGCATCTGGCTTTGGATGACCTTGTTGCTTTGCCCAGTTCTGGTTTTGTCCAGGGAAAAAAAAAAAAAAGCATCAGCAAAATGCTAAAACTCAACCAATAGGGGATGCTCTGACTGAGATTAGAGCTGTAGCTCTCCCTAATCCTGTGCTACTGTTGTGATGGCAAAATGTAGTAAGAGCACCAAGCCGCATGTGTCTCTACATTGTATGTGCACCCGTGTTGAAGACTGTAAAAAGAAATGTGGCTGACAACATTAGAAGTGACTGCTGTACCACTGTGAAGGCTTGTATGATACCTTCAGGATATTCCTGAATCTTCTGAGTCTTCCATGTTTAGTAATTTAATCCAAACGGTGTTGAAAGCACGGCTGTGCATGCAATTCCTGCCATGGATTTCAGTAGGAGTGGGTTGGTACAACAGATCCAATGCCCAAAGTCACGAGTGAGAAGGGAGAAGAGATTTCAGAAAATGGGGCAGAAATGGAGCTGGTTTAGTAACATATCAAGTTATTCCCAAGGAGTTTTACAAACAGTTAGTCTAGTTTTTCTTTTTCCATGAGAGAGGGTATGAGAAGAAGAGGTAGAGGGATATTTGAAATTTAGAGCAATAGTTTAATTAATTAAAAACATTATGATAGGAGCTAGTTACAACTCATTTAAAATATAAGTGAATGAAAATTTTTCCTTTTTTTTTTTTTTTTTTTTTTTTTGTTTAAATTAAAATAATGCTTTTCCATTTCCTGTATTTCAGACAATGCTAACTATGCTTGTGTTTCCACTTAGCTATCATTGACTTGGATTTAGCTGTCAGCTGGATAGCCCAATGAGAACCAGGATCTCAATTAGAAGAATAAATGGCCATGCAGGAAGCTTTGAAATTAAGAACTTTACATTGCATTATATTGGAACAAATCCTTCTATAGGCATAAGGACTTATTGATAATCAGCTAATTACAGTGTTAATGCACTGTAGAGGAGATGCTGTCATTTTAGACAAGGCACTTCAAAAAGATTTTATTATTATTATTATTTCTGTTATTATTAAAGAGCCTGCCCCATGCTTCATTCTTAAATTTTCCTTTTCTGGGAGAGTCCTGAAGTGTGATTATTTGCTTATATTCATGAGCACAATGAAAATTCCCACTTTCCAATAAATATACCTTTTTTTTTTTTTTTTTTTTTTTTTTTTTTTTTGTCCCTCTTAGAAAAAAGAAATACTTAAAAGCACATTTCAATATCTGTTGGACAGTTTCTGTGCTGCCCTATGGTAGTATCCGTGGACTAGGGCTGTGGGGTTTTTTTGTTTGTTTGTTTGGTCTTAATACAAACAGCACCTGCTGAATGCCCTTTGTTTATAAAGGCTTGAAAATATAAAGGAGTCTTTATTGTTTAAAGCTTCAATAGTACTGGTTTGAATTGCTTCACCGTAAAGGCTTCTGCATTTTTGAGAAGGCAAATGACCAAAGTCCCTTGACTGAAGACTGGAAGAAGGAGGCATGGATACCTAGGTGGCCTGGGAAGGCTTTCCATAGCTGGCCACATGTTGCTTGGATAACTATTAGAAGACAGACACAAGGCAGTCAGAGACTAAGATGCTCTTTTCAGTATGGATATCCATGGTGGTAACTTCCGTGGTGACGGTAGTCATCTTGGTAACCTTCCTGGTATCCTTGGTGATAGCTATGGTAACCATACCCACCATACTCATCATCGGGGCACTGCATGCCGAGCGACTGCTGAATCGTCATTTCCTGTCGCCGAAGCTGCATGGAATCAATCAGATCATACACAATGGCCATAGACCACATTGGAGAAGGATACCAGGATTTGACGTTTCCATCTTTCCCAACTAGAAGCATGGAGAAATATTCTGGGCTAATTTGGAAATAATTTCTAATGTCTTTCACCAAATTAGCAGGGATATCTTCTCGGTCTACAGTAGAGCTTCCTAGAAAGTGATCACATAAAACCAGCATTGATATTTTGGTTAAGCAGTGATGATGGCTTGTAGGTAAGCAAGTTAGCAAAATGAGATAGGGTACAGTCCGGTAGTTGGCAATGCAAGATTCCTGCCATTTACAAACTCAGGATTTCCTGGTTATGAAATGAAACTGATTCACTGTGATCAAAAGATGTATTTTTTAACAGTTTTGTTAGGTTTAGTAAACTTGTCTGTATTATCTAGGCTGAAGCTACTAGAGTATGGCACTAGTATGACTTTTTTGTCACCTATCAAATGCACATTCTTGGCTTCTATATAGATTGTGTCACTGTTACAATGCAGAAGGCATATGAGAAGAACAGTTGCAGTGAAAGAAATCACTGGAATTGAAATTAATTCATTGGAAACAGGGCAAATAAAAGGTACCTTGGAGATCTGTAGAGGTTCTCACAGGAGGACACGTACTAGAACACAGTGGTTTTAAACTGGAAGAGGGTAGATTTAGACTGGACATTAGGAAGAAATTCTTTAGTGTGAGAGTTGTGAGACACTGGCACAGGTTGCCCAGGGAGGCTGTGGATGCCCCATCCCTGGAAGTGTTCAAGGCCAGGTTGGATGGGGCTTTGAGCAACCTGGTTAAGTGGAACGTGTCCCTGCCCATCACAGAAGTGTTGGCACTAGGTGAGCTTTAAAGGGTTCTTTCCAGCCCAAGCAATTATATGAAGATGAATGAGGGACCCATATAGGAGCAGCTGCTGGGTCTGTGTTCTATTAGCTCTGCAACTCTTGAGCATGTAAGACTTGGGCATCCCTTTTGTTTGACAGCAAGTCCTAAAGAGGAGTGTACTTGGGACTCTATGTTTAGGTGGGAGATAAAGATGTGAGATGACTTGTGGGTGATGCTTGGGCTTTTCTGTCCTTAAACAAGTTATATATGTTTAGCACAGGAACACTTATAAGAAAACTTACGGTTTAACTTTGGTGTCTTCTTGTTTCTTAAAAGAAACAAAACTAAAGAGAAAAATACAGGGATATCCATTCCTCTAAAAGAAACTACAGCAAAGAAACACTCAGCACTGTGCAATGCCCTTGGTGGGTAGCAGTGAAGAAACTGGGAACAGTCACTTACCATTAATTGGATACAACTCTAGGACACCACCAATATCTTCTCCAGTTCCTAGCAATTTGAGGATAGTTATATGGCGCAGACCTGTGGAGAAAAGATGTGGTTTGGGTCAGATAAATTTTTACTGCCATTCTGGGGCATATTTCAGATAAACCGAATCAGGTTTGTGCATGCTAAATTAAGGGTCAGTCTCAGGAGCCTTCTAGGAAGAGTTACTGATTCCTGTGTAGTCTCTGTCAGTCTCATCACCTCTCCCAAACATAGGGATAAACTAGTGTGTCCAATAAACGTGGCATTATTTGTATAAAAGCTGTTGCTTTTGCTGTGGTTCTGTAGCACAGGCAGGCACACCAGTAAGTTAGAGGCCATTGCCTAGAGTCAGAGCATTTCTTCACTGTTTTGTTCACTAGTGAAGTTCTTACTTGTCATACACAGCAAAAAAGTTAAAACTCCAAATGTCTGCTGTTAATGGCTTAGAAGAGACCCTCTCTTTTGACTTTTTTTTTGTTCTGGGCTGAGGCTTGGACCGTTGTCTTTGCTAGGAAGGCAAACCTTCAGAGGGGCTGTCAAAACTCTGTAGCATGAGTCTGTTGCCGTCTACAAAATCTTTGTTGTAACTGTTTTCATGACTTGAAGGTGAGATACTTGGAAGCACACCACTTACTTAAAACGCGTCTTGAAGCCAAACACTTCAGGAATTCCACAGCAATGAGAGTGAAATATAATTATTTTGGTTACATCTCATTCCTCAGAAAGCATTTTACAGTGGTCCATGTCAGTTTACTCTGGTAGTTACCAAATGAGATGATGCTGATGCTCAGAATGAAAGCCAGGTGATTATGAATAAGTAGATAATGTAGCAGTGATACTGTGCATATCTCTAGGCATTACTGAAGTTTATTGAAATAGTGTCTTTTGAATGCGGTCTGTTTCATTCCATTATAGAAGCCAAATCTAGGCTCTGTATAATACTTGTGTTGCTAAAAACCTATGTTAAAGAGTAGAAGACTTTCAAGGCTTCATAAAAGAAAGACAGAAGAGTGTTTCTGTATCTTGCTCTTACTAGAGGAACTCATCTCTCCCCACTGCCTATGTAGTTGTATCTTAAGTACCTAGTTAGGGGGCTGATATGGTCCTTATTAGGTTAAACCAGCTTCCATTAATGTTTTACAGGTTTTGGTAATGAAGTAGGAAGGAAAATTAAAAAAAAACCAACAAAGAACAATTTGATGCCCATGCATCTCCCTGATATCTGGCCCAGTTCACAGCTGGGTATAAAATCTGCCCTTCCCAATGCATTGTACTGATGTTGTTATTTTGTACAGTAAGAAAAAGAACTATTGATCTCCTGAAGCACAACTTAGAAGAGAAGCTTCAGGGTGCTAACTTTTTCTGCTTCATACCAATAATTCCAGCAAACATTTTGTCTAGTTGTCCTAGCTGTCAGGGTGTGCTGTACTACCTGCTTAACAAAACATTTTCCATTAGTATTTAGAGTAGCTATAGCAAACTTTTCAGCTGTCAGACTACTCAGACTGTCTAGGTTCAGACTTGAGCAAAGGAATGCATCATATCACCAGGAAGGATGTGGTTTTGGGGAGCAAGAGTATAATCTCTTCTGACTCACCAAAATTGCAAGCTTGTCCACTGAGAGCAGCAAGCTGCTGGGAATAAGCCCAATCCTCATCACTGGGTGCAGAGATCACCACCAGCCGCCTTCTCCATCGGAACCTGGAAAGAGAAAAGCACACAACATGACATGTGACTCAAGTCCTCTCAGCATTTTTTGTTCTTTGTAAGCTGAGATATTTCATATAGCTCATTCTCATAGCTTCTAAGTAACAGCCAGATGGGAGATTTTCCCAATTCTATCCTCCACTGGGGCAGAATAAAACTTGTTTTGAGTTTTACAACACAAAAACTCTGAAAGAAACATCCATACTTTCACTTCTCCAAACGCTGCAAGATTTAAGATCTTTGTTCAAAACTCCCTTTAATAGTTAAAATGCTGAGAAGTGTGTATTCAAGGGCAAGAAAAATTCCAGTATAATTCCTCACTAGACGTTTACCTTTAACATCTTTTACCACTGCTGGAACTACAGTTATTTTGCAGTCCAAGAGCTGTCTGAAAATTAGGGTGTATCTCCATTTCAGACATAACTCATACTTCTGTGTAAATACTCACTGACCTCTTTTTCTTCTATAACACATTTGCTCAAAATACCTTTCACATGGATTTGTATCTGAGTTTGTAGGTATGTGGTTGTATGAGCCTGTGGCTATATAAACTATGCAAGGAGTAGTAAGGTAAATTTTTGATATTTCTTTAAAATTGGATTCCCCATCTAACCAAACTTTTGCACTAGGAACACCTTCTCTTGTCCTTGCAAAGAAAGGCAATTCTAATGGACACTTAAAATCTTTAAAAATTCCAACTAATTTTTTATATTTAATATTTTCCAAACAACCCCTTTTTTGAGTACAGGTACTTCTCCATTAAGCCTAAATAAATCTAATTTAAAGGAATCTGCAAAGCTGCGGGGATATTTTTATAGCAGGAAATGATCTTTTAAATGGATGCAGATGTTACTCTGTTATAATAATAGCTTGCTTTTCTGCAGCACCATGTGACGATCTCAAAATAAAGGCTAATGCAATGGCTCAATTCTGTTCCACTTGAGAGGCACAGAAAATATGGTGGCACTTGCTCAAAGTCACAGAAGTTGCTGAAAAACTAGGGGATGATGGTATCTTTGTCTTGTTGACCAACTGATACTGCATGTATTTATAGAATTTAAAAAGTAATCCTTGAAAAGCAAAGCTCTCGTATTTTAATCTTGCCCAGAAGGAACAGCAAAAACACATGGATGTGCGAATAGGAATATGTGATGTAAAAGAAAGGGTGAAAGTTTCTTGTTGTTATTCTGAAAAGGAGAGATAAATAATCTTTGTAATACTTTGTGTAGAAAAAAACACCTGACTACCTATAAGCAATAACCGAGAATGTAAACATTGGATCATATTTTGTCTAGGGCATTTATCAGGATGGAATCTTATCCATGAGCTTCTTTAAGATACTTCATACTCTTTCTAGTTTTTGAGTATCTCCTTTAGATTTGCACAGAGATGAAAAGGGTTGAAAGGCTCCAAGCTGTTTATCCTCCTTCCCCAGGAAATCCCTGTACCTGGTGTGCTTGTCTGAGGCTACATCTTACTGAGAGATTAATTTGGTTGCTCCTTCACATCTGATAGTTCATCAGTAGCATACAGACTTATGACTTATTTCTGACATCAGAAGGCACAAGCCAATACTCCTGTTATGATAAATCTCCCAAAGCCTTCCCCTTGTGCATAATTTCTTCCTCCTCTACCTACTTTGCATCCCATTCTTGTTTGTGAGCTCAGAGAGCAGCACAGTCAGTGTCTTGCTATTACAGGGGGACTCCCTCCTGCAAGCTCAAGGATCTTCTCCCTTAAGCATTACTCAAGCCAGCTCTGGCTCTTTTAGGCTCCTTTCATGCCAGCCAGGCTTGTTAAGAAAAATATTTGCATTATTATAACTGACCTCCCCAATGAGCAACACCAGGGACATACTGCCAGGAGTCTTGTTCAGCTGGGAAGATAATTTGAATAAAGCTGGAATTAATTTTGCTGGGAATCTGACCAGTTAACATGGCTAGTGAAGTCTCTCCAGTATTTAAAACCTGATGCATGTTTCACAAACAAAAAATGCCTTTTTCTCAGCAGTTTATGCCTGTTTATAGATGCAACATTCTGCATTTTCACTGCCTGTTTTTCTCATGTGTGTTTATTATTAAGGCTGTTTGCAGGCAAAGAAGGATTTGGGACCTGTCACTTCACAGCATATAAACACATTCTTGTGTTGGTCAGTTGTTTCCAAACTGTGGTTCTTCTTGAAGTTCTTGAGGATAAATCACTAAGACCTAAACAGGAGGTGGTGAGGTGGCTGGGGTGGATCTTGTAAAAGGTTCTCTTTCTGTTGAAGTGGCCATTGAATTTTAAAATGTTTATGAACAAATACCCTACCTATTTACTTGTTGGTCCTTTCCTCAAGTCATAATCCATCATGCAGCCTCAGTTATTTTTATAGCCATCTGATATTAACAGTGTATTCCCATGGATTCTGATAGTAGCTGGGAAGGATGCAGTAGTAACAGGTAAAGCCTGGAGTGACGGGGTTAGCCCTGATTCTGTGTAAATTATCCTGTAACAGGCAGGGCTGTAGCTGCACAGCTTTTCTGTAGATCTGAATTCCCACTGTCCAGACATGCTTACTACCTGGAATTAAAGTCTGGCAGGTAGAGCAGGAATATGACATATAGAGAGTGCATAAACAAAGATGTTGTTCTGCAGAAGGTCTCTCAGACATTTTGCAAGAGACATCTGCAAGGCTTTTAATACTATGCATGACTAATACTGGCAAAGACTAACTTATCTCAAGCAGTAGAAGAAAGTTACAGAGAGTTAATTACTGATTCTAGCTACATGGAAGGGATTAGAATGGGATTAATGAGACTGTGATAGTTGATGATTGAAACTCATAAACACTATGCTTTGTACATTCAAACCACTGAACTAACATCTGTGAATTAATATTTATTTGCTTTTCTAATGCAAATCAGTCTTATTATCTCCATGTCATGATGGGAGCACTGAGGTACAGGAAGTTAGTGTCCAAAGAATGTGCAGCCAGTCAGGAAACAACATGCATCCTGACTTCCAGTGCTCTGTACAAGACTGCATGGAGCTATGGTTACATCTCTGTTTACACTGTAAATACTGAGAAATATATATTTAAAAAATCACATAAATAGTTGTATTGGTATTTTCCCAACAAAGACAATAATTATTAGAACTAGCAACTTACAAGAAAAGGCATTACCTGGATAAGAAGCTCTCAAGGGATTGCTTCTTATCTTCTTTGCAGACAATACCTTCTTTTTTCTGTCTTTCCATGTCTTTAATTCGTGATTGGAAAGTGTCAATCAAATCAAAGACAGACTTCATTGCTATGGGTACTTCATAGTATTGCTGTTCAGAAAAAAAACAACAGATGAATAAAAGGATGCAGATATTATCAGGCTTTCTGCATGTATCACAGGACTGTATATAGAAATTCAAGTAATCCTATGTACACATGTAATAAGGCCTAAAACAGATTAGAAACCATGGAAAAATACTGTTGTTTTTGCAGTCAGACTGCTCTTTGGAAGTGGCGTATTGTCAGTATTTGTGCAATGTGGTAAGGCTGGGCTGTTACAGGCAACAAATTATCTTTATATTCTTTTGTAAGGCCATGCAATTAGACCATTTTCCATATGGAATGTGCTGTCATCCTGCTGCATGGCCAAACTGTGTATTTAGAATGCCAAGTTACTACATAAAACCTCCTGATGGGGTTTTCTGTTCCTATGATGTCAGCTCACCATGCCAGCAGAAACCTATAATTCCCCAAATCCCCTAACCCCCAAAAATGAAGATAGCTACCTAATTCCTAAAAATTTATCTTACGGTCTATTTCTTGTCCTCCAGCAATGACCAAGTCCTGCATCAGTCCCTTGGTCTTTTGCAACCTACATAGTTTTATGTTTCTTATGTGCTTCATATGCAAGCCTGTAGTATAATTTCTTAAAAGTTGTCAATTGTTTCACATTTTTCCAATGCCTTTTGTTTTAAAATGTGGGAAATCTCACCTTGACCTTCATGTCAGTGTCTGTCAGCACCATGAAGAAGTCATTGTAGGTCATTCCATACTCTTTCCTCAACTCACTGATGAGTTGCTGGTCCACAAGATCTTCATCCTCTATCACTTTCATGGGCTTTTCATTATCTTAATGTGGGACATAGGAGAAATAATAATAGTCATGGGCTCACACAGCACTCTGTCTTTAATTTCACCTTGAAAGAAAGGGGGAAATTAATTTCCCAGAAGCCCACATCCTGATGCATAAGCAAGATATCAAAAAAAATCAGTATAGCACTAAGGCTTTAAACTGTTCAGTTTTCAGTCCCAGAATATTTTGAAAACAGTCTATCCTAGTGCGCATACATGTCAGTGTTTAACCTTTCAACTGGGTTTGAAAAATCTTGGTTGCTTGTTCTTCCCTTGAAAAATCTTTTAGATTTTTTTTCAATATGCTTGTACATGCATACCCATGTACTAATTATTTCGCCAGTTCCTGAATTGCAACCACTTCTGGAATAGAAAATAGATATTAAAATTTAGGACAGGAGCAGGAAAGAACCATATCCAAATGAAACAGCACAGAGAATCTGGGTCAGTAAAATATAGCTAGAGCGGCTCAAGGCTGGCCATGATGTTAGAATTAATATTTCCAGTCTTTAAAAAATTACTGGGGAGGTTTTGCGATGACAAGAAATAAGTAGATGTTTAATGTCTCCTGAACAGTGCAGTCCAAGCTCTTCAAGATCCTTCTATATACCCTGCTGTGGCACTCCTCCTCTGTCTGCTTGCTGATGTTAATTTCAAAAATGAGCATCATGACTTTCAAAAACTTAATTTTGAGGATGATTTGTTCATACTCACTTCTCTACCCTAAAATAACATTTAGAAACACTAGAAAAGAGAAAGACCATTGGAGTCTGAAATTTGAAGCATATACAAGACAGGCCTGTGGAGATCCTGAACTTCCCTTGGAACCAGGCTGAATTAGGGCCAAGTCATGAAAGCCTCTGTGTCATCAGCTCAGCCACAGCTGTAGCATCCAGCACAGTGCTATACAGCTGCAACAATTCTGGCACAGACCTCTGTATGCATCTTTGGGCCTGGAAAGCTAAAAACAGGCTAAATCACATACCAAGGGAAATATCACCTGGGCACTAATGAGATCTCTGCAAATGTGACTTGCTCATGCCCTATGACACCAATATGAATATAAATATTCATATTCTCACTCAGAAATCCCAGCCATGGCTTGAGATGTGACAACTGATCAAGAGTTAGAATCCAGATGTACATCTTTACTGTCCCCTGCTCCACCGTTCCTCACTAGCAAAGAGAGGTGAGATGAATTGATCCAAGTTGAGCACACAGTAACAGAAAAGATTTGAGTTGTTATACAATAAGGCGTTTAAAATAGTTTTCTAAACACCAGCAGCCTTTAAGGAGCATACTGTTCTGTTTCAAATTTTCCAGTAGGTGCAAACAAAACAAAAATGGAAACAAAAGGAATCTTCTGAATTAAGTCTTTGGGAAAATGTCTGAATCAGAATCTGGCCTTTAGGTTTCACACCTTGGGTCTGCTTCTTACAGGAAAAAAAACCCAACACACTGCAGATGTTAAAATGTGTCTCTTCTAATCGAGATATAAAAGGGATTCATATGATTTTACATGGTTATACATACCTCAGTTTAAAGTTTTTTGAAGAGCTACAGGCAATGCTATAAATTCCCTGTTGGATGGGTTGCTGGATATAGTAATTATTCACTTTGCAAAACATACATAAATCATGCACCAGTTCTTCATAAGTGAGAGTTACATGTTACTAATGGCAAGCATGACCATTAAAACATAAATCAAACATTCATGCTTATACCTGCAAACAAGAGTATCTCATTGGCCTATATGGAGGTAGAATCACTCAGAAGACATTGGTGTGAAATGTGATGGAAAGTCATTGGAAAACATGTGAAACATTATGTTTCACATGCACATTATGGTGCAGTACCTTGTATCAATTGACCTATGGCACTCTTCTGCTTTAAAGACCATAGATATCGACATGAAGATAGTGATTTAGACTTTCGTTGTTAGGAGATTTTCTTCCAGAACTTACAACTTAAAGCAGTAAAATTAAGTACAACACTGATACAGAAAAATGTTTCAGGGCAAAACAAAATAATGCTGCAAAGACTAACCTGCCTTTCATATTTGGAAGTGATTTCTAGGGAGAAACAAAATAAATTAATTTAATTGCCTCTTTCCAATTCACTGCTTGTCTCTGACCTTCACCTCATAAAGGTCATTTGGGATTAGCAGGAGAACAACAGGAGTTGAGATTCTCTGCTGCTACTCACAAAGTCCTTGCTTTCTATGCTCTTTCTAGAAAGGTCATTGGAGGAGTGTCAAAACTTTTCTCCATACATCTTTAGCAGACAGATAGGCTGGGAGGAAGAATTACTCTCTACAAATAATTCAGTTGATGTTGTAGTAGTACAGTGACCTAATGGATTAGGTATTGGCTTTGATTGTAAAGCAGGTAGCCTGAAGCTGGTGTTTATCTGACTAAAGCCTTGTTCCCATGAACTGGGTAAAAGAGACAACAGGGCTAACTCAGGGTGAAGAGTAGAGCTCTGCAGTGGCCCTCAGCTTTTTGTCATTCCAGTAGGAAATTGGGAAACGATTTTTGGTTTCAGTATGAGCTGATCTTGGCCAAACAGGGCTAATGAGGTGTCTTTCATTCACTTTGAATGTGTTTGAAGTTTTAAGTGAAAAGTTCGTCTGTTGTAATTTGTATGTCAGTCCTAGGATACAGCACTAGAAACAGACCTCATCATCCTGGGGCTAAGGCTATTCACAGTATTTACGACATGAATACTGTGAACAAAATGTTTTTTAGGAGCTTTTGCTGCTCTAGTACTGGCAGAGAGTGAGCCATGAAGAGGCTGTGCAAGCAGGAAGGGTACAGGAGAAGGGGTGATAGAATAGAAAAGCATTTGTATTATTTAAACTTTTTAAAAAACACAAGATGTGGTGCTTTGAGAAAAAAATGTAAGGTGAAATTCACATCAGATATCACTTACGCTCTTCTAAGTCTCCTACTTTTCTTCAAGTTCATTCCTCCGTGAGAATTCAGCTGTTACAGAAACTCGTATGGTTTGGGGAATGTTTGGGTGTACGTTAAGTTTGGAATAGGCTGAAAGAATATATTCTGTGTCAGAGTGAATGTCTGTTAATTAGCCAGACTGGAGCTAAATATAATCCTAAAGAGTCCACCATCAGGCAGATGGGTCTAGGAACACAAAAAATGACCTTGAGTAACCTTGGCCTGATGTGGAAAATCCTGTACTGCTCCAGATATGTCAAGGAGGTGCACAAATTGATAGTCTGGCAGGATTTGTGACTTGCTGTCATTCAGGGACACAGAGGCCTCATCCCTTGCTAGATCCTCTCTCTCTGAGATTCAAGAGACATCTAAGCTTAAGTGCTTTCTTGGACTGGGAAGTCTTTGTCCATACCCTATTATGATGAAAGGAAAAGTTGTCACTGTCTTTCATGGGCACTTCTCCATGACCTGAACACTGACACCAGTTATTTTAACGCTGCCAAAAAGAGATGAATGCCCAGTGTCACCTGTCTATATAGGACCCCTGTATGTAATGAAGGTGATACTAAATGTGGCTGAATGAGATACTTTTCAAGTTCTTCATAGTCTGATTTAATAGTGTCTCCAAAAGCTCTAGCTTCAGTGAGATGAAACTCTTTACAATAGCCAGCAACAAGAAGTTACACTCATGGGTATCCTGCTTTACAGGTAATGAGAGGCTATAGGATTTCAAACGGTAAACTTACTTATATCAGGAATTCTGGTGCAAATTTGTAAGGTGGGCCATACCTGGAATTGAAATCTTCTAAATAAGTATCTGTCAGCCAGTATGGAGGGGAAAATTCACCTGGACCTCCCCTTACTGTGGAGAATACTCACTTTATGAACACATCAGAAATATCTCTTAAGCCTAGGAAAACTGATCCTGGGATGGGAGGGAACTCACAGCAAGGTGTCTAACTAGCACACATCTCTCTGACCTGGGCTTAGCCAGTGTGTGCCCCTGAAAAGTGAAGGTTTTTCCATGAGCTTCCATGAGTTATGGGGAGTGCAAAGACATTAAAAAAGTTTTGTACATCAGAGCGGGGACATAACGATGTTGAATGTCAAAGCAGGATTAACTTGGGCCAAATTTAAATATAACCTCAAACAGTTCCTTTCAGCATTTCCTGACCTCTGTCTCTTCTCTGTCATGACAATGGTCAGCTTCTTTAAGCAGTTTTTACATCATGCTAGCCAGTATCTCCCCACCCATGGCTAATGTTCCGCAGAAACCAAAGATGCGGTGGGGTGGAGGACATTGTATTAGAGCAACTGTTTGGTTAGACAGTGAGTTTGGTATTAAGAATATTGGCAGAGCTGAGCCTAAGTCCCTCTTTCTGTCCCGTGCTCTCATCACATTTTCCTGCCTTTTCACTGTTCCCCTGGCTTACTGGCTTTAAGAATGCAAAAAAGAATGCTGAAGGTGGTAAAGTTACAACACTTCAAGCCTAGACACAGAGAATACCAGAGACACATAAAAAATATAAAATACAAATAGAACAGGGGTGTAGTTAGCAGGGAAGGAGGAGGAATGGGTTTGTGCAACTGGGCCTCAACAAATGATCTTGCTTAGAACCTGACCCAACCTGGAGAGATTTGCTCCTTTGTTGTCTGCATTGTTGGAAAGAAATTGAATGACATTGTTGAAAAAAAAAAAAAAAAAGACAACCTAGCTGGAAGTGGTCAATTTTCATGCTGCTGTTGTTCATGGTGCCAAAAATTGTAATGACTGAGATCTTCCTTGTTGCCATCTTGCAGAAGCTTTCCAGATATTCATCTCGCTGCTGTATGTACATAGTGTTGTCAGCCTTGGGAGTTGTGATTATCTGGTCAGTGACAGAGACAAAAGATCTTGTTTAGTATAATGAATGAAGAAGATGCATATTTTACTGACTAAACTCCCAGTCTACATTCTGGACTTTTTTTTTTCTATAAAGGTGTTCACAGCTCTGTAGCCTTATTTTATTTATTTGGACTTGGGGTGTACATTTAGGCCCAGGCTTTACCCAAAAGTGTTCAGCCAGCCACAGGAAAACCTTATGGTTTATATTTATGCGCATAAATGCATAGCCAGCTGATGGCACCAGCTATTCTGCTCCCTTTCCATACTTCTTCAGAAGAAATGGCCCTGGATTTTTCAGAAAGCCATGTACCCCCTATTATCCCTTACCCCGTCAGTCTCTCACAGCCTTCAGTGTCCCCTTACTCACTCCCACTGGGAGCACTGGGAAAGAGACAGCCACTCTGGCCTCATCCCATGGTACAGGCAGGGCTCCTGGTGGCTGTTTTGTCTGTCAAGGGGTGATTACAACAAGAGCTACATGAATACTTATGTAACTGGTGGCCCTATGAGAAGATATTGAAGATTTGCTGAGGCTACTGTGACCTGATCTGAAAATTGCTGACTTAGCTTTTGTTTGTTCTAAGCCACTTTGACATCCTACAGGACATGTATTTGCTGAGGAGGCACGGCAATGGGGGAAGAACAGGGATAGGAACAATTACAGCAACAAAAGTATAAAAATCTTTACAGTTTATAGTACTTATTTCAAAGCCTCCTAATAATTGCAAATATTTAACTTAAAAAAAAAATATTTAAAGCATACAATTTAGATCCTTCATCAGAGATGCAAATATTCCAGGGAAGGTGTGTGCGGACCAGCATGCAGTGGTCCTATGCAGCAGTTTCCAGCAGAATGGGGAGGAATGCTGCTCTTCTAGCAATGTAATCAATCTAACTGGCAGCAGTGAACTGCAATCGAGCACCTGCCACTGATCCTGCAAACACAAAGGGAGTTGGAATCTGCTTCCAAATTTTATGGTTTAAGGACATAATCACTAGAAGCCTTCAGTTACAAACTTACGCTTTATTCTCTAACTGGTGCAATCATCTTCTATCTCCCTTCATAAGTTTGCAGGGCCTAAAGGCTATTTTTTATTATATATTCCTTATAAGTCCAGTTCCTCAATGTACAGAAATGTGAGAGGCATTTCTGGGCTTACAAGATCTGACTCTCATTTATGCAAAGGCGCCCTGGCAAGACTACAGCACTGGGACATGAATGTGGATGAGAGTCAGACACAAAGAGGATTTGAATTCTGGGCCATAATATGTAGCATGTTCCTTTTAAATTGCATAGAAATACTTCAGATGAAAAAAGAATCATGAAAAGGATTTGACGACTGAGATCAAAACCAGACCATTAGTTTGTGTTGTCCTCCTAGTTTTGGAGGCTGTAAGCAGGAATGCACATTCAAGTCTGAATTTGAGCTACTTCACAAGACGTCCTAGGATAAAGCAGGGAACATTTTAAAGGTAAAGCAAACTTCAGACTAAATCTTTGTGCCAGGACTGTTTAAATCAAGGCAGTATATACACTGTTATCTATCTGTATTTGCATTCATCTGTGGGGATGTGCGTCTGGGTATAAATGAATTGTTATATATAAACTGTCAATTGGCACTTCTTCACCACAGAGAAATAAAAAAAAACTCAAAACCCAGACTCACTAAGTCAGGATTTCTCCATATTAGTAAGACTTCAATAAAAGCCCTGCTATAGGGAGGTGGGGCTGCATGATTCAAAACCTACAATTTTTTCCAGTTGCAGCCTTCAGAATTCTGAATGTTTGAAATTCACACAGAAATCTGCAATCTGAAATCCTTAATGATGAGTAGGACTTAAACCCCCACATCCCTCTCAGAAGGCTATTGGAAGAGGACTGGAACAATATCCTTGGGAGCCAGTCTATTAAAGGGGCTAAAAGACAGAAGTATAGCAAAGTAATGGGGAATAATTCAGGCAGAGCACTTCTGCAGCAGCATGGGTTTATTCTCTAGAGAGGGAGTTTGAAGATTCGTGAATGATGTAGTTCATCTAGATGGAATGACTGACCCTAAAAGAACTGAACAGTTTGATAGGAAAGGATAGAACTGGGCCTGTGTGTGTATTCAAAGAAGCTTGAGAAGTTCTGTATTCCACGTGTACCATGCATACCAAAGAGATAGTAAAGTTCAGTTTGGCACTGCTTTACTGATGACCAAATCAAACTTATTCTCTGTGAAACCTCACAGCAAGCAGGCTGAGGATGGAATTAGATACTGGAAAAATGAACTGCAGTGTGGCATAACCTTTTGTCTTTAATGAGTTTTGGCCTGCAACCTGTTGCTCTCTTAGAGATCCAGCTGAGACATGGCCTTGTATCAGAACATTCGAATTTCACACCGTCCTTGAAGTTGCCAGGACTGTGTTGTTGTAAATTTTGCTTTTGGCTCTTCTAACAGATTTTGGTTTTTATTTATTCTGATGCCACACATATGCTTGGAAGCCACAACATTGATACACATGACCAAATTTAAAAGATCACAAATTTCTGTGCAGTTTCTCTAAGCTTTTGATTTGCCAAGTATTAGTTAATAAGTAGTTAATTATTTTTTAAAAATCAGTTAAGTTGAAATTTTTCAAATATATGGCATTTATGTGTTGGCATGTGTTGGCAGTTGAGTAGTGCAAGTCTGCTAGCTCTGCACAGTCCCTACAGCTGGAACAATGGGGAGATAAGAAAATTGCCTTCTGCTCAGGTCTGTGAATCATCAGCAGAATGATTAATTAAATTCCAATGGCTGGAATCTTAGCTTGGCATCTTAGCTATTTGTATTAGAATATGGGGCATGAAAGTAAAGCTACGCTTCTGACACTGACTATTGGACAATGACTGTGGAACAGGCCAGCTTACAATAGTACAATTGCAAGAAACCAGCTCCCACAACAATGTTTTTAAAAAACCTTTTTTCAAAGTGTACTTTTCAGGGTATATGCCATCTGCCAGAAAAAATATTTGTACTACAGCTAAAATGCTTTTCTGTCCCAGGTGAAGTGTTTTTTTAGATAACGAGTTAGAAAAACATACAACACTATTAAACCCTGGGACAAGTAACTTCAGACCATGCTGAGTTTCTCAGGCTTGAAAACTTACTGTAGTGTTTAATAAAAACAGCAGGAGAAAAAACCCAAACAAAATAAAATTTGCATGGGATCTCTGAAGATGTCCAGGAGATTTCAATGCCAAATTCCCCTCAGCAAGAATAGCAAATGTAAGAATCCTACCTCAGATCATACGACTTTGTGCATATCCTAAGTCAGACATGCACTAGTGCTGCCAAGCCACCAGGCTTGCTTCCAGTTTTAGGACACCAGCACCAATACAAAACACGTATGCCAGCTGGCAGGACATGCTGAGTATAGAAGTGTGGTAACATTGGCAAGTCCCCCCAGAGTGATGAATGGATGTAATCCATACTGGAACCCCATTTTATTGATTATCAGAATAATATAGATCTTGACACCTACATATCTGCTGGAAACAAATGAACCTGATGGCTATATTGGTGGCTCATGGAAGTGACTGGGAAGAGAATTTAGCCTGGGTGATTGATGTTCATGCTGCATGTAAGGTTTCCAACATGAGGCTGCAAAATCTTCCCTCTTGGAGATGGTCATTTAGATCTAGAAGTTTAAGAGGTAAAACAAAAGCACCAGAACAGAAGAATACACAACCACCATAAACTTTCTGTTCCACATATTTCTATTAGGAGGGCTATCTGATTTCATATAGGTAATAAGATTCAGATGAACAAGTTACTTACAATAAGCCGCCTTTTGCCTTCAAAATATTCTAGCAGGTCAGTCACTGATTTCCTGGGAGGGTGTAGGAAAGGCTTCTTGTTGGGCTTGGGGAAATCCTCGTTCTCAGTCCTGCTCCCCTTCTTGTTCTTCTTGCTACGATCTTTGTCCTGTTTGCTCTTCTTCTCAGCTTTGTCCTTCTTGGACTGCTTCTCACTCTTCTGCAGCTTCTCAGGTCTGTCTTTCTTCTTCTTCTTCTCAGGTTTATCCATTCGCTCATGCTTCTTTGATTCTTTTCCTTTCTTTGGGGGAATATTTCCAGCTGCAAACTCTTCCTCCAGATGGGAACTATCAGGTTTGCTTGGGTCATATTTATGTTCATATTCATTGCTCAGTATCTTTTCTTGGGCCTTCTTTTTTGGTGTTTTAGTCTTAGTTGGTTTGTGTTGCCCTGGTGTGACATTGAGGTCCCTATGGTTATAATCCTTTCTGTCTGTTCGATTATCTTTAAACCTTCCTACACTTGCCTTTGTGTAGTGCACTGGGGGAGCTGTTGGGACTTCTGTCAAGCTGTCATAGCGGGCAGCTTTGCTGGGCTTCCGAGTGGCCACCGGGTGTTTCTCTGGGTGGCCGCGCTGCCGGTCCCTGCGGTTTGCCTTCCACACAGGAGAGTAGAAATCCTCAGAGGTTGTGACTCGTGGTGTGCTGGCATCAGGGGCTACTGACAGCCTCTGGTACTCTGTGGTGGAATGTGACTTTGCCGTCCAGGTCCTCTGTGTGGTGGGGAGGGGTGTAGTTGTCGTTGTTGTAGACCGGCTTGTTGTCACTGCATGGGTGGTGGCACGGGTAGTTGTGGTGGTGGGAGGGAGTGTAGTGGTCCTTACTGTAGGCAGAGGAGTGGCCACTGTTGTTGTCATTTGTTTCCTCACTATTTTGGTCCTTGTTGGCTGATTATTGCTCTTCTTTGGCTCCTCCTTCCTTGCTGACACCTGGACATGTCCACCACCAGGTGTAGGCTGAGTGCTGCCTCCATTATTGTCTTCCTCAACCACTTGTCCCTCTACCCCAGCTGCTTTGCAAGTCTGGATGAAGCCCTTCTGCCTCATCTTCTCAATTTTTCTGATTGGACTCTGATCAATGACTTCGTATATGGCCTCTAACCTGACTGGATAAGGATACCTTTCCTCCACCTGCAGAGTTTTCTTCAAAAGCACCATGCCAAATTTCCCCTTCTCCAGTTTCAGAAAGCTCATAAGTTTAGGGATAAGGGTAGGGTCGAGTGGCTGCTCCAGGATTTTGCCTTCATTGCTTATCCTTCTGACTTTTCCCCCTTCTTCCCCTTCTTCATGGAACAACACAATCTGCTGGATGTGCCTCTCAGCCAGTTCGCAGTAAACATCATTTTTCAGCAGGCTCATCATGAGCCGGTAGTAGCCCTCAGAGGCATGGGGGGCAGAAATCACCCACACTCGATTTTTCCCAGCAAAGCTGGCCAGAACATTGGGAGAACTTGACCCTGAAGGGAAACGTACCACTCGTGACTGTGAGGCAGTTGATATCCCTTCATCCTTAATCATCTCAGACTTGGAATATTTGGCTGAAGCTGTGAGTCTCTGGACCTGTCGCATTCTGGTCCCCAGACCCCTGGCCTGTGAGCGTGCTTCCCCTTGCAGGAGATTGGCAGGTGCCTTTGGAGGTGCTGAAGAATCCCTCTTGCTGATGGGATGTTGGGGATTTGGGCTTGAATTCCTCAGGGATGCTCCATGCCTTCTCAAGAGGCTGCTTGGAGCCCTGGACGCTGAGGGCACTTTCCTAGCTCCATGGCTCCCTCTCTCCGGTAGCCCACCTGTCTTCTCAGAGCCACACACTAGCCATGCTGCCCAGAGCAGGGCTAAGCTGAGAGCTGGCCTCCAGTTCATTGTGCAATCTGCTCAAGGGGAGGAGGAGAACGAAGGAAAGTTAGATGTTAACAGTATGCTGATGAATTGCGCAAGTGATTAAAAAATCTGGCTAGAATTTGTGATTTTAAAATGCTGATTACCCCTTCGTCCTGCCCTGGCGGCTTTGTACAGTTTACAGTTGTTTTTGGAAAAGCACAAAATGGATCACTTTATGCAAAAATGAGATCATCCATCTGTAATGTGACTCTGCCTATCCAAAAGGACACTGTGATCTGCATCATTCTGTCTCTGTCTCTTGCTCACATACACACATGCACGCACACACACACACACACAGGGAAAGGGGTCCGGTACGCAGAGCAGAAAGAGAATTTGGCTTGAGACTTACACTCTGAGGGAAGTTCCCCTTCCAGAGACGAGGTTTCACGTCTTTTTCCTTTAAAAGGAGACCAGTGCCATACAGCTTTGCTGTTGCCCAGTGATTTATCTTTATGCAGCCCAACAGGTTCCAGAGTCCGTTTGCCTGCCCGTGTGTCTTTTAACTTTCTCTCTTCTTCACCTTCTTGACAAGCAGGGTGAGGTTATCAGAAATTTTCTTTGGGATCTCTGCTTCTCCATTTACCTGCAGCTCTGGCTTTTTACTGTACTGGTCACCCAGAGAAGTACGGATTTCATCTAAGAAAGGGATATCCTGGCTGCTCCAAGTTTCTCTATTTTAAACTTCCCAAGTCTCCTTCCCACTCTTTGCTTTCTCAGCCCTGTTTAGCTCCTTTGTTTCCAGAGAGGAAAGCACTACCATTAATATATTTTCCAGGCTGAAGAAAAACGCAGGAATGTGATGTTGAAAAAAAAACAAAAAAAAAAAAAACAAAAAACAAAAAAAAAAAAAAAAAAAAAAAAAAGGATGCCTGTCTTTCCCCTTTCTCCACACTTGGACAAAAGCAAATTGTAAAAGACCTCGTCTTCCCGTCTTCTCTTTCCCTTCTCGGCTGGCTGAGGTCCCAGAAATGTCAGGGTAACCCCAGCCCTGCTCCGAACCAGCCTCAGACAACGGTGGCCACTGGAAATGGGGGAAACTTCACTCAGGATTTAACAGCTCAGCAGAACCCGCCTCCTCCCCACTCCGACACAGGGAGGGAGGAGGAGGAGGAAGGCTCGGGGGGCTGAAACATTGCACAGCATCACAGAGGCTTCAGAGAGGGTGACTCCAGCCTTAACTCTTTCCTTCACGTGTCCCAGCTTCCTTGCACTCCCCAACCCCGGCTTTCTCTTCCCTCCTATTAAATGGACACCGTCTGGGTAAAAAATAGTCCTGTGAGAAGTGCCTTCCCCCCTTGGTGTCAGTAACAGCTCTGATGTTCAAGAGTTACTGTTTTTTAGACTCATTATTTGTGCCTCCAGTTCCCTGTTCCCTTGTTTTTGTGCTTTCTGCAAGTCCTGCAGTGAAATCCACTTTCTCCTCACTTTCCACCCACTTTCTCTTTCAGATCCTCATGTATGTTGGTATAGTATTTTCTGCAAACATTATAGGGGCATGGTTGTTTGTTAATTTGTAGTTTTTAAAGAGATCAGGATGTTTACTTTATTACTGCATTAAAATTAGAGCTGCATGTATTTCCTGTTAATGTGAACTGGCTGTGGAAAATAAAAAAAGGTGCAAAAATATCTAAAGATGTTTCCTCTTTTCTCCTTGTAGATTAAATTAGTTCTTTTGTTTTTTTTTTTTTTTTCCTTTCTCAAGTTGAACCTATCTGGTTTTTTTCCCTGTTACTGTAATTGGGGAATGCAAACTTCCTTATCCTTGTATCAATTAACAAACCTCAAGGTGGATTTTCTCCTTCCTGTCCTATGGTGGGCGGGAGGTGAGGAAGCAGAGGCCTGGTTGATATCAGCTGGGCCTAAACCATGACACACGGGTAAAGACAGGGTCACGTCCTTTGCTCTCCCTTCATGGTGTAAATGACACCATTCCCTTGAGCTGACGTAAACTACGCTGCCAGCACCTGGTCTGCAGCCACTTCACACTGGCCTCACTGTGTCATGCACGTTCAGTGAAAATACCACTTAATTGTAGCTGATGGGCAACACCTAAAAACATGGAAGACCCTAATATTATTTTTACTGTTTTCCAGTATGTCACTTATTTACAGAGGTATGGTTGCATTTCTCTGGAGCATACACTGTATACCTCAGTTATCTTGGGGAGTGGGGTAAACCATCTACTTCTCTTGAAATCAATTTTTCCAGGATAAAAAGCTTTCTCTTCATATTTTCCCTTTTCCTTATTTGCTTCATTTTTATTTTACATTGTCAAGTGCACTGATAAACATCAGCAGTGGTTTTGCTGGTGTGTCTCCACAGTTTTTCTTCTGTGGTCAGTGGTTTACTCTGGAGATAAGGGAAGATGCTGAATGCCTGTGCTACCTTTAACATGAGTGAAAAGAATCTCAGCCATTCCCAGAATACCACATCCTACATCAGCTGGGAAGTAAGAGGATTATACTTCTCACAAGTATCACAAACCTGGAGCACCGCAGATCAAGGGAGGTAACATTTTCTGACTAAATTAGTGGCAGGTTTGCTGCTTTATTAATCTTGAAAAAAGACTCCCTAAACATTACACTTTTCAATGTGACTTTCTAAATAAAATGGAATTCAAAATGATGTTTTTATTTAAATGTTTCTTCCAGTTTTATTGCAAAGATTATAAAAAGGAAGTAACCCATACAAAGCTGAAGCCAAGTATATAATTTGTGGTAAATTAGTTTTTAAAAAAAAACAAAGAGAATTAATTACTTCAATTGTCTTGTTGATTATGGTAGTACAAAACCACACAGAAGCAAAACATCATTTATCTGCGTAGATCTAATGATGGCAGGAAAAACACAGTCAGATGTCAGCAAAAGAAAGAAATAGATTTCCTTATTATCTGTGCTGTCTATTCTATTCAGTCATAGATACATTAAAGAAAATCTGTGAGACTTTGCTTTGCTCTCCCAGCCCAATTAAAAAAGTAGCATGCTACAGACTCTGTCTTTGGAGTATCAAAGGATGTTGGATCAGTAAAGGTGACAGATTGTAAGGCAGCTGTAGGGAGCAACAGCACAATACAAGACATGGAGCCACAGGGATTATTTCTAAGGCTGATGTTTAGTATCTTTATCTGAGGTGAGGAATAAACTTGAAATGACTACTGAAACTATTTGGCATCACAGTTTCTTTGAAAGTAAGTAACTTATGGGGGCCAACACGGGATTCCTGGCAAAGTGAACATTTATTGCAAAGGGTCAATGCAAGGTCATGCAACAAGAAGTAAAAAAATGCATGGCATATGCATAAGATAAAGAATATCCTAGAAGGCAGCTATTCTGTAAGGGACTTGTAAGTCAAAGTTATAGGAACCGCTGGAAATAAGCTTTTGATGTGATACTGCAGCAAAGAGAAAGTCTACCAGAAAATCAATGAGAAATTAGGAAATAATGTGTATTAGCAATGAGATATTTACTGCCATGTACATCAAGCTTTTCAAAAGGATTGTAAAGGGTTCAAAAAGTGACCTGATGTCTGGGTCTGATCCCATTGAAATGGTGGTGGGAAAGTAACTATGTGGAAGGCACAGCTATACCTTGATCATCATCATCTCACGTATGCACAGGAAAGAGACTTCTGAAAGTAAATCACTTTTTAAGACACCAGAAGAAGGCAATTAAGAATTAAATCCTGACAAATACAGGCTTGAAGTAATTGCAGTTACCTGTGATTTTGTAATAATTATCTCAGTTAATCCCTGGGATCATTTCCCAAAGAATGTGGTAATTTTCTGCTGCTTAGTCTTCAAATCAAGCCTCTAAGAGACCTTTTTGACTTGACTGGAAGTCGTGGCTAAGGATGAAATGAGATCTTTATGGACATGTCTACATGGGAAATTTGAGATCAAAACAACACCCATCCCTGAACAAATGCAGATCTCTGGAGGCTTATGGAAATCAATTCTCTAGCCCACTGAACTGACATGAGCAAGCTGTGAAAGGGGAAATGCAATGTACAAACACTGTAGCCCTCGGAGTGGCCCTCAGGTTTTGCACTGGGGTCAGCACCTCTCCAGGCACTACTACAGGCTTGGGTAAGAGTGGCTGGAGAGCTCCCCAGGGGAAAAGAACCTGGGGGTGTCGATCTCCAGCTGGCTGAATGTGAGACAGCAATGTGCCCAGGTGTCCAAAAAAGCCAGCAGCATCCTGGTTTATATCAGGAATAGTGTGGCCAGCAGGAGAAGGGGGAAGTGACTGTGCCCCTGTACTCAGCAGTTGTGAGGCTGCACCTCAAGTGCTGTGCTCAGTTCTGGTCCCCTCACTACAAGAAGGACATGGAGTTGCTGGAGCATGTCCAAAGAAGTTCAGTGAAGCTGCTGAAGGGTCTGGAACACAAGTCTCATGAGGAGTGGCTGAGTGAACAGGGGCTGAGGGGAGACCTTACCACTCTCTACAGCTTCCTGGAAGGAGGTTATAGTGTGGTGGGGATTGGTCTCTTCTCCCTAATAACAAGCAACAGGACAAGAGGAAATGGTCTCAAGTTGCATCAGGGAAGGTTTAGATCAGGTATTAGAAGAAACTTCTTCACTGAAAGGATTATCGGGCATTGGAATGGGCTGCCCAGGGAGGTGGTTGAACCACCAGCCCTAGGGATGTTTCAAAGATGTGCAGACGTGGTGCTTAGAGAATAGGGTTTAGCATTGGACTCAGTAGAATTAGCCTAGTAGTTGTACTCAATGATCTTAAAGGTCTTTTCCAAGCAGAACAAATCTGTAATTCTGTAATCAGAAACGGAAAGCTAATGCTTTGTTCACAAAGGACTTAATCTGTTTGACAATTACAGTACTGTGAGTCTTTCTATGTTCTTTAGGTTTTAGACTTAAAAAAATATATACCAAGTGTGTCAAGTGGTGTGCACACAGCTACATTATTTTAGCTGATAAGGAATTAAACAGGAAGTCAGCTATGTCCTGTAGATAGGTTCTTGGGACTACAAAACCTGGACAAGTAAGGTAGCAGCAAGAATGAGACAGCCAGAGGTCTGAGTGTCAAGAACTTTCTATTTCAATGGGCTTCCAGGCAGTCCTCCAGAGAAGGGGAGGGAAACTGATTACAAAGAAGGTGAAATGAGGCAAGGGGCTGGAAAAACTGGCATCAGCTGCTTTGTACTGTGCTGGGGAGCTGGCAGCCAGATAAGCAGGTGTGGGTTCCCCTGCTGATGCTGGTGGGGGGTTATTAGAGCAGAGAGTACCAGAGCCTGAATCCTGTCAAGCCAGACATTGTTGATGCTCTAAGAAGGGACAGGTTTCTTGAACCCTGCTGTGTCCTTACTTTCCTGAGAGGGGAGGAGGCTATTATTAGTGATCTGACTGGGGTCATAACCCAGCCAGCAGCTGGGGAAGTAGCAACTAATAGTGGAAACATGGGAACTGTCCTGCAGCCCCCTGTATGTAAGCAGGAAGAGGAGCCAGTACAAGGAGGCTTGCAAAAACAGTGGCTGGTTAGTCAGAATCAAGATCCTGAAATAGAAAAGTGCTTCTGATAAATAGGTTGGTCTCATTTGAGTCTTCACTTATTAATTGTAAGTCCACAGGAATATTGCTTAGAAACTGGTGATGCAATGTGACACTTCAGGCTTTGGTAATAAATATTATGAACTCTAAAATTAAGTGTAAGGCTGAGCTTCTAGGTACTGACAGGGTTGCAGCCCCATAGATTCAGGCTGTATTTGAGATGGAGTGACATTCTGATGTCTGTGTGTTATTATTGGCCTATGAGTTGGTCAGTTGAGCTGACCTTGAGTTCAGCACCTCTTCTTGTCTGATTTACAGACCTGCCTGGTGAGAGGAAGGCTTGCACATAGACCTACTTGTTCTACATCTGGTTGACATCTGGGTTGGAAATGTCAGCCAGGAAGAACAAAATATCTTCTGGCCAGGGCAGACACAAGCTCTACTCCAAACTGATCGATGCAATTGGTGTTAGGTACACCAGGATGGAAGTGTGGTAGCTGAGAGGGTGTGAGTACAAAGATTGCCATCTGCTGGCCTGGCAGACAGCCTAACTTTGCTGGAAGCTGGTGGGAATGGTAGCCATAGCAGCATGCCACAAATGCTTTCTCAGTGATACAGCTGGTGAGATGTAGCATTCAGAAAACCACAAAAATAGTCTTGTTATGGTTACAGTCAGTCAAATAGTTCAAATGATTATTAGAAAAATAAAACTTCATTAGCACCAGTCATTGATGATGGGCCAACATCCCTCTCTTACAGCAGTAAGAATACAGGGAAGCTGTATCACTGGCATCTCACGATGCTGATGTTGAAGACTGGTCCATGCAGTGCTGCTGGTTATCTGTCCCAGATCACATGCCTTAACAGTCAAATGAATTTGGCCAAAGCAATGAACTTACCATGTGCAAGGGTGTGAATTCTCATCTCACTTTTGCACAAGAGGACTTTAGGCTAGCATAGGTTTGAATATGATCCATGCCACCTTCTTTCTCTGGTGTGCTTTCTTTTTCTTTCTCCCTTCCTTTCTCATGGGAACTGCCAGTCAGTGTCAAACCTTTCTGAACAGAGAAGTGCTCTCCTGGTTCTTGAAGCCCTACTTTGTGGGGATTTAAGCAGGATGGAAGCTTGTTCTTATGCAACCTCTCTTTGCACAAATACTAGGAGTTGGATTCTTAATGCAGGCCTCCCAGGTGTGATCTTCTTGACAACTGTTTTATGGTTTTTCACACTTGGAAGAAGATCAAGTAGAAATTGTCTTGCAGCAGCTCAGTCACATACCAGGGAGGACTCAGTTCTCCTGTGCACTGCTAAAGGAACTTCAATGGGATTTTGCCAGAAAGGAGAGCCCACTGATTCAGAGGGGTTTATTCCTTACATATTTGTGGGCCTTATTATGAGTTCTAAAATTTTCTGGCTTACTAGTCTTTTTCTTGCACCCGGTGATTTAAGTAAAAAAAATATGGTTGATGGTGTGTTTTGTTGTTTTTTTTTTTAAGACTTGTTTTGATCTCAAAATTGAAGGGGTAGGAGTGGAGAAAGATCATGTTTAAAAAACAGACTGTGCTATGGTTTAGCAATAAAAGAGCCTTCTAAAATTGGGCTGTGCTCAGTGATTACTTTCAATGATTACATGTCAGAATGCTTTGGGTATGAATATTAAAAATTACTAGTTACACAGTTGCACATATTCTGATCCTAACATTCAAATTCTCTGATGTTTCTAAGTCAGAAAAGCACTTAGGCATATACTGAAATCTCACCTCACATTGGTGTTCACATGGCTCTGTGGAGGGAAGGCAAGGCAAGGCAAAAGGATAGAGGAGTATGAAAATTTAATGTTTTTGTCCCCTTGCTTCAGGTCAGACTGAAGACAGTTCAAGACTGAGAGTGGCACCTG
This sequence comes from Phaethornis superciliosus, assembly GCA_023637945.1. Classification (NCBI taxonomy): domain Eukaryota; kingdom Metazoa; phylum Chordata; class Aves; order Apodiformes; family Trochilidae; genus Phaethornis; species Phaethornis superciliosus. The sequence goes on along the minus strand of JAJQWJ010000001.1, from coordinate 84,615,392 downwards.
GAAATATTATCATATGCAGGTAACATATCACTCTTCTTGTCAGGCTTTTTATGCTCATTTGCAGGCGTTCATGACCCTTGTCTTTATTCATATGCTGTCTGGATCATTAAAGTATTTAATCTTCAGTGAAGTCACTTTCTTCTCTTTCCTTTTTGTGAACAGGCACTCCTATGCCTTGCTCGTTGGTAGCCTCTGTCTCTCCCTCATCTCCTTTGTGCTGAATTAGATCTTCTCTGCTCTGAAGTTCTTTCCATGAACTAGTTTTCATCAGCAGTGTCTACTATCCAAAGCCTGGAGAAGGACACTGGGAGACAGAGAAGAAACAGACCAGTATCTGCTTAAACGTTAGTATTTAGAAAACTGTGTTGAAACCTGTGGAATCGAATTTAGAGTGGGATAAAGACCCCACAACCTCCCTTAAGGGGTTTAATGTGCTTTAAAAAAGCCCATGCCAGTCTCCTCAATATGCTGTTTGGCTGGTGAATACGGTTCTTCCTGTTTCCTTGCAGAATTTTGTTTCTCTCCAGCAGGCAGAACCTAATCACCTGGAAGAGGGGGTGATTGGCTAATTTTATTCATTTCATCATTCCAGAAGGCTACAGGGATGTCAATCCAGTGACCTTCCCGTGCTACTTCTAAAAGCAGAAATAGGCACAGAATGATGTAGGCAGGTAGTTCTCAAACCATAATTTGTGGGATGATGGTGAGCGGTCAGCATCTGGCAATAGAACAATGCTGACTGCTCTGGTGCTTTCAACTAAAAATATATGAAGAGTGCAAAATGACATGAGACACTGGACACTGGTCCAAAGGTTTTGGGAATTAGTGGGTTTGTTGTTTGCTTTGTTTAAGGTATATGACCCAAGCTCAGCTCAGGTCAAAACCAAACCCAAATTGAGGTCATGTAGATAGGTTTCCTTCAGGCTAAAAAATAGCCATGTAAATGATTTCTAAACATTTCCCTAGCAGAGAAAGCAAATAATAAAAAAAAATCCTTGTTCCTGATACAGTGGCTCACACTGTGGAGGTGTACATATGCATGTCTTTCCTGTTTGGTAATACTGGCATTAATTTTCAACCAAACAATAATAGAAAATCTGGGGTTTAGATGTTGGTGAGCTAGTCTGCTTCACAGGCAATAAATTCACATAAACAAAATTGGTGCAGAAGGGATTAGGATATACAGCAGAGGTAAGGAGTGGTCTCTGCCATGTACAATCAGTGTCAGCATTTTCATGCAGGACAAAAAATACTTTTTAAGGGTGGATGAACTTATGTGCATAAATTCCACAGCTCAGTTTTGTACTGCAGCATGAGAGACATTTTTCACAGTTATTGACAAAGGACATTCCAGCAACAAGTGAGATCTGGATTTCATTACATATTTTGGGCTACAGTGCAAAGTACCGTCTGCCAGAAAAAAAATATGGTTGAAGCATGTTTTATTAATATATTGCTGCTGTTCTTGGATTATACTCCTGTAGAGGATCACATTTGAAATTACACATCTGATAGGCTATACATTCAATAGCATTTCAAGGTTTGTTTTTTTGGATCTGATTCCCTTATACAGAGACCAAGTATCTTCCTAATTTAAGCATTCAGAGACAAAGTGTCACTGCCCCCTGATAGATCATTGTTGCAGGCTGCTTATGGAGCACTTAGTGTCCCTGTACAAGAAGCTATAGTATTAGGAGCCTCTAGTATCACTATAGGGCAAAAAGTTCTTACCATTGAGCTTGGTACCTCTGTATGTACTGGATATACAGATAATTACTTCCCAGTACCAGGCACCTTTCCTTTAAATACACAGGACAAAGCAGTTCACTGTTGTCAACATTTCTTTCCAATGAATGAACTGAGTCACAGGAGTAACAGTGGCAGGAGGCCTGCACTGAGCAGACCTGGAAGACCAAAAGAAGTTCCCTGTCACCTTACCTTTGAGAGTCATGTAAATAAAATCTCCCTGACAATTCATGATCTCCAAAAAGAACAAAGGGAAAGAGAGGGAAATCTGTATAACAGATTTTTTTCAGAGGAATACACAATAAGGACTGATATTTCCATTGCTGGTTTTGTTTTCTTATCCTCAATACACATATGTTCCTGATATATGAACACAGCTGCCTTGAAATCAATGGCAAAGTTCCCATCTTCAGTGCAAACTCCTGGATTTTGCTCATATTTATAGGACACAATTGAGCTGAAAGCTTAAGGGAGAACACAGCTTTCCAAAAACTAAAGAGGAGAGAGAAAGAAATGAGAGAGCAAATACATTGTGAAAGAGATCCCAGGTGAAATAATTGGTCCAAGATTTCATGTCTGGATGTTGTTATTTTTTCCATAATTACTACAGCAAGTTCCTGCTTCCAATGAGGGGAGGTGACCTGGGAATTTTCCAGTAGCAGAGGAAATTTAACACACAAATGACCAGGACTGTTAAAGCTGCTCTACACATGTGTGTCAGCAGTAGGAGAATCAAGATATAGCAGACATAATTTAATCACATGCAAAATTTTTGTGACTGTATATGTGCATCTATGAGCCCAAAATGGAGAGTAAGGAACAGAAAACTCTTATCTACCAAGAAGAGGTTGTCTTGAGTATCAAATAATGTGGAGTGTTGTAGGCATTGGTAAAAGATGATTTAGATAGCTTACTTCTTTTATATATCTCAGAAAATCACATTGTTGGACTAAGGAAGTCTATTTTACTTGAAACACATTTACTGCAGTTGGAAATGTCAATGTATTTGGCCCTTTCCTTCTCTTCAGTGTTATTTCCACTGAGGCGACTGATGTTAAATGGTCACACATGATGCAGATGTTTATAAAGTACCCAATTTACTTCACCTCCGATAGTGAAGATCTGGAGATTTTCTAATCTCTGTGGGGCCACATACCTGTCCTCTCCAAAACCATTTGGTTTTATCATATCACATCTTTGCAGGATACAAAGCAGATGACGAAGTATCAAATCCATTTTGTTCCTTTTCCATACTTCATTCTCTGATTTTCATTTGTGTTACTAGTATTATAGTTGCTACCCCTCCCAGAGGAAAAAAAACAAGCAGAGAAAACAACTCAATCCTATTATGAACGAGCACCAATTTGATTTATCAAAACTATTTACTGAAATACACTGGTTTCACACCTCCACTAATGCTCCTGCTCTTGAAAAATGCCCGCAAATATCTATTTCTAATAGTTGTCTGATGCTAAAACTGTGACCAATCCTACAAAATTATTTGCCCTCAATCTCAGTCTTGCAATTATGCTACTACATCTGATATAACCTTATTCTTGTTAACTGCTAAGAATTCATCAAAGGAGTAGGACTTCATGACTTTATCCATAGTGACTATTAGCCCAGCTATAGTCAGGATACTATTGTACCTGCAATCAAATATCCAGAACATCAAGAAAATCTCTTCAGGGAGATGATAATCTCTGTTGAAGACAATAGGTGGACAGATGGATGCAATATCTCAAGAGACAAAGACAAAATGGATGCAGGAGTACCAGGCCATGGTGGTAGCTCACCAGTGGCCAAATTTATGTCCATTATCTCTTTGGCAGTGGGGGCATCTCAGGAAATGGGAGCTTTTAGGGATTTGTTTTTCGAGGAACAATAGGAAAGGAAAGGAAGGAAAAATAGGAAGGAAAACAATGAGCATTTTTTTCCCCCAAATCTGAGAGGCAAAATTAGATTTTGTTCATCAACAGCAATAAGCGAAAGGCACTCAGTACAGAACTAACCTGTCATTACTCAGTTCATTTAAGGCAAGTTCTCAAGTTTTTGTGTTAGAGAAATATTTCTTTATTGCTGTACTGGTAGCCAAAAATGTCTGACATCTGTATGACTAACATCTGCATGCCATCATCATCAGCAGACGGTGGGCTATAAAATGTCAAGAAGTTTCAGTAATGGAAAGATCAGCAACAGACTGGAACACCACCTGAAACTATTTAGAGAGGGAGAGATTTTAATTCTCTTTGAGAAGATGAGAAGAGTAACACAAATGATTGAGAGACTGAGACTGATTTATGAGGAGATAGTGAAAGAAGTAGATACATCAAGCTTGGGTAAGAAACAAGCCACAAGGCTGTGATATGAAGAATCAGAAAGCAGAATTTTTACTGGGAAGGCTGGGGATCACTGGAAAGGGAAGTCTAGAGTTAGTCTTAGAGGCTAAGGAGGAGATATATTAAAACTTGCAGCTCTTGGTAAGGGAGCTAAGATCACACATCATCAGCAAATTCATTAACCTGTAAAGGCAGAGCTGAATTGTCCTCCCCCCGACTCATATCTGCCAATTCTAATGCCACCAGTGCAGCTCAGAAGCTGGAACTGAAGGAAAGCAAGTGGTGGTGTGGTTGTAAATTCGTCTGAGAGACTTGGCCAGTGGGAGACGGGATTCCAGCTTGATTCCCAGAGCTACCATCAGTGTGGCAAGCTAATTCATAAACTGTTAAAGTTCTATGAGCTGATCTGAAATAAAAATAGACTTAGAACCTCCCTGTACCATTTTTAGAAAATCAGCTACACCACAGGCTTTAAGGGAAGGCAGTGAACAAGCTATCTTCTTGATTTATGAAATGTTCTTGACAGATTTTCCAAGTCAGGGCTGTATTCAGGATGCAAACAGCCCTAACTTTGCCACTCTCCCTGGTTTCAGTGGATTAGCTTGGTGTGAGCATGCTGATACACTGGCAGTAGCAGCTTGTTGGGGCTGTTGTAGAGAAAGAAATCTGATGATTTCTATGCGTTGGTTCCACCAGTCTATTAATTTATGAGTTAAACAAGCTTGGAAGAGATGGAACTGGTACCCAAGCCTATTCTAGTGACCATGAATGCATAACGGAGTTCCCCAGGGCATTACACAATAATTCTGCAGCTATTACACAACCTTGTGATTTGCCACTAAACTTTGCCATCACTGTTTTGCATCGCCATCTAGTGACACATAAGGATGCCTCAAGCCCATAAAAACTTGCTTTTGTCTGATTTAGTGTGCTGAATTGAAGAGCCAATGGTTTTGTAAGGAAAAGTTTACATTAACTAGGGGTGGCAATCAGGCCAACAGATACAAGAGGAGCATTTGATCCAGAGGATCTGTTATTCTAAATGAAAAATAAAGCTGTTCACTGAAGCAACGACCTGTTTGCAGGTAGTATTGAAGTTGGATTGTCACCCTACTCCAGCTTCAGGTCTCAGTGGGAGGCCTCATGGTATTCAAATTTCCCGCTGCTTTAATATAAATAAAAAAGACATGTCTGTTTATGTCTCATGGAAAAATAAGCCCCCCAAAATATACCATATAAATTATATTGGTTGTCTTCTTCTAGGGTTAATTAAAATATCCTTCCCTTAATCAGATGCCTATTAAAATGGAAACCTTGTGAGAAGTTACTGATGATTTCCCCATTTCATGACACTGCTACATAGTATGGTTCCAGGATTTATAAATCTGTGAGGAATGAGAGGAGAAAAAAGTGATACAGAGTCACAGAAAGCCAATAACCTCCTTTTATAATCTTTAGCTGGCTAGAAAGCCACAAATAATTTTTTCCTCATACTTTTTCAAATTTTAATATTTTGTAAAGTGTTGAGTTATTGCTGGGTTTTTTTTGTTTTGGTTCTTGGTTTTGTTTTGTTTTTTTGTTGTTTTTGTTTTTTTGTTTTTTTGTTCTTTAAAACTGATACTTTTTTCTTTACAACACAAAAAAAAAAAGATTAATGAAAACCATATGCTTGAAAAATGTAATGATTCTGAGGAATGGCAAAGCCCTCATCCTGCGGCAAGTTTGTAACTTAATTCCCACCCTTTCCAATGAGCATTGTTACTCTGGTTCTCCATTTGCCATCCTTGGACAGGTCATAATAAGATCTTACTTTGCATTTACTGTAGTCTTCCTATCTCTTTTGAAGGATTCTGGCCATTTCACAGCGCAAACATTTGGTGTTGTGTTTTTTGTATTAAACAAAGTTTTGGAACAATCCCTTAATCTGAAACAGACATCTCTTCCCTCATTCCCCTCTCTAGTTGACTCTACAGCTGGAGGACTGACTGTGATTAAGGGATATGCTGCCCTTAGCAGCACCCACTACAGGCCAAACTCCCCTTGTAGGAGGAAAAGCCATTCTTAAAAACCTCTCATTCCATGGGTATGTGGGGAAAAAAACAAACACATTCTCCATCAGGTATGCTAAATACTGGGTGCTCTCTGGAAGAGCACAATACAGCAAATAACTAGAAGCCCTATTTGTGGAATAAGCCTATTTTAGTAAGAAAAAAATCTCTGACTACAGGCTCGTTTCTGTAGAAGGTGAAGTTCCCTTTCTGTTATTCCAGGAAGCAAGTATAATAACACACCATCTGGCAGGTCAGAAATACATGTGGCTAAGCATTGCTAAGTGTTTTTATTAGAATCAAGTGGGACAATGCAGAACAATGCCATGGTGCCTCATTGAGTACATTCACTGACCCATCTCAGGCAGTGTTTCTGTGTGGATCTGTACAGACTGATATAAATACACGCCTCAGTCCCTGTCGCGCCATTCACAAAGGACCTGTTATGGCAATGCTATTTTTTTTCCTGTTTTCACACATTGTGGCCTATCTTAGAGGATAATGTTGTCTATATCTATTATTTCCTATTTGAGATCCTAGAACTGAAGGCTGTCATTCAACATCCAAACCTCTCTGGTAGGCACTTTTGAAAGACAGCCTATGCCTGGTGACAGCCTTTATGTTAGCTGCAGTCTGCAAATACAGAAACAAAGGTGTAGCAAATCTCAGTGCCTTGATCTTGATCTGTCCCTCAGTCTTTCGGGAACAGACATGACAATGTCAGCTCCTCTCCCCTTTCTGTCTGCACAGGACATGGGCTCATATCAGCTGTTCTTGAAAATGTTTGTTTTTGGTTTTTTTTATTAGTTCTGTCAGTCAATGAAGCAATGGGCTATGCAAGAATGAGGGAAAAGTACATAAGCACACATTTGGCTGATCCTACATTCTTGTGGGTTTACCTTGAAACGCTTCCTAACAATATGACACAAGTTCTATCACTTAAATTCTAAAATATATGGCCCCAAAATGCCCATAATTTCTTGTTGAAAGCATCTAGTTTTAGCACACTGCATATTTTGAACCCTGGAATGTATGATTCATTTTTTTTAAATGTATTTTTTCTGTTGCTGCTACCAGTACGCCTCTCACCACCTCATCTGTGTATTTCTGCCTTTCCTGTCCTACACCACAAAAGATAGGATTCCCATTCATGCAGTTTTTCCATCCCATAGAATGCTACAGCTTTAGCTGTGGGTTTGTCTGCTGAAAAACTCAAAAATGTCCTGCTCCCATTTACTGAGCTTGATGCATGGATACCGGTGACTGAAACCCTGATGCCAAGGAAGGTTTTTAGAATTAAGCAAGCCTGGCAGGCAGCTGTGCATTGAAAATAGAAACCAAAAAGAATGAAGATGCAAGATGACACTGAGAAAAGAGTTAGGAGAGCAGAAGGCAGGTTTCCAAGTGAGGGAGAAACTTGTAGGCTCAGCCAGGCAAAGTGTGCTGAGAGAGCATGGATTTGCCTCCCTCAGAATAAACACATTGGCAGGTGCTGGCAAGATGGAAGATACAGATTACAACCAACCACTAAACTTTCCCTTCTCAGTACCTTCCTTTCTAGCCCTGGCTCTGGTTTTAGAAATAGCTCCGTATGCACTGCTGTTCTAACTCTCCACACATACCACTCCTTCTGAATGTGTGGGCTGCTCTTCCATGGGATATGACTCCTTTCTCCCTCTCTCTCTCTCCTGCCCTCCTCTGTCTGGGGGATTGGAATTTACACTTGCTTATGAATGACTGCTCTGTTGCTTCTATCTTTGTGTTATTTAAAAATAAAATATCCACTGTCTTGATTTTAAACCAAAAAAGTGAGTGGCTTTTTTACTTGAGATGATGTGGATGCAAACAGTTGTCTTTGTGAGTGTTTGTACATGACCAGTTAGTAAATTACTTTTCTTGCTTGTTTCTGCTCTACTTCTGTAATGGAAGTGGAAAAGAATCTTAAATTCTCACCTGCAGCACCCATTGTCAGCTTGACAGGTTTGTAAGGGCAATGACAGTCTCAGATGTGAGAAGCCTGACTTTCCTAGTCCAGAGTTTGAGTGCCAACTGTCAGCAAATTAGAAGTTCTGATGAGAGAGAAGGAGTATGTTGGAGAGCTGGCCTAAGCAACTGACTTCAGAAAGAGTGCAGAATTGTTTGAACTGGACCTGCAAACTGCAGAAATGCGTTGGGTATGTTTGCCTCATTGATTTGCTGTATGGGAAACATAATCAGAGATGTTTCGCTGGTAAAACTGGGAATGTAGTACTTTTTGGAAAGCCAGACTCCTCATGATGGCATCCTTGATCACACATCCCAAGTTGCTAGTAAATCATTACATTATTCCTTCTCTAAAATTGAATCCTGATTTTTCAGTCAAATGAAGTATGCATTGATGCTTGTGGGCATTCCTCAAGAACTTCCTCTTTGGAGAAGCCACTGAAGATCTATATTCATCTCAAATTTCATAGATTTGGGCAGTATCAATTAACATTTGGAGTGCTGCAAGTGAGGATGAGCATGAAGAGAGCACCTTCTCATTTGCTTTTTGCACCCTTCAATTGAATTGGCCAGCTGAAATAACTCAGATGTATCTGAGAATCTCTTCCATTTCATTTGTTCTCTTTCAGGGCAAGGGTGAATTAAGGAGGAAATGGAACCATCTGTTAAATCATGGCATCTGATAGAATACCCAGCCCTTCTCTTGGTTTACTACCTGGGTAAAAAGTTTATTTATATGAGATGCTGGATTCCTTTGTTAACTACTTCAGCAGGCCAAGTTGAAAAGATCTTCCAGCACTATGAATTTATGTCCTTACTGTGGCTTCCTGCCAGCATTCGCTCCATTGAACTGTATTTACATTAGGACTGTAAAACATTACTTAATTCAAGTGTCTGAAGTGAAGCACTCACTCACTCCATGCACTTAGTTCTTGATAGTTGCCAGCTGGTGAGAAGTTAGCTGACTGCCTTTTGCTGCTGGGCTCTGCCATTCAGAACATAATGAGAATTAAAGCCACTGATTTTCTGGCAATGCTCAGGTTCCCGAGTTTTACTTGTCTGTATTTGGTATAAATGCAAAATATTGGACAATTGATTTCTTCAACTAAGATTGAAAGATAAATCTTTTGTTTGAAAGATAAGTTTGCCTTGGGCATCACATCTTGGCATCCTTGATTCTATATACTGGTAAGAGACCTGAATGATGGTTCAGTGCATTTCAGTCTGGTTTTTATTCTGTAACTTGCAAAGCTTTCTACAAAGTGTAAGTATTTTCATTTTATGCAAGGCAGAAATGGAAGGAGAAAGAGGCAGATCATGTTGTCTAACCTGGTGTAGGTCCTCATGTGAAACTTCTCCAGTCTGCTGAATTAATTGAAGGATCTCAAGGTCTCACACTGACAGAAATGTGACAAGTTCTATAGGAAAGAAAGATAAAGGAGGTTTGACCATTCTTAGGATGCTCTGATGCTCAGGCTGTCTTACTTCTGAATAAGAACTTCAGAATGGAGTCATAGTCCTATGTTCTATATATTCTAAAAGGCCATGTTGAAGGCCAAGCTTTCCTCTATTTATTTCAAGAGAAGGCTTGAATAAGGATTTTCCATTCTTGAATTTCACTGAATACATTTCAATTACTGTTATTGCTCTGTGTCACACCATATTCCTAAAAGGCACAGGCACTTTATAAGCTCAAAAGAACCAGAGAGCAAAACCATCTGGTCTTATGTCCAAAACTGGACATAAAAGGATAACAGCTTATTAATGGAATATGTGTTTTAACTCATATTTAACAACAAAGTACATCATCCTACCTAGTGTTTATACATTAACTCTAAGAAATATGTAAGAGCTAACTTAAGGAGAATGGTCATTAAATAGTTGAAATGAGACTTCTTGTAGAAGTGTTCCTGTTTTGGAACACTTCATTATCTCAGTGTTGACATGCAGACTGGGGTATGTTAAAACTTTTTCCACAGTAACTAATTTCTGGTTTAAAACACAAATCTGTGTGTCAGGGGACTGGATTTCACTGTATGGCTTATTTGCCCTTGCTTTGAAAGGGGCAATTGCACTTACATGCAATGCCAGGGCAGCAGGGATATGTGAAGAGATTGTAAGATTTTGGATACAACGTTTGAAGGAGGTTTTAAGTAGTGCTATCTCTCAGTATTATTCTTGCAATTTTATTCTTTCATCATTCTTGATTTGCTTGTATTTTGTCTTCAGTCTGTGGAAACCACAGACAATAAGGATATGTTTTTATGGCTTTGTGGGAGGCAAGAAAAGGAGGTGTGCTGGGGGACTGTAAGGTCAGCAATGACAATGGCAGGCACACCCTTTTTCCCTGGGGGCAAAAAGCCCTAAACAAACAAAAAAACTTTCTCCATTACTGTTGTAGTAGCTACCAGTGGAACAGTGATATTCATCAGAGCCTATGGACACCTCCAGGGCTGGAGAAAATTAGAAAACAAACCTAAGAAATATTAATGGAAACTTACCTAAATTTGCTGTATGAGTGCTTGCATCTTCATGGGAAGAAACCATTTCCACAAACAAAAACCACTGGACAGTCTTTGCTGGAGGTACCATACTGGAGGTGAAGCCAGTCTCTCCATCCTGGGCATACTGGCAGCTGCAGCTCTCTCCTGTTCCATCAGCTTCCCAGTGCTGTGAGCTTGACTGAGGGTGACTTCATCTCACTGAAGCAGGTCTCCCTTTCTGAATCTTGAACATGCTAGCTCTGACTCTCTCCTACATCTTAGCAAAAAATATATCCTGCCTTCCACATTACCTGATGCTCACCTGATGCAGGCCTTGTGAACCATGCTGGCACTGGAGGGATTCTCTTGGAGAAAGTTCAGGTGAGACTAGAAGAGGTGCATCTAAATCTGCCTGGGAACTTGGCCTTATTTCTAACAAAGAATTTATTGACTTCTTTTGTCTACAGGGTCATGGCTGGTCAGCACTGAGGGAAAATTAAAGACTCTGGAAGTTGTTTTGGATCTATCAAAGAATGTGAGCACTTCCGTTTATTTATTCTCCCATCCCTCCTCTTTAGTGTAGGTTAGAGGTAAAAGTCTCCAGAGAGTGGATTCCTCATTAAGATTCCCAATACCTCCCGGTATGCAGGGGTTGGGATAACCACATGAAGGCCATCCTGCTATTTTTGCTTCTGGCCCAGCCCCTTTGAAGGGACTGTGGAACACTTTGCAGTTGTATAGATTTATGAGCAGCCTACCAAGAGTCTGTCTGATATGCTCATGTAAACTAATTATGGGAAACTGCCCCAGGCCTCTGTCATTAAAAATACATTCTTAGCATGTTACGAACAAAGCTTAGTTTCCTCCTTCTGTTCCTATAGGATATGATCTGTTTCCTGACAGATGTTTATCCCAAAGCATCAAGTGATTCTTTCTTAGGAAACTAAGCGAATAAAAACATAGCACGTCACCCATGAGTCACAATGTGAACTCTGAATGTCCAGCATGATCTGAGCTTCTCTGATGACCAAGGAAATCACTTTTTAAGATTTTTAGTTTTTTTAAATTCACCATGATTAGGGACTGGGCACTTTAAGTTCTTTGGTTTGTCATCAAGCCTTTCTTTTCCAGCACTGTCTTAGAGTGGCTTTTGACCAAAAGCCTCTACCCACCCACTGGCTCTTTGGGCACCTGAATGAAATGAGCCGATCCGTCCAACTCTTTGCACCTCGCTGGCTCTTAGACACTACAACCAGGGTGCCAGGAGAGGCAGACAGATGCAGGATAAACAAGAATGGCTGTTGGCAGGAGCAGAGGGCTGGCTCGTGTAGGCAGATAAACACAATGTGTTTCGGCTGACTGAATCTGCAGGTGTGATCCCAGGCCCCTGGAGAGCTGGGCTGGGTGCACGTGCCTGGGCTGCCTGGGCCTGAAGCTGCCCTCTGAGGTGAGGAACCCAGATGCTGATGGTCTCAATGTGCACATCATAGACAACAGCCTTGGAAATACTTGGTCCTCAGCTAGGTAAGGAGTGTGTGACGAAGTAGAATTCATAGTTTCCTGATCCCCCCCTATGGAGTGAGACTCGGGCACCTCCTGGCTCAGTCAGATGATGATCACCTGATAATCTCAGGCCAGCTGAGCTGCCAGAACTGTATATGCCTCAGCCTATCTAGCTTATTATTAGTGTATTATAGGTCCAACATCAATGAAAGGCCTGTCATATGTCAAGTCATTAACCTGAGCTGTAACTCAGACTAGTATTTGGTCAGTGAGCAGAGTGCATGTGGAACCTAAGCTTGTCACTGCTGTTGCATGTGGGTGGTACCAACAGGGGTCCTAAATCCTGTTAGGACCCAAACTCCTGTGTGCATTTAGATGCATGTATACAGTGCTTACACAGATTTGGATTTTAACGGTTCCTAAAATCCCAGGGTGGTAGTCTTCCCAAGGCTTTCAGTTTGTATGTAGTTCAAACACCAGATGATCTGCTACAGCACAAGGCTTACAACTCAAATTCTGCAGCCATATTCCTGCTATAATGTTTTAAGCTGCCAAGTAAACTGCACTGGGAAAAATAACATGCAAAAGGATGTCCATCTGTAAATGCTTAAGACCAAAGATTCCAGAAAAATATACTTATCTATTCTGTGACAGCATTATTACTTCAGTTCTGATTTAAATTACCCCTAACCTCCTTCCCTCTTTTTATTTTTGTTTTTTAAATAACTTTAAAAGGATCTAGGCTAGCAATGGAGGCTGAGCCACAACAAGATGCTTATCATACAGCCTTCTGCTGCACGGATTTTTTATGGGTTTCTTTGCCTATGAAAGATAGTCTGAATTTCTGAGTCGTCTTCTTTCTGAATTTCTGAAAGAAAGTCTGAATTTCTTCCATAGTGTGATATCAAAGGAGGAAGAGAACCTGAAGAACACCCACGTCCACTAGCCACATATGGACAGAAAAGGAAGTATTAAGGAGTCTTTTGTGGGGCAAATATTTCAGGGAGAAGAAGGCCTCTTACAAATTATGCTGGAGATGGCAGGAGCCACAGGGAGGAGTCAGTGAGAAAAAGACTGAGACACAAGGTGAAGGGACATTTAGAAAAGTGAATGTGGGTTTAGAACAAAAGGCAGGTTTAGAGAACCCATTGAGGTGTGTTTAGAGAAGAATAGCAGGGTGGTTTTCCCCGTATCTTATCCCATGCGTAGTGTGCAGTAGGGCAGAGCCCCTCATTTACCTGGATGGTTATCTGATTTTTATTAGCTGAAGCTCTGGCTCTAGATCTGATAGATTCTATTCACTCTTGGCATTTGTGTAAATGATTAAAGAAGCAGGGGAGCATGGAATCAGGCTGCGAGCCCATAGGAGGACTGCAGAAGCAGCACAGCATAATCTCCAGTCTGAAATGGATGAAGCAGCAGTTCAGGTGTACAGGGTGGGGAGTGATGTGGTCAAGTAAAGAATTGGTGGAAATGCTGTCTGTTTGTGCATGTGGCTATTCTGGCTATCTTTCCTTTTCTCAGTAGCATACTTTGGACCTGAGCCTATTCCAGACAATCCTTGCTTTCCCCTTATGTATTTCCCATGGTGAAAGTTGAATAAAATCAACTTATAAACAAACCATGGGCTCAGACTTTCCTGGAAGATGTAGAGGAAAACCACTCTTCCCCCCTTCAGTTTCTCATACTTTTCTAGCTTTTTCTTTAAAAGATTCTCAGGCTCTATTCCTGAAAACTGCTCCTGATAGATGGCCCCAGCAGAGGAACCAGTGAACTCCCACAGCAGAATGGGGCAGAGCTGGGTGAATCTTTGATTTTTCTAGAAGGGGAAAACAAAGACAGGAATAGGCTACTTCTGCAGACAGAGTCCACCAGTATGTGAGACAGTGCCAAACAAAAACTCAGAGACAAGGAAAAAAAAATAAGGGATTTTGATGGGCTTTAGGCATGCTGATAAACATGCTACAGGGGCACCATTCTGCAAGACTTTTTTGATTTGCCCTACCCTCCAAACCCATAGTGTACAAATAAACATAAGCCATATCAGGCTTATGCTAGATAAGGCTGAAAATCTTCACATGGAACATCCTCTGTGGACCTAAATGATGGCATGGCAGAGGAAATTTTATTTTGGTTTTGATACAAAGTTGTGTCATACAGCAGTACTGGCTTCTGCTCCAGAGCCACCACAGCTGCTACCATCTTGAAGGGCTTCTACACCATGCTCCTTTGCACAGGATGGACATGCTTTTTTGATATACCCTTGTTTCACAGCATGTCTGCCTGTGATCTGGTATCAGCATGCTGCTTCATCAGCAGCATCAGACAAAAGCATTTTAGTGCCACAGACTCCTTCACTCCAGCTTTTCCACTGATAGGGTACCAACGACTTTGCAGAGACAGTGGAAAAGCTGCCTTACTAATGACTTCTTTGTGAAAGCAAGAGTCAGTGAAACAGTCAACAGCCTCCTCCACCTATTTCCACTCCAGAAGAAACCAAAGGTAGAAACACTACATTTGATCTCACCCAATCAATCTCTGACAGTACAGACTAACTCCTGCTAATCTACCACTGATAGATAATCTGTCGTATTTCTTACAGTACAAATGCTATCCCTTTGTAAGATTACTGCATAGATGTCTGCATTGGGTGCAAGATGTAGATGAACATGAAAGAGTCACTATTGGAGAAATAGGAGTGATAAGAGGCTTAGAAAACATGAACTGTGAGTAAAGGCTAAGAGAATCAGTTTTGTTTAGTCTAGGAACAAGAACATGGCAGGAGTAGAGGTGGGAAATATGATAGTCTTCAGGCATTTCCAAGGGTGTTACAAATAGGACAAGGATCAATTCTGCAGGTTAAGATGGGGCAAGGCAGGAAGAAATTGGCTTAAGCTCAGCAAGAAGGTCTTGTTTTAGATCTTTAAGAAAGGAAGGAAAAACCCCAAACCTCTTTCTATCTGTAAGGATAGCTAAACAACAGCTGTATAGGGACTTGCAGAATTTTTACTCTTAGAAGGTTCATGAGTAGGCTGTGTAAGTGAAAACTGGAGAACCAGGATCCCAAATGTTCACTGCATTTCCACGGTCACTTTTGTGTAGTGCCACAAATGCAAATTCTGTGATTAGTCTTGACTAGTTTCAGCTGTTTGCAATCAGCTCTCTTTTCAAGTTCTTCCATTTCCCCCCGACCCCACTGCTATGAGGTGTTTTCCTGTACCATCCTCTTGAGCTATTTCATATTGCCAGATCAAAACACTGCCTGACTGTAGACCCAAATGGTCCTGTTTCTATGACTGTACTATATCACATTTGAACATTTTTTTATGCTATGGGAGAAATAGTGCATACAAATTTACAGTTTTAAAGTACCTATTATTGACAAATAACTCAGTTCTATCTGTGGCTGAAGTTAAGCATTAAAGCAAGACTAGAATATTTGGTTTTTTGAGCTGGATGAAATATTGCCTCTAATCTATGTCAGGATTACTGCAATATGAGATGTACAGTGTGCTTCAGTTGAAGGGGCCATGGCTGATTGTCTAATGCTGCAAAAACAACACATTTAATGTTTTATAAGTATTGACCAGAGAGCAGCAGATCAGCAGTAGCATCTCATACTTTGGAAGAATACATTACACTACATGCTAATTTTTGTGTCTTTGAACTGCTGTAACTGGCCTGTTTTGAAAGGAATCAGCTGAGGGCACATGAAGGAACTGGACCTTGTGTCAGTTAACATCTACATCATCTTCCCAATGACACAGGACCAGCACACTGTAAGACTGTGTGAGATCAGTCCCCAGCACATCATCCTGTGCTTCATTTTCCAGAGGCAGTTCTGTCCCTTGTGAGGAAGAAAAGGCTGAGTCCCTTCTCTGTCTATACAAGCTGCTCCTACATCCAGATCTACAGCCCATACTCCATCACATAGCACAGCAGAAAATGCAGCCAAGGTCTCCTGTGGGGAAGCTGGCAGCTCTCAGGAACCTCCTCTAGCATCTCTTTGCTCCTTTGCTGCAGCCAGGCAGCCATCTCATGTATCACTGGGGGTAGAGTGCCCCCTCCGTTCAAACCCATGCTGGTAGCCCCCGCCTCCTTGGCCTGGGGCTGTGACCCTCTCCCAGTGTCCAGGCACTGCCTGTCCTGGGGCTGCAGCTCTTGTGGAAGCTCTGCAGCCTGGTGGGCACTGGGACTGCCCCTACAGATGAGCAGGGTATGGTGGGGATGTGTGCTGAGCCCTTGTAACTCTTCTGTGTCTAAAAGCCAGTATCCTCAGGCTGAAGCAATTCAGGAGTTAAGGGTTTTTCTAAAGGTTTAATTGTGACATTTTAAAAGTCTCTAAGATTCTCAGCCAGAACATGCTCCTGTGGTGTGTCTAGCTTACTAAAACCATGTTGTGCCATTCCTTGGAGGCTGTGGGCAAACCCAGCAGCTCAGTTCTGTTCCTGGCTCTGCTGGTCACCACCTGCTGTAAAGGGCAGGGGATAAAGACCTCCAGGCACAACCTGGACTTCATCCCCAGGATTAGATAAAGTGGGCATGAGCTGCTTCTGCTCAGATTATTGCATTTTGTAAGAGCAATGGTCAAGATTCACCAGAGAGTGTGGTTTTGAGGCTGATGGGTAAAAAATCCAAGAAATATGCCTTTTGTAACTAAGCCCTTTTTCAAGCATTTTGATATGAATATATGGCCTTTTATCTCCCTGTTTTCCAGAACCCCCTGGAGATACAAGCCCTTCTATGATGCTTCCTCCTCCACTTGCAGTTTCCCCCACCACTGAGGTACTTAGAAGCTGTCATGAAGAAGCTGAATTTTATCAGGCTTTTCAGTCACTGAGACAGTAAGAAGGAAGTGGCATTTATATTAGCCCATTGGATGCTGATGACATTTTCCTGTACTGTGTTTCAGAGCATGCTGGCTCAAGCCATCTTGCATCTATCCAAAGATATTGCAGACTAGGCAAGCTTTGATCTTTCCAAAAGTGCAGAACTGTACGTCTGCTGTAGTGTGATGTCTTTTCTATTATTACTGAGCCTGGAACACAATAACATCTTATAGAGGGCTTTAGAGTTTAGACTACAGCCCTTTTATTTATTTTGCAGGAGCACTGTCCCATAAGGAAAATCCTAGGCTGGGTTTAAAGATCCAGACAATGGAGCAGCCGTCACATTTAGATGTTGCTTTTGAAACAATACCCTAATGCTACATCACTTTGCTCTGCTGGGTTCTGCTTCGACTTGTTAATGGCAGAAATCACAAGATCAGAGTTAGTGAAAGGTCTTTAATGATGTTTAGTGCAAAGCATGTTGAAAATGAAAACACTGAGTCAACTCTGCTGAAATAGCATCTCTCTGGTTCCTAGGTCTCTTCTTGACCAGTGGGTAGAGGCATTGCCTCACACTCAGTATGGCAATTGATTGTGTGTCTCAGACTTTTTCAAGAAAAAGGTAATATTACCCTTAGAGTATATATTAGTAGTGCCAAATGTATGTAAAAAAATTTGGGCCATCTATTACCACTGAATGGGGCTCAAGTCTCCCAGCATTCATAAAAAAGAAAAAGAGACATGTCTAGTCTTACTGTCTGTGAAAATAACTTAAAATATTTCTTGAGTCTGTAGATAGCCCAGAATATCAACTTACAATGCATAACTTATTCTATTTATACTTGATGGATTTTCAATGATAAAATGAAAAAAGAACAGGCTTTTTGACAAATATATTTTGTTGAAAAAGTTGTTTTTTAAAAACACTTCTGATACTGTTTTTCTTCTACTTCTTGCCAAGCTCCTCCATCCCCCTCCTACTCCCAGATCTGAAAAAAAACAAAACAAAAATGGTAACTATAAACAGATAAAAGCATCTTTGTATTGCAGAGGGGTTTTAGATGAATAACCACAAACTTTTTATTTAAAAAAAAAAAAAAAAAACCTATGGAAAGCATGATTGAAACTGGAAAATGAAAAAAAATGAAAACAACACTGAAAAGCAAACACTTGAAATTTCTCTAAAGTGAGCTTTCAGTTCTCATTAGCTTGATTAGAACAATTTACATAACAGTTTTGGTGATGGCTTCCCTGTGGTATCATATACCTCTTACATATTTCTTCATCTTAGGCATCTTAAAGGCACTTCATCTTACATGGCACTTCATCTTACATGGCACTTCAGCATCTCAGTTAAACTCTCTAAATCTCACTTGCTCTCTTAAAATCAGTGACTTTCACAGAGCAGTTATGTGCAAGGATTTTGAAAACTGGAGCTGTGTGTGCATATATCTGTATATAACATAGATACTAAAATACTAGAGCAATGGGGATCCTGCATTATTTGTTAATATTCTGACTAAGTACTTTTTGATACCTGTGAAGTACTTGAGATCTCTCTGTCATGTCACATTAGATCACCACAAAACTTGGGAATCTTGCCATGAAAAGTAGAGCTAGTTTGACATGGATTACATGCATTTTTTTCTGGTAATTACAGGAACAGCACAGTTGGTAAGCTGGCAGTTGATGTGCATTCAAATATGGCAGGTCAAACAGGGTAATGGGAAGTGCTGGTAGCAGCCCTTTCAGACACATTTGCTTTTAAAAGGACCAAGTCAGCAATAACACACCAGACTAAAAGTCCAAGTGTAAACCAGAAGAGCCAAGACTCCAGGTGATAACCCACCTAATTACTTAAATCTTTCTTACTGATTACCACTTCTGGTTTAAGCCCTTTGTTTATTTTGAATCTATATGAAATTTCTGAGCCCTTGCTCTGAACATGGTCCCACAGCCCTGCTTACGTACAGCTACTAAGATCCATTTAAAACTTAATTTTGTGCACAGGGATTTTCTATTGGATAAACTGAGAAATATCTAGAGATGACAGAACTAAAAATGGATCACACATGCTCAGGGACAAGGCAAAGGCCGTGGATCCAATGTGGGGGAGGGGGCAGGAGTCCTGATGGGACTAACTTCTTAATAATTATGTGGCCTTTGGAAAGTCTATATTGCAGGAGCATTGTATCTCCATGATTTTTGTGAGATATCAAAAGGTCTATGTGGTCTTGTTATAGAATAATTTAAATCCTGCAAACCCCACCTTGGAGGCAGAGATACAAGTGCTTCATCTATTCATTTTAGCAAAGAGAAGGTAAAAAAGGTGGCTTGGTCAGAGCCCACAAGACTTTAGTGTCGTAGAAGGTTTCTGGGAAAAAAGAACTCTTATGCAGCAGAGAGAGGCATAACAAACCCTGTGTCTGGAAGCTGCAACTCAGTTTATACAGATGGTAACTGAGGTGCAAAATCACAGGCTTGAGGCAGGAATCACTGGCAGAAATTCCATGCCTTCTGTTACACTGTGGATCAGACTAGGTCATCACAAACAGCACTTTTGGCTTTGAAATCTGTGTGGCTATGATTAACGTGATTCCCACATTATATGCACACATCAGCATTGCATTTAGTCACTGAAGAAGAGAGAGAATGCATCCAATTAGCCCTGGGCTTTCTGCCTAAAAAAAGGCAAAATGAAGTGAGATTTTGTTTAAGGACAACCCCCTGAAATATGAAAAAACATCATGGGATTATTAGCATTTGAGCAGAGTGGATGGGACTTCAAGCCCAGGACAGAAGATCTGCAGAAAGAATTCTGTTCAGTGAGCTGCACAGAAGGAAGGACTATGTCCACCCTTCTGGAGCTTACTTATAGCCCTAGAAAGCATAAGACATGTTTAGATAACCAAAACACAGCTAGGCAGGGTTGTACTGCTTTAGAAACAGCTGGTGCTAGAACCATATTGGTAAGATCTTGCATAAGTAGAGAGGATATCTTCTTCTCTGAGGATGCTCTTTGTAAAAGTGGTGGTATGGATGAAAGTAATGGGAAAGAAATGCATCCTCTTCAGAGCAGTCAGGGCTTAAATGTTTGGATTTGCTGGAAACCCCCTAGCTTCTTGTAAGAATTTGATAAGAGTCACTTTCAAGTGTTCCTGATTCACATGACAGGAAAAATAACATGAAAATGCAATTTTCAAAGTAAAAAAATATAGTTTTCAAATGTGTGTTTGAAAAGGTAAGTTTTTTTTTAAACTGGACTCTCAAGATGTCATTGAAGTACTTAAAGGGTATAAAAAAATAATAGTTTTGGTGATTCTAATAGGAAATGTTTTAATAATAATTATGGTGCCTGACTAGTACGTGGTATTTTGACAGTTTATTCAAACTGGAAATACTTCAAAGTATTGTATATTTCCTATACAGACTTAATTCCAGCTGCAGCAGGGTGCTAAAGCACCTCTAATTGTCCCCCGTGTGCATAGGTGTGTCCTTTTGATACGGCTGCTTTGTTCTGCTTTTCCATTCTTTCCAGCAGAGTGGTCAGTAATGCCAGCCCAACACTTGTATTTGTTGAACATTTCTTGTCATCTGCCTCCAAGATCCTCAGTTTAAGCAGAGCGCTAAGGCATGGATAATTGGACCTTATTTAGGAGTTCAGGCTGTTGTTTACTTCCCTATCTTGCCTCTCTTGCATCCAAACTGAGTGACAAATCAGGCTGTTCCTGACCATGCTTTTAAAAAACCACAGTGGTCTTTATCAAGTTGTGTAACTTGGTCTCGGGTTTTCTCATTCTGTTTTCCAGCCACCTTGAGGAGGAAGTATCATGCAGAGTCATGTTTTTCATTTCACCTAGGATAGGAGATCTGCACTATGTAAATCTGAAATAGCTGGTTTTAAGAGCTCTTTCTTTTTCATCTTGCTTCTATTGGCAAGAAAAAAAAAGTGTTCAAAAGCAAGAGAATTTGTTCCTGGCTGATCTGAAAACTGAATGGCTCCCTGTTTTTTTCAGTTTGTTTTTTTCCTTTTCTAAAAGTCCTTTACATGGGACTGGTTTTTGAGGGCTTCTGAATATGTGTGTAGTTTGCTTTCTGTCTAGCCACAGCAGTTTACTTCATGTACAAAAGAGTCTTTCAGCACCTGACCCTATATTCAGGGCAAGTTCTGCAACCTTTAATTGTTTGATTAGCTAGTGTTAGCTTAAAAATACTTAATAGTGCTCTTTTAAGAAAACAGGTTATTTCAGGAAACATCCCCACCAAATATTTACCTTCCAAATTAATTTCCTTTTTGTGTTGCTGCTTCACCCATTAGAAGGAAGGTATGGCATGATTTTTGAAGGTGATCAGCTCACCCTGAAATACTTGAAAGTAGCTCTCATCTTCACAGCTAATGACATACAAGCCTCGACCCAAACCCTCTTATACTGAGGATGCTTGTGCCTGGTGTGTTTTCTGCTTGGGAGGCATGTGTATGCTGGTGGTAAAAAATAAAAAAGGCCTTGTATCTTTTCATTACTTCTTGGTTTGTTTAGTGGTGAGTGGCCAATCCTTTCATCTGAAGCCTTGCATGTTCTCTTTTTGTCCAGAGAATGTGGAGTCAAATAAAACCCTAATCCAAGTGTGAGGGCACTTTACACACAGTTCTGCCAGAACTTTACACACAGTTCTGCTTGTCTGGACTTCATCAGTCGAAACCAAAGGGATGATAAGTAAAAGAGAAAGGCAACACTTCCAAAGCTGATTGAAAGGCATCCTTTCAAATGCCAGTTAAATGGGGGAGGTAGCACTAACAGATTTTGAGGCTTTGTTTTGTGTGTTGGCAGATTTTCATATGACGAAGAGAACATTGAGCTATGGAGAAGTTTTTCTTCTTTCAGTGACATCCATCCAATTCTGCTACAGGAAGATGAGTTAGCACTTGTTTGACTTTGTCATCAGGCTGTCAACTGATCTTTCCTAGTTTATTTCTGGTAGGATTTCCAATTTTAATACCAGAACACTGGCAGGTAAAAACTTAAGAATAAAATGCCTCTAACATTATCTTTTATGTGAAGGATAAACAAGAGGGAATATAAAGTTACCCAATGCCACTTTCACTTTTTAAACTGTAACTTGTTTTTAAAGTCAGCACTGCATTTGGCTCAAATGATGAGATGCTGACATTAAAGGCCACTCAGGCAGAGCCAGTGTTAATATTTTCAATGCTTTAGAAAAAAGGAAAGAATGTAAACTAATTCTACGTCTGTTATGATGAAGTTGCTTCATAATATCTGAGCAAAATCAGAGCTGTTTGAGGACTTGGGCAAAATATATTTTTTCTGCTGTTTATTTGGGGCGTGGCAAGGGAATGTTTTTTTAAATGCTTACTGAGAGTCAACTTCCTTTCCTCCTCCCTGTTTGAAAGTTTCCAAAAAAAGGTGGATAAAGTAATCAGGTTGACTCCGATGATCAAGGGCAGAAAATGACAGTGAATACATGTACTGTTAGTTAGTGAAATTTATTATACCTATATGCCAAAACTGAGACAATGGGGACAAAAGCCACAGCTTTCCATCTCCAGATATATCACTGAGCTGAATTCACTTGGCATGATTAAGAAAATGATTGATCTATAGAAGTTACTATGCAAGATTAAAAAACTTCCTTGTCTAGCACCAGTTTCTTGTCCCCTCCAACTATCTGGCACTGGCTAAGCTAATTAGTCTCCAAGGCACTCAACTGTGTGCTATTATTATATAATTTTAATTATTATTATATATATACACTATATATAATATATATTATTATTATTATATAATTTTTAAAGCAGCTGAATGAGCACTTATGACTACTAATGCATTAATTCTGGTAACCCTTCTATAAAGTACTGATGTGTTAGTCCCATCCAAGAAAAGGGACAATTACATGCATGGCACCTTCACTTCAGCATTAATTTGCCTTGATTCCTACCCATGTCTCTATAGCATACTGACACATCCTAATTCTAGCAGGCTGATCCACCTCATGCCTGCTTTGTAGCCCTAAGCTGATAGAACTCTTCCATTCCGTGTTGCAAAAGTAGAACTTTTGCAGCTCCCACATTAGTTCACTGTGTGGTCTATCCATAGCAACCTAGTGGGTCTCAGACATTAGGCATATTGTGCTTCACCTGAAAAAGGGTCCTTTTGTGAAAATCTGGAAATGAAGACTGATGACGAGGAAATGAGACCCAGACTGTCTGAGAACTCATGCATCTGATGAGCTTTGTTTTATAAGTCCATTGGGATAAACTAGGATGAAGCAGTATCATTTCATAACCACAAGCTTATCAACTAGACTCCCTCTGTAGCTTACCATGATGAATCTTATGAATGACAATTCTTTTCCAAATACTTCACAAAAAAAAAAAAAAAAAAAAAAAAAAAAAAAAATTGGCCCTGGTCGGTGACAACATCAGTGAGCTAAAGCAATGTTAGAGGCAGTTCTGTAGAAGTTAATATGTTTTTTTTTTTTTTCGTAGTTCTCTTATTACTCTTCAGATGACATTGTCTTCCTGGAAGGTGGATAAAAACATCAAGTCTGGGAAGGTAGAGTGGTAATTGCTGCTATTGCTAGTAGGAGAGAAAATGAAAAGCATTGTGAATGAGAACCAACGGGACAGATAGAGATTGAATGCTTCTTGTCAAAGTATGCCAGCTGAAAAAGTCTATACCCAAGGGTTTGTCTGGTACCATCTTAGATTTAATTCAGCCAGGTCAATCACTGAAGAAAGGTGGACTTAAATATAAGGAATTTATCTTATTTAGCTTCCCAGTGGAAGAAACTTGGTGCTGCTGCAGGTGAGGAAACTGTATGATAAATAGATATGTTAAACAGAGATGGAAACCAAAAGAGAGCTTGTTGTGAAGAAGTGAGGCATTAAAATATTTCTACAGGAATAAACATACTGGGATTTTCCATTTTCCTCTTCCCAGATGGACAGGACCTCTGTAAGAAAAGAATTTGTACTTAAAAATGCCTTTACGTTCCTAACTCCTTCAGCGATTCAACTGTAGAATCTATCTATATATAAAGATATAAAAATCCTTTGTATGATAAGAATGTTCCCTATCTGGATGATGAAAATCTATTTTTTCTTTGCTCTGCTGAGCATGCTGAGTGCTACAGATGAATACTTGTCTACACAAGTTTTCTTGTCTGTACAAGATGTGAAACTCATCTGAGTATTTATAGGCATTTCTGTGGTACCCTGAGTCAACCGTGTTTTGAAAGGACCTGTCAGGAGGTGGAGAAATTATCTCTGAGAAGATGGAGATATTTTTTTAATAGCCAGAGGGAATGACAAAACCAAAATTTTGGCAGGGAGCAATCTTTTAAAAACACTTGGTCTGATGATTTGCTAGTTCTTAAACATACTTGTTAAAATATGTCTTATGTGTATTAGAAAAAACTTCACTGTACTTGGGTGAATATTTATAGAAAAGCCAAGCCCTGCTCCTAGAGCTTTTTCTTATTTTTTTGAAGTTTGGTATTTATATCATCTAATCATAGGGTAGTTTTGGTTGCAAAACTGTGGACGACCAAAATCCTGAGGGCCTGCCACAAGGAAGATGACTTCTGCAGTGGTTAAAAACCATCAAAAACAACTTCTGCACTGGATGTGCTGGGAAGCATCTTACTGGCTTTTAATTGATAGAATGAAGTTTCTTTTAAGTGGTCTAAATCAGAGATAAGGCTGCAACAGGATTTTAAACATGGCAGCAAATTGCAAAGAATACATCACTAAAGTATTTTTGATACAAGCAAAGAAGAGAAATCAGTTATTATATACTTTATAGTCTTTGAAAAGCCTGATAATGTTGATGTAAAAAGAAGAGATTATAGCTCCCATTTCAGAACAGCAGAAATGTGAGATCCTGAAGCCCTTTTTGCTGAGCTCTACCACTTCACTAGCCAAAATTAGCATCATTTAAGGTAATAGGCCATTGCCAGTTTCAGATGTGTTTTATTAACAGACATTACCTAAAGTTGGACTTTTACCATCTTACCCACCCAACCACTGAGGTTTAGCTACAGCTAAATACTGATATGGGTCATCCCGTGTATGAACTAATCGAGTAAAACCAAAACTGGAGAAGTTTTGTGACACCAGACTAAATCTCTCTCTCGTAGCAGAGATAACAATAGCCTGAAACCTTTAATCTGAGTCCTAACCTGTGGTGGTTTGTAGGAACAGTGACCAGAGGCCAGGCTGTCCACAGAAGGTGGAAGGGAGCCATCTGGGTCAGAGAGTCATTCCAAGAGTAGAGGCAATTTCTTGTAGTTTCTAAAAAGAGAAGTGGAGTGTCTCTCATGACCAGAAGTCTGGGTCTCTCCTTTGCCAGTAACAGCATGGCACTGCAGCTAGTTATTTTTTGGAAGCAATAGCCTCATCCATAGTCACTGAGTGGCTACACACACCAAATATTCTTGTAGGGTTTTCTCCTTGCATTAATTCTCTTGCTGCCAAGACAAGGGTAACTAACCTTCAGATTTCATTTTGATCCACTCATCTCATGACCACTGGTGGGCTCAGAATGACTCTTGGCACATCTCACCTGGTCACTTGATGACATCTATGCTAACCCAAGTTAACTTATGTTGTTTTGTTTCCATGTTCCAGATCAGAAACAGTGTGGCCAGAAGGAGTAGGGAAGTGATTCCGACCCTATATGTGAGGTGCTGGTGAGGCTGCACTTCGAACACTGTGTTCAGTTTTGGGGCCCCCCACTACAAGAAGGACATGGAGGTGCTGGAGTATGTCCAGAGAAGAGCAGCAAAGTTGATTAAAGCTCTGGAGAACAAGTCTTACAAGGAGTAGCTGAGGGAACCAGGGTTGTTTATTCTGGAGAAAAAAAGGCTGCAGGAAACATTACTCTCTACAGCTCCCTGAAAGGAGGTTGTAGAAAGGTGGGGGCTGGTGTCTTCTCTCAAGTAAATGGCAAGAGGATAAGAGGAAATGGCCTCAAGTTGTGCCAGGGGAAGTTTAGATAGGATATTAGGAAAAATTTATTTACTGAAAGAGTTGTCAGGCATTGTAAGAGGCTGCCCAAGGAAGTGGCAGAGTTGGTATCCCTGGAGATGTTCAAAAGCTCTGTAGACATGGCACTTCAGGAGTGGTTGTGTTGTATGATCTCATACAAATTGTATGAGATCAGAGTGCCTGTTGGTGTTGGGTTGATGGCTAGGCTTAATGATCTTAAAGGTATTTTGTAATCTTAATTTTTCTTAGAAAAAAATTGGTGAGAGAGGACAACTTTTATTTTCATATTTGGTCAGATAGTTAGCCAGTAGCTGTTAATAAGACTAATGGGCTCTAATCAGATCTTGTTAGCGGCTTATTTTTAAGGCTGGGAATAAACAGAATTTCATCTATATCACAGAATTTAATTTTTAAAAAGTGCTCAGTCTGGCTCACTGAAAATGGTGAAACTTGAGTTTTTGACTGTCCCTTGACCATGGCACTTCGAAATGCTTTCTGTCTGCTGCCTCTCTTTAGCAGTAATGCTCTGTCATTTTCTAATCAGAACTGTGTAACTGTTCACACTTGGATTAAAACTCAGCAAAAGAGATCTAGAAGATCGCAGGGGGCTGTGTCTTGACTATTTCTTTTCCTCATCTCATGACTCACACTGATTTACATTCTACTTAAATAAATCAATATGGTTCTTACTACCAGGATCACAGGACTGCAAATAGCATGCTAGTCCATGGCTCTGCTGTTGTTTTGTGCGGTACCAGCTGTTTTTTATTGAGGAAACTGTACTATGTAGTCGAATAATTTTGGTCTCTACAGGCCTTATTGTTCTGTTTTGGATGGGGTGAAAAATAGCATCCTAAATGCTTTGAAGAGCTAGGAAATGACAGAAAGTGGTAGAATATGTACTTCACAGCTGATGAATAGCCAGATGTTATTTCTCTCTCTCTTTTTTTTTTTTTTTTTTTTTTTTTTTTTTTGTAACTGAAAGCACAGATTGACATGTGACAGGTTTACTGGGAGGGAAAGAACTTTCTTCTATTTTCGTTCTTCTACTTTCCAAACGATCAGAGCACAATACTGCTCTTCCAGAGATTTGCCAGCTTCTCAGAACTGTATTGCCACTGTATTGATGCCTAAATTGCTCACCTTGATGACATTATGTTGGATTGCATCAATTTCCTCCTCTGTAAAATGTTGTGTCGAGATTTTCTCTTCTCTATGTAAGTTGCTTTGAAACCTGAGGGTGAAAAAATGAAGGTCACACTGTAAGTACTCAATAGACTACTATGGGTCTACAACTGGTCTTTGGGCTACAGCAATGCTTCATTTACGACACTAATGCTGATAGGTGTCAAATACGATATATTTTCTTTCTCTTGCATACACATTTCTCTGTGCTCTGTAACAGAGCTCCTCAATTTATGCTCTGCTAGATGATGAATCTGACACTGAAAAGATGCTCTTTTGCACATGCTAGTGGGGAGTTTGGCTGTTGCACTGAGCCAAACTTCGTACTGTGTTGCTATCTACATTTATGTAGAGCATTGAGGTTGCAAATCGTGTCGAGCATATTTCATGACATCTTTTGACAGCATTCATGAGATGAATGGGCTTTGGGCTGTACTCAAAGAGAATCTTTCTGTGAGTCAGGTCAGCTGGAGAGAATCATCCTGGGAGGTGGCAGTGGTAGGAAATGTCTCCTTCTCTGCCAAGTAATTTTTTGGGGAGCATAGGACAGCTGTCTTGAATATCTAAAAGCAACAAATTTTATGAGATCAGAGTGCAGCTTTAGGCTTTGTCACTCTGTTTTCTAGTGTGGTTGTGCCAAAGCAGAAGGTTTGGCTTGTTTGAAAGGAACATCCTTGTGGAATGGGAACACTTCTTTGAAATGAATGTAGCTGGATGGGGAAGAGTGGGGAGGGATGAGTGCGGAATTAATTAATCCTCTTGTTCATTTCACATGATAAAATTTCCCTTGCTAAAGCAAGAAAAAAAAAAAAGGAACAGAGGGAATTGAGTTTCTTTGTGGTAGAGCTACACTTCACATGCTGTTCTGCATTATGAAATGAACCCAACTGCATCACAGACTTTAATTCATTTTTTATTAGGAGGAAAAAAAATAGCTCTAAAATATAGAAGACCATTTAAAAATTAAGCATTTTGGCTATGTTTAATCCCAAGTGCAGAAAAGATCCGGACTGTAATCCATTCCAGTGGCTTGAAATATTTCATTTGGAATAAAAAAAAGTGAAGCTAGAAAACAATGCCACATCCTTAGGTTTCATTGCCTTTATTTACATGGAAATAAATTGAAATAATTTTGGTTTTGGTATCATGAAGAAATTACAGCATCAAGATGAGACCTTCACTGTGAATTTCAGCCATTGGTTAAAGATTTAAAGTTAAATTACTAGCCTCTTTAAAAACAATCTTCAGCTGAGTGAGCCAACTCTGAGAAGGAGAATGCTGATTTTGGGCTTAATGTCAGCAGTACATCTGTCTGTGACAGAGATTATAGAAATACAGCAGGGAGCATGGACTTGGAGGTCCTCATCATGTTCCTTGCACTTAAAAAAATGGCAAAGTTATTTGTGTGCTGTGGCTAATCTTCTAATCTACCCCCGATAATTTTAATTTCCTCAAGCAAATTCTCTCTGGTAATATATTTTCTTAACATCAAGTAAAAGGAGATAGGTTGTGATTTTTTTCTGCTGAGTTCATAGGCAACTTTTCCCAACCCTGTTTCTCAGTTTCACCAAGTAAACTTTTGAACCTGATGGAAACCTCAAACATAATTATTTGCCTGTAAATTTCGTGCATCTGAGAAGAGAAAAAAAGGTCGCAAGTAATTCCTCTATGAAAGAGAGACAGAAAGCAAGCAGTTTGCTGCAAGAGTTTGCAAGCAAGAGTCTCTGTTTCATCAGCAATGCTACTATCTCTTGTGCAAGGGTGTGCATGGAAGACCTTTCATAGAAGGGAAACCAGCTTTACTGAAGTGGGGGGAAGGAGGGGAAAAGAGTTTTATAAAGTCATTATGCCAAGTAAATATTTTTTTATAACTTTTTCACAAAGGAAATCAAACCATTTTGAAAGCATATTATAATCTTCCTCTGCCCCCAAGAAGTGGTGGCACATAGCATTTACTAGTTCTTGTCTTAAGATTCATGTGCTTCTGTCTCAGGACTAACAGACCAAATTTTGCTCAAACTTTCCTTTTTTCTAGATGCGAGGAAAGAACAAGGAGTAAACCAGATAAAAAAACATTTGAAGGGATCTTTAAAAATTTTAACCAATTTAATTCAGCTCTCAATGGCAACTAATTTGTCATTCAACATATAGAGAACAAATATATATACACCAATGCAAGTATCTCTTCTCTCAAATTCAATTATTCCTGAAGTGGAAGTATATTATTTGATAGCAAATCTGTTTTTTTAAATTCTGCTACTCCTATGTATTGTTTATTAAGAAAGAACAGATTCTGTTTATTATCTGGATAAGGAATTCATCTTAACTTCTTCTTAATGAAGCCTAGAAGAAGACTGTGGGAAAAATTGCTGGGGAAGCTAAGCATTTGGCCCACTATTCATAATCTGTTCCCATATCATAATTTTTAAGGATTGCTTTCCAGAATAGATCATAAATTTATGAAGCTCATAACTGAATCCAAAAGTGTTTCTATTCTATGGAAAAATTATATTGGCAAGGTGCATATTTTCAATCCCTCTCCATTAGAAACGTCATTGCTTCTAAAACACAGAATTCTGTTCTTCCCCAATGAAAAAGTAAACAAACATTTTGGGTTTAGAACACCCATTGCATAAATAATTCACTCCTTGATATTCCCTCCCAATCCTGATCTAGTGATCTAGGCAAACTAACATTTTTTACAGCAAAACTGAACATTAGAATGTAGGGGCAGATTTTAGGCCATAAACATAGAAAATGTCTATAACTAAGTGTCAACAGCTGAGGTATTAAAAAACCCTCATTTCCCTTTCAGTTTAAAAAGTCAATACTTTAAATCCTGACATTCGTCCTTGCTGGAGAGTGCATTAATGTTTATTATGGCACAGGAGAGCACACAGCAGGGGAGTGCAGTCATGTTTAGGGGCTGCGGGGTTTGTAAGGCCGGTTGCATCGGGGGGCATGTGCCCAAAGCAAGGGAAGCGTGTGGTCAGCAACAAGGATCTCCAGGGCCTCTGGCACAGCTGGATGACAAGAAGAGCTGTGCATGGTTTGCCTGCAGATCATAATTTCCTCAGTATCATTGCCTGTGTGTCAGCAAAGGCTGGGGGCCTTCGGCATAAGTAGGCAACCTGAACTGGGAAAAAGGGAAACTGGAAACTCCTGGCTCCCAGCCCAGGCTTCAAACCACACAGCCTCCTATGTATTTCTCTGTGTGTCTGTGCTGGGGTTCTGTCTGGGGTCATCTTTAAGATCTGTGTATTCACCCAAGGACCAGCTCTATATATAGCACTCTTGCTTATGTTACCCTGCTGTGTCAGAAGCCTTCTCTCCAGGACATCTGAATTGTTGGCTGGTTTCGTCATTGTTGCTTCCCATCTCTTGCTGGTAAAGGGCTTAGTTGTTTCCAGCTGGTACTCTGCTGAATTTGCAACTCATTATGTATCAAATAACTTTTAAAACAAATCTCATAGTTTGATCTTTCCAGCCACACACAGTCTCTAGCTTTGTGCTCCTGTTTCATTCTCACTGTAGAATAAAGTTTAGCTGAAGAGGAGGGGATTTCTTAAAAGAAAACCTGTGTTTGTAGGGGAACAAGAAGGAAATATCCCAGAAGCATTTAACTGGGAGACAGATCTAAGTCATTCAGATTGAATATATTGCTTCGTTTCCATAACTTTCAGCTTTTACAACTCCTATGAGCATGACAATGTATAATGTATGCTAGGGCTTCTGTTTTCCTCACAGTGGTGGCCCATTGGTCTCTGCAGCATCTCATGCCATATGGAAGGCACAGGTCTGAGAAATAAAAGAATAATTGTGGTTTGGGGCAACTAGATTGATTCCATCCTGTGGTTTACTGTTTACTAATTTTAAGACTCTCCTTATTACAAAATTTAAGTTTATATGGATGGACAAACTCATCAGTGGTGAAGGACTAGAGTCTTCTTTGCTTTCCCTGATTAACCTGTGTGTGGTACCATGCATGTACATACACATGTGCATCTAGGATCTAAGCTGCACATAAAGGTGTATCCAGGTGTAGCAGACACATAGGGGTCTCATCAGTGTCACAGTGCACTTCACACACATAAGGACAGAAAACTGGCATGTGTCTATGATGAGGAGCAGATGAAAAAAGTGAACAGCCAGCTGCAAAAGTCTTGCAGACCAAAGCAGTGAACCTCTAGGGAATTCGTCCTGGGACAGATGACAAAGGTGATGAATGGCTAAAGCTGTGACGTTCAGACCAAGCTAGAAACAAGCTGTTCCCATGCTGGAAGATCCCTGATGAAAATGTCAAATCCTGATCTGTTATTCTGAACCAGAAAAATCAGTGTTTGCTCATCTTGGCTCAGCTTCAGGAAAACCATCGTAATAAGGGTTCCTGTGTGGTCTGAGATGAAAAATACCATATCAGAATGGGTTTGGATTCAGCTCAGCACCCTCTCCAAGCTGGATTTAAGCTCTGGAGGAACTGCCCATTCTCAAAGTGTACCAGCACGCCTGGATGGTAAGAGGAAGCGTTTGAATTACTCCATTGATTTTGATCTCAATTTTGCCTGTGTTTGGTTGCACCTGCTGTTCTGTAAATCACTGTGTTGCTGCTCCCTAGTCACTCAGCAGCCTCACTGGGATGAGCATGCAGACAGAAACTTGATACCTAATAGGTAAAAAGCCCTCTTTACAAAATCACCATGGTGCTTGTGCTTTTGCAGCTGTAAAGAGGCCAGTAGCAGTCTAGGCCATGGAAATCAGCGCCTTGCCCTTAAAAAGAGCCTGGAGATGAGGGTTGTAATACATCAGCAAGTGCTGTGTTGGCAGGAGTCCGTGTTATAGCTAGGCTTTGAATATGTGGAAGATACAAGGCTCCAGGATCATCAATCATACATTCATTTACTTTGATCAAAGGAAAAAACTAAGGCTCCAGTTTCCCTGGAAATGGCTGAAGAAAAGCTTAACCTAATGCCAGATTTATTATTTCATAATGCCGGAATTATTAAAGGGAGACTGTCCCTTTCCTCATCTCTGTAGATACATGTGCTGACAGCTCCTGGGACCTAGTTGCTCTTGTCAGGGATGAAGACTGGAGCAAAAGAGCTATCTTCTGCACTCTTCTCTGTCCAACAAGTGTAATGTTTAGACAGAGGTCAGCCTGGAATTAGCTTTTTCCCCCCGAGGAAAACTTTAGCGTGTTACATTGGAACCAGCCAGTGTTGGGTGAAGTTCCTTTACAGAATTATCCCTACCCATCTTGCCTGCCTCCTGGTCCTGTGAGCCCTCCAGACTATCCTCAGCAGTGTCCTAAAGGGTGCCTGCAGTGCTGAGATCCAGCTGGCAGCTTATCCAGACTTCCTCTGGTAAAGGTTTCTGTAGGTAATTCTCCTCTTCCACACTCCTGCTCTAAGCCATGTGCTTTCTTACTCTGTGTTTACACAGACACAGGCACAGAGGTACTTGTGCAGCAATCTGCTTTATCAGCCTTGACCTCTTCATACAGTGGACATTTACACTCACAGCAACCATGGTTACAGCCTGACTTCACTGGTGAGGAATTAGACTACTGTATGGTCTCCCAAAGCTCTGTAGGCATTTGAAAGGCAGCTGCTTTGCAGTGAGAAAATTTGTTCTGTGCAGAAGGAAGAAAAAAAAAAAAAAGCCACCAGTTTATTTGATGTTTTGGGCCCAAACTACCCAACTTTAAACCCTAAATATCACAGCACTCATATGAGAAATAAGAGAATTTGGACCACAATATTCAGGGCTGTTGCTATAGATAGGGTTACACATACTCTCTGGTAATGATGCAGTATTCTGTATATCAGTTTATTTCAGCTGTGTTTGGGTAGTAGAACACTGCTGTATTTTATAAGGCTTCCCATTGAAACTACAGCTGGGCTGGATCCAGTGCTGTCAGTAAACTGTTCCAAAACAGGTTTTATTTTCCCTCATAAAATGCATCTTGCAGGGACATTTTCTTTTCATTTTATTGGTAAAATTTGTAATACATTTATTGAGAAGTGTGACAACAGGCAAGTTCTCCTGGATGGGTTTATTTTTCATTCATTATAAGTGTACCACAGTGGAAAGCAATGAGAAGAAAACAACAAAACAGGAACTGGCTCAACTGGGCACAGAATCTGCCTATTTAACTTAGCAATTATTGTAAAATTTTAAATTCTAGCTCATTTTAATTCTTGAAAAATAACCTCTGAAATCATAGGTAGTTCACTTGACAATTGCATTTCTCTCATTACTTGGTGTACTTCATTTGGTCTTCTGTAAGCTCTTTTTCTTCAAAAAAAATTTCACAATTTCCACTTAACCTTATTCAGGTATTTTGTATCCATATATAACCACTATTAATTGCTCAAGAGAGCTGCTATGGTCTCAGTAGTAAATACCAAACAGCTATTGACTGAAATTATGTCCTTCCACCTTTCACTCCATTGGTGACAAATTGTTTAAACCCGGCACAATCTAGTCCAGAGCATTTTCTGTCAATATGTGTGTTTTGATTTACCCTACAAAATTTCCATTTCTTTCCTGTATATCAATGAACTCTTGTCCTCAGTGACTGCCACAGTGGCTACCTGAGGTTTTTTTTTCTTCTCTCTCAGATGTGAACTGGACTTCATAATATTACTTACCTTTTAAGTTTGATGTTAGTCTGGGCCAAATTTCCCCACACTTGAGCATTCATGAAAATCTCTGCATATATGTGACAGCAATAGGATTAGGTCCATGGTACACAAAGCCAGTGCTACAAATTTACAGTCTGTGTAGCAGTGATCCAATATTTGGTAATAGTGCAATGCTTTTTGGATCATTTCCTTGTGTTTCTTAAGCATCTTCATTCTGACCTCAATAGCCTCAGTCTTATCCTGTACAGAAAATTTTGGCCAATATTCACAATTTTTACTTAACTTTGGATCATCCTTTGTGGCTCTTTCAGAGATGAATAGAGTATTACAAGCAA
This sequence comes from Phaethornis superciliosus, assembly GCA_023637945.1. NCBI lineage: Eukaryota > Metazoa > Chordata > Aves > Apodiformes > Trochilidae > Phaethornis > Phaethornis superciliosus. The sequence continues at coordinate 84,581,290 of JAJQWJ010000001.1, read as the reverse complement.
GTTTGGGGCACTGGTTGATTTAACACTTCTATCATGTTCAATGCATTCTCTTTTTTTCTGACTTAATAAGCACTTTTCCTGAAGTCTTAGGAAATGGGCAGGTAATGCAACACTTTCTGCCTTCTAGTCATCCACCACAGAAAGTTTTCTGCATAAGGATAGCCCATTTTTTCATTTGCAGTTCACCCATTCTGCTCTTTGGTCCCATCACAACTTTTAGTGTGCCTTTTACCCAGCCTCAGTTCTTGCTTCTCTTTTATTTTTTAATTTAGGGCTTCTAGTTTCTGACAATATATAGTCTTTATTGTCTGAAGAGACTAATGCCTGAGTAGACTTTCCAGCACTGTTCATTTTGCCAAAGACCAAGGTGTTGAAGGTTTTCTGCAGCATAACCTCTTAACTGTGCTTCATTCAATGCACATGGGGTTCGAGCTGATTCCAGAAACACTGTGAAAAATTACTGGAGCATTTTGTCAAAGGGGAGAAGTGTTGAGAGGGAATGGTATTAACTTAAGGAGTATTTCCCCTGTAAGTCAATAGTTCAAATCTGTGATTAACAGAATTTAGTTGATCCTTAGTCACTTTGTCAGTCATATATAACAAGCACTAGCAGCTCCAACTGCAGCATATTCTGCAGCAAGGTAGTTTGTGCAACCTGTGGACAACTGAACCCTAAAGCTAGTATTAAAAGAAGCATATGGAAATCTGTCAAACTAGTGCTAACGAAAACTTCAAAGGAACATATTTGCTGATCACTTCGTCCTTGCCTTCATGTAAACACTGGAAAAAATCTCCCTGAATTCTTCTGGATTTAGCCAGAGGCTCCTGGAAGATTCATGTGTGTAAACATGGGACCTGTTACAGAAGGCCTGTGGCCAAGGTGATAAGGGGACCTGCCTCATAAAGAAGCTGTTAGTTTTTCCAGCTGCAGTTTTGACTCTTGGCATTTATTTAACATTTTAAAATGCTTGAGAGGGGAAAGCCAGGAAGAAGTGGATGGGGCTGCACCTTATCTGAATTATATTTGGATCTGATTGCTGTTCCACAGCTCTGAACAACACCACCAATTTACTGTGACTAACAAGGAGCCACTGCAGTGGAGCCTGTGACATTGCCCTGACCTCAGCCACAACCTCCTCCTGGGTATGAACTCCTGTATGTCTGTGTGGTGCCCATCTGACTATCTGAAAGCTGAAACAGAAGTCTGAACCACTCTCAAGCTGGAAGGGAGAGCCAAGGTGCATTATGTCATATGTCAGGAATTCAACCAAGAGGCAGTTCTACCAACTCTTACTGAATTTCTCTTTTTCTCCTACTTCTCCTGGGAAGAAAGCTTATTTCTATTCTAACAGATTAGAATCACATGCTATTGGTTTTTCTGGGTTGCCTAAATGGACTGTTGGATTAAGTGAGTCAGGAATCAAATATCATTAAACAGGTCAGAAGGATGATGTTTGATCAATTTTTTCCCAATCTCTTGCACACAAATGATCCATGAATAACTGTCTCACTGTCACATACAGAATTTTTGTCGGAATATCTGGATTTGTGTAGATCTTTGTAGAAAGAGTCTCAGGATTCTGCACAAGTCAGGTTGCTGTATCAGTAAATAGATGTTATGCAGACAAAAAGCTATGATCATTATTTGTCTTCTATTCTATGTGGTCTAAGGTTTCACAAAAATCTCTTTAAATTCTTAATTCTCTTGCCTAGTGCTTACCTTCAAGAAACACTTCCTGACTTGAAGACTTCAAAGCAAAGGAAAATCTATTATACATCCAGTCACTAATCAAAAAGTTGACATTCCTCTTATTAATTTTTTTGCATATTATGTTTAACCTAAAATTACCTCAGCATTTATTTCAAGCACTGAGATCTCATGAAGCTGTTGGGCTAGGGTTATGCACGTGCTGTTTCAGGTAGAAACACACTGTTAATTGCAAGCCTAACATTTTGAATCTTCTTGAGAGCTGCCTGCAAATTCACTTAGCTACTGAAAGTGTTGCAAGAAATTCCAAAAATAAAGGATGCGTGCCACAGTTTTTGGGAGCATGGTGTCAGTCACTAGGTTGGGAACACTGGATAAACTGAGCAGTTGTTTTTCCACAACAGTGCCACTAGAGAAGAGGCAGCACATATTAATGTGCTGGAGAGCTAGAGGCAGCACATGTTAATGGAAGAGGCAGACATTTGCTCAAACATCTGTCTGGTATCCAGTCATCTTTTTTGAGCAATGTAAGGTCTGGTCATTTTCCCTTTTTTAATCTTGCTTTAGTGCCTGAGCTGTAGTGCATTGTAAAATTTGCACATCACTCCCTATGAGACTAACTCAGCTTCTGGTTCTGCATATCTTATTTCCATTTGTGCAGTAATGTCTTTGAGGGCAAGACATTTTAACAGTCAGAGACAGGGGTCAAGGGGAGGTAAATGTAGTGTCTGAATATGCCACAGTTTGGAGAAAAAGTGGAAGTGTATGTCATTATATTCTATCTGATTTTCACATCTGTTGTATTGCATTTACACTTCATGCTTGATCAAAGCACTATCACATTTGTATGTAGAAGAGGAGGTTCAAAATCTGAATCTGTGTTCACACTCAGCGTCGGTGGAGATTTGCTTTTATCAAAGCTGGTGGCTTACCCAGGTCAGGATGAGGTAGCTTGTCTCTCAATTCATGTAATTGTAAGACAGCTTAGTTCCAGCTTGCAGGCTCTGCAATAAAAGAAGTGGTATCTGAAGTTAGAAAAGAAGACATTTCACACTTTTGTACATTATTATCATCTAAGAAGACTTACTGATATGGAGAGTATCCTTTTTTTGCTGTGGTTTGTTTGTTAGTTTGTTTTTAATGTTCTGGCCTTTTGGGAATATTTTAAGCTGGTACAGAGGACAATCTCTTCATTCACTTTGTTCCCAAATGAGCACATACAAAAAACATAAGGAAAAAGGAAGTACAGTCTTTCATATAAGCATTTCGTGCATGCCATGCATGCCATGCATGCCAGGTGAAGGAGTCAAAGTCACTGAAGCTGTTTGCAGAAGCAGAGTCTTGCTTTGGTTGGTTGCCCACACGAAATGATTCACATCTTTCAGGAAAGATTTTGAAATCTCCTCGAGAGGTTCTTCCTCTGGAAGCTGATCCAGACTTACTGGGCGATGGCAGTGACACCCAAACTGCTGACAAGGAACTGAGTTACTAATTTGTAAACCTAACTAGCATTAATGAACTCAATAAATCCATCCTAAAGCAGTTGTTTAGGTTTTCTTTGGAATCACAAGAAATGATTCACTACAACCTGCTTCATTGACTTCTGTCTCCCAGCAACCATTTGGAGAACTTGGAACTCCTCTTCCATGTTTGAGATACTGTAACTCACCTGGGCACCATTTAAAGATGTGCCCAGGTTGAAGTGAGGCCACTAATTAGTAGGTGTAGCAGGTTTCTTTAAGTTATGAATGTATTTAGCACTTTGTTGAACTAATGGCCTTACTTGGACACCCAGGCTCCCTTGCAACTAGTTCTACAGGCTTCATCAGAAGGTGATCAGCACTCCTAGGGATCTAGAGGTAGTAGAGAAGTTCTATTGAGGTGACAGAAAAAGAGTGGAAATCCTTTGCAGTGTATGGGATGGTTTTACGTGTGGAACAGCAGGCTGAATTCTGCTTGATTATGTAATGAAAGACGCTATTGTAACAACTCCATAAACACACAGGGGAAAGGGGCAAGAGCTGCTATGGGAACCCTCAGTCTGAACTTCCTGACCTTTATGCAATTAAAATTTCAGACAGCTTTGCATGTGTGCATTCTTTTGACACTACATTTCCTGAGAGGGTGGCTGTTTTTTTATTTTGGGCAAGAGACTTGAAAACACCGTTGGATAAATAAATGTAAATCAGGTGCAGATGCCATTGTGTGACTATCCCTCCTCCCTAGAACTGCTGCAAATACTAAATGCCTGTGTAATGCCACAAGTGGTTTATGTTCAAAAGGCAATTTGAAAGGTGTTAGGGTGAGGTAAAGCAAAACAAAGAGAAGGATCAGTGAAGTGCTTTATGAACTTGAGTCTGTTTTTCCTTTTACTGGCAGTGCAGCCAAGTGCTGCACAAAACATATAATTGTTGCCCTCTTCTTTAACTTTTTTTTTCCTCTACAAATTCCAAGCAGGCCTAACACTTATGAGTGTTAAGCACACACCTATTCTGCAGGCTGTCCAGCAACTGCCTTTCTAGTTTACAGCTCTCAGTCTCCTGGAACTTGTTAATTGCATGCTGGGTATCTGAATATGCTGGCTGAATTGGTGAACTTGCTACAGCTTAGTATTCAGTGTATTAGCTCCCTCATGCCTCATCTGAGTTTGGACTGGATAATGCAATATAATTTCTGCCATACGATGTAAAATCATGCCTTAAGGGTAGTATGTTGGAGACAGAAGTGAGCCAGGTGTGAGTTCAGTCATGTGCACGAAGGAGACTTGTCTTCTCAGCTAGGCTGACAGACCAAGTGGATTTCCAATTTAAACTGTTCCTGAGCCAGTCTTGGTGTCTGGACAGTGCAAACATAACTCTCTAGAGACAAGGCCTGAACCTGGTCTGTGGACTTTTCTGACATCGTTCATACAAGTGCTTGTAAAAACTGCAAGCCTCAACTTTATTAACTCTAAGGCACATTCAAACTCATGTAGTCAGAGTGCAGTAATATGAGAGCAGGAGATAGTATACTTTTCTGCCTGAGTGATGAAGGTTTTAGTGCAAATGGTTATTAAGCTATTTGAATCTGGATAATACAACATGATCAGTGACACTAAATCCTTGGACTTCATGGTGGTTTTTTTTCTTGTCCCAGTAATGAGAACAACCACCCTCCCAGGTCATGGGCTTCTGAAAGTGGAATATTTCCAGATGGAAAATGGACTAAGCTCTGCTCAGAAGGAGGCCTCTCTGGTATGGAAAGAATGAATAAACTATGATGCATGGCATCTAGTATACTGTAACCTTAGTAAATTCTACCCAGCTAAAAGCTTTATTCTCTGCAGCACAAGGCAATGTATTCATTCACTGAATTCACCTTCATAACTTCTTCTGCACAATCCCTGTACAAGGATAAGAAGATTTTTATAAAATATTCTGGTTATGAGTCATTGAAGTGTCGTAATCACTGCCTAGTAATACCACACTATATCAGAGTCTCACACAAGGTATAACTCCCACAGGGATGCTGAGCCAGCCAATGTTTCAGTCATACACTTTTCTGTATAAATACATTTTTGTAGCCCAGTGTCACGGTTTAACCCTGGCCCGGCAAAATCACCTCTATCCTGGCCTAAACCAGGACACCCAGCTCAGGTCTAGACTACTGTACATCACAATCCAGAAAATTTACTTAATATTTGGTAATTTTGGAGGGAAAAAATTAGAAAGCACTGTACCTTACTTGGACATGGCCACTGGCACATAATACAACTATTTCCTGGTTGAGGAAGATGTGCTCTTGAAGACAGTGCTCTTGAGCACTCAGAACCAGACTATTGTGCTCTTTAGAGAGCAAATCAGGTCTTTGCAAGTACCTAAAGCATCAGCACCTTACGGGGCTGCACAGGCTGAGTAGGGCAGGAAACTGGATTAGCCACATCAGGGGGTGAAGCAATTTGGTTTTTTGCCTCCGTTCCAGTTCAGGTTTATCTGGAACTGAAATTGTTCCTGTTCAATTTCAGTCCAGGCCAATAATAGTTTGTTAACCACATTGGAAGCTTGGAACTGACTCCCAACAGTCAGTTGCTGAAAAAGGTTCAGCAGAACAGAACTTCAGGGTCAGAAAATATTACCTCCCCTTGTTAATTAGCTAAAGTTTTGAGAGGATCTAGCTCCTGTTTAGGTTCCAAAAGGCTCCAAAAAACACTCCAGTTCTGATTCTTGAAAAGAGAAATGACACTTCTAGATGATCTTTGGTTGGTTACATTGACAGCAAGTTTGCTCTTTTCTCAGGTGTCTTAGTCACCTGTTGTAGGGCATGATGGATGCTACAAACAGAAGAGTCTTATTGATTCATTTACTCACTTTCCCTTATGAAGTGAGTCTACTTGATTCCCTGCATTTGTGATTCCTTAGACCAGTTTAATTGTATTTGAAACAGTCAATAGAGCTTCTGTTACTTAAGAGACTACTGTTCTGATTAACAGACCTTCCACTCAGGAAGGTCTTTTAGTTTTCTAGCTATTTCTTCTAGCATCACTGTACATAATTCTTCCTCCAAGGAGGCCAGACCAATTAAAATTCTTGGTAGCTTTTTCTGCCTCTCTGTGACTCCATAGAGAGGGCCAGATTTGCTCCCCCTCCAGCATTGATAACTTACTCACATGAGTAGTCCCACAGAAAGGAGCACACTTGTATGACTAATCTGCTCAGCAGCACACAAAGTTCACTGTCTGGACTAGAATTAAATGACTTTTCTGTAGAATGCTACAGAGGTTGCAGAGAGAGTGTATTAAAATTAAGGATTCCCTACTGACAAATGTCACATTTTGAAAACGAGGCTGTTCTTCCTGTCTAGCTAAACTGAGTCGGGACACCAAAACTTTTCCTCAGATATTTTTTTTCCTTTAAAAAAATGAATAAAATGCAAAGTTTTTAATGTTTTACTAGACTGTGTATAAATTAGGACTTCTGTAAGGGTCCCCTCAAACCTGTCTCAGTTGGATTAAATGCCTGAGAACCTTGCTGGTCTTGATTCTCTCAAACATTTGCTCACCAAATTTGCTGAGCTAGCAAATATATCACTGGACGTTGGCACATACGTTACCTCAGTTTAAACTAATTTCTGGGTCGTGGCACCTCTGACACAGTGCCCCTGTTACAACCAACAATATTAATCAGTCCCACTTGGAAACATGTCTAATTCTGAGGAGCTGTATCTACTAGTAGCTTTTCTCTTTATTGGGACTTTGGCACTGGTCCATTATTCAGCCCTTCATGAACAAACACATAAAGCAGGTCACTGAAGCAAAAATGCCATTGACAGACGGGTCAGTGGGTTTTTTTTGTAAGGAAGAACAAAACCATAGTGAGACAACTTGGGGACAGGGAAAGTCATACAAGAGAACCCAGCCTATTTCCTTCTTTAACAAAGATGCCTGTAGTGAGCCTGCACCAGCCCATCATGTCATTTATTTGTTGTTCTTTGGGATGCTAGGGAGGACAGGGCTTACTGAAGTAGTGGGATATCTCTGCAGTTGCTTTGGAAGATAGGGTTGCTGGGGCTGGCTCTCTGCTCTTCCTCCTAGAAAACTGCAAAGAAGAAACCGCCTCATAAGAGGGGAATAAAAACTGGACTTGTGCCACCATGATTCCTCTGCCATCAGCTTAAGTACCTCAAAGTTTATGTGGCACTCAATATGAAGATTGTGGCAAGGTTACATATTTGTTCATGGACTCTGGAGTTTGGGAGGAGTAGCATCTCTAATGTATTTTCCTCCTAGCCATCTGCTGCTTCTTGCCCTGCCACTCCTATTTATGCTGAGAACTACATAAGAGAGCTGCTGGTTTTGCACCATGCTGTTCCTGCATAGACTGTGGTCACTTTCTCAGCAGAGCCCTGAATTTAGGCTGATATCCCCATCAGCACAATTTCAGCTGGGGAAAAGAAAGGGGAAGCAGCCAACAGTGTTAAGAATTTACAGGGAGATGTTATAGTCAAGTATAATCCTTGTTCCATCTGTTTCTGCAGCTTATCTCATAACTCAGGAAAATAATTAAGGAAATTAGCTAAAGGAATTCACTTTTAAAAGTGGTCAACATTTGGAAGTGTTTTGCTTAAAATTTGCCAAAAATCTTGTATCTACTTATCACAAGATTTCTCTCTGTCTCTTGGCTTATTTTCTAAGTGAGCTGCTGTTTTTAAAAAAAAACTTGCATGTCCTTTAAATGAAAAAAGAGAAAAAGAGAGAAAGCTAAAAAAGTGAACAACAAAACCTTGCAAATTTTTGCTTTTTCACTAAGTAACTTGAAACTGTGAAAAAACCCAAATCTCTGTAAAGTTTGGCTCAGTCTTTTTTGAATCCTAAAATGCACTGCTGTGCAGTTAGATGGATGCATCTTGAAGTGATGAGTTGTATGCACTGCAGGAGTAAGGGCTGAGCATGGGCTTTAGTACAGCCCTGCAAACATCCAGCTCATGGATGTGAAGCAAGCTTCCAGCTAAGGCTCTGTAACCAGGTGTTTCACCCTGCTTTTAATTTAGATGAAAAGCAGTTTAAAAACAAAAAAGGAGAGAGGAGAGGAGAGGAGAGGAGAGGAGAGGAGAGGAGAGGAGAGGAGAGGAGAGGAGAGGAGAGGAGAGGAGAGGAGAGGAGAGGAGAGGAGAGGAGAGGAGAGGAGAGGAGAGGAGAGGAGAGGAGAGGAGAGGAGAGGAGAGGAGAGGAGAGGAGAGGAGAGGAGAGGAGAGGAGAGGAGAGGAGAGGAGAGGAGAGGAGAGGAGAGGAGAGGAGAGGAGAGGAGAGGAGAGGAGAGGAGAGGAGAGGAGAGGAGAGGAGAGGAGAGGAGAGGAGAGGAGAGGAGAGGAGAGGAGAGGAGAGGAGAGGAGAGGAGAGGAGAGGAGAGGAGAGGAGAGGAGAGAAGAAAAAAAAGAGGAGAGGAGAGGAGAGGAGAGGAGAGGAGAGGAGAGGAGAGGAGAGGAGAGGAGAGGAGAGGAGAGGAGAGGAGAGGAGAGGAGAGGAGAGGAGAGGAGAGGAGAGGAGAGGAGAGGAGAGGAGAGGAGAGGAGAGGAGAGGAGAGGAGAGGAGAGGAGAGGAGAGGAGAGGAGAGGAGAGGAGAGGAGAGGAGAGGAGAGGAGAGGAGAGGAGAGGAGAGGAGAGGAGAGGAGAGGAGAGGAGAGGAGAGGAGAGAAGAGAAGAGAAGAGAAGAGAAGAGAAGAGAAGAGAAGAGAAGAGAAGAGAAGAGAAGAGAAGAGAAGAGAAGAGAAGAGAAGAGAAGAGAAGAGAAGAGAAGAGAAGAGAAGAGAAGAGAAGAGAAGAGAAGAGAAGAGAAGAGAAGAGAAGGAGAAGGAGAAGGAAAAGAGAAGATTATGTCAACTCTGTCCTTGGTTATTTTTGCCTGTCTGTTCAAGGCAGTATTGCTAGCAGTATACCAGACACCAGAGCTGCCCACTGAGCTGGGCAGTGAAGAAAACAGCTGTTCTGAAAGGTGCTTGAGTTTCTGTTGCAAAACCCCCACTTCGCATTGCACTAAAACTTGCCTTGACCCTCCTGCCCTACCACAGGCAGTGACAAAGACATGTGAGGTTTCGAGCCCAGTGCTTAGGACATGTGGGCTACTCCATGGAGGGCTGCAGAAGGTACCCAAGCATTTGCAAAGATGCTGGTGGGAGGTTGCTGCTTGCCCTGCACGAGAAAGGGATGAAATCGGGGAAAGCTTGAAAAGCCCTGGTGGAGAGGCGCTGCTCCCTAGCATCCCAAGAAACAACAAATAAATGACATGATGGGGTAGTGCAGGCTCACTCCAGTCATCATTGTTAAAGCCCTGGGAGGAGAAGGGCTGGAAGATGGTGGTTGGACACAGAACAACTCAGCACATCAGACAGGGGCAGCCCCTGGGCCCTCGAGGCTCGGGCGAGGCACAGGCAGGGGCTATGTTCCTGAGGAAGAGTGAGGGGGGTTGGACCCCAAGAAGTTCTTGCCAAGGTAAGAGCTGGTAGCCATGGCTCCCTCCACCTGTGGGAGAGAGCTTGTGCTGTTTGATCTTTTTTTTCCAGCTGCTTCTGTGCAGCTCCCTTGCACTCATTTCAATATTTTCTGCTGTGGGCTCCTTCCTCGTCTCTGCCTCCACCCCACCACAACCCTTTGCTTTTCCTCACAAACTCCTCTGGTGACTCCACAGTACAAATAGCAAAGTGGGACCCAAGGGCTGCTACACAGTCAGGAAACCATTTGCTTTCTCCATCTTACACAGTTGTGTCCAGGTGCAAACTAATGCGTGGGGGCCCTACAGCCAGGCTCTATGGGCACTGCATGTGGTATTTAGGTTAGGCCCAGGATATTTAGGTGAGGAGGGAAGTCCTGGTTCATCCTGTTCCTTCTTTCAAACCCTATGGTGATCCTGCCCATGGTAACATTACTTTGAGGTGTCTTCCAAGCTAAACCTTTCTAGAATTCTATGATTCTATGTGTCATGGGAGTGTTTTAACATGTCTAACAAATATCCTACCCTTGTGTCAGCTCCACCAAAGAATAAACAAATGTGTAAGTATCTGGAGCCCTTGTTGCCCATATATATATCCTGTCTGCCTGAAATGTTTTTTTCTCACCCATCTAGAATCATCAGGTAGTAGAAACAAGAGTAGGCAGTGTGTCAGTTTTGGAAATACAGATAGGCACAGATGATTCCATTTTTCCTGGCAAATAGTGTCTTGTCACCTGAGAACTAAAAAAGAATATTAAAAACTGCAATAAAAATTGTGCCTTGAGGAGAGACTGGAAGTACCTCTGGTGTTCTAGCTATACCCTTTTAGAATTACATCTCCTTACTGATGTGTAGCCACCCTTCCCATCCCTCTGATTTAATGGCTTTTAGGCAATTGGATTTGGTTGCATATTAAAGGCTCAAGAAAACAAAACTTTGTCAAAAGCCAAAATGCTTGCCTGAAGCTGAAGCCCAGATGTCTGTAAGTCAAGTTTTCTGTCAAGTTTTCCTTTATGTAACTAACCTTTGTGTATAAACTACCTGGAACTCTCACTGGTAGCTTTAAGGAGGACTAGGTTTGTTACTTTCAGCACATGGTGATCTCTGATTGATGGCATCCCATGAGAAGCAGATTGCCATGACTAATAAATTCCATCTCACACTTCACATGAAGAGGTTTGGTGGCTTTTTCCAGAGCCTTAAACTGAATCAGGGATAAGCCAACAAAGAGATTACAGACATGTCAAGAGTTTACTTTGTGTGATTGCCACATCGTTGCTGCCAGATACAGTATCCTGTTTTCCCTCTACACTTCACTTGGAGATCACATCAAATAAATCTCAACTTCTCAGTTATGTAGAAATAAAGAAAGCTGCCTCCAGTTTTGAAATTGTTTTAATTTAGCAAGAAATAAAAAACCCCAAACAAACCTAGTCATTATGCTAGGGGAATTCACTGTGATTTGAGAAGAAATCATGATGAAAGGTTTTTTCATGTCTTTTTGGGAGATGACCTGTGAGCCTGATCATGACAAAGAGGACCTGGGGAGGAGGAAGAGAAAAAGAACTCACTGTGGGCTTTTTCACTTAAAATACTTTGGTTATTTACTGAGAGCTTTTCCTCTGAGCCCTGACCTATTTCCACCTGCTGCATGGCATTTGATGAAACAAATTACTATAATGAATCCATTGTTGCAGTTGGAAATAATTTTTCTCACTGGCAGAAGTTAGATTTTAGGATGCATTTTACAGCCTTAGACCTTACTGTCAGCACATATTTGGGTGGATGCTCAAGTTTCTGATGTTGCTCCTGGTGTTGCCTCTCTTCTTAGGCTTTTTTTATGTGACTTAGTACAAGAGACCTTTCCTCTATAGTCTACAGAGACTGGCGCTTGTCTCTGTAGCAAAGTCACTGCCTGTTACTCAGCAATGGTGAGTCCATAAAAAGCATTTTAATTTCTACCTGTCACAATGAAGCCCATTGTGTTGATTTGCCAGCATAAAACCAGATTCTGGCTAATTATGCTGAAAACATTGTTATATTTGGAAAGTTTAGCTGTCTTCAGTTGCAGTCAGTTAACAGGAGGACTAAAATTATTCTACTGCTGAACTTGAATGTTCTTGCAATAAACAGGCTCTGGTTAATGCAATCAGCTCTGGCAAATAAGTATGTCTGAGTCTGTGGGAGAGTATTTCCAGTCCCTATGTGAACATAACCTGGAGAAAAATTCCTTCTCCTCTCTCCCAGTCAGTTTATCTGTAAGCATGTGAGCCATGACTGCACAACTGACATCCCACCAGGCCCTGTTCTCTTTTGTACTGTATATGAACTGCTCTGCTAGGTGGAAATCTGGATTCACTGGAAGTCAGATAAACCTGTCATTTAAAAACACGTTGTTAAGGAGGTAAATCCATTATAGCCATTGGCAGAAAGCCTCAACTGATCCTATAAAATGCAAATGTAAGCACTCCAAATGATCCAGATGATGGAAGTTGTGAACACTGTGGAGGATGAAGAGAGGTGCAAAGAAAATTCAATTCATTGTCTTTGATCTATGTGAAAAGTTTGTGTGTAGGAACTCTGAAGACACTGTGTTTTTATTCAACCATCTTTTGTGAAAATCACAGACTACTAATCAGCAGATTCTGAATTATTTATCATCATAGTAAGTAAAATATGACTGTAGATATATAAATATGCTCTGTACTTTATAGAATTCTTGCCCCAGGGGCACATCTATTAGCTCACAAATGCCCATGTTGGATTCCAGCTTTCAGGATTGCAAGTACCATGCAGGCTTTGAACTCTGGAGTTTTCTGGAGCCTCAACTTTCCCTACACAAGTGAGACCCTTTCTTTTATTTTCGCTCTGGGTTGGCTTAAGAGGTTACTGTGCCTCAGGAGTTTCAAACTGAACATAAGGGAAAACTTCTTTACTGTGAGGTTAACAGAGTACTAGAATAGGCTGCCCAGAGAGGTCGTGGAAACTCTTTTCTGGACACATTCCAAACCTGTCTGGCTGTGTTCCTGTGTGATCTACTTTAGTTGACCCTGCTCTAGCAGGAGGGGGTTGGGCTAGATGGTCTCCAGAAGTCCCTTCCAAACCCTCTGTGACTCTGTGATTGTGTGAGTGGTTGGTTAGGGCCACCACACACACAGGCAGAGGGAATGAGATGGGGTCAGCTCTTCTTGCTGCTTTTGGTAGCGGCACTGTAGGACTGACTCCTGACTGTCAGGACACTGGTGATGATCCCCAGGGCCTGACTTTGTTGTTACTGATTAGAAACATATGTGACCTGTGTCTTCACATCCCAGAGTTTAGAGCAAAATGTTGAAACTCAGCGGTAATCTGAATTGTTTGGCTCTGACTCAAGAGGAATAAAAGTCTTAATGGATATACGTGGATATCAAACCTTTAGAAGAGGGGTTGACAGGGTGTGATGGAGGCCATTTGGGCACAGTAGGGAAGATTTCACTTGCTCTGAGATATCATTTTTGAGACGTGATGCTTTTTCACTAATTATAGAACCAGAGAACTTGATAATTCTCTGCAGTGGGTTGTTGTCAAGTTACTGAAGCTAATTCTGTTTTACCTGTTCCGATATCATTGAGAGAGGGAGTTTTGACTTTAAACCCCATTTGGCTTTGCCTATTTGTACCTGCATGGTGCATGGGTTGTCACCAGGGATCTACTGTGGCAGGTAGTGATCCCAATGAACTACCTAGAGAACACACTAAACATACATTGTTATTATATTAAAGAAATCACCACAGCAATAGATTCTTGTTCCTGTTTGCCAGCAGAGCTTTGTGGACTCAGACAATTGCTGTCTCTTAATATCTGACCCCTTACTCAGGTTTCTTTGCATCAGACAGTGACATAAAGAGAACATAATGAGAAAGAGACTATATTTTTCCTTATAGGAATCTTGGTTTTTAACTCTCAGGCAAGCATTAAGTTCATAAGTAAAGAATATTGGCAATGTCTTATAAATGCTTTCATCTATCTCTAGGCCAGCAAGCTGCTTTTCTGTAGCTTAAAGTGAAGCCCTTGGAGCATGAAGACTTTGTGAGCCTTTACTGTGTAGAGAACAGGCTTGCCAGTGAAAGTTATAGGAATTTGGAGTTAAGAAGTATGTAGTGCTTGCAATAACATCATAAATATTCCATTTCACATCACACTTGCAGTTCCCAGCACTATTTATATGGATGTATTGTCAATCCCCAGCCACTGAGGCAGGCAAACTTGTCTGGAAACTTGTTCATTTCTTTACCGGAAAGCCCATTCCCCTCCAAAAGTCTGTAGTCAGCTGGTTGTAAAGTGTGGGCCTCTGGTTTCCCTTCTAAGCACAAGATTATTTTTGTTATTTCTTTCCTAGTAAAAACTCTGGGGTCTCTCATCTGACTTCCTTACATATTTGTTTACCCTGGTCTTGAATAGTCCTCCACCTTTTTAAGCCACAGACTGAGCCCTACATGTTGCATGTCTCAGTGCAACATCTCATTTTCCTTAAATCTGTTGCTGGATAGATAGTTAAATGATTTTTGCTGCCAATTTTCTCAGTAATGCAATGTGAGCAGGAGTGTAGCGGAAGTAAAACACCACTAAAAATTATGAATATTTTTCTCTTGCAAGGAAATGTCTATTTATATACGCTAGAATCCCAGCAAGCTTCTTAAGCCTTTTGTACTTGTTTATATTTTAACATTTTTAGAGTAGTGAAAATAAAATTAATGTTTAATTAAGAAATTAGCAGAATTTTACATCATCAGTTTGTTTGGTTTGGTGGTTTTGGTTTTGGTTTTGATTTTTTTTGTAACGCATGCTAAATCCAAAAATAGCCACTCTTTGCCCTGAATCTGTACAAAGACTAAGAAGCTGACTTTGCTCTTTAAAGGTTTTGATGTGCCAGTGTGATGGCAAGATCTGTGAGAACCCAGGTGCAGAGATCAAGGCTCTTTCTGGTAATTTAAAGATGTATGTCCCTGGAATTGCTTCATCATCATCTCCAACAGCTGTCTTGAAACTCAGATCTGAGGCTCCAACAGTGAAGATTTTTAGTATGCCAGGTTGTACTCTGTGTTAGGTGGTGGCCCAGAAATTTGAACTGCCATGGTCCGGCCCAGCAACATCCATGACACCATGTCTGGTGGGGCTCAGCTTGAGCTGCGTTTCCATGGGCAAAACTCTATGCAAACGAAGAAGAGAGGTGGTGATGATGAGATGAGTTTTGTCTAAGAGCTGAGGATATGGCAGCCAAATAGTTCCAGAATCTTTGAATAATCCTAAATGTAGACTTTGGAGCCTACTGAGCCTGCTTTCACAAGCGTGTCACTGAAGGAGCTCATTGGCTTTGCAGCTGTAACACGTGCATCATGTTTCACAAGTGGAGCCCTGAGGAGCCACAGCTCTCACTGAATGCCCAAACTCTACCAAGGACTAAGAGCTTTAATGCACCAGTGTTCAGAAACCTGCAGGAGCAGAATCTTCAGTGGAACCCTGCAAGGGGGATGTCACAGCATTTGCTTTTTATGCTTGTATGCGTTGGATTTGACTGTCAGAAGCATCGTTCTCTCTAATGACACAAAACAGGTTGGGTATCTTTGATGTCCTCTTGTGTATTGACAAATCGTGCAATTACAGGGGCATATTCCTCCAGATACAGTGGGAGTCAAGGTGTCTTTTTCCTCCAGTTTGCAACATTCAGTAACGACATGGTAAGCATGTATGCCCTAGGGAAATGAAGCTGTTTTGCTGATGTGTTTGAGGTTTCTGAATTGCTTTTCGTTTGCCCATGTTTTGGGTAGTTAAGGGTATCTGTGGTTTGAGGTTACTAGCAGCTGCCACTTTTACAGTTATCAGACTTTTTTCATTACTTTGTGTTTAGTGACTTTGCCTAAAGGACTTAGTTGAGCTTTAAGCCTGATTTTAAGAGTTTCGTTAATTTCACTCTTTTCCAAATCCAGGTAGGCAAATTAATGAGGCAAATGCTGAGCTTTCTGAAAACCCAGCTGGACTTTTTCTATCCCTTCCCATTACATTACCACTAAGAAACATCCTGTTGAAAGTGAGACAATAATTATTTTAGCAGTGGCTGTTGCAGACCATGCCCTGCCTCTTCATGGCAAGGTGCTTAAATGTGTAAAGTGTCTTACCAGCAAAAGAGTCACCAGTTCAGTCAGAGCTGGGGTGAAAGCACTTCTTGCAAAATGAACTGGAGAGCTGACACTGAGACACAGAATACTCATGGGAGCAAACTCATGTCAGTTTACTTTGTTACTTTTCTACAAATAACCAGATTTTGAGGGGGAATTTATTTCTTTTCATAAGGTTTGTATATTCAGGGTACTGTTTCCTAGCACAGACTCTGTGCTCATCCTGTGTTCTCTGTCCTTTCATCTTCAGCATTCCAACTGTAATATTTTGTTCCTGAAGTTTCCTGACTGTACTGTAGTATTACACATGCCTCCAGTTTAGCTAACAGCATGTGCTTTGAACTATTATTATTTATCATCGCCACGAATAATAATAACAACAACAACAATATTGCTATTATTATTCCTCCCAGGCATACAGAGCCCCTAGACAGAATCAGAGCCCTACAGCAACAGGTATTTTCTATGCAAATGCACTGTCTCTAGTACACACCTAGCTTTCTAACTGTTTCAATGTATTTCTGATTTACTAGAAAACCAGAAATCTTCAATATTTCTTTAAGCAGACATTTTGTTCTGTTTTATTATAAATCAGAACTTTTCCCTGTTTATTTGCTTCATAGCAACTCCTTGTCACTGAGTTTTGCGTTTGTATGTTATCATCTTTCTGCTTAAATCTCTTGCATTTCTTGTGAATGTATCTTGTCAGCATTTTCTTTAAACTTTTTTAGAGAGAAGATAAAATGGGAGGGAACAAAAGTGTTCTCTGCATAGTACCAAGTACAACATTAGTCTCTGAGACTTTGCACTAGCTTTTGTGCACATGACTTTGGGTCCTTGCAGACACCAAAGTCCTTATATTTGATTGTCTAACACAGAAGCAAGCACCAGACACATAAAATATTGCAATGAAATCCAGTGTGGTTTTGCATTTTGTGAATCAAGTTAAGCTTACAGCAGAACTCCAAATCCTATGAACCTAAAAACTGGGGAAGTTTTGGATCTGAGTGTTAGTTCTGTAGCTCAAGCTGACCTGTAGCATTTTAATTACTGGGTATTACTAGGACTTGATTGATACCTGATGGTTCAAATAGTGACAGTGACTCATTTCCTGCTTACTGCCAAATGAAATGTGTTCCAATGTAAGGAAACAGGGAGGAAGAAAGGATAGGGAAAAGTCAGCCTGCAACCACTTAATAAATAGCATCAGACTAAAATCTTCTGTCCTGTGAGTAGTTTACAGGAATTGTTTACAGCCTGTGAAAACTGAGCAGGAGAATCTCCATGTTGAATCTCTCCAGATCAGAGCAGACTATGAAAGCCAACAACAAATAAAACACAAATACAATTTTAGGAAAAAAAAAAAAAAAGAAAAAAAAAAAAAAGTCCACTCTGAGTCTTGTAATTTAGCACAGGAAGTGCAAAATACATAAAAATTATACTTCCTATCATCAGTGGATGAAACAGCATTTCTGTAGTAGCTATACTTTCTGTCATCAGTGGAAGAAATAGCAGTTTTTATTCACATACAAAAATAAGAATTGCTAAAAGTTGTTACTTTCTTTTTTTCTAATTTTTGATTACTCTTCATATGCTTCTAGAATTCACAGTTCTTCCCAGAAGAGCATGCTGAAAATGTTTATGCAGATCAGACAGCTCTTTATATCTTATGCCTGTAATAATAACAAAATATCCTCAGTACATGATAGTTCATTTGCCCCTGAAGTCAGCCAAAAAACCTCCAATTTACTTCAGTGATCTTTGGCTCAGACTCTGAATATTAGTTTAGTAAATTCACACTAACAAACATCATTTGAGTTTTGTCAAAAACAGCTGAAGGCTGTATATTTACTCTTCTTAACTTACTCTTCTTAACTTACTTTTCTCTTAAAAGAAGATACATACATCCATAAGTCAAGCCTAGCCTTAATTTACTGCTGTCAAAGAAAACTTGAAAATGATAATGTGTTAAAGTAGATGCATTAAAAGGAGAATTTTTTAAGCTATCACAGTGTTTTCAAATTTTGACCTGCTATTTTAATAGGTCCTTGTACATACCATTTTGATTAAACCATACTAGAAAACTCCTTGAAGTAGCACTATCTCCTTTGGACTGGTACTACTCACTGCATCCATGCTCTTCTTCTCTAGAAGAAATCTATCTTACCTATAGTTGTACTTCTAAATACATTTTCAGGTACTTATTCTGCCGCTCACAGTTCTTTAGAAGACCTTTAATGAGAGCAGCCCAGAGCAGAGCAGTTTTAAAGAATATATAAGACATAATCTGTGAGTGACCATGTACATATTGTTGACGTGAGCATTGAGCTGGATTTTTGGCAGAAAATAACTGAGTTATGTCAGAGCTCTTCTTAAGGAGCTCCCTCTAGCAATTTTGATGAATTATAAAAATCACAGAATCATAGAAATTTAGGGGTTGGAACGGACCTTGAAAGATCATCAAGTCCAACCCCCCTCCCTGAGCAGGGTCACCTAGTGTAGGTCACACAGGAACACATCCAAGTGGGTTTTGAATGTCTCCAAAGGAAGGAGACTCCACAGCCTCCCTGGGCAACCTATGCCAGTGCTCTGTCACACTCACAGTGAAAAAAAAAAAAAATGGTTCTGTTTCATTGCTTCTCCAGAATAAAATTTAGTGACAGGTTTCAGGAGTGATGCAGGAATCAGCTCTTTTCCGTCCTAACTTAAAAAAAAGTACTTGTATGCTAATCTAAACCTCACATTTTGTCCAGGCACAGATGTAAGGAAATAAAACACAATTGAAAAATACTCAAAACCCATTCATTGTCACTTTTATAATGTAAATCCTACAGGATTTAAATCAGGATATGTTTTCTAAGAGAGACCTAGATCCAATTCAGATATGCATTTGATGCACATGATCAAATGTAAGCACATTAAAAAACTTCTAAATTAGGAAATTAACATAAGGCTCTTTGTGTAAATCAAATTCCTAGTTTTGTGATAAGATTTCCTATTATGACTTTGTTACTTCTATGAAGTAAAGAATGTTTACTGTAAATTCAGGGTATTATAATAACTTAGCAACAGTTGCCAAAGTTGTTGCCAAAGTTCTTTTTCTAAGGATCATGCATCGTTTATATTCTTCTGTATTTTTTATGCAGTGAGTATTCTTTAAATCACCACTTAGACCTTTATCTTCCTGTCAATGTGGCTTAGTGAAACTCTGATATATCATGGGGATTGTCATGGATCTTCTGTTACAGGTATAAATTGAACAATTTCTCTCTTCCTGTAGGTGACACCCAGCAAAGGAATTTACTCATGTTACTTATATTCCTTCCTCAAGAAGAACTTTTATTGGTACTTTAGTTGGTGGCTTTAACAGAATGTTAAAGATGAAATACAGATGAAATACAGGGCTGTCACCCACAATGAAACTGAGTTCTACAGCAGTATCAGGCATTTGGGTTGTATTCACTTTGTTAAGAAGTTTCTATGGAGAGTCTACATCCCGAATCTGACAAAACAAAATACTAAAGAGAGAAGCATAAAAGTTTGTGAAGTGTTGGAATGATGTTTCAGCTGCCTTGAGCTGAACAAAGTTCCTAACAGATGAAAAACATTTTTGTTCACTTGAGATAACTGCAAGGCAGCCAAATGATTACATTCAAACTTTCCAAAGCTTGCAAGTCAAAGCTTCTGAGTCAAAGCCAGACATCAATAACTGCTGCCCAGAAGGGATATTGTTGTTTGGAAAGAGGGAGACAATTAATACTGATCGCAATGCTGAGCCTGGAAATTCCATCTCAGCCTTATCTTCAGCATCATGCTTTTGCAGCACTCTCATGAGATCCACCACTGCTGAAGCAGCAATCCAGGAGTAGCAGAGGTATCTTTATGATGCAGTGCACCTCCCTTACAAAAAAATGCATTGTGTCCCTACATCAAGAAAAATGTAGTCTAATAAACAGGTAGCCTGGAGAACAGAAAGTAGTCATCAGAGTTCCTTCCAAAAAAACATGCCTATACTGCATAAAAAGCAACAACAAATCTTTTTTTTCGTTTGAAACACTGTGTGGCCAAACAAGATGTTCTGCCAGAATTAAATACAGGTTAGCTTTTATCAAATGATTTTGAATAGTTGGCTATTAATCAAGAATTTGGGCCTTCAAATCTTGGCCTACAGCAATTTACTTTTGTGTGTTAAACTGTTAATGAGATTTCATCTGTTCTTTTTAAAAAGAGTCAGAACTAAACATTCCAAGGAGCTCTCATAAATTAAAAAAAACAGGTAGAATCTCTGCAGAAACAAGTCAGCATAGGAAATGCCTTCAGAACAGTTTACTATTGGGCTGAGAGGAGATACTGATACCAGGAAACTTGTGTAGGATCAAAAGTGACAAACATACAAAAATCAGTTCTTAACCTTACATAAAGGCACCAACAAGTCTCTATCCAATCTTCCCCAGGAAAGCCTTCCTGAAACTGTAGTATAATCTTTCATTCTCAAGCATCCTGCCATTTTTAATGGGAAAAGGAATTAACATTAGAAAACAGACCAAAAAATCCCCACAAACCACTCCCACCCTGAAAACAGTGATTTTCTATGGTGCTTCTAGTGCATACATGGATTTCACTCACCAGACAAAACCTTCCTTTTCTAAAAAGAGGAGGACTCATTTTTGTAAGGGACTGAGAAGATTCTGGGCATCTGGGATCTTGCTTTGCTGCCAGCTCTTCAGTGAAGTATAGTCACAGGCTCTCTGTGGTGTGTAGTGGGATAAAAAGCAGATGTCTTTCAAATTCCATGTGAAGTTTCTGGAACTGTCATTTAAAAGAAAACACCTTTGACTTGTGCACCCATCAAGTTCAAACTGAAACCACAGGAACAGGGTAAATATGATCCTTCTGGTGTCATTTTTAGAGCCTCTTTTCTGTCCATAACTGCTCTTTAAATGTAAATAAATACTGTTCTTTTAATATGTGAATTTCTGCCCTATGAACACTACTGGGGATTGCATAAATATTACCTCAGTGTATTTTCAGACATTATTAAAACAAATTACTTGATCACAGTACAGCTAAGGCCCATTCATTCATTCATAATGGTGGAGGACTGTGCAATGTCCCTGAGGTATGCCAGAAACAACCGCTCTGTTGTAAGCTTACACACCGAGTTATTTAAAATTGATTTATTTTGCTAATATCATATAATGGCTCCCAGGAGGAGATGAAAACAAACAGATCAGAGCTGATTATGCCTCCAGGTTATTCCCTGAGACAAGGCAGTAACTCTTGGTCTAGAACTTGCAGCTACAGAAAGATACTGCTTTGTGCTTTGTGTGCTTTTTTCTCCCGGCATCCCTTTGAACCTCGGGGTATTTCTGTGCCTCAGGTCTTAACCACCACAGCTCTCCATTGTACATTGTGGCCCATGGTCTCCAGATTGCCTGACATGTACTTGGCACAAGTCCAAAGGGGTCTTGTACACACAGTTATAGTTAGTTTTAAACTACCAGTACAATTCCCCTGTTTCTGGGTTCCTTTAGTATTGGGCCACCCACTGGCATGGGATAAAAATGTCCAAGGGAAAAATCTCCGATAGCTGAGGATTCCCAGTGGACGTAGGTACTCATTTTATTTCCCCTTTTATGTTCTGTGTATGGAATACACAAAAGTGTGATCTAGAACTCAAAGGTGTGTATTGGCTTAGGCTCAGTCTAGAGATTCATGACAACAAGGAAATTTGGAGCCATGTCCTGATTTGGCTCCCTAGGAGAGTTTTAAGGTCTAGATGTGTCTCTCTTCTTCTCCAAACCATTGTTTATGTGTTGTATTTTCCATTTGTTTTAATTTTTCCATCAGCTGTATGTTTCTGTAGAGTTCAGGTCAGTAGGTCAGTGGTATGACTATACGGTAGCTTCTCTTGCAACAGGAGAGGCCATTCCTAGCCTTGCTGCTGTGAGGCAGAGAATAAACAGCCCATTAATTATTTCTGTAGGAACACAGTAAAATGTTGGAAACAGGACGGAAGCAATGTTCTGTGTTCCGTGCCCACACATTCTGAAGTCCTGTGAATGTGTTCAAACCAGATGGTATTAAGCCAGTTGAACATAGCTGACTAGAGACAGTAGCTGAGAATATCATTTACTGAGATACAACAGCAGCTATTGCCAGAATGCCTTCTGGCTGCACAGATGAATAATAAACTGTAGTGAAAGATGCTTTACTCATCTATAAGTGGAACATGAAGTGGTATGTATCATACCATCCCAGCAAAGATGTAGGCAGACTGTCAGATCTTTGCTCTAAACTTAAAATTCACACCTTAGGCTACTTGACTGCTGGTCATAATACACCTTAGAAAGAGTAAATCCTTGGGATTTTGTTACCTGGCTGTGCTTTCCTCTGCAAACTCTTTTTTAAATAGTCCCTGATGAGCAGGGGGGGCCTGTCCTGAGGAATGATAAATTGTTTAAACAAAGTAACTCTTTATCTGAAAGAGAATTGCAGAATTTTGCTTACATTTCTGCGTCCCCCAGTCTTCAGTGGATAACAAGACCTTATTTAAATCCCTTGGCAACCACCTAGGGATGTGTACAATAACATGGTTATATTACTTCCAAAAAAGATGTACCCAGGGAAGGGATAAAGTTCCAATCTCCTAATGTCTAGTTTATTTGCTGCTACTTCAATGATATGTTTGGGCATCATATTTAGGCCTGATTCAGATCTCTGAGGGCTGAGTGTTCAAGGCATAGTTGCCTACATATCTCTTTGGTAGCTGTATCAAGCTTAAGTACATTAGACTGGGTAAGGCTGACACAGCTTTGACCCTGCAATGTACTTACACCTGTGGCTGTCATGTAATAAGATGGTAAAAAGTGTTTTTTCAACAGTTTTAGTGGTACTGGTGTTTGGAATTTTATTGCAGACTAGGAAGGAGACATTCTGCAGTGCTGTCTCTTTAGAAAAGCTCTAGAAGTGACTACTCTCTATTGTGAGTGTACTACGTACCATGTATCTGTTTAATGTATTGCCTCCCATGCAAGATTAATACACCACAATGACTCTAGTTAGAACCAACAGTGATGGTAGTTTGGGGACTTAATCCTGTGCCATTAGTTTCCAGATTCCAGTGAACCAAGGAAGAACGTCAGTGTTTCCTTCATGCAGCATGCTTCAAGATTCCTATTTTTTCATGAGTTTTCAGCTATGTTCTGTGATAGTTCCACTTCTCTTCTATGGCCATACACTAATATCTCCACTTGATTTAGGAGAATCCTCCAGTGAAAAAATCAAGTTCTTAGTGTGTGAACCGGTAACTAGAAATGCTGCCTTGTAAATGAGGATAAAATGTTTTGAATAAAATCAGAACTTATTTTCTTATGCATCCTAATATATCTGTACTCCAAACTTAATCTTAACTCCTTTTGAGCTATTAGAAATGCGTTTCAAATAACTTACTTTAAGTCTACTTCTGCTTTGGAAATGGGAAGCAGTAAACTATGACAGGAGCTTGACTGTGTGGGAGCTGAAGATACTGAGTAGACACATCTGAATGAAGCTTATTCAGAGAAAGCCCAGACAGCATCTGGACATGTAAAAGCTGTTGAGAATCTTATCAAAGTTTGAGCCTTGCAGTTTCTTTTAGTTATGATCTTCTTTTCACGGGTGCAGGCCCTGATGCACTAATGCAATCTCCTCATGCAGAGGTGTCATGGTGTACTGACAGTGGGTTAATTCTTTGAGCTCTACTACAACAGCTACAAATAGTTGGCTTTTTTTTTTTTTTTTGCTTTTTTTTTTTACTGATGCATATAAAATTCATATGTTGTTTAACTTGCAAGTTTCCTTTGAGATACAGAAAAGGAATGAGGTAAAAATAGACTGAAAGTATACATCTGACATGAAGAGTTGAAGTTTTCTTCCACATTGTGTCTATTTTGACTATTCAGATTGTAAAGAAGAAGCCTTTATCCCTGTTTTTCTCTAAATTTGCTAGTAATACAATTAAATAGTAGTAATGTTACATACACATATTTTTAAATACATACGATATATATACAGCACAAATCTAATTTGCAAATATCAACTTACAATTCTGCTTTTTTTAGTCAGGGTTTTTTATTAGGCAATCCTTTGGAAAGATTTAAAAGGCCATGAAATTTCCAATAACGAGAAAACACATAAAAATAATGTAGCAGGGATAAGGACAGAAAGGATGAGCAAATAATGAAGTTTGTATGTAGATTATGGGTCAGATTTCAAAAACAGATGGAATAAACTGCAAAACAGCATGTATTCTGAACTGGAATCAGCTCTAATATCATGAGAAATCTGTGTACCTCCTATTGTAAATATTTACACTTTTGAATTTCCTTAGTAAACTGCCAGAAATGATTCCCCAAAGAACATTATTTGCTTGTTTGAGGTTTTAACTAATCTGCCCTTCAATTCTCCTGTGAGATCAAATTCTCACATTATTGAGAAATGCAGTTTTTTTAATTGAAGATCAAAGGGGAATACAATTCTCACATGCATTACAGCATCATTTATTAACACCTAGCTGACTATTATGACTAGAAATTTACTTCATAGAGTATTAAAATCTGAATATAATGCCAGAAAAAGTGCCACAAACCTTCTCAGGACTGAAATCCACACATAAGGACCTTCTGTGTAGAAGTTAGCTTCTGTAACTTCCTCCTATCTGAATTGTTGCCTGTTCTTCAACACAAATTCAATAGGAGATCCTAATGGGCCTAAAGATCAGGGGATTATTATTGTAGGAATGATTCTACTCAAAATTGCGTATGACTTCCTCTTCTGCATCAGTGTGCATGCAATTATTAGATTTCTGACAATATGCAGTCAATTGATCAGTAATGCTCAAGTCGAAAGGACGGATGCTGAATTCTGTCCTACCAATCTGCTCCTGAGTTTTGCCTATTTGTAGTTAATACCTGTCCCATCTTTCATACCTTAAATTCCATCTTCTGCCTACATTCCCCACTCCACAGTTGGAATATAGTGAAGCTTATGTACCTTTGACTTAACTGCCTAAATGCCTGCCCAAGAAAAGTTATCTTAACAAATTAGGCTGTTACTGTTACTTTAAGCTCTTAAATGGAAAATGCACTATTTACTTCACTGGAATGATATTTAGCATTTCTTTCTACAGGATATTGCAACAGAAATGGAAACTACCCATGAAGAGTGCATCAGCTCATAAGGTTAGTAATTTAAAGTGAGCTTTCTCAATTCATTTGTGTATTTCACACCCTTTCCAAAATCTTTGCTTGATCCACGAAGGTGTAACTGGGTGTTTAAGTATTGAATGTGACGTCACAATTGCATGTGGTACCAAATGTCACCGATAACATCCTGTTCTGACATATTTGGTGTGTCTGTTTAAATTGTAAGTTGTTCAGGTCAAGGGCTGTCTACAGCTCACTGTTTACATAGTGATTACTAAATCTTTGCCCATCTTGATAAGGCCCTAGATGTTAAAATAATAAACAAGGGTAATAATGAAGCACTTCAGAATCTTCAGGTTTAAGCCAGAAGCATAAAGGCAATGCCTCCATCCTTTGTGTCATTTAGTCTTTTGAAGGTAAGTTCTTGAATATCTCAAGTCATTTCCCCCCTTCCTCTCTCCCAGCAATCCCCACCCCTCTTTATGCAGTTAAAGACCAGGTAACAGAACAATCTCAAAGGCTCTTGGGATATATTTGCCTCCTGAGCTCCTCCAGGTTCTGACAACAACAGAAAAACAGAGAAGTTTAAAAAAAAAAAAAAAAAAAAAAAAAGTTTTTAGTTTGGCAAAACAGTTTAAAAGAGTTTTGATCAAAACAGCTGAAATTTGCAAGGATTAGATTTGGTCTACTGTCCTGCAGGGGTAAGAATTTGACAGTGGCTCTTTATAATTTCACAGCCCACTACGTAGGCTGCCAAAGTAAACATGTTTTGGATGAAAGTCTGAAAAAGGAGGAAAAAAAGAGCTGGCATCTAAAAACGTTTTGGTGTCTACCTCAAGTCCTGATAGTTTTCTTTTAATCTTTAGCCAGGGCATGGGAAATACTATCCTTCTACATTAAAAGCAATCAAGTGACCATATGTTGAACTGTTTATAAGCTGAAAAGTCACCATGGAAATTTTTACAAACTTTTTCTCCTCTTTACCCCTCAAAAGTAACTTCTTCCTTTCTAGAATTTTTCCCTGCTTTTGATGATATGTGAGGAGTGAAGCAAGGAGAGCATATATTGACCTGGAATAATAATCTAAGAATTGTTTCCAGTTATCCTCTGTATTTTAGCTCCTTAGAACCCTCTTTCACTGTCCTGTGGTCATCCAAGTAATTTAATGTGTCCTGTTCTATAGTTATAGGTAGAGATTTAAAAAAAGAAGAAGAAAAAAAAAAGTTTACTTTCAGCTGATGCAACAGAGCTTGAAGTGGTAAATGAAAACAGATGACAGACAACCAAAGTCCCAATGCTATACATTGTTTTTTCATTTTCTCTCTAGTATTTTTCTTCCAAAATCCACCCTGCCTCCTCCAGATACACGTGTCAGTGTTTGTAGATTTTCAGCTTTGGGAGTGTTAGCAGCTGAGTCTTGTATAATCTTTCGGCTTTAGGACATGAGCTCATCAGCTCATACAGTTTAACCACTGCTGGGCACTGGTCAGGATGAAGTGAGGAGATCAGGAGAAAACAAATAAGCAATCAAAAACCACTCTCCTGTGGAAAAAAATACTTTATAAATAGACAAAAGAGATTCATTTGCTGCTAAGTGATATCTTAAGTCAATTACCAAATGACATTAAGATTTTGCCCTTTAAAAGCATCTCTGTAAGGATGTTACATTCCTTTCTGTGATGCTGTACAAATACGAGGGATGAAGGACTGCTTGCCCATCTAAACTGTATTTAACAGTTTCAATTTCATATTACAATTATCTCTTTCTGGTTTGTAACTCTTAAATAAATCTGCAGTTTTACAGCTTTCAGTGTTCAGGCTCAGTAGTGGTTGCTCTTTAACAATACAAGTACTACTTAGCTTTTACAGACTACCTATCCTAAGCAGAACACCATGCACTTCACAAAGTACCCTGCTTTGCCTCAGAGAAAAGTGAGTCTCCTAGAGGTGAAGGAATTTGCCTATGCTTGTTAAAGTGTCGTTGGCTTTTTTTTAAGGAGGATTAAAGGATTCTAACTTTTATAATGATTTTTTTCCTTACTGTGTCAGTTGACCTGTACTGATTTTTGAATTAGGCAAAATATGTTTATTGGTGATTACATGCAAATCACTGAATCCTTCTTCCCCTCCATATTGTTGTAGTTTAAAATATTCATAGAGTTTTCAAGGTTGGAAAAAACCTTTATGGTCGTACAGCTCCAACCCCTCCCACTAGATCAGGTTGCTCAGAGCCCTGTCCAGCTTGGATTTAAAAACTTCCAGGGATGGGGCTTCCACCACCTCTCTGGGTAACCTGTGCCAGTGTCTCACCACCCTCGTGGTGAAGAACTTCTTTCTAACTTACAATCTAAACCTACCCTCCTCTACTTTGAATCCATGCCCCCTAGTCCTATTACCACCTTCCACCCTCAAAAGTCCCTCACCAGGTTTCTTGTAGGCCCTCTTCAGATACTGGAAGACCACAATAAGGTTTCCTCACAGCCTTCTCCTCTCCAGACTGAATAAGATCAACTCTCTCAGTCTGTCTTCATAGGTGAGGTGCTCCAGCCCTCTGATCATCAATATCAGTATTGGTGATATTTTGACTTTAAAATATCGATTGTAATTCAGAGAGGATCAATAAGGTTAAATTTGTAATTAATGGTGAAGCCCTATAAGATCCTTGGCCACAAAGCGGTTACTGACAGACAAACCAAAATGTTATTAGTGTGCTAGGGTATTCTGGACTGCTCTTGAGATACTGATACTAAGCCCAGAGAGCCATGACTGCCTACTCACATCAGCCTAACTGGTCCAACGAGGTATAGACAGCAGTTGAAAAAACACTCACTTTTTTGTTCACCTCCTGTGCTGCTCTGCTGTGGCACTGGCAGCTCCTACATTTGCAGCATCCTCTAGGTTCAGATATCCCTTATATCAGATTCAGCTGGGTAGCAGATCTGTAATGTGCTGATTTGCTTTCCTGAAATGGGGTGTCCTGGATCTGCAAAGAGACAGCTGCACTACACTGTCAGTGGTAAATACTCCTAAAACACATGTTCCTACAGTCATTCATCTATAAGCAATCATCAAATAGCTTCTGCTTAAGGTTCCAGCTGCAGATCTCTGCTGGTCCTACCAGCAATAGGACTGGCTAGCCCAGATGTCCCTCTTTGCTGGGACTTCCCTTTCCTGAAACAGGTGCCAAGGAGTATGGTGGGATCACACAAACCCATGCCCAGGAATCTGCCTGTTTTGTGTTTGGATGCACAGCTTTTCACATAATTCACCCTATTCTGCACATCTCCAGACCCTTTCAATGTGTCTGTAATGTGACTTGATACGACAGCATTCTTTTGGCAGAATTCGGCACTTTCCTCAGCATTTCAGCATTGTGAGGTCTGAGTGCTTGCAGAGAAGAGGAGAGGGAGAAAACAAGCAGAATTGGTGACTTGAACTGAGGATAGGTGGTGGCTGCTCACCAGAAATATGAAGGGGATTAAGCTGTGTGACTGAGATAGGATGAAAACTTTTTAAAAGGATTTGGTCTCTGGTTCTCACTGGGAGAGAATCATAAAGGCAGAGTAGAAGGGGGAAAGGTTTGGTGAAATAAATGTTCTTGACAGGTGCGTATGGCTGTGTTTCCCTGTGATCAGAAATTCTTGGCCATGTTCCATAGGGTTTTTTGAAGAAAGTCAGGCCCTGCATAGCAGAGTGGTAAAACATAGGTCCTACATTTAAAAGGCAGAGCCAGAATCAACTCTCCTCAGTTTGCATGCACCTCCCCAATTTAGTCCTTCATAGAAGCAGAGTGTGACCACTGCATGCTTTCTCCATGATGTATTCCACCAGGTTTTGATCCCTCTTACCCACTGGGCTGTTATACAGTGATGTCTCACCCACTTCCTGTTCCTCTCCCCAAACTGAAAGATGGAGATTAAGTTTGATATCAACTCTCACATGATGCCAACAGATCCCATAAAAGGATCACACCTTATCAAGAGCTGTGTAATTTTCTGGGTTACAGATGAGTGTCATACAAGCCAGAACAGTAGGAAATTTGGACAGTTTATTTCAGATGGTTTTTTTTTTTTTCTAGCATGTAAGGACCAATTTTCTGAACAGAGTAACCACTGGAGCAGATGACATGCTGCTCTGCTACTGTGCATAATGAGGCCACAGGTCTGTGGAAGTGAGGCTCTTACTGATAGCATGGAAGCCCTCCTTAGGATTCTAGTGTAAATCTATGGTTTTGGTCTTGCAAGCAGCAGGACTAACTATCCCAGAGATCCTCCCCTCTGCTTTCTGTCTGCTGGGACCTCACACCCACCTACCTTCAGTCCTGACACAGCAGCCCAGGAGGTGTGGGAACATTGGGTACTGCAGAAGGGACTTAGCTCCACCACCCCAGGTAGTGGATATATTTTGACTCTTATAATAAAGAAGAAAGAGGCTGCCACTGGGAAGGTGGCATGCTGAAAAAGGAAAGGAATTCCTGCCCCTAACTGCAATCATTTGAATTCTCATTAATCACTCCCTCATCTTCTTCCCAGCTTGACCTTTACTAGTCCAGCACTGATCCCACTGTCAGTTCCTTGTTCTCTTCTCCATATCATCAGTACCTACTTCCCATTGCACATTTGATTGTTGCATATATCGTGGAGATATCTCAAACGATTTTTGAATGAGCTTGTTGGTGCATAGTATACTATTTTTGATGATTTTCCGTAAAATTACCTTATTGCTTGATGGTGTCACGTGCAGGAAAATGCCAATTTTTGTAAGAACATCCTGTCACAAATAAAGATCCAAATGCAAGAAAATGAGTCACTAGGATCTCAGCTCTACTAAGAGAGCATGAGGAGAACTAATGCTTCTCCTGTGGCAGTATTTTTCGTAGGGTGAGGTGAAACTGTCATCTAGTGGTCATAGTAGGTCTTCCTGAATTACCATTTTCATTTGGATATAGACAGAGCATTTCTTATTTTCAGGATATATCACTAGAAAATACAAAGAGAAAAAATTAAAAAAAAACTCAGAGGCTTTGAGTTGAAGGGAAAAACCCTACAATGTATGAAAAAGAATAAGTCAATTTATAACTTTGTGCAGCAGAGCTGTCAACTCTTTTTCCTCCCACAATATACCACAGTGACATATTGCCTTACTGAACAGCTGTGGGAGGCTAAAGATCAAGATAACTGAAGCTAAAACAGGGCATCAGAAGAATTTCTTAAGTATCCTACAACAATAATTTTACAGGTCAGCCTCAATTCCAAATTACCCTTTAAAATATTAGCAATCTTTCACCCTAAGTCATCCTAAAAGATCAGGTTTTGTTACAGCATCAGCACAATGCTAGTGTTTTCAGTTGGACAAGTACAGGTTGTAAGGGAGAATACCCTTCAGCCTAAAGATCTTCTGTTGAGCATTGACTTCAAGAAATTGTGGAAGAAATACAGGGATATATCAAGAAAAGAAAGGCAATGAGTGGGTCCCTCCTTAGGCTTCTAGATCTTTCAGTACAGACCTCTTTATAGGAAAGCTTCTCTACACCAAGTATATTGATAATTTCAGAAGAGAGAATATACACTGGTATACAGTGTAATAAGACCATGCTCTTAAAAAAAAAAAAAAAGGCAAACTGACACATCCAAGTGCAGTGTTCTGAGTCTGATGACTTAGCCTACAATACTGCTGCATAGCACCAACAGCTGCACCTAGAATCTGTGATACTGTGGTTAGAAGAGGGTGTGATTCTCAGGGTTTAATATGGAAAGATTCATGTGTACTGATCAGTGAGGAAGCTTTTACACAAGAAGTATCTCTTGGAGCAAATTGGCCAATGTAAGACATAACACTTAGCAAACAAACTTCCTAATTAACTTAGTTTGTAGATTCTGTGTATTTCTTGTATTTTCACAAGGTGTTGAAGCCCCAGTTTTGGATTAGCATCCCTTCTTCAAGGTGCTTGCAAAATGAGGACCTCAAGATAGCATCTGCCTTCAATTCCTGGTTTTAAGGCATTACTTTAAGCATATATTGAGGGGCAACACTGACAGAGGCAAATGATGGGGACCATAAGGGAATTAGAAGACAATCTGATCTGTGTTATTAGCAGTAATTCCAGTATGCCCACACTCTAAAATCTGTCATTTTTATTGAATAGGTGTAATTGTGGAAGTTAAGCAAGGACACTGAAGAAATATAATGAGGTATTTTTCTGGACATTTATGCATTTTCCTAATTGAAGAGTGCCCCATCTGAGGTAAATAACAAAAAGCACAATGTGAATTATTTTTAAATGTAACATGTGGTCAAAGATAGTTGGCATCTTTAGTCCACGAGAGTAATGATTTCTCAAAAGTGAATGCAAGGGAGAACAGGTTAGGCTATGGCACCCTTTCTTACATATTCACTAGTGAAATAAATATATTCAGTAATGAAAATTCTCTGCTTAGTATTTACTGTGAATAGGTTTTTTTCTGAATGTGTAGATTCTTTCTATGCAAATCTATTTTCTGAGCTTTCTTTCCAGTTATGACTGAATACCTTGCACAATTTTTCCCCCAGTTAAATATGAAACCATTTTTTCCCTTCTCAAAGAGATTTTAGAATTTTTACTTTTAATAAAGTAAAGAAATGAAACATTTCCTTAGCATTCCCTTGCCAATATACTCATTCTCTATATTTGTATAAGGAAATGAACTCATTCTCTAGATTTGTGTGAGGAAATCCCTGCTACATCTAGAGGTAGGGGGCTACATCTATGCTCATGTAAAAGTCATCCAGCTCTAATGTGAAAACTTAAATTCCTATTTCCGGTAGGAAAGAAACAGAAGGTACTGAAATAATTTTAATTCATAACCAGAAGTTAGCTGGGCAGAATTACAGAGCAGTCACACACTGAACCAGAAGGTTTTCGATGGATAGCAGGATTACATATTAGACTATTAATAATAAACAACAAATACAAGTAGGTCAGACTGGCAAGAGAATGTAGTTTTAAGTCCTGAAACCTGTTGGAATGCAAAGACAGGGTAATATCTGAAATACCACTTCTAATGGAATCTGTTATTAGGAAAGCTGTTAGAATCAGGTAAGTAATGACCTTGCTGCTAAAATTTGCAATTTAATGAAAACTTACATGTTGCTATAATGCATGATGAAGGACCTGACTTTGTTCCCATGAAATAATTGCTGGTTAGAGAGGTGCAAGAATTGATGTATGCACAGAAGGTGTATTCAGTCTCAGGATTCGTAATGCATCAATTCTTTAGTACAGTCAGTTCCATCTTAAAGAATAGGCCCTTAGTCTTGGGGGTGGCCTGCTGCACTGCAGTGAGAAGATGCTCTCTGCATGCACAACAGCACAGAATTTGCTGACTTGCTGTGGATACAAGCTCGGTGCTCAGGACTCTCAATAGTCCTCAGATAACCATGATTATTGACTGCCTGATTGCAGGAATGGCGCTTTTGAACTGTCAAGGGACTGTAATGTGTGTGTGAAGATAAAATATAACTGTCAAGGTAGAAAAACAACTTTAGCAAAACCAAATGTTGCAGCAAGAGATTGCACTGGTAAATGTGGTTAAAGCCAAAACGTTTCCTTATGGCAGGAGATGAAAAGCTGCTGACTTTATTCCTGTGACTCTGCAGCATGCTGGGAAGTTGGCTCTCCCGACCACTAAGAAACACTTACCATAGCACTTTTGCATGGAGGATGATTGCAGCAGGATAACAAAACACTGAGAAGAGTAGCACAGTAGGAAGTACCCTGGGGGAGAAAAGAGGAGTGAAGGAAGAGCATTTCTATTCTAGACCTTCTGTGATGCTGGGGACAAAAAGCATATTTGTATATGACTCTTAACTCAGATCAGTTATAACAGGCACAAACTGAAATCTGGTTTTCTGCCGATAGCAGGGCTGACTGTGAAATAAATTTGAGGACGAAGAAAATAATCAACCAGTTAGTTAGCAACTCAGCAATATCCAGGTCCAGGACATATATAGAATTGTAGAATGATTTTTGTTGGAACGTACCTTTAAAGGTCATGTAGTCCAACTCCCTACACTGTTCTTTAACTAGGTCAGGTTTCTGAGAGCCCATCTGACATGACCTTGAATTGTTCCAAGCATGGGGCTTCTTACCACCTCTCTGGGCAACCTGTTCCAGTGTTTCACCACCCTCATTGTAAAAAATTTCTTCCTTATATCTAGTCTGAAGCTAGGCTGGTTTAGTTTAAAAACATTACCCACTGTTCTATTGTAACAGGCCCTGCTAAAATATGTGTCCCTGTCTGACTGATAGACCTCCTGTCAGGTACTGGAAAGCTTCTATAAGGCTTCCCCAGAGACTTCACTTCTCCAGGCTGAACAAGCCCAATTCTTTCAGCCTGTCTTCATAGGAGAAGTGCTCAAGCCCTCTAATCATCTTTATGGCCCTCCTCTGGAGTTGATCCAGCAGGTCTGTGTCTTTCTTTTGCTGAGGATGCCAGGGCTGGACACAGTACTGTAGGTGGGGTGTCACAGAAGCAGAGTAGAGGGGGAGAATTACCCCTTTAGCCTGCTGGCCACACTTCTTTTGGTACAGCCCAGGATAGAGTTGGCACTTTAGGCTGTGAGAACACATTGCTGGCTTGTGTCTGGTTTTTCATCCACCAGTAATGCCCCAGCCTGTATTGATTCCAGGGTGGAGGACGTTGCACTTGGTCTTGTTGAACCTCATGAAGTTCATATGGGCTCACTTCTCAAGCCTGTTCCAGCTTTCTCTGGATGGAATCACATCCCTCAGGCATGTCAACTCAGCTTGGTATGGTCTGCAAACTTGCTGGGGTGAGGGTGCACTTGATTCCACTGTCTATGTCATTGATGAAGGTATCAAAGAGTTCTGATCTCAGTACAGACCCTTGAGCAACACCATTTGTCACTGATCTCCATTTGGATATCTATCTGTTGACCACTGCCCTCTGGATGTGTCCATGGTTCCTCATGTACCAATCAGTCCACCCATCAAATCCATACCTCTTCAATTTAGAGAGAAGGATGTTGTGGGGGACAGCTTCAAAGGCCTTACAGAAATCCAACTAGATGACTTTCATAGCTCTTCCCTCCTCCACTGATGTGGGTTCTACCATAGAAAGCCAATGGGTTGGTCAGTCATGACTTGGCCCTGGTGAAGCCATGCTGGCTGCCTCAAATCACTGTCTCTCCTCCATGTGCCTTAGCATAGCTTTTAGGGGAATCTGTTCCATGATCTTCCCGGACACAAAGGTGCATTTGACAAGTTGGTAGTTCCCATGGTCCTCCTTTCTACCTTTTTTTTAAAAAAGGGTGTAATGTTTCAGTTTTTCAGTCATCAGGGATTTCACCTGACTGCCATGACTTTTCAGATATCATGGAGAGTAGCTTGGCAACTAAATCAGTCAATTACCACAGGAGTCTGGGATGCATCTCATCACGTCCCATAGACTTACATATTCAGGTTCCTCAGGTAGTCACAAACCTCATCTTCATGATTAAATCCAGAGTAGTAGGCCTATAAGCCTACATCTAGACAGCAAGTTATCAGTTATTATCCTTCTGTAAATATAATCTAATGCATATACTCAGGAGCTGCTGTCTCATAGGATGAACACTACTTTATGGACATGGAACAACAGGAATGATATTCTAGTCCACAGAAAAGAAGTCTAAGAAGTGATGGCACTTTGGTTTTGGTGGGAAGAAAGATCATTGGATGGATCACCTATTTTAAATGGGGAATTTTGAGGCTTATGACTGAGTTGGCTGGTACTCTTCCTTGCTAAGTCACTGGAAACTAAGGTTCCTTTAAAAATTGTTTGTAGCTGATTGATATTCAGCTTTGATCCCTTCCATTTTGAAATGGTGTGAAGAAAAGCAATAATTCATGTGGACTGTGCCTGGACAAAAGTATCCGTTTCATAACTGCTAGATGGACAATAAATAATCAATTCTATCAATGTACATGGGTAATACATTCAGAAACTGCAATCAGTTTAGAAGTCTGTTTTCCTAGCACTGGGTAATAGCTCTCAGGAGGCTATCTCAAAATTACTCTAGCAATGAGTGTCAAATACATTTCTACTGTGTAAAGGAAAAATCCAGTTTTCTCATCCTACCTTTACTCTTACTGTAAAGCCAGTTCAGAAAGATGAACTGCAGCTAGTAAGGAATCAATAAAAAAAAAAGTTTGAGAACTCTTAGTATATAAATGATGATTTATTTGGCCCAAAGCCTATTTTGGGAAGGTGAGAAGTCACCTTAACTTGAGACATAGTAAGATATCTAGGGTAATTTACATACAAAAAAGTGAACTTTCATGTATACTTAAAAGATTATCAATAAAATATCTAGACACATGAAGGAAAAAATCTTCAGTTGTGGCAATAAAAATAAATATAACTAGAATTAGCAAGAATTTTATTCTTGTTATACATTATTGCACAGATATTGAAGATATATTTGAACTTATTTTGTTTTGTGAAATATTTGATGTTTCTTTCTTTTAGAAGTAGCATACCAGATTTGAGTAACATAAATATTTTACAGTATCTTAATGCCAGTATTAAGTAAGAGAGGAATACCATGTCTTCAGAGAATCTTACAGAAATGTAATCTGAAAAAATAACCTGAAATCCAGAAAGAACAACTTTAGGGGAAATACTGAATGGGAACATAAAAAGTAAATTAATCATGCTATTGAAGTCCCTTTCTTAGTGGATGACCTCCTAAATTCATCACTTATTTCCATGTTCAGAATTGGGGGATTAAAGATCTTTGATATCACCGTCTTCTGCCATTTGAGCTATTCTGTGATGATCAGTACTCAGGTGACCAAGTTAGTAATTTGTGATTTAGAAAAAGAAGGGGCTAATGACTGAAGAGTGTTCCAGTTTAGTTCAGACTTAAGACTCCTCTCATCTCCCAAACATGTGCAATATACTATCAAATGCATCAGTGTGATGCTTAGCAGTGACTGATGTAAGTAGGATTTCTGAGGCAAGAACAGCAGACAGTAGGCTGATGCAAACGTCTCCAGAAAATACTATGGCATGAGGACAGACAATTTTCCCAAGGAATAACAGGAAACCTGTTTTCTTTCCCAATGAAGAAAGAAAGACAGGGAAAAAGGACAGATTCATCAGCAACCACACATTTTTAAGCAAACCTACTCAGCTATGTTGCTCCAAAATCCGAATAAATCCTCTGAGAGTTTTCTTTCTATAACTAGTCTTTTATAAAGTCTTCCCCTTGTCCAGTGTTGTTGAATAATTCATGTTGCTGGAAACAATCCTTGTGGAATATTTTGCCCCACTGTAAGATCAGACACTGAGTTGTAAATTACGTTTTCCTTCTGCACATAAATAGTATAAGGTTCCACTTCCATCGTGTCATCCTAGCAAAACAAAACAAAAAACTGTAAATACAAGGAGTACTTTACTTCAGCAGGAGTCTTCAAGCCTTTTTTCAGGACTGAAAAATGTAACTGGGAAATAGGTCTCCCATATTTATCCTTCTCAGACTCAAGAAAAAAGCCTTGATTTCTTTTTCCACCAAGGATCATATATTTGTTTCTGTCAAAGATTTGGAGAGTAAAGCTGAGGTATTGGTTCATCTGTCTCCTTTTACTCCCTTTCTACCCTGCCTATTTTGGTTTGAAAAAAATATATTAGGGTCTAACTATATAGAAAGAGCTAATAATATGCTAGAGTTTTGCCTGTGATGGACTCCTCTGTTTGCAGTGTCAGTGTAAAGACATGCTAATGAAAGTTGTGTGATGTAACATCAAGAACACTGGTACTTGACTCATGGCTTTATATTAATGCAACTATGTCTACCAGCAACAACTGGGAGGCAGAGTAGTAGAACAGAAAGAGTAAAAATATCCAAAATTAACTACATCTTTTCTGAAATCAAAACTAAGCACCTTTCTAATTAGATGACAGAATTTGAGCCTAGTGTTGACTGTAAATGTACAGGTGTTCACAGCATAGATGTGATACATCTTGCCTGCGTAGAAATGGTGCTATTTATATTTTGTAGCAGAGAACACAGAACTGATGAATTAATTGCTCATCTACAGTGTAGGGAATTTGAGAATACCTATCAACTTGTCACTTAGTAGTTCTTACATTGTTTTATAAAATTTTTTTTCCTCTTTGATTGTGGATTGTGCATTGACCATACAAGATGAAGAGTGGCTTTCAAAACTTGAGCATTATTACTATTCCAGACACCAAGAACTATATTATTTTTTTTTTCCTTCTGCCTGTTAATTTTATTGGTTAATCCTCTTGTTTAGTGATAGTTTTCCTAATATTCCCCAACTTATGATACAGCACTGCTTCCTGAGTACAGCTTGTAGAGCAGTTGTGGTCAGAGTATCTGATATGACCAGGGAGATGTGGTGGGACTCATTCCTTACTAAGATAAAGGATCACAATTACTGAGCCTCTGCTAGTGGAACAAACATTGGGTGCATGCTGTTGAAACATGCATGTGATGTTTGCTCCAAGTCACAATTATGGTGAAGATAAACTTTGCTTTGTCCTGAGACACAGCTAAGATCAAATACATAAGACACTGTAGCACCTGCTGAAAGCACAGAGTAATTCTGCACTGATTTGGAGATCCCTGATTTGTGATGTTCTAATTTATATCATTCTTCTTACCTGTAGGGAATGTGTAGGTGCAGTTTCAGAAGGTTCAGTTTTGTAGCATTTTCTGTGAAAAAGAAAACAAGCAATAGAGCAAATTCCTTCTTTAATTCTAGATTTGGCTGGATTACAGCCTAGTTTATTTGATCACATGCTCATGAAACATTTCTTTTCTTATCATCAAGAGTAAAGCCAAAAAGCCTTCTCATGTCTCTCTCTCTCCTTGACTTCTGATCCTGAAATTATGACACTCTGACTTTCTTTAGAGGTCTTTTCTCATGTCTGTGGGAGCTTAAGCACAAACTGGAAGAACAGGATTAAAATCAAAGTCCTCTGGAAGGATGTACAATTTGCAGTTAGTGAAATTGTATTGAATTAATTCTTTATCTCTTAGGGAAAAGGTTTGGAAGAAAAATAGTTATGGATTAGGGGAAGGAGAGAACATATATGAGTTTTTCAGTACAGGTGCTAATTCAGGCTTTCTCTGCACAAATGATTTCTCTAGTTTTTCCTTGGAACTGTTTTTTTTTTTTTTTTTTTCTCCACACCAAATCCTGAAGGCGTTGGAGTCCAGCTTCACCCAAGGAGCTTTTTCATAAGTACAGTCCCCACTGCTGATATGGCAAGATAGCACTGATCAGCCCTCTAGCATTTTACAGAATTTATTAGGCAGCAGAACCAGCACCTCGATAATAAACAAGAGAGATACTGACAGACTATAACAGTATCTGAAGAACAGATTTATTCTCCCAGTTTCCTATTCGAATGAAGAGCTTCCTTTTAGTTCAGCTGGCAATGCAATGAGGATCCTCTGCCAGCTTTTGCCTATTTGTATTTTACTCAGGTGAGCTATTCAGTGAAGATGTGTGCAATGCATAGTGTCTGAAGTAATATCTGATGTAGCTAATTCAGCAGTACACAGCAGTACAGACTGACAGAATCATATGATTTCAAGACACAAACAGTACTTAAAGATTTCTTCTAGCACTAGATAATCTTTCCTCAGCACCCTACTATACATACCTGTCACCATGGAGTTTAAAATAGAAAATAGCCATGAGAATGATAATGCTCAGTAAACCAGAAATGATGCAGGCAAGGAGGGTAGAGTCGTTGTTCCCTAAACACAAATAGTTAGTCTTAGTTGTATCTTCTTAATACTCACCTTCTTTATTATTTCAGTATAAGATTAAAGTTGCTTTAGCACATAGACGTATTTTCAGCAGGCTCATAAAATAAATATAATCCCCTTCAGCAGAAGGGAAGGTCAGTCAAGGAATTTGTTTGAGAAACACAAATGCAGTCTGTGTCAGAGACAAAAGCAGATCCCATAAATCCCACAGTGGACACCCAGGGCATTTTTTACTACATTACTGAGCTTCTCTCAAGGACTTGGTATATCTCAGTACTGCAACTCGTGTAGTTCTCAAAAGGAACAAAAAAATAAAAAATAGAAACCAAATTTTATACAGTATCTGACATTCACAATTTGGAATGAAGTGATCAATTATTTTCTGCTGGCCACACAAGCAGCATGTTTTAACATGATCTAAGCAAGTGACTTTACATTTGCATCTAAAAAAATTTTGCTGATCTTCAGTTTCCAAGAAATTATTTTAACACTAAGATCATGAGTGATTTGTCTCTGTTTCCAACATTTCCACTACCAAAAGACTATTACCATGTTTACATATATCTGTCTTCAGAAAAAAACATTAGGAAATTGTGTACAGAACAAAAGCAAGCCGGTTGCTTTTCTGGCAAAGGCAGTTGGTGGTGGTCCTCTTGTTTATATAGGACTTCACTGTAAGTTTCTATAGATTTTATACAATTTCCTTCCTAGAAATTACAAAATTGTGCACAGGCAGAGGCTAACGAGGATTTTGAACTCCTAATGCACCAAGGGAATGTTACCTGAGGGATAACAATCGATGGACTTGCTCTGGTTCCCTGCTGGGTGGGACACAATGCAGGTTGCGTTAGTCATCTTGGTGCTGTAGGCTCTGAACTTGCTGAGGACAGTCACTGTCCCTTGGTCATGGCCTTCCAGCTTGGAGCTGGAGTTGCCCCCCAAGGCCCAGGAGATCTGAGCAGCCGGCTTCCCTGCCGCTGCCTCACACGTGGGGTCCCCGAGGGCATCGCAGTACAGGCTCAGCCTGGGGGGCACTGAAAAGCATCGAGAAAGGGGGATATATGCAGTTAGTTTGCTGCAGTTGGGGTGGGTGTTCTTGTTCTCTACCCAAAATGAACACAGTGAAAAGAGGTGAGCAAAGTTGAAGGTGCCATCCCATCGCAGCAACATGGCCCAAAGTCTCAAGAGAGAATAACTCTGCCTCTTTTTTCCTTTTGGACAACTCTCGCCCGTGCAGGTGATTTACCACAGCCATCTACAATTGGAGAAGGTATCCCTGGACATTGCAGTGGGCAATTATCCCAAATACAGGGCTGATGGTCCTAAAGCAGCAGTTGTAGACATGGTTTAAAATGTACTGGGGTCCAGTCCTGTTCAATATATTCAGCCATGTCCTGGATGAAGGGAGAGAGTGTACCTTCAGCAAGTTTGTTGATAATACAAAGCTTGGAAGAGGTGGCTGACACACCAGAACGGTGTGTTGCAATCCAGCATGACCTGGACAGGCTTAAGAATTGGGCAGAGAGAAACCACATGAGGTTCAACAAGGGTAAGTGTAGGATACTGCACCTCGGGAGGAACAATCCCATGCACCAGTATGGGTTTGGGAGTGAGCTGCTAGAAAGCAGCTCTGTGGAAAAAGACCTGGGATTCCTGGTGAACAACAGGATGACCATAGGCCAGCAATGTGCCCTTGTGGCTAAGAAGACCACTGACATCCTGGGGTGCATCAAGAAGAGTGTGGCAAGCAGGCTGCTTCCCCCCCTACACTGCCCTGGTGAGGCTGCATCTCAAATACTGTGTCCAATTCTGGGCTCCCAAGTTCACAAAGGACAGAGAACCAGTGGAGAGGGTAGGTACAGCAAAGGGCTACAGAGATCATTAGGGGACTAGGAACAATAACTTATGAGGAAATGCTTAGAAAACTGGGTCTGTTCAGCCTGGAAAAGAGGAGACTGAAGGAGGATCTCACCAATGCTTTGAAAGGTCTAAGGAGCAGGTGTCAGGAGCATGGGACCAGTCTTTTTTCTGTGCTGTACAGTGGCAGAAGAAGAGATAATGGGCACACACTTGAACATAGGAAGCTCCATCTAAACATGAGGAGGAATGTCTTCACTTTGAGTGTAGCATTCAAAATCTGCCTGGAAGCCTTCCTGTGCAACCTACTCTAGGTGAACCTGCTCTGGCAGAGGGGTTGGAATAGATGATGTCCACAGGTGCTGTCCAACCCCTAACATGCTGTGCTTTTGTGATTGATTCTATGGAATAACCAGATACAAATGCAGAATTACCTTTCAGTATATTGGAAATTGCTTCAAATGTGTTGTTTTTAACTGGACAGTGGAAAAGAGAGCAGTAGAAGTGAGAAGAGTTTTGGGAAATAAAGAGAAAGGAGACATGGAACTACTATTAATGAAATGCATGACCTTTTATCCCAGTAAAAATCACAGAAGCATAGAATGATTTGTGTTGGAAGGAACCTTAAGGGTCATTTAATTCCAGCCCCCTGCATGGGCAGAGACACCTAAACCAGTCTTCTCAAAGCCCCATCCAACCTGGCCTTGCACACTTCCAGGGAGCGGGCAACCACAACTTCCCTGGGCAACCCAGTCCAGTGTCTTACCTCCCTCACAAAAAAGAGTTTATTCCTAATGTCTAACCTACATCTACGCTCTTCCAGTTTATAACCATTATCCCTTGTGCTATCAGTACACACTGGAAGTAAAAAGCCCCTCCCCAGCTTTCCTGTATTCCCTTCAGCTACTGGAAGGCTGCTATAATGTCACCCTGGAACTTTGTCTTCTACAGACTGAACAATCCCAGTCCTCCCAGTCTTCACAAGCGAGGTGATCCATCCTTCTTATCACCTTTATGGCCCTCATCTGGACTCACCCCAAGAGTTCCATATCTTTTCTGTGTTGGGGGCTCCAGAACCGAACACTATATTTCAGATGGAGTCTCATGAAAATAGAGTAGAGGGAGAGAAACAACTCCCTTGACCTGGTGGCCACACGTCTTTTGATACAGCCCAAGGTAAAGAGGGTTTTTTTTGGGCCAGGTTTTTTCAAGTGCACATTGCTGGCTCCTGTTGAGTTTCCTGTTGCTTTCCCAGATGCATGGGGAGAGGAGTTTTGTAAAGTCCAGGACAGACATGGTCATTTGGAGAACTGTAAAATGAGGATGGAGGCTCTTACCCAGCACGCTCAGGTGGTACGTCATGGTGAAATACCCCTCTGGTCCTGCCACTTCACAGATGTACTCTCCCTCATGGGCTATTCCCACCTGCCGTATCTCAAGAGCAGGATCCCAATCTGGTCTGAATTTCCAGTTCATGCTGTCACTGCAGTTTGTTCTGTCTGTCTTGTTCTGATCAGCCCTGTACCCCAAGGTGCAGGGGCCTCCAACCTTGGGGCCTATTTTCCATGTTACTGTGGTGACATTTGATTTGGGAGGGCAGACGAGCACAGGGCTGTTACCTATGGTCACTGACACACTCTTGTTCTCTGAAAGAAAGAAGGAGAAGGTTGTGTGAGAAGGTGCCCAGAGATGGGCAGAGAAAAAGGGAGTGAAAGTAATTCTTGCTGCTATGTCTTGCAGTCATATTTTCCTCTGACTGAATCAGATACCATCCTCTTCAAAAGATAAGCCACATAAGTCAGTTTTAAATCTGCTGAATCATGTCTAAGTACAATTTCAGGTTTATGATAAATCTGTAGGGTTTTGAATTCCCCTGTATCTTATTATTAATTTAGAAGACTTTTGGC
The DNA here is from genome assembly GCA_023637945.1 of Phaethornis superciliosus. Classification (NCBI taxonomy): domain Eukaryota; kingdom Metazoa; phylum Chordata; class Aves; order Apodiformes; family Trochilidae; genus Phaethornis; species Phaethornis superciliosus. The sequence continues at coordinate 84,538,729 of JAJQWJ010000001.1, read as the reverse complement.
AAAGCAGTTTTTCCCCAGGCAGTAGATTAATCAGTAGAAAACCTTCTTGTTTATTCTATCCTTACATATACATTCCTACGATTGTAAAGGGGCTTTATAAACACAATAAAATTAAAAATAAAATCATGTGGTACTTTAATCTTCCAGCATGATTGCATGATTGCTATTCTCCCAAGAAAGCATATGCAAAAATGACAGCTTTCATTTTACCACAGAGTATTGTACCAAGTTCAGCTATTTTAAGGTTTTGAATTGTGTGAGCTAAAATCATGTCTCTCACAAGCAAAATAGGACTGGGCCTGGGTAATACTTGATGAGAAGCTTCCAAATCATAAAGAATAGTGTCAGCCATTTTCATAACAGTTTCTGACAGAAAGAGTATTTTCCTTTCTTTGCCTTATTTCAGTCTAAAATATAGTCCACTGAGATGTCAAGACTTGTAGTATTTTACCACAGGAGCTCTATTTAAAAATAATCCAAAATGTATATTCTCAGAAATTAATCTGTAAATAGCTGTGGGATCAACCAGAACAAAGGCAGTTCTGTAAATAGAAATTATCCTCATCCCTATCCTGTCCTTTCTGGTCAGCCCAAAGCATTTCCTTCCATTTCCATCTCCATTTTGAGAAGTTGATTGGACCTCATGTTGAGTGCTGGACATGCCTAATTTTCTCTTTCTAGTGAGCATACCAAAAGCTGTCTAGTCTCTAAAATTTTTTTTTGAACATAAACCAAAATGCTAGAAAGTGATAGCTCTATAGGGAGCTCAGCATTGCTAGCTATACTCATGAAAAAAAAAACAAAAAAATAAATAGGCCTGAAAATAAATCTTCCCTGGTCTCTGTGTCTTTACAGAATAGGTTCTTGCCCCTAGTCGTCTCTTTTACTCCACCAGCTTTTGGTGACTTGTCAGACTGCACAGATTCTACATGATCTCTTCTGAGCTCCTTCCTCCATCACTTCCATGACTTCTTGCTCCAACCAAGTTCTTTGCCATCTCCCCATCTGCTTTGTTCACCTTCCTTTGTTGCCTGTCCCAGCCTGCATGCTTGGCTGTGTACTCAGCAGCTCTGAAGAAACAATCTTCCCTTCCCTCTGGGAATTACACTAAACGTAGAGGGTCTGCATCTGCTCTGCAGGAGGACTCAGCCAACAAAAGTATTCCACTCTGTTCAAGAGGGAAGGCACGGTGCTGCAAGTGTTTTAATTCAGACCTGTCATTTTACTACTCTTTTCTGTAGAAAGATATTAAAACTAGAAAAAATTTATTGTGAAGCCACTAACATTTTCATTCTGCAAAATCAGAGACAAATACACAGCTTGAAAGCACTTCTGAGTCCTTTTAAATAAGCAAGTTTTCCAGCCTCCATTATTTTTTATAGCAGGTTTTAACCCACAGTAGAACTTTTTCTTGCCACAAAATGACTCAAAAAAAGACTCAGCCTCTTCAAAAATTTAGCTATTAAAGATATTTTCACACTATAAAGAGACTGCTTTACTTTCTTAGACATAATCCTATTGTGTTTTTATTTCTTAAAGTAACAATCTACCACAGCCTTTGGTGCATCTCATCCTCACACTGCAGATTGTGACATACTAAACGTGGAGGTATAATGAACTGAAACAATGATAAAACCACAATCAAATGACTAATTGTATCTTAGAATGAGTAATTATATGAGTCATAACAAGTCAAATCAAAAAGACAGTCACGGATGCTTGGGGCAGGCCAGATACAACAGGCTGAGTTCTGCATCTCTTTTTCTATTCTGCAGCCACAGAGTGGCTGTGACACTTGGCAGGCTTTTCTGGAATGAAGTGAAAGTTGAACAAATAGAAGTGCTTTGTACTAAAGGAGGGATTGCTGAAGTTTTTTTTTTTTTATATGTGGTAGCTTTGTGACTCTGAAAATGTAGCCACAACAGCACAGGAGAGAGTGCAGGCTGAAAACCAGTCCTGTGCTATCTAGTGAGTTGTAAGTATCACAGGATCACTGAATCATCCGGGTTGGAAAGGACCTCTGAGTCCAGCCCTTAATTCATTACCACTGTGTTACTAGTAGCTGGGCTAATTTTCATGATAGGGGTATGTGAACTAGCTGGCCCAAGATCATGTGGCTCTGCCTTTGGAAGCTGCAGTCACAGGTTTTTCAGACTAGACATGTGTTTAAGAGGCCACAATCAGAGACTTATACCCTTAGTGTTAGTTTCTCATTCACAGTCTTTTATCCACAGTTATTATTCCTTAAAAATACTCCATGTACCCATTTCATTCAACTTAGGCTTTTTTCCTATCTCCAGAAATTCCTTTCATTCTCATAGTCAAAGTCATCTTTTGTTCTCCTTTTGACACAGTTTTCTCCTGTCCTATTACTGTGTCACTTGCGGTGTGAATCGCTTTTCTGATGTCTCATACAAACTGAAATAGCAACTTTAAAACACAGTCAGAAAAATACACTTTGTCATTTTAGCCTCTGTTTTTCCAGTAGGAAGTGTCTGCAGCATGGCTGGATTTTTTTTTTAGCTTGCAAATTTCAATATTAGGAAGTGATTTTATGGGTTTCTGTAAGATGAGGAAACTGATAGAACTTAATAATGAACTCACGCTTTCAGCCTTCACAGTAAAAGTGGAAAATACCTTTGTAGTTGTCAGTTCCTAGTTTTTAATTTTTCTATGATCTTTTAATTCTCTTTAGCTTTCTCCAGTATCTTTTCAAGCAGTCACACACGACAGTCGATCTTGAAGGCAAAGATGTTAAAAACCAACTAGTTAGAGATGCAGTTTGATAGAGTATTTTCAAATACTTGAAAATTATATATATGAAGATGAAGAACAGAGGGACAACTGGGGGGATACTTGATGCATAAAGAACTAAATTAAGAACAGGAAGAAAAAAGTAATGTTAAAAAGGGGTGTCAGGATGAAGGTAACTTTCAACAAGGGTTCTAAGCAGACAATTGTAAAGGTAATTCTGTTTACCAGTTTTATTAATGCTATTGGCATTTGTATCAGGATTGTATGAGGAAACTTGTTGCCACCTGGAAGAATGTAGGATTATTAATGTAAAGAATGAAAATGTGACTCAGAAAGAATCGGGTGACCTTGATGAATAGAATGGTAGGTGTGTGCTGAAATTCAGCAGCCTAAAATGTAATAACAATAAAAACAGATAGTACAACAAATTTGGATTGGAAAACAAAATTGAGAATTTTGCCTCCATCAGGATTAAAACCATCCTTTCAATAAATAGGGTGTTTTTTTGATGCTCAGATTGTTTATGAAATGTATTTCATGGTACAATACCTGCAAAAGAAGGCAATTTGATGCAGTGATGTAGGGTTTTTTTCTGAGCTTTGTTTCTACCCTCACATGATCAGGGTATGTCTCAATATAAACATGACTCCATAGAAAAAAAGGATGAGTACATTTTAGTGAAGGAATTAGTTGGTGTTTAAATGATGTATTAGTTATCCAGCTTGCTGAACAAACACCATTGGCTAAATCTTCAACTGACAATAAATAATTGCTGAGTTTAAAAAGCTGTCACATAAATACATCAGGCTGGTTGTAAACTTTAAACTTCTCATAGCAACTTTTGTGTGCTAAGTAAGTAGGTCTTCATCCAGAATGTGAGCTGGAATGGATGAAGGGAAAAAGGGATTTGCACTACAGGACAAAATGGCTTCAGTAGTATTTATTTCAGAGTAGTACTGTGGCATCATATATAACAAATGCAAAGGACCACCCCTTCTCTGTATAGGAACAGAAGAACAAAATAAGTTGTACTGTTTATTTATGCTTAAATGGCATTTTTCTGCTCTTCTAAACAAAAATAGATCACTGACTGCAAACAGTAGGTTGTATGCCCTCTTTTTCATACTTTGCAGAAGGCAGGTAAGGTGATGCTGTAAAAACATGCTTATGAACTCATTTTTATACGGTTAAAACCTGTCATAGCTTGTTTTGTTCTTAGATTTAGCATAGCACTTTATTTCCTACCATTTTCTTACACAATACAAAGATAAGACATCATGATACCCTACACTGTTTTCTAATAAATTGTTGTACCTCTAAATATATCAACTGTGAGCCTTAAGTAGCCTGTACTTCTACAGTAAACTAAAGAAAACCTGCTTTGTAGTCATGGAGCAAGTGGTCAACTTCCAAGACTGACCTTCTTAGTTTCCATGGTTTTGAAACTAGACTCATTCAAATATTGTGAATCCCAGCAAAGTAAAACATTTATGTCACGAGGACATGCTTTGAAGATTGTACTGGGGAAATTTAGAGGTCTTCTGAAAAAGTTTTTATTTAATGTTACAGAATTCTGTCTTACACAGTTGGGTAAGAAAGGTCGTTTGGATTCAGGTGTTTTGGGGGAAAGAAGTCAGAATGATTTTAGCACGTAGACCCAAAGGAGCATCACAGAAATAGTAAAACGGAGACAAAATTACATATGTCAGAATAATTTTTAGGCTGTAATTTTTTTGTATCTTGATCAAGATTCCATGGTACACTAGAACAGGAAGCAACAGAGACAGGAGCACTGAAACATACTAGGAGAGAGAAAGTAAGAAGACACTAAAACACTAGTACACTAGTGAATTTACTAGTTATATAACTATATATATACTTATATATAGTTACATAAGGAAGGAAAATAAATGAAAAGGTAGCATTCCAGAAAGTTATGTATACAGGTACGTCTCAACTCTATCCAACTTTATCAATCCATTTCATTTTTCTTCACTTCATACACTCTAATTCCAGCAGTGATGCAATGCCACCAAGTTCAGTGGTTTACTGCTGATAAAATTCAATGAAACATAGAGAATCACATCTCCTTACAGACAATGGATTCCCACAGCCCTCTCTGAAGCACTTGGTCCTAGCTATTGTCACAGGATACTGATGGAGATGCAGGGCAACATTGCAGGCCACAGTCCAACACAGCAAATGTTAAATCTGTTCATGAATCTCTCATGGAAGGCCTTGCCCTCCCTTATCACCTTTTCTTTAGAGTGTGCAAACCACTGCTCAAGGTGTTCTGTCTGCTTAGTTAAACTAAAGAAGTCTTCAAAGGCTTACGGAAAAGATCTTAATTTTGAGTCTTTTCCACTAATTCTACTATGAAGATTGTCATAGAAGGATTGTTGGTACAAATCATGCACCAGCACTTCACTAGCATATTATCCAATTCTGCTTGGGGACAGATCTAGATACAACAGTCATGATGTGACTTCATCCCTTCTTCTGAGATGCCCCTTCTGCTGTTATAAAAACTTGCCAAACCACACAAAACAACAGGCTAAGTAAATGTTAAGGAAAATGACAATTCAGATAAAGCCTGGTACACACAGCAGTTTCAGATGACCTTATTTCATTCAGTAGCTTGCTCTAGTCTTCAGAAGTATGGATATCATTCCTTCTGAGCTTCACACAACACTAAAATTCTCATGATAGATTACACTCATTGGCTCAGCTTGATATAGTTAGTCTGTAAGATCTTTGATGAAAAAAAAATCCTCGGCTCTATGTCTTGCTGAGAACAGCCACCCCAATATTGAAGGAAACAAGTTTAAGAGCAATGTTGGTTAAAAGTTTCTCATCAAATGTGGGCTGCAGTTGGGTTTTTGGGGGAGGGGGTTGGTTGGGTTTTTTGTTGTTTTGTGTTTGGTTTGGGGTTTTTTGGAGGGGTTAGGTGGGGATGGGGAAGAGGTTCAAGCATGAAATTAGATTTTATCTGAATTTCTTTTTTTCTATGTTTTTTGAAGGAGAATGTTATTGTTTTACCAAGAAGTTAAAATCCAATTACCTTTTCAGAGAAACCCAAAACTTTTTTGTATTGGATTTTTAAAATATTTTAGTAAAGCTTATTTTTGTAAAGAACTTCTGCTGATAGAATTCTCCTTTGTCTTCCTCATTTTCTTCAACATTTTGTGATGTGTTCATACTCCTTTACTTTTTGAGTAGCTGTAATCAAATTATAGACTGTCTCTCATGCTACCATAGTTTATTTGTATGACCCTGACCAGGTTCCTTAGAATTCTTCTGAGATAGTTCTTTACCTATAGAATAGCAACAGATTCCTTACCTCCACTATGCCTGTTGTGAGGCTACTGATGCAAAGCTTAATAATGTTTGAGAAGTATTTTATTTTCTTCCAATGAGGAGCACTGAGGTAACCATTTTTTATCCCTCACTTGATCAGCCAAATACATTGTAGAGGGGTATTCTCTCACTGTCAACAATGACTGCATTTGTTCTGCTTTTAAGTATCACCAAGAAGCCATTTCTATTTTCTGGCCAAGTGGAATGGAATAACTCATATCTATGAAATTTAGTTCTAACTCTTCGCCCATAATAGGAATGTACACATAAATGTTACATAGTACTCAGAGATGTCCCTAGTTTAATTTGTAGACATATCTCTCTTCTCTCTCTATACATAAAGAGTTCAGGTTTCTGGAACCACTGCTCATATCCCAAGTTCCATTACCAAGCCTGATGAGTGCTGTATGGTGTCTGGAAGAACACAAGCTCTAGATGTGCAAATCAACAGATGTTGAAGGTATTAACTGCCACAGCTAGACTATATTAAAACTAAATAAACTAAAAGATGGGTTTAGAAAGGCCTAGGTGTGCCACTGTCATGCACAAAAGCCTATCCTGTTCTTGACATTGACCATGCCCAGTAGCCTACAAACAAAATTCCAGAAAGTGCTCCCTACTGTCAGTGCATCAGTGATCTTCTGTCTTTCCTCAGAAAGACACAAGATAGCCCTGCTCTATTGCAGAGTACCTCCAGCTTCTCTTCAGCAGAAACAGTTTTGCCAAAAGTTTTAAGTTCACCAACACTTTCCTGGATATATTTTTAACATGTCAAATGGATCGTTTTCCCCGATGATGTGGATTTAGAGGTCTGAGTAAAAAGGTTATCTGTGACAAATGGTACAATCCCAGCTAAGGGTGACTAAGTAATTGCTTACAATTAAGTACACAGCAAAAATTGTTGGTATCTTTGTGACCATTAAGAAGAAAAGAGCAGAAGTGGATATTGGGGAAGCATGTTTTGCTTCATCATTTGTAGCAATTAGAGAAAGTCACATCACGATGCATAGCTTTTCTGGAAATAAAGTATCTGCATGTATTTTCTTTTTTTCCATCCCCACAGCTGATTGCTCCTACTTAGACTCACCTGCTGTTTCCATGACCTTGGTGATGGTGAGCAACACAAAAACACACAGAGTCTTGCCAGCAGCCTTCATGTCAGCTCCTGCTTTCGTGGCTCAGGCAGCTCTGTCACTCCATCCATCCCACTGCCAACCTAGCTGCGGTCATGGGGAGTATTTCTTGCCTGCCAGCACATCCTCAACAGCCAGTTTTGGTGGTTTTCTCCCCTCACTTTCCCAGTCCTCTCCTCTAGCTGTGTGTGCTCCTGACAGACTGGTTCCTCAAAGCTGGAGGGGTTCCTCCTTCTGCCTTCTGAGAGGATCAGGCTTCCTGTGCTGAGAAGGCGAACGCTGAGGAAACACTGATCAGCTCTGCCTTCTGCTCATTGGCTCTCCTCGGGAGGCTGATGAATGAAGATAAACCCTGCAGCTCAGCTCAGAGGGAGTAAAAGCACAGGAGATTATTGAAGGATGAGTTTAACATGAAAAGGGAAATCTTAGTCTTGGGAAGCTAGAGAGAAACTTACTTTTCGTGTTTGTCACTACTGCTGATACTTCTTTGTCTTTTCTTTGTCACTACTTTCACAAAAATTCCTCCTCCTCATGTCTCCCTCAGAAAGACCAAGCAGTCTCAAGTCTTCTCTGTGACATTTGAAAATTTTTTTTTTTCTCATTCAATAGGAACATAGCTATGGGCATTGTAGTTCTCATCTTGAATAACAACTCTTTCCAGACCCTGGAGGAAAAGACAGAGTTTTGAGGGGAAAAAAAAGACTAATTCACATACTATCCAACAGAAATAATACAGAAATTGAAGATGGCCCACATCTTTCAGTGGAAAACTTTCTTTTTCTTTTTTTTTTCTCTCTTTTTTTTCCCCCCTCTTTTTTATTTCCTCCTTTTTTTTTTTTTTTTTTTTTTTTTTTTTCAGAATACCATCATGTTTGTTGTTGTTTTTTTAATAACACTGTACCTGTTTCCCCACCTCCAGTGGTGTCTTGATACAATACAGCAGCCCAGATGGGTTTACCTCTGTGCCACCAATTGGTCTTTTACTGCTGTAGCCACCTCCATAGGGCATTAGCCACCATGGAGGAATCAGTATGAAGATGGAGTACTGGCCACTTTTCTCATTCAGAAATCTGTATGGCTAGTTGGATGGCTTTCATTTCTGCAAACTGACTTGATTCACCCTCTATTTCAATGCCTTCAATGACTTGCTGTACAGGACTCCACACACAAGCTTTCCACTTTTGATGGCTTCCTAAAACATGTCAGGATCCAACAGCAAGAAGAGTATAAAGCCTTTCATCTTCTGATAGCTCACTATATGGCAGTGCCTCTTGGGCATGAGCCAAATACTTAGGCAATATTCCAAAATCTCTGCCTTCTGGTGACTCCATGATGTCTTCCAGGATTCCTGGAATACTGGGTTTTCCTAGTCAAGCCCACTGTGTGATCAGTGCAACCCACTTACTTAATGTGTTGCATGATGTGTAGAGGGGTAGTTTCTTTTGGACAGCCAGTGCATCATGGGCAATTGCAGTGCCAAAGGGAGATGTACTTCTGTACTAACAACTCTGAAGCATCCTGAACCCCACTCATAGGCTGCTAGTATCTCTTTTTCAGTCAGTGTGCAGTGGGCTTCTGATAATCAATACTCCCCTGGCTCCAAAACACAACCTGGGATTTCTCCTGATATTTTCTGCATGAGGCTCCGGTGAGACCATGCTCCCCACCTGCAGTGTAGAGCAGGTATATTTTGCACAGCTGGTATGATTCAGACAGGCCCAAGAGGTACCGCATGGGGCATCTCCTGTTTGATCTGATTGAAGGCTCAAGGCCCCATACAAAATGGTTCTTCTTTCAGATTGTTCAAAAGGGAGGGCTAAAAAATGAAAATAACCTGTATTATGCATTCTCCAGAATCCCACAAGGTCTAGGAAAACTGATGTTTCTTTATTGTTAGCTTGTGGAGACATAATTACTGTATTGTTGATTACATCCATTGGGTCATGAGAATGTGTAGAAATCTGAGGACTTAATTTGGGAAGTATATTCTTCTACCTTGTGAAAATGCTGCTACAGTCAAGAGACCTTGGGAAGTGAGATGAGAAGCCTGTGGCAGGACATGACTGAAATCATAAATTTACCACAAGAAGTGATGACTACCTTATTTCTTATTCCCTGGGGACTGTTCCCTCATTTGCAAATTGAGAGCCAGGACCCCATGACAGAGGAATTGACCCTGAGAAAGGACAGATTGGGATAGAGGATTATGTAGGTGGAAGAATAATGCCTGTAGAGAAGGAAAGTTGTCAGGGTTTGCTGGCTACATCAGTCAGAAATTCAGTGTGCATTTGATGGAAAGGAGGAGAGCAGGAAAAAGCAGTTATCATAGCTGAAGCTGATGCCTGAGACAGATCTGAGGATGTAGATGTTGCAAGCAAGGTTCAATTAAAGACACACAGATTAAATACGTTTCCACACAGTGAGGCAGAGAAAGCTCAAGCACTTTTTTTTTAAGGTGCTGTGCAGTCCCATCACAATCTTCCTGAAGACTGAACTTTCCCTGTTTGCTGTATTCTGTATTGCCTGTGGTTTTCAGTGTGGGTTTTTGCACACCTATTTTATGTTAATTATCATTATGTCATCAGATATTATTTGACAGAGGCACAGTCTGTGATCTGCTCTGTTTGAAGTGGTTTTACTTAGCCTTGCTAAGTCCTTGCTGACAGCAGATTCCATGCTAATAACTCATTCAACAAGTAGTGTGGGAGCTTTAAAGCTGGATTTTAGTTATTGAGCTGCAGAGAGAAAAATTCTTTCCCAGAATTTCATTTCCAATGATGACATGAATGTCAGAGTACTTGAACCTCAACTGGTATAAACTTTAAAGCTTGCCCAGCTCTGTTGACTTCTCATGGAGCTACCATGACTTTCTTCATATGAGAATTCTCCCTGCTGTCTCTATGATGTCAGCTGAGGATCCTAAATTTTGGAACCATATTGATATCTCAAGAGGCTGCACATAAATGAGTAAATCCAATTATCTCAGAAGGTGGAAATGGTTCTGGAAAAGCATCATGATTCAATGTGGACTAACAGATCTGCTTTGCTTACTGAGGAAGTGTTATCCCCAGAAATGAAATAGTTTTGTCTAGCAATTTGGCAAGGAAGTGAAATTAAGTCTGGGTTACATTATACAAGGGCTTTGTTCAATGTGTAGGGCATTAAAACAATTTTGATTCTTTCAGAGATAGCAGTGTGTGTCACATTTTCAATTAAATTTCTGCCTTTTGATGAACTTAGATCCTAGAACTTGCCACATTTCTAATGAAGGAAAACTAATTTTGTATTTTTGCATACTCTGTAACAAAGTACATTAATTTTAAATATGGAGGTATGTGAAAGTGAAAGTAAAAGTATTGGATAGCATCACTTCTTGTGTAGGCAGATGCAAAACTTCTCTTATATCTACCTTGCTGATGTACCTTATTCTGGGTAATGCTATTCCTTGGAGCATTCCAGTCATCCAGTCTACCTGGAATATGATTGAAAGGTCTGCCCAAAATGTGATTTTCAGAATGGCTGCAATTGCAGTAATTTCAGCTCTGGTTTTCAGTATGCCATGAAGGGCAGTGTGCAGTGGTCACTTCCTAGCCCATTGATCTCACTGCTCGTCAAGTCCTCCAGTAAAAGGGGATAACGAGGAAGGCTGATTATGGAGATAAAATGTATAAACTTTGTGGCAGTAAAGTGACAAAATATGCTTGTAAAGCTGCTTCCTGGTTGTTCTGTGGTTGAGTGTTGTTTATTCCTGGAAACACCCACACACCTGAAAGTCCTGAGGAGAATACAGTATCTTTTGCACAGATGCTGGAGGATATGTAAGGCTGAGGTGAAGCACATACTCCAGAGTTCCTCTCCCTTCAAGGAAGCTTGTAGTTAATAGTAAGACTGAAATTGGAGGATTTGACTTTGAATTCAGAGCTGCTGGGCACCCTTTATATATGTGCAGGTGAATAAAATATTACTCATGTTTCAAAATACCTTTAGGGTTGCTGGGTGTAGGGGCTAAATATACTACACACCTCCCTGCAACCTAGTCTGAAATTCTGCTTCCCATTGGTTTTCTGTCTCAGTAGCATCTGCAGGCCACATCTGTGCTGTGCTCTTGCTGACAGTGCAGAGCTCCCTGAGCTGCCTCCCAGCTAGCTTCAGAAATAGAAGCAACTCAGTCAAGCCAGCACAACATTGCACCTAACCAGGGTACTGCAACCTTTTAATGCAACTAGGGGCTACCCCACGGGGATGAATGATCCCACCCAGTGCAATGCAGTGACAAGTCAGCTTACTTGGAGCTAGTTCTGGTGTCACTGACATAGGCAGAAGGCACATGGTTCCTGATGGAATGAGATGAGAAGGCTGTGGTACTCTTGAAATCAGCATTAAATCACTAAAATGCATGATGTTCACCTGCCCCAAACTCCTGCAAAGGTCACAGTGACTAGGAGCTTCACCTTCTGATTACACTGTGCTTATGTTCTAGCCTCCCTCCCCAGCAATGCTTCCCTTGAACCCTGCTCCAGATTGTGCAAAGAAAACTGGGCTTACTTGGAGAAGTGCACTGAAAGTGGATGACAGAAGAGTGGGGAGGAAGTGACTCAGAGGACCGGATGAACTGAGACAGATGTTTGGTCAGAGGAAAGGAGCAGGAACCTTCAGATGACTTCTAGCTCCCCTCTGTGCTGAAGTCCAAAGAACTGAGAGTCAGCCCCTCTTTTCTTTGGTAAGGAGGTTGCACAGAAATAAGTAATTGTTAAGGCTCTGCTTGAACAATAGGAAGATGTTTCACTTCTCTGACTCCTTAAAATGCTGAAATCCTTGGCTTAATCACTTGACCTGATATCTTCACTACTCATGAAGTCCAGGGTGGTGGGTTCCCTGTGCATCCTCCTTGCTGCTCTAAAGATCTTGAACTACACTTGCTGGAGTTTATGGTTATCTAATGTTCCACGGAGTCCTTCTTACTTTCTTAATTCATCAACATCTTGTGACAAGGAGATACACAGCCCACTTATGAAATAAATGAAAAGTTACTTACTTTTCTTGCCCAGATGATTATATGTGATGAGGTGATGCATCCTCTGTTCTTGCATTGTGAACATCAAAGAAAATAAAAAATAATTTCTAGTCCTAAGAAAAAAATAATTATGCATCTTAAACTCTGATCTTTCTTCTTTTATTCTAAAAACTCTGGTTTCCCTCGCTTTCTATTAAGATTGTATTTATCATCACCTTAAGTAAAAAAAAAAAAAAAAAAAAAAAAAAAAAAAGTGAAGCACATGATTCAAACCTGAAATATCTGATGGTGGTGGGATTTGCTAGTGTATGACCATGTTTTTAATAGTTTTGAAATAACAGACTGCAGTTTAGGAGGGATTTCTGCACACAAAACGTACTCTCCACTACTCTTAGAGAAGGATACGGAACTGAAAGTGTTGCCAGGTCTGCATGTTTCTTGTAACTTAAAAAAGCTACACGGTCTTTCCAAAGTGTGGTCAAGGCAGGCAGTAATGAGTCATGGGGAAGGTGGGGGTGTGTTGTATTGCTAGTGTTACTGTCTACAGGTAATTTCAAGCAGCCATGGACTACGGATGTGCAGGGAGGTCAAAAGGGCTTCCCAAAGACAGCTGCACTTCCACAGAGAGCTAGGAAACCCTGTTTTCCATTTAATATTGCTGTTTTTAGCATCTTACTTTTGGACACTAGAGGAAAACCCTCTCAGTTCCTCTGGTTTCTTAGCATACCCTGTCTTCACTGTGAAGGTCAGCTTAGCACAGAGACATCCACAGGAATCTCACAGGTCTAGACAATTGTTAAAATGTATAAATTACAACAAGATACGCAATGATATTAACCCATCAGAAGCCCAGCAGTCATTGGGGGTTGAAATTAGTGGTTTGGTGGTTTGTTTTTTTCACAAAACAAAAAGCCAGTATTAAAACTTCTGGACAGAGTTTAGTGGAATTTCAAGGGACAGGAGATGGAGGTAAGCATCTTCCTCCGGCCTCACTAACTCTTCCCTATTTTCCAGGTGAATGGATCTCAAAGTCGGGTATGGAGGTTGCAAGACATTTTCCTAGGGGATTTATCTCCACAGCCAAAGCAAGTATTGTAGAAGTTTCCCTGATGCCCTCCTTCTCTCTGATTCCCTCTCCTTGGCAAAATGCCACACCTGCTCCCCTTCACCCGTGTGACCCACTGACATGACAGCTCCATCCTCCTGCATTGTTTGGAAAGTGCCACCAGCTGGGATATAGGGGTCTTCACCTTCCTGCACACTGATGGAGCAGAGAAGATATGAGCAAAGGAGAGAAAAAGATGATATCCCATTTCACAAGATGGGATGTTGAGATGAAAGGAGACACAATCGAGGCTGAGTGGAGCCCTCACTGCACATGGTGTGCAGAGTAGGCACCGAGACAGTATTGTACCTACTATGTGGTACTACATTGATGCTCGTGGCTAGTAGCTGCTACTGGAACTTAGCTGTACCATGTACCTGTTTCACAACTCTATCAAGCACAGCTTTGTGTAATATGGTTGAGCAGTGGTACTAGAAATGGTAAAGAAAGCTTTTCTTTTTAGGTTCACCACCATCAACTTGACCAAGAGAATTCAGTGATATATCCTGAAAAGCTCAAACTTTCCAAGCTAAATGGGGACAAATTCATTAGTTTCAGTGAAATTTTGCCTCAAGATTTGAAGCACTGTCTGTGAAATAAACTGACAGGCTATCTAGCTCTGCACAAACTTATTTGCTCAGCTATATTTATATTAAATATAACAAGCTCTAATCGTTTTACTAGATAGGTATATTAGCATCTAAGCAAGTAAAGAGAAATATGGGAGATTAAAATGTGATCTCATCACCACATGCTAATAAATGCTCAGGGGAAAAGTGCAGGCAGTAGAAGAACTTTCAGTGAGAAAAAAGGTGCAACATCTATCAAGATACAGCCAATTAAATTCCAGTTACAAACTGGGCATGTATTTTTAACAGTGGGTATGACTAAGTGTTGGAACAAACAGCCATAGGCAGTGATGATGCCCATGAATAGTTTCCTTCTGGTAAAGGCTACCCACCTTCTTTGAAAAAGTACTTTGCTTGAGCCAGGGTTGTCTCACCACAGAGAATCACAGAATTACAGAATGCCAAGAGTCAGAAGGGACCTCTGGAGATCATTGAGTCTAACACTCCTTCCAGAGGAGGACCAAAACTAGGGCAGGTCACTCAGAAACACATCTAAATGGGTATTGAAAGTCTCCAGAGAAAGACTCCACAACCTCTCTGGGGAGCCTATTACAGGGCTCTATAACCCTTACAGTAAAGAAATTCTTTCTTTTGTTGAGATGGAACTTCCTGTGTTCTCTCTTGAATTCATTGCCCCTCATCCTATCACGGGGCACAAGGGAGAAGAGATTGTCACTTCCTTCTTGACACTCAGGCCTCATATATTTATACAGATTAAGTGTATTCCTTCTCAGTCTTCTCCTCTCCATACTAAAAACCCCAGCTCTCTCAGCCTTTCTTCATAGGGCAGGTGTTCCAATCCCTTAATCATCCTCATAGCCCTCCATTGTATTCTCTCAAGTAAATCTCTGTCCCCCTTGAACTGTGGAGCCCAGAACTGGATGCAATACTCTAGGTGAGGTCTCACCAGGGCAGAGTAGGGGGGGAGGAGAACCTCCCTCAATTTGCTGGACACACTCTTCTTAATGCACCCTAGGATACCATTTGCCTTCTTGGCCACAAGGGCACATTGCTGTCCCATGGATAAATTGTTATCTACCAGGACTCCAAGGTCCTTCTCCATGGGGCTGCTCTCTAGCAGATTGCCTCCTCACCTGTACTGGTGCATTTTTCTACTCCTTCCCAGGAGCAGAACTCTGCACTTGTTCTTGTTGAACCTCATTAGGTTCCTCTGATCCCAACTCTCCAGCCTGCCCAGGTCCCTCTGAATGGCAGCACAACCCTCTGGGGTGTCAGCCACTCCTCCCAGCTTTGTGTCATCAGCAAACCTGCTGAGAAGACACCCTGTCCCATCATCAAGGTCACTGATAAAGATGTTGAACAGGACCAGACCCAGCACTGATCCTTGGGGCACTCCACTAGTCACACGTCTCCAGATGGACTCCACTCCATCTATCACCACTCTTTGGGCTCTATTGTGTAGCCAGTTCTTAACCCATCTCACTGTCCATTTTTCATTCCCACATTTCCTGAGCTTGCTCACGGGGATGTTATGGGAGACTGTGTCAAAAGCCTTGTTAAGGTCAAGGTAGACTGCACCCACTGCTCTCCTTGCTCTCCGTGCAGAGAATGAGTACTAGTGGTACCTCTGCTTGGATGAAGAGCAGATACATGTGAAATTTGAAATACACTTTTTTCATGCCTAACCTCTTCTCCCTGAATCAATCTAAACACCTTAAGAGAATGGTATAGAAGTGATGAACCCAATCTGTAGCTGATTAAGGGAAGGGATGAGTTGCCAGCTTTAGACTTTTACCCTGCACTATTCTTAATTTCTCCAGTGAAAGATGGGGTAGAGGACACTAAATTGAAAAATAGTGCAAAATCCACCATTTCCACCAAATCCAAATGAGGACATAATATCTGTATCTTGTACCATACTTTTCCTTATCTCATTTCTGTGTGCCTCCTTCCACAGAGTGCTGATAAAAGCTTTAGCAACATTTGGAATCTGAAACAGAGAAAAAGAATCCATTGGTTCCATTCCAGATGCATGTATGTTATTTTCCAAAGAAAATGCTTTTCCATGAAAGAGGGCTTTCCTAGCAAAGGGTCTATATTTTGACTCAGATCACACTGACATTATTATCTCCACACTGTATCGCCAGACAGAAACTTGGGAGGTTTGGAAATATTCCATACTATGTAGATCACTTCTGTGTTGCATTCACCTCTAATATGACCAACACCCGTGCCACTAGCTTTCAAAAAAAAAAAAAAAAAAAGTAACTATTTTATTTAGTAGAGGAAAATCCCAATCCTGTTGAAAAATATTTAGCAGTTGAGTAATTCTCCACAATGGGATTTTTCCTTACATTTATATTCTGATAATAAGCAGAAAGTTTTGGTAGCAGACCCACTGTAGGCACAACTGGGCCTTTCACCAAAGCTGGTGGTGCTGATGTCAAAATATATTTAAGGCAGAAAGCACCACATAGGAAACAAAAAGAGAGAAAAATAGTAATGAAAACACCATGATCAGAAGCGGGGAAGGAGAGGTGTTGAATGGCAGCAGAGCACATGTTTCATTGCAGCCCATGGGGACCATGGAGCAGACAAAAGGAGTGAGGGAAAGCAGCAGCAGAGGAACTGTTTCGTACTGATTGTGACCCTGCATCCCTTCTGTGCCTCTACGGAGGGTATAGGATTTAGGAATGAAACTGAGCATAGAAAAGGGATTATGTTTTAATGTTTGTCTTCTTGTTTTCCACTATCTAAATCACAAATCAAATGCTTATTTTAATTGGTATTAAATTAATTTTCCCCAACTCAAGTCTGGTATGCCCATGAGGGTAACTGATAAGGACTCTCTTTGTTTTTATCTGTCTCTTGAATTCTATTGTTCCTATTCTTGCTATTTTCTCCCTCCCTACTGCTGATGTTTGGAAGTGGTCAGCTGGATGAGCATTTGGTTGTTGGTCAAGTCTAATCCACCACAGTTGTGTTAGGCTAAAAATAGCTCAGTTATAATTGCTTTAATTAAGATGTGCAGAATCCAAAAGTATCTCTAGTGTCACTCTAGAAAGGACAGTTATTTATCAAGCCTTGGCTTTTCCTGTTAGTCTCCATGGTTTTATGTGCAGGATAGAATTTCCTGATTTCATGCTACCGTTCCTTGCAGTTTGTAAGAAAGGCAGAAGACTTAATATGGAGGGGTCCAGGATAGGCTGAAGTTGAAAATCAGTTTTTCATTTTGTTACCATCACTTTTTATAAGAGAATTGTAGAAACTGCTTCTGTCAACAGAGAACCCAACTTCCAAGGCTATATATATTATATACATAAAATGCTTATGTTAAGACAAGGATGCCTGTATCAAAAACTGGCAACAGATGGGCTTCTCCCATGTAAGCAGTTTTGCTAAACCAAACAGTTCATGTTTTCTGATACAGATATATGGCTAGGAATCAGCCCTGCTTGCTATAGCTGAACAAGCAAGGCCTGTCTGGACCAGGGAAATACCAGCCTGCAGTTGTTAGTGATGTACAACTAGGAACAGCAAGGGGGTATGGCATCTACATGATCTGGAAAATAGAGTCTTGCCAACCCTGAAGATAGAAAAAAAATTTCTCAACTTACTGTCCAGAAATCATATGGCTGCAAAAGAAATACAAAGGCTAAAATCTGAGATCTCAGAACACTATGATTCAAGAAGCTGAGGCAGAATAGCTCTAAATATCACTTAATATGGCAACTTGGCAACATTGAGAACACTTCATGACGGTAAAGTTCTTGTAGCTACAATAAGTTTGTTTTTTTTTTTTAATCCATCAATCAGGTCAGAATTTCTAAATTAAATATTATGAATACAATTCATGACATTTGAAATTTGCATCTCTCCAGTGATTGGCAAGCTTGCTTAACCAGTAATAAGGAAGAAGCAAAGAGTCAGAAGTTCAAAAATTCTAATTTGCAACTAGCAGTGATGTGTTGCCTCATACTGCTCTGTTCTTTAGAAACTGCTGTCATCGCTCTTTGGGATGAAAATGCTGAGAGCAGAATGAAACAGCACTAAAATACAGGAAATACCACAATTTGAATTTTGATGAGGCAAAAGGGTGGTACAAGGAGAGTGTTCTAAGCTTCCCACTTTGGGATGGTTTTCTGAGCCTTGTGCCCTTTGATTATGATGGCAACTTATAACTTCAGTTCTGTAAAGAGCAACTATTTGCCTTGATAAGATATAAATACCCACAGCAGCTCACTAATAAATTTGTGACTGTTGTCACTGAGTGTACAGCAGGAGTACAGTAGCTTTTCTTCTTCCCAGATCACTTTGTTACAGATTGTTGTAATCCAGGTAACTCTCTAAACTGAATAGAATTTCAGATTAAATCTGTGATTAAATATTCTGCTGGCTTTCAAAGGAGATTGAGATACGTATATTGTCTATGTCATTATCTTGACCAGATGGTTTCCCAACTTTCCTCTGCCAAGACTTGGTTCAGTAATACCACCTTTTATCCCTGGTTAGGTTTCTCTGCTGATAAACATATCATACAGTTCCATTTTGCCAGAAATACTGAGAGACCAGAAACTGTTTTCAAAGGAACATCTCATCTATGTTACATCATTCTCTCACTGTATCTACTTCCATTCTGCCCTACTTTTCAGCTACTCTAGCAGTAGGACCTAGGAGATGGTCATTGTTTTTTTTTTCTAAATGAGAAAACTGTGCTTTTTTCTCCATTCTATCCCACAGGTTTTTCAATAATTCACACTGAACACATTTTTTTTAAAATCACTTTGTCAGCTGTTTCAAAACCTGGTGTAATTATTTTTCTTATTGTCTACTGCATAAGAGTAGTCAAGATAATGTGCATTTGACTTGTAGGTGACTTCAGTAGATTAAATAAACCTGTTCTAGTTGCCCTTTCATCTCTCCCTTGTGGCCAAACTAGATGAAATATTCAGAATGAATTATTCAAATGAATTATTCAGAAATAATTTTTGATTGGTCAACATTATATATAGCATTATTATAAAATATTTAAACCAAAAATCTTATTAGAATCTTTTTATCCATCCTGGTATTTTCTTGCCTTCAGACTCCTGTGAAGATTCATCTTTGTCTAAGAAAGCTAAGTTCTGTATTCTTCTGTACACTTGAGAATAAGAAAAGGAGGGAAAAAAATGAGTTTTTATCATTAAATCTAAAGATTTAAGAATTTAAGCATCATAAGAATCACTGCTTGAATGCCATGGCATAAAAGCTGAAATAAGCAGAACTGAGTCTGCGATGAGGAACATTGCCTCTGACATACTTCTTAGCTGTGATTTAACTCATTGTTTTCAAACTCGAGACTGAGTTTGTAGTTGTCTTTCAATGCAGCATATATGAATGGACCAGTTCTACAGAATACAGGCAGGTTTTACTGTGACATGGTAATGAAGGACTTCAGTAACTAAAATTTTTCCCTGGTGGAATGGGCTACCTGCCTGCAAAAGTTGAGACTCAACTGGTCTAGATGGCTGTGTGTGTTGGCCCAGTCTTATAACATTTTGCAAATGTTTTGATGTATAGATGTTAAGCAAATTATTTAATATGAAAAAGATCATATGCATGACTGGAAATACCACAGGCAGTAAAAATAAGCAAAAGGCCAACCAGCCTACTGATGGAAAGACAGATAGCAATGAGTGAAAATTAGGCAGGCACTACTGACTTTTGCATAGTTACACTAACTGCATTGTGAACATTTGCAGTCTTACCCTGAAAATTTGGCATCAGTCCTGTTTGCCCATTGAAACCTTGCCTACGTGAGAACTGGAAAGAATGCTGTATTTTTTTAAGTTGCTACTGCCCCTTCTTTGACTTGGTGCTTTGTTTTGAGGGGACACAGACTAATTTAGGTATCAACAGGAGAACCTAGAGAGAGGGTGTTCAAGACCCTGAGGGATCCAGGGGGCACAGCAAAGAGGGGTCAGTGTTCCCTCCCTTTTCCTGCCATGCTCTAGAAAAGCCAAGAGGGCCAGGATTCTCCCTCCCTTGCTGCTTCCTGAGCTCAGAGGTCTTTGAGAGAAGATCCTGCCTTTTTTTCATCAGCTCACCATGTGTTTGGCAGGGGCCGAATCCATCAAATGGTGGGAAGAGACCTGGACCCTCTTTTCCAAGTCAGCCCTGCAACAAGGGACTTCTGGACACTTAAGTCAGCAATCATCAAGATCAGGTTTTTTATATTTGTTCCTCATCCCATGTATTTCCAACCCTTCCCTGTTCCAGCAAACCTGTTCTGGTTTTAATTTCCAACCTTTAAAACTCTCTCCCTTACTTCCCTTTTATTCTGTGAGGATGGAGGGGGGTAACAAAGAGAAAATCTGTTCTCTCAGTTTTGGTTCACCCTGACTATTAAACCTGGACACCCAGCAACCATTTCCAGGCCTCACAGTATTATATCCTATGTTTCTGTCCTTTATTCCCTATCTCTAAAATACTGATTAAATTGCCTGCTTACCTCAGAGGCAGAGAAGGATTTGCTTAGATGCCAGGTAAAACCCAGCTGCTGATCAAAGGCTTTGGTCCAGCAGAAAGTTCAGCTATCTGAAGGCATCCTGCACATTAAGATTATGTGTGTGTGGCTCTGTGTAATCCTCTGGGATAAACTAGCTAGTAATAATGAATTAGAGTAGTAAAAATGCATTAGAGTCTGTAGCTGTATCATGGCTGTTTCCTAGGTAAAACTCTGTGCACTTCTGTCTTAACATAACTTAACTTAACTTAACTTAACACTTCTGTTAACCATACGTTTTTGGTAGGGGAATACTGAAGGCAATTTCTGAACCTCTGGGGAAAAAATCTGCTACTTATTTCTTAGAGTTTGTCTAGACAGCATCTAACCAGTCTGGAGAAAACTGCAAATAATGAACAGTACAAACATAAAAAATAAAGCTACTGGTGGAAATCAAATACAGCAGGTACTCAAAGAAGGTTGCTGACAAAGTATTTCTCTGATAGTATCAGAAATCATAACAAAGCACACTTTCTCAGGAGTCAGGACACCAATGAATGATACCCTCAAGATCTACAGTATACTCTTTGCCCAGAGTACAATTTGCCAGTAACTTCTTGGAGAGGCCTAAGGCAGTGCCTGGTATGCATTCTGTGTGACTGTATGTGAACTTACAAGTTGTTCTGCTGAAACAAAACAAAACCAAAACACTAAGCACATTTTGGCTGCAGCAGACTACTTTCACTGTGTAAACTTGGTCTTCATGTTAATTGAAAAAAATATATATATTCATGCCAGTATAGCCTTCTACTACTGAATTCTTTGTGGCTTTCATTTATGCACTTACATTACCACAAAGAGCTAATAGCAACCCAAGTTTAGTCCTGTGAAGTGCTTATTTTGCTGTTTCTTAGTGGGAAAGGAAAATCTTCTCTTTACTCTGATGGCTGATTTACACACCACACTTTGTACGGTTTATACTCCTTAGAAACTGTACTACCTGCACAGGCACACACATAAGCCTGTATACCTAGGTGGTACTTCTCAGGTTTTACTTCAAAATACTTCATAAAATGTGGATGTAGCTATGGAGAAGCCTCTTTTAACTAATGATCAAAATGCTGGCTGCATTGGGGACAATCTGGCTTATGCTTGTGTCCTCCAGCTACAAGAAAGTAGCTGGGGAGGCAAGGGGGAAAGCATGAGAAATACTGGGGGCATATCAAGAGAAAAGTTGTTCTACATGGACTGCTTCTGTAAATGGAACCTAAGGATCTCTTGGGCATCCTGCAGACCCCCAGAACAGTTACAGGCCAAAAGTTAGAATTTTTTTCCCTAGTGCTTCGCTTTTGTGATATTTATGGTAGACAGTTTTATCTTTCAGAGTGATGTGACATACAAAGAGCAGACTTTTCAGTCAATTTTATAAAGCAAGCTCTTTCTACTACACAGCATGAGGCACAGAGACTGAGAATGGGAATACTTGCTTGTCACTCTTCCTCAGTTTCCTTGCTACTCTTCAGCAGTATCTGGGGTTTGAGTCAATGGTCATGGTTAGAGATTTTTTCTTTAGATGACGGTTCTTCTTCTGGACTTTTCCTCTGAATCCTACAGGTTCAATGTGTTTTTTCTGTCATGGTGTCACAGTTTAATGCTGGGGTGGCAATTAAAGGAATGACAGATACTCTCTATTAATCCCCCTCCCTGACAGAGAAAGGAGAGAGACTTATGGGTTGGAAACTAAACAGCACAGCTTTAATGAGACTGCAATGATGAAAAAAAAGTTTTAAAATATTAAATACATACAAAGAAGTACAAAAACAATACCATGTTTCCCCCTTCTCCTTCTCCCCCTCCCAGTAACACTTAACGCTTATGTCACCACTGAGGCTGCAGGGCAGCCCTGGAAAAGTCCCAGTCTGGGCTCCTGGAGTCAGCAGCAGACAGGAGCTGGAGGTAGGAACACACGGATTCAGGAGGGCATGGATTGGGATCAAAGGCAGATGAATGGACAGAAAACTCCCAGGATACCAGCCATGGGTGAAAAAGAATTTGACACGTGTGATCCCTCAAATTTATACTATGACACATATGGAGTGGAATATTCCATTTAGTCAGTTTTGGTCTCCTGTGTGCTCTGCTCTTCCCTAAAGGAGGGATGCAGGTGTGACCCTTTTACCCCCTTTCTCTTTCCAGAGCATAAGCTATTTCTCAGTGGCCTTGGTTCTGCATACCATTCTCCAGCTGTAACTGTATAATGAAGCATTACCAGTCTTAGAAGCAGACACTGACTGAGAAACGTTGTAGAAGAGACTTAGCTGAAAGTAAAATTACTAGAAAGAAAGCTAGTCCTATCCTGGCCCAAGCCAGGACACATGGCAAATCTAACAGTCCTAAAAACCCGGCTTAGGAAATGAAAGACGTATTCCCTGTCCAATTATTCAAATGGCTGTGCCACTCTTACTCCATTCCCCTTTTTCTGAAATGGCAGGTCTAGCCCTTTGTTTTTATTTTGTTCCTACTTAGAGGATCTTTGTTTCAAAATTATATAATGGCCTTTACAAAGACTGTTAGCATCTGGGTCTACACTCACATATCTATCTAAAATATTATAAAAAACCTGGACTGTACCTGTGCTTTCATGCTATGCATCTTTGTTCCTTTGAGAAGACAGATTCAGTAATTGGTGCAGTGCTTATCTAAATCATACATTTACAAAGTCTTGTCCCTTGATTTGGTTTGGCCAAGCCTTTATGGTACTCAGCACAGAAAATCACAAACAGAAAAGCAAGTACTGCTAAATATTAACCTCCTAATCTAAAATATGTCACTGCTACAGCTTTCCAAATGAGAGATTGTCCACAGTTTCTGGTATGAGTAAAATCTTACCAAATCATTGATCTAAGCTAAAGAAAAATCTCAAATATTAAGCTGAGGAAGCCATCTACCACAGGTAATTTCAGCCAAAACTCATAACATCTGAGAATATTGCAAGTTGTAGAAACCAGACTCTTATAATGGGAACTGTTGCACTTCCAAGCATCCCCCACCCCTGCTTCTGCACAGTACTTGCATAAAGCCTTGCTTGTGAAAAGCACGGTAGAGTCTGGTCAGACTAAAAGACTTTTCTTTCTACTCATGTTGCAGGGAGTTTCTTTCTAGATTAAAGCTTTTTTTTATCTAATCCCTTTCCAAAGAGATAAGGTCCTGAAGGCACTCCTATGACTTCCATTAGTCATGTTGCATGAAAGAAAAGGGTCTATGGATGAAGGTCCCACCGTTGGTAGTATCAGCCTTTTTCTAGATTCCAGACTTGCTTTTTGCTGTTGAGCACATATTTGCATGTAGTTTTCTAGCTGTAATCACATGCATATTAGAAGTGCTGAGAGAGTGTATGAGTGTGTGAGTAAACACATTGGAGATTAAGAAGTGCTTACCTAGCAAGGTGTTGCTAGCCTGATTGCCAGAACAGAGGTCACTGGGGAGCTCACATGCTGAGAAGATGTGGGTGGATTTTTTTGTAATCCTCTGATGGACAGATACAGAGTAAAAAATAAAGAAGTTGTGGTCACAGATTTGCTGTCTTGCAAGTAAGTATGTGTGGCAGAGGAAGACTTGAAACTTTCTGATCTCAGTTTGTTTTGGTAATGGAAAGTTAAAACTGATGGCTGGTTTTCTCACAAGAAGCTCTGCCTACTTCTTGCTCACTTTGTAGCATTATTGTAAACACACTACATGAGGAAGGTGATAGGGGGAAAAAAGGCAAAGAAAATAATCTGTTAAGGGCACATTATTAAAGGCTCAACAGTGGAGCAGTTAGAAGTAAGGAAAGGCATAGCATGTGTGCATTATTTTAGTCTGTAATTAGTCACAATGTGACAGGGTACACAGACCACACAGAAAGACTATCCAGAAATAATTAATGAGGGGCTTCATTATTTTTGCCCAGATGTGCCTGGGCATTTTCTGGAAGGGCCTGCAGCTGAGGCAGACTGGATCAGCAAGAAAAAGGAAACTGCAGGCCAAACAGCTTTGTTAGAAGTACTGATAATAGCTTGATAGAGTTGTTTTTCACCTGTTTGCCTGTGCTGGAACTCAGAGTAGTGTCTTCTCCTGGTCTGGGTTCTGTTCTTATTCCTCCTCCAGAGGAGTTCAAGAATGGATTATCTGCAAATTATGCTGAAGTTCCAATTTGCCTATGACTTTGTGATGTCCTGAGTGCAGTGCCGAGCCTTGTTGTCCCTGAGAAGTGAAATTTGTTAAATACTCCTTCTTTTCTCCTGTGCTCAGGTTGGATACCTGCAACTGCACAATAAGGTTACTGCTTCAATCTAAGCCTGGCAGGTAGTAGTGGGGAATGACCAGTGCAGCTTTCCTGTGGCACTTGAGAAATTTTGGCCAAGCCTAAGGGTGGTAGCTGCCTATAGCATGTTGCTTGGACTCCAGGTTGAAGGAAATGTAAGTCTGCTTGATGATGAGGTGTGTCCTGGTAAGTGCATGCAAAGCTTGACTGATTCAAATCAGTTGAGTGCTTTCCACTGTCATAGATTTGTTTTACTGTGAAAACTCACTGGTGTGAGTATGACTGTGAGTGAGGTCAGCATGGTTTGCTGTGTCTAGACTTCTCATGGCTTTCAGTAATACAGATGGCTTATCATGGAGCAATAACAGCCACCATGAAAGAGCTATTTGAAATGGAGGCCTTTCTCATGCCTGTGATTTATTTGCATATCATCCCTGCTCTGTAGGATTGAAATGATACAGTGACTCAACTAACTCTGCACAAATACCCTTGCACAGAAGTTCATGGTTCTAAATCAGTCTCAAATTGTAGGAGTTCAAGCAAGAAATACAGCTTTCATACAACTGTGGCCAATAGATTTATGAGCTACAGAATTTTTCTTCCCTACATGCTTTCAGCTCAAACTGCCTCAGAAACTGAGCCACTTGTAGACAAACTTTCTGTAGATGTGAAGGAGAGAGTGCATTCACCGACAGAAGGGTGACATGATAGAAAAACTTTGGCCCAGAAATCATGAAGACTCTATTCTCCGGTCTTCTAAGGAACAAATTTGCCTCCTGCTAACTTTCATCATGGCTGAGCATGAGTTTACTTCCCTAGCTCTGCTGAAAAACTCCTGTTGGAAAACTAGTCCTTTTGACAAATAAGTAACCTAGAGAAGCCACCCAAGAAAAAATAGTAGATGCTAAAGGATCCCACCCTCTGTGTGAAAAGCATGCTGCCCATTAACAGCTCAAAGGCATAGCCAAATTTAAACAGAAAAGCAGACACATATCTATTTTTCTCTTTAATCCTACTGCAAGGCTAAACCTAGGGTTTTTTCCACAGAATTCTTCAGGAGGACAGGTTTTATCTCTCCTGTCACAAAGGAAAATAACTGCTATCCCTGCTCCAGGAAGATGAGTAGCAATATCTGTACTTTAAGGAAAATGTTTCTAAAATATATGCTAACAAAGAATTGCAGTTAATATATGTCAAACTACAGAAAATTAACTTGCTTTCTAGAATGAAGCTGTTCTTTCTTTTATTTCTGAAAAAAAAACCTAGGCTGAACTTTGAAGAAAAAGAAAGAAAATATTGCATTAAGATCCACTCCCAGATTCTCAAGTTCTGTGTAAGTTTCAGTTCCCTGCAGACATGGTTCACCAGGGCTGAGTAAAGAGGAAGGATCACCCTCTTTGACATTTTTGGCAATGTTCTTCCTAGTGCAGTGCAGGATGCTGTTGGCCTTCTTTGTCCTGTGGGTGCATTGCTGACTTATGGTCCACCAGCATTCCAAGGTCTTCTGTAGAGGCTGACAGGTCTGTGGTTCTCCAGATGCTCCTTCTGACCCTTCCTGTAGATGGGTGTCACATTTGCCAACCTCCAGACCACTGGGATCTCCATGGTTAGCCAGGAGTGCTGATAGAGAGTGGCTTGGTGAGCACACCCACCAACTCCCTCAGCATTCCAGGGTGTAACCCACCCAGCTCCATAGACTTATTTGTATTTAACTGATGTAGCATGTCACTAACTATTCCCTCTTGGATTATGGGGATCTTTCTCTGTTCCACATCCCCATCTCCCAGCTCAGGGGGCTGGGTACCCAAGGAAAAACTAGTCCTAGAGATTCTTCTCATCCTATTTCTACAGCCTGTCCAGAGCCCCCTGAATGGTAGCACAGCCCTCTAGAGTCTCAGCCACTCCCCTTCTTTTTGCATTATCTGTGAATTTGTTGAGGGTGCACCCTGTCCCAGTGTCAAGGCCAATAATGAAGTGGTAACTGGTGCAGAACTGAACAAAATGGCCTTTGTGCCACTGATCACTTCCCCCTAGGACTGTCTGTCCAAACAGTGTTCAATCAATGTCACTGTGCACTTGTCTATCCCCATGTTTTTTCAGATTGTCTATAAGAATGTTGTAGGAGACAATGCCAGACATCTTCAGGTTGAGGTACATGACATCCATCGCTCTCTGCTGCACAGAGCAGGTCTCATTGTTACCTTGGTGACATGGTCAGTCCTGTAGCCTATGTTATCACTGGTGGATGTATTTCAGTGACAGCATGAGGCACCAAAATAACCCTTGTGGAAATAAACTCAGTTATATTTCTGAATTGCACCCCTGTCCTCACTTCATATGTGCTCCTTGTCTTTGATAATGGTTTTGTTTTTCTGGATGATGTCCATCTCTGGTATGCCTTGATGAAGGCATAAGTCTTGAGGGCTGTGCCTTGGCCTGTGTCTCAATGGGCACTTGTATCTGCAGTCTGCTCTAAAACATCCATCCTGTCCTCAGCCTTACATGTCAGTGGCACGGTGTGATGCACATTTCTCTGAGTAAGATTCTATTGTGAGCTATTCATAAAAATGATTTTGTCCCTAAAATCTTTTCAGTTTTGAGGAAAATATTTTGAAGAGAGCCTGAACATATGGCAAATACCAGTTTACATTAAACACCAAAAAGCCTCACAAAGGAAAATGGCATGTGTTGATGTGTAGTTGGAAGCATCTAGTTTAGGGTTTGTCAGTTTCCTTAACAAAAACTAACATTTTCCCAAGCTACTCTCTACCACCTCCCTCCCCAGCCTCCTGCCCCCAAAGCCCGCCACCCCCAAAACACCAACTCCACCCACCAATATTCACTTTTCCCCTCTCTCTGTCCAGCAGTGGATGAGGAAAGGTCGTTGTGGTGCTTTCTCTGCCTTGAGTTTGCTGGGGAACCTAATAAAAAGGAAATTGTGGGAGTAGCCACCTGCTTGGTCCTGTTTTTCTGGAAGACCTCCAATTCTTGGGAAACGCAGGATGATGCAATTATATTGCCTCTCCTGTGGTGAATGTTGTTTCTTCATTTTTCTATCCAGCTTTTATTTGGAAAACTGTTCCTGAGGCAAGTGAGATACCTAGCCATGAGTGTAACAAACCTAAGGAGCAATTTGTGTGTTATTGTCCTGACATCCAGCTTCAACAGCTGCTTGTTCCTAAGTGGTAGTCTGCCTTGGCTGTTGCTCCAATAGCAAGCAGCATAAAGGCTCATGCAATCTTTCCAGCAAAACTCCTAATAGTAACACTTGTTTTTACTGCTCAAGTGGTTGCCTTGCCCAGCTGAGGAGGATCTTGTTTGTCATTGTGCTCTCAGTAGTCAGTATTGCTTTTTGCTGAGCCAGTTCACCCTGTTTGCTGTTCCTGAATGATTAGCTTCTAGGAGCTGCAGATCCCTCTCCACAGCACCAAGCTTCCTGAGCTGTCAGTCTGGGAAACCATGTGGAGCTAGATATAGTGACTATGCCTTTTGTGTTTCACTTGTTATACAGCTGGGTGAAGATAAATTGTACAATAAATGTTAGGGAACTGAAGGATACATGTTCTACCACCAGTACTGAAAGGATGCTCTCACTGTCCAGGCATGACCTCAGATTTTCCCCAAAAAAGCTAATAACCTCTTTTCTTTATAGGCCAATGCCTGAATGTGTCCTTGGACAGGAAAGTAACAACAAGGGCTCTAAACCTAGAATGTCACTGTGCCTGCATGGGGGGAACTGTGAATATCAGGGTGAAGTAGAAATGTCTTTTGCTTGTTCATCTTTAGTTACAAGAGAAGTCCTTAAATTTTAGAATGTCTGCCTTCCCTTGTGACCTGAGCAATCTGCTCTGTGGCTTCTCTCCCACCACAGAGATACTGCCTGTAACTGGAACACATCTCCACTCTCACACCTGACCACCATCAGCCCTCGAGAGGACTAAGGAGGCTGTTTAAGATGTCCTCACCTGCCCTGTCCCTGCACATTCCTTTCCACACCTGTGGTCCCCCGTGTCTTATGTCAGTAAATCAGAGCATAAAGTTGATTCATTCTTACCTGCTGAGTTCCATTCATTGGCCAGCTGCATAAACCCGTGTAAACAACAGGAACATTGTGGAGGTGGGAATACACTGGCAGCAGGGGTGTGAAGGGGGCACTTTAAGGCCAGTTTCTAATGGCACAAAATGCCCAAGTAGCAACAGTGTTTTGTTACGTGTTAATCCTGCTGATACAAGAAGCTTTAGATCCAGGAGGAAGCTGGGTTTTCTATCACTTTCATCTCTGTCTCTGGCTGCTGTGGTACTTTTTTGTTTGTACCAACCACTTGCCTTAAAGTGAGGGGTTTTGCCAGCCACCCTGAAAACACCTGGAAGGACAGCCCTATTTTTGGCAGTATTTTGTCAGTTTGGGCTTTTCAGCACACACTTGGCTTCTTCACGTACACTGGGAATCAGACACACAAAAAAGCAAACTTTTAAGGGTTTCTGAAGTACTCCTGCCTTTTTCTACCTAGAGCAGGTAGATTTAGGGAAGCAAATGTGTGCCACTTTCTGCATCTTTCTTTGGTTTTGTACACATTAAATGAGAAGTCAGTGTGAGAAACACATTTTCTTATTAATTTTCTCTTGCTGTTTCCACCTGTATTAATCATAGTATGTAGAATAAGAGCAGGATATTTTACAGGTTGGTGTGGTAGCTTGTCAGTACGATGACTTGGGGTTTTGTTGGGGGTTTTTTTTGTATCCTTGTACTAAGCTTCAGAAATATGCTATGAAGCTAGAGCATCTTTCCATCTCCCAGTGTTCCCACTCACCATACTCCAACAGCAGGAGGAGGGATAAAAGGAGATTGGAACTCAGGACATGTAATACGGAAGAGACACAACTGGTAATGCTGGAACCGACTCCCTGAAATCATCTGCAAGTGAACAGGATGTGAGAGGGGGTTTATGTAATCCTTTGGGCAGGATCACCAAGCGACAGATAATGAGTCTGTGGTCAGTCTGTGGTTTCTCAGTTGTGCATGTATGCTAGGGAAGGCCTGACATGTAGACAAGTCCGTTCTTATTTAGGGGTGGAGGTGAGATGACATGTTAGTCAACATCTGAATTTCTTAGAACTTTTTCACCCTACTGAGTTGCTATTTTTTTTTCTTGAAGAAGAAGAAGAAGAAGTATAGTTTAAAACCAGTTTTATATGGGGGGGAGGAACAAACAAACAAAACCAAAAAACAAAAAAACATGCAAAGGTAAAAAAATGGCAAGCAGTTTTTTTCTGCTGTCATGGTTTAATCCCAGCTGGCAGCTAAGCCCCCCCAGCAGCTCTCTCACCCCTCCCGTTTGGATGAGGGAGAGAATCAGAAGGGTAAAAGTTCAGCTTTATAGCTGAATTTGCACAAAGCTTAAGCAGTGTGATTTTTCTTGTCTGGTTCTGACTGTGCAGCGAGAATTTCATTACTGGGAACTGGAGGAAGGATATTCTAGCTTTCTGCTTAAAAGATGCTCAATATATTAAAAAAAATCCTCAACATAAATTCCTCTTCCTCCCCATTCTGTCCTTCCTCACATACCCAACAGGCACTGGCAATCATTTCTGCCCTGCAGGGAAGGAGAGAGGGCAGACAAGTAGGTACAGTGTACATTTATATTACAGCTCTGTTTCTGTGCTAAATGTTGCCTTTTTTTGCACTACTGTTTGGTTTTCGAACTGTACTGGTACTGTATTTCCCCCATGCATAAACAAGTAAACACTGAATTTGTTCAAGTGGTGAGCTGCAAGGTGGTGTTTAGAGACAGAAGAGTCCTTTAATTTTGGCAAGGTCTTTAAAGGCATTTCCCCAGGCTAATACTGTCATTCTTCCCACGCGATTAAGACTTCTGTCTTTACCCAGGAGGCACAGATTCCCTAGGTATAACATGATACTCCCTGGAAGTTAATGACTTTAATTTTATCAGAATAATATTAGCCTTCCCAAACTTTGAAACCACCAAGCTGAAAGAAGTTGGTGACTATTTGCCTGTTCTGAGTAAAGAACTCTCCCCCCACAGCTACTGTCACACAACCTCAAACAGCTACCTGCACCTCAGTTCATTGAGCTTCTGCTTCAGTGCTGTGCCATTTGGTGGTTCAGTGCAACAACGATTTCTCATCTTTAGAGGCAGGTCCAATGGCTTGAAAATTGAGTTTGTAGTTCTTTAATTAGCCTTTTGATTTTCAAGTCTCTGGGTTACCGTTTGGACAAAGTACAGCAACTTACTGCATAACTATGGAAAGAGTGGAAAGGTTGCATATGGACAGTTTGGCAGGGGGAGACATGGCTGTCTTTTATTTTTGGAAGCCCAAGCTTTTGGTCTGATGCAAGAGGTGGAACCTGGCAGCATGGTAATCCTCTGTAGAGAGGACCACTGTAGTGCCCCAGACAATTGAACTGCTGGACCTGGTTGTTCTCCGTCCACCTGTGTCACAAACCCTGGAGCTGGTCTTAAGTGTCCTTCAGTATTACCTCGTTTCTTCCACAGCTCAGATGACTTCTGTGTTTTAAGACTCTCTTTCACTTGTAGTCACAGGGTACCATGAACAACCGCCTGCTACCCTGTTCCCTTTGTGTCGTTTCTCTCTTGTTTCCTTACTCTTTTGAGCCATTCTGCAAAAGCCCTGATAAGGGGCTCTGTATGTACATACATCATACCTCTAGCAGAGGGACTCAGCCTCCCCCTCCTTCCCCACCAGTGCCTGATGTATGTACTAAATGCTGGTTTTAGCTAACCTGATGGGTGTTCCAGAGCATGGTGCCACCTAGTCTCTCAATGATTATTAGTGGCTCAGCACAGTTTTGCAAAAGCTGGCTTCATGCTGCTGATCATGCCCCCTTCTGAGGGCCTTTTTCAGGGCTCAGGCAAGAGCTGAGCTTTCCTCTCCATCTCCTGGTCAAGACAAGTAACAACGCTCACCTTGAAAAGTTGGGTTTTGGGTTGGGTTGGTTTTTTTTGTTTGTTTGTTTGGTTTGGTTTAGTTTTTTTACTGTTTCATGTTCAGAACAAATATTTTACTTTCAGGGATGATCATTGTTACTTTCCAGTATTAGGAGGTAAATTTTGGTTAACTTTTAAGAGCAGTATTTGTAATTCCTGAATTAGGGCATATCCTTTTAGAAGCAGAGGACTGCATTCGCTGAAGCTATTCTGGAGTATTGGTTAGAAAATAAACATTTTTCCTGCACCAGAATGCTTTAGAGAATATTGTAATCTGAACAAACATTTTGTAGATCTGCAAGAGACATAGAGATCATCCCCACCAGCTCTTTTAATAGAAAATGCAGAAATGCCTATGTGAGCCACCAGTGCCCCTGAGTTGTGTTGCATGATGGCCTTGGGATGCTATGCCCACAGAAACCTCAGTGTCCTAAAAAAGAGGAATTTTAAACAGATGAGGTAGTGAGATTACATTTCTAGGTTATTATTTTAAACAAAAACACATGTTGTGGGATCTGAACCATGCAATGCTGGTTTCTTGCAGAAGCTGTTATTTTGCTTGGAAATCTGTAGCAGGAATCACATTGTTTGGACCTTTTTCTTCATGCCACTGCACAGTTCTATAAAACAGGATTAAATGTAGATATTTTCCCGTTGTGTCCACATTCACCTGCCATTCCCAGCCTCTCTACATTCTGCCCACAGAGAACCTAGTGTTGCTGAAATCCTTCTTGAAGTGTTTGTTCTTCTGGTTTTCTTCTTGGCATGGTCATTTGCACCAGCTGGGGGGAAAGGATAGAGGCCTGCTCTGTAGGTTTCAAACTGTTTTGGAACCACAGAATGGTTGCAGATTTATTTGGGAGCACTCTGCTAAGCATGCATCTAGCAGCCAGTGTTTGCGGTCTGTCTTGAGCTGCACACATCTGAGCACTGTCTTGCTGCAAAGCAGAACAGTTTCTAAGAAGACTAAATTTACAGAACTAAAGTAGAATCCAGGCTGTTTTCCCTTGGTTTCCACTGTTAGCCTAACTCGCTAGCAAATGCTTTCACTGAACATAAATTTGTGAATCAGCTTCTGCATTTCAGTCGACACTTGTCTTACTACAAAAGATTTGAAGGTTTCTCTGAGAAACATATAGGTTGCTGGTTGGCCTTTTCTAAGGGAATAAAAGTTTTTCACTGTAGCTTTGTAACCAGGCTCAATACAAAACTTGCCTCCCTTATGAGGGAAGGCTGAGGGACCTGGGTCTCTCTAGCTTGGAGGAGAGTAAGGGGCAACTTCCTTAATGTTTATAAATACATAAATGGCAATTGTCAGGAGGATGGAGCCAGGCCCAGTGATGTCCAGTGATAGTGTTAGCATTAAGACAAACACATAACTGCTCGGGAGAGGTTATATGTGGTGCTTTATTTGAGGACCCAGGAACCAGGGGTACGCATCCAAATCTGATTCCCAGAAACCATACAATGCGGCTGTAATTTATCCCTGAAAATTTTGCAATCTAATTACATATTCAACAGGTTACAACATTTCTTAATACATATTCATGTGTAGATTACTTCATCGATGGATTACGGCATCAGTCCCTTTGCGCTTGCGTGGTTCCCTCTGGTGGTCGTTAGGTGGTCGTCAGGATGAAGTAAATAGTCTTCCTCTGATGAAGTAAATAGTCTTCTTTACTGTGCCCTTTTCATCTCTTTCTCTTGGATAATGTCCATCTGGTGTTGGGCAACTTCCAATGTGATTAACCTGAATTTTACTGCCAACTTAGCTCACTCTGGTATGCACAGTCCCATCCTTATCTTGCTACCTAACAAGGTACCAATAAATCTAGAATACATGGTTTTCTATACCATTCTTTACAAGGTAAAACTTTTACATGTTTCCACACTTCTATTTCTACCTCTAATTCTAAAATAATCAATCCTAAAATAATCAGATTTGGAATATATTTCTTTTACTTTCTTTCTATCCCAACAAGGGGATTGCACCCAATCTCTCAAGGTCCCTTCCAATCCCTGTACTGCTGTGATTCTCTGATTCTGTAAGGCTGGACATCACAACAGCTCTTGGAAAACTTTCTTACAGAAGAGTGTGCTGAAGGATGTTGTTGCTTTGTACCATTTCACAGAACCACAGGCCAGTCAAGAGTTGGAAGGGATCTCGAGAAACGATCTATTCCAACTCTTCCACTAAACCACCATCACCTAGGGCACCTTACACAGGACTGAGTCCAGGCAGGTTTTGAGTATCTCCAGAGAACTGGGGATACGGTTACGTTTCACGGCCAAGCTTCAGCACCCAGAGCCCTTTAGCAGCTCAGCGCTGCTCCTCAGTGTGCTCCTAATCAACAAATCATAGAATCATAGAATCATAGAATCCTAGGGGTTGGAAGGGACCTCGAAAGATCATCTAGTCCAACCCCCCCTGCCAGAGCAGGGCCACCTAGAGTACATCGCCCAGGAACGTGTCCAGGCGGGTTTTGAATGTCTCCAGTGAAGGAGACTCCACAACCCCCCTGGGCAGCCTGTTCCAGGGCTCTGTCACCCTTACAGTAAAAAAAATTTTTTCTGATATTCAACTTGAACCTCCTATGCTTCAATTTACACCCATTATCCCTTGTCCTATCGCTGGTCACCACTGAGAAAAGCCTAACTCCATCTCCCTGGCACTCACCCCTTACATATTTGAAAACATTGAACATTTGAAAACAAAGAACACAAGACGATGAGGAAGAACAGAAAATAAGAAGCGTAGGTGAGGGAAAACTTCGCTGTCCGCTGGAGCCGGCGGCTACCCCAGCTCTCACCGCCACACCGCCCCGGGCCTCCACAGGCCCTGCCCGCCCGGGGGCAGCCGCGGTCGCAGTTCCGAGCTCCGCCCCGCTCGGCTCCGCCGCTTTCCGGTGTCCGGCCGGGCCTG
This sequence comes from Phaethornis superciliosus, assembly GCA_023637945.1. Lineage (NCBI taxonomy): Eukaryota > Metazoa > Chordata > Aves > Apodiformes > Trochilidae > Phaethornis > Phaethornis superciliosus. Next base: position 84,504,095 of record JAJQWJ010000001.1, on the reverse strand, counting down.
TCCCGGTCTACGATGTTGCTTCCCGGGGCCGGCCGCGGGGCGGGCCGTTCCGCGCCGGCCTTGGCCGCTTTATCCCAGGTGCTGCAGCTGGAGCGGAACCGCCGCACCGGCGTGGTGTTCCCGCTCCAGAAGCTGGAGCGCTACCTGGCTCCCGGCGTCGACACGAAGCGGTTCCGCCTCTTCCAGCCCAGTCTGGCCGCACTGCAGCGCGCCGAGGTGCTCTTCAGGTCCGGTCGCGACCACTCCATCGACTACATCAGCTCCGCCGTCCGGATGGACCATGCCCCGTCTCCCACCCTCCCCGAGGTCAGGCCCGGGCCGGGGGGCTCCGTGCCGGCTGCTGGGAGCCGTGGCCCTGCCGGCACAGCGTCTTCCCGGGCGTGGGGTGGGCCTGGGGACCAAGCGGGTGTTCATAGAACCATAGAATCGGCTGGGTTGGAAGGGACCTCAGAGATCATCAAGTCCAACCCTTGACCACTACCGCTGTGGTTACCAGCCCATGGCACTGAGTGCCACATCCAGTCTCTTATTAAGTATATTCAGGGACGGAGACGGTAGCCCCGCCGCTCTCCGGTGACTCGAGCCCCGAGCCTGGGGAGGGGACAGAGCTGGCGATGCCACCCCGTCAGGGCTCGTCCCTGAGGACATCACCCCCTCGCCTTGCGGCACCTTCCCGGTGCCCTTGTCACCAGCTCTGTCACCAGGCTCCGGCACTCGGTCCGGGGAGATTGTCCATTCTTTCAGACAGCAGCACCAGCCCCCCTCTCCCGGAGTAATCACCGGGGTGTCCCATCACCACCCCTCTGATGAAACAAGTGGGCTCCGATCCTTCGAAGGCGTTTTGTCTGGTGGTGACACTTCTGTGAGGTTTCTCATCTCTCCGCGTGTGAGACCCACGGGGGGCCACTGGGGATGTGTCCACTGGCCGGAGCTGGCTCAGGAGTGGGGTGCTGGCAGCGGATTGTGTGGCTCTGGGGGTGGCAGTGTCTGAGCTCGGCGTGATTGATGCATTTAGTGCTGCTTTTTAGAATCGTTTCTTTGTTGTTATTCCCACTGTTGAACAGCTCGGCAGTCTGGGGTGTCCAGCACAGCAGCCTGTGGCACAGGACATCGCTGTCCCCCGGCACTGGCACCAGAGGCTGACAAACGAAGGGGTACTCCCTGCCCAGACACGCTGGATGAGGGGAGGCGGATGGGTGTAGGAATACAAAATAATCTCTCTGGTTTTGCTACTGCAGGTGTGTTTCATTGGCCGAAGCAATGTGGGGAAGTCGTCTTTAATCCGGGCCTTGTTTTCACTGTCTCCAGAAGTGGAGGTCAGAGTGTCAAAAACTCCAGTAAGTGACATTTTTAACTTCTGTCTCCCATGGTCAGAGGCTGGTGCCAGCCCAGAGCATAGGGCTGACAGGGGCAGGAGGAAACAAGCTCTTAGGCAACTGGAAGCGGCCAGAGAGCGTGCCAGCCCAAGGTGGCCACCAACTCATGGCTGGTGCAGGCCTCGCTCTTGCAGAAGAAAAGGTGGGGAGCGCCCAGCTTTGCTCTACAGCCAGGGCTGGCACCTATGCCAGGCAGAAGAGTCATACAAGCCGAGTAGACATGATGTAAAAACCCTTGGAAGAACCAAGCAGAGAGTCCCATGAATGTCTTTTTGGGCTGTTTCAAGGATAGAGCCACATAGGATTGCCACGAGGGTAACAGGGACGCTTAAAGCAACAGCAGCATTTTTGCAGCTTTCTTGGGGTGGGCAGGGATCATACAGAGCTGTTTTGCAGGGTATCTCCTAGTCCACTGCCTAAAGCAACTTTATAACTTTCACCTTGCCGAAATCCTTTCCCTAGGGCCACACCAAGAAGATGAATTTCTTCAAAGTCGGGAAGTACTTTACTCTGGTGGATATGCCAGGATATGGCTACCGTGCCCCGCAGGACTTTGTGGATATGGTGGAGGTGTATCTGCAGGAACGGCGCAAGTAAGGAACTGCACTGTACCTTCACAGAGAACAAAAGCCAGACACATTTATACAGTGTCATGTAATTACGTGAAAAAACAAAGGAAGGGGAGCTACTCCCACAGGTAGTGTTGATTAATTCTATTGTAATTTCCCGGGGCACCTCTGTGGTGTCACTCATTCATGCTTAGACAGATCAAAGCAGCAGAAAAGATTGAGGTGCTGCTCCATGCTGACCCTCAGCTTTTGTGCATGGTGTTTTTTGGCTCTTCATATTCTCAGATCCTGTTACTTGTTCTTGCTTATGAATTTGGAAGTTGCAAAGCGAGCATGAAGTAACAGCAGTCATTACTGTTTGTATTCCTGGCAGCTTGAAGAGGACCTTCCTGTTAGTTGATAGTGTAGTAGGACTCCAGACAACAGATCATACTGCAGTAGAGATGCTGGAAGAGTTTGGGATTCCTTACGTGGTAGGTAATGCTTTGCTCTTGTGTTGGTTGTAAGCCACAGGTAATCTGTAGGAATGTGTACCCTCCATCTGAGCTTATGCAAGTTGTTGGACCTAAGCACTAAAACCCCTTTCCTTTCATTGTTAATAGGTCTGAAATGTGTTGAAGGGGCAAGTGGCGTTTAAGGGATTTTTTGCTTGGTTTAATAAATGGACTTTTTTTTCCAGTGCTTATCTTGAGAAGTTTGAAAAGGTCTGCTCCTTTTGCAGGTTATAGAAGTTCTTTGGTGAAATGTATTACAGCATTTGTTTTGCCTAGATACACCCCACAGCTTTCAGTCTGGCTTGCAAGATGGTCCAGATGTTAACAGATGTTCTAGTCTAGCAGCAAGATAATCTTTTCCTCTTTTAATCCTCCCTTTCTTGATCCATGCAGATGGTATTAACAAAGATTGACCGCGCTTCCAGGGGACTATTGTTAAAGAATGTACTGAAAATCCAGGATTTTGTAAAGGAGGAAACTCAGGGATGCTTTCCTCAGCTATTTCTGGTCAGGTAAAGCTCTTTTCCATTGCTGCTGTTTCCTTTCAGGTGATGATATGCAATAGGACAGAGTAGCCAAAATGAGTCTGCCTGCTCTAGAAGTGGCACCTCCTTGTGCCCAAAGGATGGAGGGTGCTGTGCTGCTGATGTGAAACATCCCTCTCCTTCCCCCTCTGCAAAGGAGTGGAGTCCAGCTGTCAAGGCTGCTTCTTTGGCCTTTCTTTTGAGGGAGGAAGCAGTTCCTATGCTGCGTGCTAGTGGGCTTTGCCATTTTATTTGGAGCTGTGTTAACAGCAGCAGGCTGAAACTATTTGAGTATGTAGCTGAAGTGCTCTTACCAAGGTTGTACTGCACTGTGGGAAATGTAATTTAATACAGCCAGTGGCTGAGTTTGCATGTATTACTCCAAGACACAACAGTATCTGGCACTGAACACCCATGCCTTTGTTTTTACAGTTCTCTGGAGTTTTCAGGGGTTCACTTGCTAAGGTGTTTTGTAGCCTACGTTACCGGAAACCTGCCTGCTGTAGAAGACAGCTGAAAAGATTGGCTTCTGGTCTGCTCAGCTCATCAAGAACAAAAGGTACAAAAAACAGAGATCTAGATTTTTGTTGTAAATAAGCCAAGGCACTAGAATTTTTTTTTTTTATAAACTTGTATGAAATTTTGGATAAAATATAAAGCTAAGCCTTTTATTTAATAAATTTCATCAATTCAAGAATTTGGTACTATGAAGGAATCAAAGTTATTATAAAACTTTTATAAAGCCTACATGATTGTGCTAAGGAGAAAAAAAACAAAGAGAACCTCCAAAGTGAAGCTCGGTTTTTATTCAACATTTCTTCTCCCTCCAGTTAAGTGTTCAAAAAGCTACCACTCCATGCCAAAGCTCTGCTATACTTAGGAGACGTAGAGATAGACTAGTAACCTCATTAATAAAGAAGGCATTCAGTTGAGAAAAGAAAACCTATAGCCCTCACATAAACCCCCACATCCCTTTTTTTTATGCTGCTCTCTTAACAGCTCAGTTCCCAACCTATACAAGTACACGGGGTTGTTCTTTCCCAGATGCAAGCCTTTACATTTCCCCTTAGTGTAATTCATTAAGTTCCTTTCTGCCCAACTCTTCAGCCTGCCCAGGTCCCTCTGAATGGCAGCACAACCCTCTGGGCTGTCAGCCACTCCTCCCAGCTTTGTGTCATCAGCAAACCTGCTGAGAAGACACCCTGTCCCATAATCAAGGTCACTGATAAAGATGTGAACAGGACCAGACCCAGCACTGATCCCTGGGGCACTCCACTAGTCACACATTTCCAGCTGGACTCCACTCCATTGATCACCACTCTTTGGGCTCTATTGTGTAGCCAGTTCTTAACCCATCTCACTGTCCATTCTTCTATCCCACATTTTGTGAGCTTGCTCACGGGGATGTTACAGGAGACTGTGTCGAAAGCCTTGCTAAGGTCAAGGTAGACTGCATCCACTGCTCTCCCTGCATCTACCCATTCAGTCACAACACCATAGAAGGCTATCAAATTAGTCAAGCATGATTTCCCCTTGGTGAATCCTATTGACTACTCCTGATAACCTTCTTCTCTTCCATGTGCTTAGAGATGATCTCTAGAATGAGCTGCTCCATCATTTTTACAAGGATGGAGGTGAGGCTGACTGGTCTGTCATTTCCTGGATCTTCCTTCTTGCCCTTTTTGAAGATTTGATTGACACTGGCTTTCCTTCAGTCCTCAAGCATCTCTCCTGTTTGCTACAATCTTTCAAAAAAGATGGAGAGTGGTAGGGTGGTAATATTACCAGCTCTCTCAACACTCTTGGATGCATCCTATCAGACCCCATGGACTCATGTGTATTCAATTTGCATAACTGGTCTCTAACCCAGTCTCCACTGTCCAGTGGTGAGTCTTCCCTCACCAGTAAGGCACTCTCCAGTCCCACTCTCCTTAACAGAATTCCAGGCAAAGGCAGCACGGGTTTGTCTGCATTGGGAAGTGGCTACACAGCAAACGAGGCACCAGAGACGGAGAAGCAAAGCACCAAGGCCACCGCTTACAAGGAAAAATTGGACCTCACGACGTTTTTCCCCACTGAAGAAAAAAACCTGCACTATATTAAAATCCTAGTATCAGAGCAGCTGAAAAGAACACCGTCCTTGCCAACAGCAGCTGCAGTCATCTGATATATGTTGATGAATTTGTATTCCTAACAAAATAAAATTCATGAGGATTAACAGGGTAAGATGTGAATGTGGGGTTAAACAAAGCAGCTGAGACCTGTAATTTATTTTTTTTTCTCCCTGAAGTAGTGTGAAGCAAGCAGTTAATCAAAAGCTTCTTCATACGGACTGAACAATACTGTAGTGTTTTCTCAGGATGCACTAACTACAATGTAACATTTCTAACAAAGTCATTGCAAAGCCCTGTACTAAGCTCTTTTGAGTTAGCATTTCACAGCATTTCTCAAGAAGCGTGTACGTGCTGGACGGGGGGGTTGGCTGGAAAATGCAGAGCTAAGGACTTCATCTCATGACCACCAGATGGGAAAAAGGACCCTCGAAGACCCCCGAAAATGACAGCCGCATGCATAATACGGGTTGGGGTTTTTCCAAAGACCATTAACATAAACCCACCTTCCTTTTTAATGTGAATAGAATTGTATTCAATAAAAGACAAGGCCAAAGTTTTGGCCGGTGTGCGTAAGGGATTGGGGTTCTGCTCGTCCCCCGCACCCAGCTCTGCCTTGCTTACTGCAATTTTATTAATTAAATCGAGCTACTAACGAGAACATTGAGTCTCGGTTAATTGGTCATTTAGAACAGTCAGCTCTCGTCCTTCGCCGGCCAGCTTCTCAGGGACCTCCAGCCGCCCCTCACCCTAGGAGGAGGCAGCAGTACCTTCTCACCGCCACAGCGGACGCTTCCTCGGCGATACCCGCGCCTCCCCGCACAGCCGCCTGCCTTCTGCGGGTGGGAGCGCGGCCGGTACCGCCGGGCCTCACCCGTCCCAGCCGCCGCCGCTCCACGCGAAGCGGGGGGAGGGCGGGGGGGGGGGGGGGGCAGCGGCAGGCGAGCTGGCCTCGAACCCGCTCTGAAATGCATCCGCAAACGGAGAGGAAGAGGGGAGCGGGAAAGGACACCGCGGCAGCACAGCCTCAACCTCCCGCCCCACAGCTGAAGCGTCCTGGGCGGAGCTGAGGGAGCGGAAGCCCTTCCGCCCCCCACGGAAAGTGCCGGCGGAGCTCCGGGAGCCATGGCTGACGAGGAGGAGGATGTTCCGGTGAGGGGCGGCGGGGGTCAGGGCGGGGTAGGGCGTTGCGGCCCCCATCTCGGCCGCAGCTGAGCAGCCCCCAGCGAAGCGGGTGGGAGGGTGGCGGGAAAGGGTGTCCCCCCGGCCCGGGCGCTGATGGTGGCCTCTCCTCTCTTCACCTCTAGTTTGAGGAAGACGCGGAAGAAGCCGGTGGGGGTCTGGACGGCGGACAAGGCAAGAGGAAGAGGCTGTTCTCCAAAGAACGTGAGTCGAACCGGGTCAGAAACCCTTGCCCAGCGCTTGCTGCAGGCAGCCCTGCGGTATGGGCACTCTAGGAGGCTGCGAGGAGCGTGTCCTTCACCCAAACATAGCTGGAACTCTGAGGAGGCAGCTACGCAGTTCCAAACCTCAAGGTTTGGGCAAAAGGGCGCCTTTCATTCTGTGCCCTGGCTGAGAGTGTGAAAAGTTGTCACATAGGCACCAAAAAATGTATTGCTAATGCATCGTGTGGACCCAGCTGTGCCAAAAGTCAGCCACGCTGTCAGTCAGCAGTCAGTACTTCATAGGCTAGATGCAATTTGAAGAGTCTGTCATCACAGGAGCTTTTCTGCATGTATGGCCAATAAACCTGTCACGGTTTAACCCTGGCCCGGCAAAACAACAGATTTAAACCGAGTAACAGATTTATATATTAATCTCCCTCTCCTCTGATAAAGGAAAGAGAGAGAGAGAATAAGGGAGAGAGACTTATGGGTTGGAAACTAAACTACAGAACTTTAATGAAACAGTAATGATAAATAGGAAAAATTACTAAGTATATACAAATATACAGGAAAAATTGATCCCACATTCCTCCCCCCCTTCCCCAATAACTCTCACATCACCACTGAGGCTGCAGGGCAGCCCTTGGAAAGTCCAGGCTGGAATCCTGGGGTCGGCAGCAGTCAGGAGCTGGAGGCAGGAACACACAGATTCAGGCTGGCACGGATCAGGACCACAGGCACAGGGATGGACGGAATCCTCTCAGGATGCCGAAGGAAGCAGGGAGGGCAGGAAGGAGTAGAGGTGCCTCCAGTCTAACTGCTTATCTCCTGTACATTTGTCCAAGAACTGTCTTGCCCACCAGACACGTGTGCTATCCTGGTGCCTGGGCGTGGAGGCTGGTGAGCTCTAACTAGGTGTGTTACTGATAGTGCTGAATGGATGAAAAAAGCCTCATGCTGAGTATTTGTTTCTGCAGTAAGATGCATGATGTATGGATTTGGGGATGACCAGAACCCTTACACAGAATCTGTGGACATTCTTGAGGACCTGGTAATAGAGTTTATCACAGAAATGGTAAGTCAGATCTACACAGCATGGTCAAAACATCCTCACTAAGACTTTTGAAAGGTTCTCATCAAAATGCTTTAACTGTCCTTAACAGCACCCATTTAAATGATGCAGATACCTCACATTGCTATCAAGTTCTGCCTGATGCTGTTAATCTCCAAGCACTTCACAGGCTGGGGGACCTACCTATACTCTGGCTTTAGCTTTGATGTCATTACTGTTACGTGTATATGCTGAGTGTAAGTCACAGGCAGCTGAGGAAACCTAAGCAACACAAGTGTGTAGTTTTCTGGGAAATTCTCTCATGACTGGGATGATGGTGCCCAGATACTGCAGTGGCTTACTTTTTGATTATAAAATCACCAGAAATAAAGTGGAATTGAGAGCTCAAGAAAATTAAGGGTGAAAGGAACCCTGATGACCTTCCTCTTTTTCTCTTACAGACTCACAAGGCCATGTCAATTGGACGGCAGGGTCGTGTGCAGGTTGAGGACATTGTCTTTCTAATCCGCAAGGACCCCCGGAAGTTTGCCAGAGTTAAAGACCTTCTAACTATGAATGAAGAATTGAAACGAGCCAGAAAGGCCTTTGATGAAGCCAACTATGGATCTTGAATCTGTGGGCAAGCTGCACTGGGGCTTTACTTGGGCACCTGCTTGCCCAAAAGAAAGAAACATCACATGTGGTGTTCAGATGGGTTATTCAGGATGGAGGTCACTGCTGGGATGTCTGCCCTCACTTCCAGTGTTTTCTCAAAAGTATTCAAGCAGCTGAATGTTACCTGAGTGTATGTGGTATATTTACATATTTTTATGCCATTTTATGAAATGAGAAAAGAGAAGATTCTGGTAATGGCAGGGAGTCTGTTTGAAGTAGAATTACATTGAATCAGATCTCTAGAGGGCTAACGATGGGTGATTCTCTGCAACTACTTCAGTTATCACTAGGTACACTCTGATGACAGGAAATCTAGAAAATAAATCTTAGTTAACTGGACAAAGACTTTGAGGCCAAACTTCTATAAAAATTCTGTTCTTTGCTTCATATGCGCCCTCTGAATAAAACATTTTAAGCTCACTCTTTGTAACTAGACTTATACTGACCAATTCACATGCACATGAGGTACACAACACAGGTTGGGGTTTTTTTTGGCACTTAGTTGACAAGGAGTTATTTTTCCTTCTGTCCCAGTGGGCACAGCTCTTTTGGTTTTTACCAATATTAAGCGTAGGAGATGAAAGTTAGCCTATTCCAGATTTACTTGCACTTAACAGCCTTTCCTTACCAGTTAGGCTGGTGCTCTACAATAAAGCAGATTTCTGTTCTTCATGCCAAAGCAATTTCTTAGTATTTTCTGGTGATCCTGATCTTAGACAGGAGCCTGGAAGAAATCACTAACCACACTGCTTGTTCTAACATTATTTCATTAATAGATCTTGGTTTAGCTGCACCTTACATTGCCAAGCAGGCAGAAAGTGCACTTACATTAAAAGGATTCAGGACAGTGACAAACATGTTCATCAGTCAGCAATTTACTGTTGTAGGCCACAGCTGTGCTTTCCCCAATTTCTGGAGCAGCTCAGAGGCAAGAGATTCAGCTAACTCTATCTCAGAACAAGGATTACAAATGCTGAACAGCAGTAATACTGCACATCAAGGCCGTGCCCTATACAAGCAGCACAAAAGGAAGTGTGCGAGGCTACTGTCTTGGAAAAGTGGCAGCTTGTCTTTTGTCCTAAGCAGCAGTTAAGTGATCAGCTGCAGCCTTCAGCTGTGGATGGTAACTATTTACACTATGGATTTGACAGCAACACTTAACATGTGGTCCAGCACTACAGAAGGAACATGGAGTAAGGGTAACTCAAAGTCAGTGTCCCTGGGCAAGGCTAGATAAGAGGATGAAGACACTTCATGTGTTTGGAAAACCTTTAAATAAAAAAAAAGCTGTTTTATAAAAATATGGTAAAATAGTTGCTACTTTCATAGCAGAATGCAGGGTCTGAGTTACAAAGACACTATTAGGGTTTTGAAGGTTTTATTTAAGAAAAAATAATTGCAATGACTTTCCTCCTCTCACGTCCAGGGTCAGACACCCATTGCTGCAAAAATAGAATCAATATCCATGTTCTCAGTAGCTTCCTTCAACACGGGGACAGGGCTTCCTTCCTGCAGCAGCTGCTTAGGGGTCCTCACTGTGCTCAGTTCAACAGAGGCTGTAACAGCACTGGGACATCCTCCCCAACTTGGAGAACCAGCCTGGTAAGGTGGGAGGATGAGTGATGCACTGTTCTCACAAACCTTGTAAAACTCAGAAGGTTTTTGCTGAACAGTCTTCGGAGTTTTTCTCTTCACTCGTGAGGATGATCTGATCCTCCTTAGGCAGAACCGTGCCCCACGGTACCGCTTTAGCCAGCGTGTGTTTTGTGACCCGTACAGGAGGTATTTGCGGATAGATGTTTTGACACAGCACAGTTTTTTCTTCAAGCTTAAGGGGAAGAAAGTGCACAAAACATGACTTTAGCAGCTGCTCAAGTGTTGTTTCATTTGCTTGGAAAGATTCAGTTGTTGGCCATCTCTACCATTTCCCTTGTCATACCAACAAGAGACAACAGCATCTTGTACAAGAGTAGCCAGGGCATTCTGAAGAAAGGTGACACCTCTTACCTTATACAATAATCACAACCATTAAACATGCACTTAACTTGCATTTTCATCCTCTTTAAATATTTGTGCATTTGTTTAAAATCCTGTGACAAATTACTGAAGCTAAACAGAATGTTCACATCAGAGCATCCAGAGACCCAAACTATTGATCCTGTTTGAATGTAAAAACAATGGCTTAGACCACTGCATTTCTCTACACTACCATAATATGTAATATTAAAATGTGAAGTGAGTATCCAGAAACCTCCTACCCATGCAACATTACCTGCATCCTTGAGCCTCCACATGGTGCAGCCGGTTGCTTTTCAGCAGCTTGTTACGCAGAAAATAAGCTTCTGATTTGAATTTGTTGCCTTTGCACCACACAATGACTTTTCTGAGTGCCTCTGACAGTTCCCCAAATGACGTAGCTGTTTGGACCATCTGTACAAGAGATCCAGCATCCTGTGATCTTGCTATACGAGAGGAAAGTGATGCTGACTTCGCTTTAAAAGGTGTTGATGTCATACCTATACCCTGAAACAAAGAATAACAAATGATTAGTCCTTTAAAAGCATGACATGCCTTATCCTCTCTGCTGGAGAGAGCAGAGCACTGAGGTTTTTTGTGACAACATTCCTTACGCTTTCTAGGGAGAAACTGGAAGAACAGTCTTGTTTTGTGGAAAACAAAAAGAGGCAGCAGATACTTAGAATTTGTATCCTTGTCTACTGATGATTTGTTCTGGTCATTTCACCTGACATACCAATAAATGCTCAAATTTGTAAATCAGAAATTAATAGTGATTTTCAGTGCGAAGCTTCCAAACTTGGGTTGTTAGACAAGCACAAGTAAGCCAGGGAAAGGGGGAATTTTCAACTGTGGACATGATGTTTTAAGTGTTAGGGTCTTTAAAAAAATGTGTAACATGGTGCCATACAAACCTGCTGTGCTAGAGGTCTGGATGGTCGAAGTAAGCTCTTAACATCAAATCCCAGGCACTTCCCTATGAAGAGATAGTTCCCATTATGAAATAAAGGCAGTTTTGATGTCTTTGCACAAACGTGACAATGTTTTGCCCTGCTCAGCTCTCAGATCTCCTGCTGTGTCCATAGGCTCACACCTATACTTAACATTTCCAGGCAAATTCAAGGGGGCTATGCTCATCCTGCATGGCAGCTGGCAGGGGATTAAGTGGATGCAGAGGTTTACAAAGGACTGCAGAGGAGAACTTAATGGGTGAAAGCTTCATGCAGACACCTGGATGCCTGGAGGCACTGGCCATAGCCCTGACTGGAGGCAAAGATTTGGGCACAGCCCAAAGAATTCTGCTTCCCAGAATCAGGAAGCACAGGATACCTGGCATCCTGAACTTCCAACCATACTCCTGTATGGACTGCAGAGAGTGCTCTTAGCCCCATCTATATAGAAGCAGGAAAATACAAATCACTATTTACAGGACCCGATCACTGCAGTCATTACCTGCTTGTCTTCAGAATGTATCAGGTTTGTATTTTTTTAAAAAAGCCTCAGAATACTGCTTTTATCCACAGGTTTGTAAAGACAAGGGTACATACACCATTCTCCAAGGACAGGAGAGGGGAGTTAGTTACTGGCATGCTGTAGGCAAGCAGAAGCACTGCAGTCAGTCTCAGAGATGTCAGAAACCATAACACTGTGGCACAAGACTTTACCTCTGCTGGCTCTGGTCACCAGAACTGGCTCTCCGATATCCACAGGGCATGGAATGTTACAGTTTTTCACAGCATTCCTGCAGGCTGCAACATTTCTTTTTTTCCCCATCTCTGACACGGCCTCTGGCAATGTTGGGAAGAACTTCTTCAGCCAGCCGGTGCGTTTTTTTGTTGTAAGCATTCTAGCCTTTTGCTTCTTCACCTCAGTAGAAACATTAACTCCAAGGAAGTCACTGATATCAGAAGGGAAGGTAAACCCCTTGATATAAGGCATCTGTTGGGTCTCAGATACCAGATGAAGTGAAGTTGACAATGGGCCATACAAGGAAATGAGGCTCTGCAATACACACCTGTACTGAATCCTGAGGAGAGAAAACAGAAAGGTATGGAATCTCCTCTAGCAAAACCTGGTGCTCCCTGAACAATTACCTTCAGCTCAAGCAGAAGAGCTGCTAGAAGAAATTCCAAGATGCCCTTTCTGTATTCCCCCTCAATACAACCTTATCTTTTTACATTCCATCACCATGTTTTCCTTAAAATTAGTCTGCTATGGAACTGTTTAAGATCAGAGAGTAGAAGCCACTTGACTAATAAATGCCTGATCAGGACCTCCTCCACTTCCCAGAGTGCTGCACCTGGGACTCAAGCACATTTCTAGGTCACGTTCACATCCCTTGACAATAGGTTTTCCCCAAAAGCAATCTGGTAGCAGCTTAGGAGAATAGTGCTACCACTGTTGCTGCACAATTGCCTGCCCTACATTTACTGGGGAGACAGGTGCCTTTTTCCCAAGAATGCTTTACTGGATCTACACAATGCTGTTACTCCTTCAGATAGAGACAGCTGTTGGTTTTGTTGCTCTGCCATACCATGAGTAGAAACCCGACTACCCTAGCAAACTCAGCAGTATTATAGAACAACTTTATCCCATCCTTTACATCTCAGCCTGAGGCAGCTCTTACTGCTTGCTGCAAAGGGCACTAAATGTTAGTGTTTGTAGCAGGCTGGCTTTACCACTATGATTTTTAGTGCTAAATATAGTCTGACATGAAAGAACAAAGCCTTCTATAAAGCATGGAGGGACACCCCCTCCTACCCCTCTTCCTCCTTCCAACTGAGTAAAGCTTACTCAGCAGCAAGGCCTAATTAGAAGTCGTTCTCCCTGACAGGCACAAACAGACAAGACAGACTTTTGAAAACACAAACCATAGCCGGCTCAGCAGCCCCGAAGCCACAGTGTTCAAAAGTATGAATTCTTCTGAGCAGAGATGTTTAACAGACAATCTGAAGATTACACCAGTTAAGGATAAAAATAAACAGCATGTAATGAGACTTGCTGAACACACCAACCAGAAGCAATGCACAAGGCAATATCCTGGATAATCTGGGAGATGAGTAACCAAACTTTGGCTTGCTCAAGGCTGGAACAGCAGCCAGCTAAAACCCTGAGGTTCCTGCGTAATAACTTGAAAATAAGACGCTTGGCTATCAAAGAAACTTCAAGTCCCTCAGCAATACAGGGCCTACAGCAGACATAGTTTTGTTCTCATGAGGTGCTGCTGGTGAACTGCAAGACTGTTTTCATTATGAAAAAAGGATACAGAAAAGCTTTACAACAACAGTCCAGTAGCCGAAGTATGAGCTTGCAACCTCCCAACACCTTCAGAGCCACTGTTTCCAGCACAGGCTGACTGGGAACTAAGCACTCTGCATGGGCTTGGGATGTCTTTTTCCTGTGATGATAAAAAAATGAGAATACGATTATGATCTAGCCTTTCCCCCCGTAGCTCTGCAGATTGAGTTAATGGATGTATCCCATGTAACATATAGGATCAGAACACTTACTTGGGAATCAGTCCTGCAAGAGTTTTAATGCAGCCCACCAAATTCATTTTCCATAGGCGTTTCATGCATTGTTCTACCTATAAATAAAGAAAACTCCTTTAAGTGGTATTTTGAGAGATGGGGATGCTTTGGTCTAAGAACTGTCGCTGAATTAAATGACACCTTCCTCTTATTGGTTTAACAGCACAAATTGCAGGTTTGCACGATGGAATATTGTGATACATTCCTACAGTCACACTGTGATGGAAAAGATACCTTTATCACACTACTGTGAATGTGGAATTAAATGAAGGGCTGAAGGAGGCCATTGCTAATTGGTGCTGCACAGTTTCTCCTGCAGCATATGATGGCCTATGATACTGGCTTTCAAACATAAACAAATCAAGAAGGTAAGAATTATTCCTGTTCTATTTCAAAACAGTTATTTTAAGATACTGAAAACCCCTTTACTAGAAAACTGGTAGAGAGTTCACATTTCATTTTATAACAGAAAATGTCTAGTAGTGCAGACTAAGATTATTCTACACCCCCACCCCCATTATTACAATTAATTGAAAACAAATCACTGTAGTACTCATGTATTCAAAGGCATGCAATTGCACCTACTTCAGGTCTTGGGGCGAGTATAAGGGACCGAAGATTGGTTCCACGGGGCTGGAAAGTGGAAACTGCATCGACTGCAGAGCCAGGAAACCCACATGAGGAGAATTAAAAGCGACAAAACCACACCTGCTCCTAAACACTTTTTGCACGATGCCCCAGGCACTCAGGTGTCCTTCTGGGACCGGGGCCGAGGTGCCGAGACCTCTCGTTTGTACCTGCCGGCCAGCTGGGGCTGCTCCTCACCTGCTTCAGGGCCAGGTAGGGCCGGTGCCGAAGCAGCCGGCTGTGGTAAACGTAGAGCACGGCCCGCAGGACGCGTCCCTCGGCGGCCAGGCCCGTCCCCGACAGCCGCTTGCCGGCCACGTCGCACCGCCGCCTCAGGGCCGGCAGACCCGGCACTAAGGACAGGAGACATCAGACAACACCTCAGCCGCCGCCACCCCACGCCTTCCCCACCGTCCCCACCTCCCGCGGCCGGCGAGCATCCCCGACGGTCCCGCAGGGAGCCCGGCAGCGAACGAAAACGCCTCCCACCCCTTTTTCCCGGACCCCCTCCCCAGCCCGTCCCGGGGACCTGCAGGGTGTCCGTCCGCCAAGGCCACCGTCCCGCTGCTCGCAGGCCACGGCACCTCCAGCCGGTTCCACGCCGCCTCGGGCGCCGCCATCTTGCGCAGGGCGGGAGGGATGGAGGCCGAACGCGGGCGGGACCATGTTGGCGGGCCTGGGAGGGGAGGATGGGGAAGGGCCCGGCCGGACCGAGTCACCAGGCGGCTGGGGGGAGAAGGGGTTATCCCTGCGGCAAGATCTCCAGCCCGCAGGAGGTCCCGGGGGAGGCCGGGTTGGGACTGAGGGTTTCCTTTTCGCTCCTTCCCCGCACGGGTTACCCCCAGCCGCTGCGGGATAAGCTTACCCGGTGGCCACGGGGGGCTCTGGGCCTCCCGCCTGCCAGGGCCGAGCCTGAGCCGCCCGCGGGTGCTGCGGGAAGCGCCGTGGAGTCGCGGATGCCGTGGGCAGAGCCCGATGAGAAGCGCCCGGCCGTGAGCCCCCCGCCGAAGTGGGGGGTGCTGCCTGTGAGCGGCTGCCTCAGAGCCCGCTCCAAGGCCCGGGCTTCCCGGTGTTAGCATTAAGACAAACACATAACCACTCAGGAGAGGTTATATGTGGTGCTTTATTTGAGGCCCCAGGAACCAGGGGTACGCACCCAAATCTGATTCCCAAAAACCATACAGTGCGGCCGTAATTTATCCCTGAAAATTTCACAGTCTAATTACATATTCAACAGGTTACAACATTTCTTAATACATATTCATGTGTAGATTACTTCATCGATGGATTACGGCATCAGTCCCTTTGCGCTTGCGTGGTTCCCTCTGGTGGTCGTTAGGTGGTCGTCAGGATGAAGTAAATAGTCTTCCTCTGATGAAGTAAATAGTCTTCCTTACTGTGCCCTTTTCACCTCTTTCTCTTGGATAATGTCCATCTGGTGTTGGGCAACTTCCAATGTGATTAACGTGAATTTTACTGCCAACTTTCTCTTATCTCTACTTAGCTCACTCTGGTATGCACAGTCCCATCCTTATCTTGCTACCTAACGAGGTACCAATAAATCTTGAATACATGGTTTTCTATACCATTCTTTACAAGGTAAAACTTTTACATGTTTCCACACTTCTATTTCTACCTCTAATTCTAAAATAATCAATCCTAAAATAATCAGATTTGGAATATATTTCTTTTACTTTCTTTCTATCCCAACACCGGGGCCCTGTCTCTGATGCACTGCGGTCCCAAAACACCATAAGCGAGAAGGCAAAGCAATATAAATTGTGAGTGTAATTCACGGTTTTTAAAACTCGCAATTTTTCAGCGTCTGCCTGGGGCATCTTTGGTTGCTGTGAAGTCCCCTGCGATGCGCTGCAGGCTCAGCTCTTCAAGGGATGACCCTGCCACAGGCCATGCAGCTGCTCCCTCCCATTCACAAGAATTCAAAATGTCATGGCTGGAGGAGACCTCCATGATCACAGAGTCCAACTGTCCAACCAGAAAAAAACACCATGCCCACTAGAACATGTCCCGAAGTGCCTCCTCTACGCAGTTTTTTAACACCTCCAGGGATGGTGACTCCACCACCTCCTTGGGCAGCTGGTTCCAGTGCCTGATTATTCTTTCAGTAAAGAAATTCCTCCTAATACATAGTTTAAACCTCTGCTGGTCAACTTCAGGCCATTTTCTCTAGTCCCATTATTACTTGAGAGAAGGGGCCAACATCTACCTCCCTACAACCTTCTTTAAGGTAGTTGTGTAGAGAGTGGTAATGTCTCCCCTCAGCTTCTTTTTTTTCCAGTCTGAACAATCCCAATTCCCTCAGCCGCTCCTCATAAGGCTTGTTCTCCAGACCTTCACCAGCTTGGTTGCCCTTCTCTGAACTCACTCCAGCACCTCAATGTCTTTCTTGTAGTGAGGGGCCCAGAACTGAACACAGCACACAAGGTGCAGCCTCACCAGGGCTGAGTACAGGGGCAGAATCACTTCCCTTCTGCTGGCCACACTATTCCTGATACAAGCCAGGATGCCATTGGCCTTCTTGGCCACCTGGGCACACTGCTGGTTCATGTTCAGCTGGGTGTCAAACAGCACCTCCAGGTCCTTTTCCTCTGAGCAGCTTTCCAGCCACTCTTCCCCAAGCCTGTAGCTTGCACACACACACAGCCTTAAGTGCAGAAAAAGCTGAGTAACTTCATACCAGTAGCAGCCTGTGACAGCATTTTGAACAAGGAAGGGCCTTGCTGCCCTCACCCTTGCTGAGCACCCATCCTGCCTGGTCCATGCATGTGCTACTCTCAGCCCCAGCTGCTGGGATTTGCTGTGGCAGGGCTGAAGGGTCAAGGCTAGGCAGGAGTAGGGTCTATGGTAGATACAGGTGCCCCGTGGAGCTGATTGCTGTCATACATTAGTGGTCCCAGAATGGTTTCCCATCAGATAGACTCAGTGCTTGTTAGTCTTCTGTGAGCTGTTCTCTCCACATATAATCACACAGTAATCACATTATTTCTTGCCTCCTGCCCTATCTGTCTGAAGTTGAAGGAACTCTTGTCTTACCTGCCAATATTGGTATTCCCATTATTACTTTTATTTAGAAACAAAAGAGTTAAATCGAGCAGGAATTTTATAGAGTCTTGTAATATCTTTAGATTGCCTTCTGTTGAATACTTAGTTTCCTTTCAAGGAGTCTCATATGAGTACATATTAAAATAGAAAAAAAAATTGTCATTAATGGTTGCACCTGTAGGGAGGTGAGGTGTGAGAGCAAATCAGGAGGCAGAACTGTTAAAAGGCTGCTAGGAGCACCTTTCCCTCCTGGAAAGGGGGTTAGGAAGCTTCCTGGGCTAAGAGGGGAGCTGAATGGTAAAGGTAAAAATGGAGTATCCATGGTGTGAGCAGAGGATCACAAAAGTATCTCTAGCTGAGATTCTGAGGTGTTTTGAACATCCTATAAGCGAGGAGCAAGCCTGGGCTATCTGCTTTCAGTGTTGCTGTAAAATGGAGCAGTTGGCTCAGGGGTTGTACCCACCACTCCATTCTGTGTTCATAAAAGGTCCTGGAAGCATCTTTATCCATGCTGATGGTACTGCTTCCTTCAAGGTGTACCCTAAGTCTGGTAAGTGCACAGGTAGCTGAGAATGCCAAGAGCTGTTCCTGTAGTGGGCTGAAATGGGTGCACAAAGTGGGGATATTTTTTTTTTCCTGCTTTCTTTTTTCTTCTCTGTATGGTGTTATGAGGCTGTTTTGCTGCCTATAGTTTGTTCTAAAGGACTTTAAGTAAGTTATAATATAGATACAAAGCCTACCAATTTTTCTAATGGTGCTCTAGTGAGCCATTTGGTTCTAGTAAATAGCTGGGATGAAAGTTTGTCACCACTTATGTTATTTGAAATAAGTAGCCTGAGGCTTTATATACCCTTCTCTGTTCATCTTCCAATGTATACTTCTTTTGTTATAGTAACTCTGACAACAGATCTGTGATTGACAATTTCCTTTTCTTGTCACTATATGTAACCAGCAAGTGGCAAGGAGCTTTGTCCTGCTTAGTTGCACTGCTGCAGAGGTCAATGCTAGGCTGGCTCTGCAGGGGCAAGAGCAGGTAATAAAGAATGAAAACAAAGATCCAATGCCTTCCTTGTGGTGAGATACGTATTAGCAAACACAAAAAAAGAACCTGGCAGCAGCTAGCTGGGTCTAGTGCTCATAATAAGAATAGTATTCTGTGTCTCTTTCCAGGAGTGCCCAAATACAGGCACAAATACAGGTGAGACTGTCTTTAGTCAGAATGGTTTGTTTTATTGCTAAGAATTCTTCATGTTTCTCTCTCTTGACAGAGAATATAAAAAATGTTTTTCAATGCCTGTGCAGTTATCTTTTTCCCCATCCCCTTTTTTTTCCCTTCAGATGTTGGCAGCATTCAGCACTCAGAGGAGAAGGTAAGCCTGTGCCTTCACCTTCATATGTGTGCATATATAAGCCTGCTGTAGAGAGGGAGATGCAGATGCCTTTGGGAGCTATCAAGGTTCTTAAATCTGTTGTTCCCCGGGAAAGTGATTCAAGACCCTTGCAATCTGGAAAATGAAACAGTGTTAGGACTGAACTCCAGTAAGATAATGAGACTGAGAAACAATGTGCACAATGTGAATGTCTGCTGTGGAATAGCCCACAGTCTTGTTGTCTTAATAACATAACTTAGAGGTGCTAGATAAGGGCTCTTAAATATGTTAAAATAGCTTGTTTAGGGAGTATCTCAGGCTGCACAATTATTATCTAGCTGCCTTTTGGGCCTTTCTCAGCCTGAGACGTGCTCAGCCCCGAGGTGCAGTGGAGGGGTACAGGCATAGCTGGGAAGTGAGTGCTGTGAAGTTCACCACCATGCTTTTTGCTGCACTGCTTCCTTGGTTTCTGTCTGCAGCTGCTGGAGTGCTTGGGAGTGGTGATCTATGAAGCTCTGGACTGGGGAATTGACAGCCAAGCAGAGCGAGAACTGAGTGATCACTTGGAGAAACTGCTGTGCCTCATGTTGAAACTGGATACCCAGGCAATGAAATCAGCAGTCACCCTGCAGGATGTTATCAAGGTTTCCTTCTTCCTACTTAGTAAAGGAGCTGATGGAACAATGCTGTTTGCCAAGGAGCAAGACCATTTCTGGGAAAAAGTTGGTTAGCTTGTTGGAGGACATAGAGGGAGAACGTGGCTTTCCCATCAGAGGGGAAAAAGCAAAACCATCTTAGGGCTGTGAAAGTGCAAATGGAAAAGAATAAAGAAGCAAGACAGCATGGCTCTCATGCAGCTGTGTCTACTAAGTCCTCTGTACATAATCTCCCAATTCAATATCTAGAAGACTATGGAAATCGAAAAAAGTGAGTTGTCCATAGCATTCAGTTTCTGCAAAATCTAGGATTTGAATGTCTCAAGTTCAACAAATGTTTTTCTCTCAACTATAATTTAAGGTATGAGAGATGTACTGTGCCTCAGTCTGATCAAAGCTGAGGGAAGTAACAGGACAAGTGGCTCCACTTGATGTGCTTTATCATTCTTTGTCTGCACTGGAGGCTTCCCCTTCCAGGTACATATTTCAAAGCACACCTTATGGAGAATTACACAGCTACTTACATATAAGACTTATCATCTGCCTTGCTTCTTTGTTCTGCTGCATCTGTAATAGGAAAACAAATGTAGAAAAAGGTTGTGAGGAAGATGTTTTAACCATGGATTGAGAAAACAGAATCTTGCTTTATTCCATCCTACCATGTTCATTACAAGGTCTCTTTTAAATAGCTGCATTTCTTTCAGGTCTGTGAGGAGCACTTGTCCAGCCCTTCTGAGGCTACCAGCTATTATAAAATGACCTGTGAAAGACTATTTACTGAATATATGGAACTACAGAAGCTTGTGACCATCATCCAGACTTCCAAAGAGGTATGTTTGGGATCACCCTTTAGCTGCTTTTCCATCAGCTTTAGTTCTAAAGTAACCTTCCCATTGCACTAGAAATGGATTACCTGGATGAAAGTGTGCTTTCATGATGTGAAAGGCTACTGTCTCTGAACTGTGTTAGTTATTTATTGTAGCTTTGGAAAGTCTGGGTGTTTTGGGCTTCTAGGCTTTTCAGATTAACATTAGTAATTTATAGTGGATAGACAGGAAATCACTAAACATTGCAAGGAAGTTACCTTATGTGCTTGCTTCTCAGCATCTGAGAAAAATGGATGTGGAAGATTTGGTGAAAAATCCCCGTCAGAAGAAGGAAAAAAATGGGGTAAGGCATTCTTTTATTATGGGAGGAGGGTATTGCCTTGGCTATCTGAATCTTTCCATTGATTCTTCTATGGAAAATAGAACTGGAATGCAACTAAAGTTTCGTAGGACATTTATTCTACAGAGTGCTATTGTGGTTCAATTAAATCACTTCTAAAAATGAAGTTGGAAGCAATCTTTGGAGAAAGTGTCCACAAGTAGTTACTCAGGTTTTTTCTTCCTGCAAACGAGGCTCAAACTCTAGCACTTGGCAGGTATTGACAGACCTGCCTAAAGCAGTCAGTTTCTTTCTTGTAGCTGGACTGAAAACTCCCAGAAAAATCTCCTGTTGGTGATAGTATTGGAGTGTGCTAGTTCACTCTTAGTATGTGAAGTCTGTGCTGGTTCAGGGCTGGAGGAGATGTAAGGCCAGTAGCTCTTGTCCATCCTTGTGGTTGTGCAGCTACAGCAGCTCAAAGGGGTGAAGGAGGGTGAGGCTGGAGATTTGGCTCCTACCTTCTGCTCCCTACCTTTCTTGTTCTTCCCATCTGTCTGTGGGTTTGGGGCAGAGAAAGCAACTTACTCTGTTCTTTTCAAGGCCCTACACAGCCAAGGCTCAATCAGAAACAAATAGCTCTTCTGGCTGGAGCTCTGCCCAGCATAAACAAATGCACTGTAGTCTGGAGTCTGTGGAGACAAACAGCAAGCCCCAAGAGACTCGTGGACTCACTCCCTTTGTCTAAATATTACTTGCTTTGAAGCACGCTCAAACTATTTGTATGAAAATGTTTGTGAACTGTGTGTTTGGGCATATTCTCGGTTTTGTGATCTATTAAAATAAACTGGCAAGCTATCTCAGACCACAAACTCATCAACTGCTATAGCTCTTTTCTGCAGGGAATACATGAATAAATACATGGGCTTCGCAGTGTGGCCTGAAGGCCAGTGTATTTGGCCTCTGCTCCTTCAGGAGACTTGGATTCCAAAAGCAGGATACTGTTGCAAACCCTCTGCCTCTAGTATCCAATTCCCTAAGCACCAGATGATTGCCTTGTTCTGACAAACTCTTGAGTTTAAAATAACCAGGATGCTCACTTCACTAGGACCCCTCCGACTAGAGCTGATGTCTTGAGTGGTGCCAGGTAGCCAATGCTGTCTGTGGACCACGCTTTCTCGTGCTGAATACTACAAAACAGGCCTTCTGAAACACTTAGCACTGCCTGGTGATATGTAGAATTGTACAGTTTCAGCAGAGTTTATCCATACATGTCACAAGACAATTTTCACCTTTAAATCCAAGTAGTGAGATCCCTTAGGAACACAGCTGTCCTTTCACTTACCTATTGAACTGAATGTGATGGGCTTGGAGGGCTGTAGCACTTGGTGTTGTTTTGCGCAAGTCTGGGAAGTTTGGAGTTTGTCAATACATGGGATGGTCCAAATAGAATAATTGCAGTGATCCAGTCAGTAGGGAAGGATTATGAGTGACAATGATATTGCCTGCATCTGAAAAATATTTTGTGTGTACAAGTTGCTCTGAAATGGCCTGCTGAAGACAATTCTTGTCCTGAAACTAAGGTGGCAATATTACAGTACAGAAGTCTACCTTCAAGTCATATTTCTGAGAAGTTCTGTCAAAAAAGTACAACTCCAGAAAGTACAAATGGCTTGGAATAAGCTGTTTCAAAGGTTTCTAATAGTGACCAGTTTCCCCCGAGAGTTTTGTGTGTTCTCTGATGCAACAAATATAGCCCTGCAGATACAGCTAGTATATGGTCTCTCTCTGATAATTCCAGTTTTCTGGAGTTCAGATATGACTGTACCAAAGCCATACTAAAACAATCCAACATGAAAAAAAGTCTCCTTGAGGGCAGCCATCAGTCAGAGCTTGTATCAGACTCTTCTGGTACTATACCAAGATATCTGAAGGGATAAGAAGAGAGAAGATTCTTGATTCTGTAAGTGGAAAAGGAAGAGGGGTCGTAAGCTTTGTTCTGAGGCTTTCTAAAACATTTTGCTTCCCTTTCTCTGTTTATAGTACAATCGCTTGATTTGCCTTTGGGATCCAGATAAGCTGTTGACTTAACACTTGCATTACAATGTTGTCTAAACATGCTATTGAGGTTTGTTTTGTTTTTTTTTTCCGGTCTTAAACTTTTGTTTAGCTATACTGCATGCCTGAGCATCCTCTAATATTAATACAGGAACAGAATAGGCAGATGTCACAGTTATCAGTTTGCATCTCCAGGCTGAAACTGCTAACATATGCTGCTGTGAAAGTTGAAATACAAGATCCCTTTCCCCTTGTCTTCCTCTTTTGTCTGTGGGCCCTTCAGCCCTTGATTTCTGAAAGTTCAGAGGATTTTAATGGTAAGATTTGGGATTTCTTTCCCAGTGCTTCCTAGGGTCCAACAGTATGAAAAAGAACTCTGGCACCTGGAGCACATGCAGGAAGTTGGTATTCAAGAAATGGTTCTAGCAGTGTGGCAGCAGAAGCTGTGTTTTGCTGAAGTAAATTCATAAAGTTAATGACAAAATTGAGGAATGAACCTGGCAAGCCAGTTGCTAGATCCCTCATTCTAAGTTAACTTCTGCGAAGAGAATCAATTCTCTGTCTAGTTCTGTTCCCTGATCTGCAAGTGAGTTCAAGGGGTTGTTTCTGTGTTACATTGTTCACGAATACAGACCGTGAAAGCGGGGCCTCACGATCCTTCTGGCTTTTTGGGTTTTAAGCAGGAGGTGTCAGAAAAGTTACCACAGGGATAACTGGCTTGTGGCGGCCAAGCGTTCATAGCGACGTCGCTTTTTGATCCTTCGCTCAGCGCTAGTTAGGCCACAGCTCGAGTCCTGTGTCCAGTTCTGGGCCCCTCAGTTTAAGAAGGATGTCGAGGTCCTGGAACAGGTCCAAAGGAGGGCAACCAGGCTGGTGAAGGGACTCGAGCACAGGCCCTATGATGAGAGACTGAGAGAGCTGGGGCTGTTCAGCCTGAAGAAGAGGAGGCTCAGGGGAGACCTCATTGCTCTCTACAACTCCCTGAAAGGAGGCTGTAGCGAGGTGGGAGTTGGACTCTTTTCCCAGACGACTTTCAACAAGACAAGGGGACACAGTCTTAAGTTGTGTCAGGGGAGATTTAGGTTAGATATTAGAAAGAATTTCTTCACGGAGAGGGTGATCAGGCAATGGAATGGTCTGCCCGGTGAGGTGGTAGATTCTCCGTCCCTGGAGACGTTATAAAAAGACTGGATGTGGCACTCAGTGCCATGGTCTAGCAACTGCTCCGGTGGGTCATGGGTTGGACTTGATGATCTCTGAGGTCCCTTCCAACCCAGCTAATTCTATGATTCTATGATTCTAAGTGTGCCCTGTTGCACAGAGGAAGGGGATGCTGCTGTGTGCATTCTAGCCAGCTGCTGACTTGTCCCTCCCTGGTGTCTCCCAGGCATCCCTGTGGCCCAACATCATCCAGGAACTGGAGAATGGTGTGAGGCTGCGCAAGGCCGCTGAGCGATCCCAGCGTCACCTGCCTCCAAAAGAAAGCATCCGCTCTCCCTATGAATTACTTTTGGATGATATTCAGCATAAGAGGTATACTCTTAGGAAGGTGAGTAACTGGAGTATGAAATCACCTGTCCTACCTCATTTCTAAGCAGTATTCATTGAGACCTCCCAAAACCTGTCTTTCTCAAGAAGGTTATTTCCAAGTGCAGAAGTATCTGGGTCTCCCTCTCAGCTGCAGCTCAACATTAGATCACCCTATTTGTCCACCCAAGTCCTTCATTTCCAGGAACATTATGATTCAGGGAGGGCAATGCTTTCATGAAGCAGGGTAGTAAACGTTTTCTTTTTTCAGGGGTCAGCCACTCCCTTCTCCAGGAGCAATTACACTGTCTTGCAGGCACCAGTTTCACAAAACAGACCCTTACCTGCTTATGCTTTCCACCTTGGACACTTTTGTCCTCCAGACATCTTGAGCTGAGCTGTGCCTAACATCTCTTCCTAATTTCATTGCCTTCCTGGATTTTGTAGATTGTGTGGAAGTGCAAAAGAACTTTAGAGTGAGTCCTTTGCTCAGTGTTAGGCAGAGGCCCCTTGCAAGTGTGCATGATGCATAGCAGGACTGTAGTCACTGTGAAAAGTTGGCTCAGGTCCTAGGGGCTTCCAGCAATGTAAATGGTTGGTGACCAGATACAAAAATGTCTGTGGTGTCTCCTAAAGGATTGTGATGCCATTGGCTTGCTGCAGCTTGAGCTGGAAATGATGAGCAGGTCTAAAACATTGGCATAAGGCTTTGTGGCACTGGCATGCTTTGCAAACAGACTTCTTGGCAGAAGATGAGACACAACTCTACTTGTAGTAAAGAACAATATTTTAAAAAGTGAAAATTTTGCATACCACACTAGACATCAGATTTTTTTCTTCCTTGTTGGTGCTGCTAGAGTGCAGGGGGTTTAATAGCCTCAGCTAAACTACACACCTCTATAAACCCCCAGCTCTTGCTTTTCTTGACTGTGGCTTCAGACTTCAAACAAGGCTATAGCATTTTTCTGGAGATTATATATTGATATATAAATTAATAGTAGTGGAGGGGGAACAAAACATCGTAATTGTACTGTGTATGGATACACTGTGCAGTACAGGACCTGAACTCAAGGTGGCAGGATGACCTGCATCTTGATTTTATTTTTTTAATCTGTGGTCGACGAGAAGCACAAACATGATGAGTAGTAGTCAGAAAGGCTAGAAGAAAGCATGGAGTACTACTGCTCAGGTAGCTCTTAAACGAAGTTTTCCCATCTGTAAAGCTATTTTAAAGCTTCAGTAGCAAACAGTGGTCTAATTTGCAAATGAGTGGAGTCAAAGCTGTGTGGAAAGCTGTAGTGTTGTTATACCTGCACTCCCACGTGTTCAGTTGTACACCCAGGGAAAGTAAATGGCATAGCCTTAAGGTAAGAAAGTAGGAATAAGTGAATAAAGTGGCTAAAGATATGCATGTGCAGCTTTTTTTTTTTTTTTTTTTTTTTTTTTTTTTTGTCAGCTCCTCCCTATATATCAAACACAGGGCTTGATTTGATGAGGGAGACAGTCTGCCTCACATGAATACCTTCCCTGCAGTTCTGTCATGGCGTTTTTTCTAGTTTATGTAGGGCTATAACCCAGTCTCTGGGACTCTAGTTTATGCATACAGCTGCCTGCTGGTGCTACAGTTCTTGTTACAGTCTTGTTAACACATTCAATTACTCTCCTCCCTGGAGATGAGTTCTCACTGGTGAATATGATTTGACCATGGTGCTTGTTAGGATCCCTTCTGACATTAAAATGTGAGTACATCCTTTCCACTCAATCCTCAGAACAGTTCATGAGTGATTTGGGCTAGAAAGCTGTGTGCTTCTTGTGCAAGTCCCAAAAGGCTGTGCAGTGCTTCTGATTGCCTCTAGTTTGTTGCAGGCAAATCTGCCTCTACCAAAAGCCCATATAAGCCACATCATTCTAAACTTCCCAATCACTTCACCACCTCCCACACTCCCAAATCTTTACTTGCGTCATTCACTGGCACAGTAAACAGAAGGATGTACCAGAAGTAGAGAAGGAATTATTGCTTAAGAATAATTTCTGCTCTTTCAGGTGATCATCAAGCAAAAACACGGCACCCCCAAAGATGATGTAGCTGCTCCAATGTCTCATCTAAAACCTGTGGGTGACCCAGTTCCATATCTAATGATAGCATTACAAGATTATTCTGGAGTGGACAGGACAGTTTCTAGGAATATAGAGATCTTTATCTACTGGTTTGGATCTGGGGGGGAGATGTATTAATAGCACTTAACTTTTGTGCAAAACCTCTTGCCAAACATGGGGTTAGGAAAATGGTAGGTCACAAATTTGTAGGATAAAGACAATCAGTCATTCTACTTCCTCCACTGCTTCTTCCATTTGGAACACTGTGGTCCCAGAGTACTCCTGGAGTCCCAGTTTCAAACTTGAGACATGCTAAAGTATTCTGCTATGCATTATCTCAAGGTTCTCTCCTGTGTCTCTTTTTCACAAGGCCCAGTGCCTTCTTGAGTGAGAGGAACTTGTTAGACAATGCCATTGTTGAAGGAGTAGTTTTGTCACCAGTTGTCTTTTCACTCTGTCCACTGGCTCTTTCTGGTGCTATGCCTTGCCTGCAGGTGCTGGAGAGGAAGCTGAAAGAGTGTGTGCCATTGGAGTCCAGCTGGCATGAACAACTCATGACAGACATAAAACAACAACAGAAGCTTCAGTCAGCAACAGCAAGGGAAAATGGGAGCAGGCCCAAAGGTATCTGCCACTCAGTGACATACCAAGCATGCGGGTGAAGTCAGTATTAATTGAAAATAATGGATGACCTCTGAAATAAAACCACACTTATCTTTCCATAGCATGTATAAAGCAAGGGAGGTGGGAACGTAAATTTTGTGTTGATAGCAGTGGTATGACACAAGAATAGCTCGTTCTAAGAAACCTGTTGTAGCTTATTAACATTCCAAAGATGTTTCAGTTTACCATTTTTTTGAGATGTTCAAATTTGTGAGAGAGCAAGGTTTTGACCATTACCAAAAGCTAAAAGATTGTGTAGCTATTGGGACAAGTCTAGTAAAATATGAAATTCTGATGTGTGGGTATCACATTTGTCATTTTCTTGTCAATACACAGTATGTTATCTTGTCTGTGTGTATGGGAATTTTTTTTTGTTCCCCCTCTTCCCTGCAGAAATGCTTGTGATGCCAAATACTGTCTTGAAATCTCCAAGCAATACTTTTGTAACTCTCCAGGGTGTAAGTACCAAGTTTAAAATTGTCAACACTCTGACAGAGCAGTGGGGACAAGGGGTTCAGATAAGGTTTTAAATTAAAGGACTCTGGAGAGGCACAGTTACTTCAGGCATTAGAGCTACAAACACACACATAGCCTGGAATGCCAGGTTCAAATCCTAGTGTGGGCAACCTTGTCTCTCAAAAGTGAACAAACGTGGTACTATTAGGTTTACCAAAGTCCTTTCCTCTACAGAAGTTCTTACCCTATTTAAGTACTTCTTTTTGTGGCATAACTGCAGTCTGTAGAACCAAGGTCTGCTCTGGTCTCTTAAAATGAGATCCTGTAGGAATTTTAATATGCATAAGAGTTTGGTCAATATGGGCTACAACTATTCCCACTTTTACCTCATAGCAAGGTATTTGATGCTAGATGTGTTTACATTAAACATGGTATTTGAGCTTGTGGAAGGAAAACTTCATGACTTATATTCAGGAGGCAACCTCAGTCTTCTGCCTGTGGAGTAGTTTCAGGAGTGCCATTCTTCAAGAAACCACAGTACATAGTCTTTGAGTTCTCCAGCTCCTGGCTTGATCATGAAAAGCTTGACTACTTGGTTCTGTGATTCAGACTGAGCATATGCAGAAATTCTGTGGAACAGAACTTCAGCCTTAACACATCATGTCTAACACAGATGTGCTGGCATACAAACAGGAATCTGTTTTCTGTAAATATTTCTGTCTGAAATGCAGTTGCTTAATTGAGGAAAACGGATATGAATTAATAAAAGCAGAAAATCTTAGCTATATTTCCACAAGACTCTACTAATTGTAAGAATGTTCAGCATTTAAGAACCCCATGGCTGAGGTACTATTGCTAAAGTAGAAGGAGCTTCATATGGAGACTAATATAATCACATTCATTTCCTAGAGAAACTAGAAAAAATTATGTTTAGATACAATGTTGGGTTTGAGTTGGGTTAGTGAGGAACAGACTCTTGAAGTGTTCCTCCTGTGTTGCTATGTGTGAGCTGGGGCCAAGAAAAAGGTTTCAGTGTTGTCTGCGAGTTTTATAGGGAGGATATTGTTAAGCTGTGACTAGTATCTGCGTTGAACTTGAGTGAAAGAGAGAACAGATGAATTTGAAATTTCACTAGCTTGGCTGGAGCTTCCTGGTTGGGGAGGGGGGAATTAACTTCCTATTACCTCCTGCAATATGAAGTTGCTAAATGCACCACATGGATTTCACTCTACTTTTGGCTGAGCCTTGAACATTTCTGTTCAGTCTTGGGTATCCTGGGTTTTGCATAGCAGAGTCCTTCTGAAAGAGTGGCCTTGGTGTCTCTTGTGTGCAGCTTAAGAATGTTATGTCCTCTGGTCTGCAGGAAACCACTCCCAAGCTGCCTTCCAGCACCTGGCTTGCCTCAACTGGGCCATCAGTAGTATCTTGCACCAGCACAGGTCAGTGCACCTCTAGCTGGACAGCTGAACCAGGTGAAAAAGTACAGTCGGCCTGATGGGTTTGTAAAGCCATAGGTTGGGCTCACTCTATACTTTCTGATCACCTGAAGACACTTTAAAAGAGAAGCTTCATAAAAACCTAAGCAGTTTGGGGAGGTGCCCTTAGAAAATCATTCCTAAGTGTTTGCCTGAAGTTTGCATAGTTCCTGCCACTTCAAAACAATGATAGCATGTCCCCAAAGGCCTAACTGTAATTCACAGTAAAAGCTAAACAAGTGCTTTGAATCGTCAAGTAGAAATTGCAGCACTTGATTTTATTAAACTTAATGGTGCTAATGAAGCCTCAACCCTACCTACTGACAAGCATAATTACAGTAACATTTGCTTTTTGTGATCTGAGCTGATGGGGATTGAGGGGAAGAGATGTAAACCTTGCTAGCTTCAAAAGGCACTGTAGTGCTGTTGAGAATTCAGCCTTTGAAGTAACTACTTAGAAGCTTCCAGCTGTTCTTCTGCACCCTAAAATTCTCTTCTTACTCAGGTACTTCTGCAAATGGCACGTGTCTTCCTGTGAGTGCACCCACACTAGGAGATACTAAACATTATGGCTTCTTGGATGCTGGCCAACAGCAGCTGCCTCCTTCCAGAGGAAGGTCCAAATCTTTAGAAAGAGTCCTTCAAAGCAAGGAACTTGTAAGTCTGGCATGTTGGCTAGCAAGCCTGGTCTGATACATCTGGTAATGACCAGAGCTTGCACCTTGATCCTTGTGCAAGCAGTAAGCATGTTCTGTGGTTTTTATCTTAGGCCATATGGTATATTGATCTTAAATTGAGATCAATTCAGATTCTGATAAGTTCAGAGGCATCCTTTAAGCTGCAATAAAACAAAAAAGTGGTTGGCAAAATGTAGATAGCCCAGCATCCATGACTTCTAAATGTATACAGTACTGAAGTCATCCAGCCTAAATGACTGTTGTGTGCTGGGTTTTGTGTGCTTCTGTGCAACCTTCTGAGTCATAGCCTTCCCCTGTTCTGCCCTAACAAAAGGTGACATGCCCTTGTCTCCTTTCCTTCTGCATCCCTCCCTACGTCACCTCTGGCGAGTCTCTAAACTGACTGTAGTCCTGTGTGATGCCCTTGTTCAGCAGTGTGGTGGGGGATGCAGGCAGGTTGGGCTACTCACCTGAGGATAAAAGCACTGTTGTCTCCTGGTCAAGCACCAGACCAAAGCTGCAGTTGTGTGAAACCAGTGGGTTTTAGGAAAGAGAATGCAAGAGTGTTGTGTTGTGTTGTGGGAAGGGTTTCTGTACCTGGGGGGGCACAGGGTGCCACCTGTGCTGTGTTCTGTACCAGAGGGTTAAGTCCCCCAGAGACTGGCTGTGGAAATGGCATTAACTACTGTGGCAGCTCAGGGTCCTGCTGTGTCATAAAGCTTCTTGAAAACTGTAGCAACCACTAGCAGCCTTCTCTAGTAGTTTCTCTGCTAGAATTGATAAAAGGCCAACTCATATGCCCCATCACAGGCAGGACTGAGTTTTGGGGACAAATGCTCCTGAGCCTCTTGGGAGCCAGTTTTGAGGATGACGTCCCCAAATATTTGCTTCCTTCACCTTTCTCTGATGCTTAACTTCTTTTTATAGAACTGCCACTTTTCTACCAAGTGGCCATCACTGACCATTGCTGAGTTGATTGGAACCAGATATACAATGATGGTGCTGGAAGGGCAAAGCTTATTCCAAGGAGGTGTCTTTCCAAGAGCAAAGGTATGTTTCCTCTCCTCTTTGTGTTGTCTTTGCTCTTTCAAAAGCTGGCTGGCTTCATGGCCCTCAGTGCTGAACTGATGATATTCTCTTTGCCTCAACTTACCCAATTGAAGCTCTGAAATATAGCTCTGAAATCACAAAGTAATTAATTGGGATTTGGTGCTGCTGAACAGTGAAGGAAAGGTTCTGAACTCAGGCTCCCACACCTGAGTTGTGCTGATTCAAATCACCTTGCTAAGTGGATGCAAGGGTAGGGGACAGGTAATGACCTGCAGCACAGGACTGTTTGATGTTCACTGCTTACCTCTGCTGGTTTATTCACTGAGTCTCCTGTAGAGGGGCAGTTGCAGCCCCTCTAGAACAGATCTCATGAGTACAAGCCCTTGGCAGCACAGATGGGAGGCCATTTGTGCTACTTGGCTTAGAGGTCAGCTTCTTGCCCTCACTTATTTACCAGTGTAGACAGAGCTAAGGGGTTCTCCCAGCAGAACTTCACTACTTCCACAACCTGTCTGATGCTTGCTTTCGTCTCACCTTACTTACCAACTCTGCTTTAATTTGCCTGCTCTCTGCCTATTCTAAAATGGCTCTTACCCCCTTTGTCTTCTTGCTGCTGAAGTTTGTTTAGCTTTCTCAGGCTCCACTTATGAAGATAATATCACTTATGACTGCCAGCTGTATATGAATGTGTTCTTTTTTTATAAAGTTCAAGCGACTCATCAGCTTCCTTATGAGTCAGTTTTTGCTTCAGGATTGTATTCAAATTTGCCCTGACTTAATCTCTTTGGGATTGCTGCAGTGTACCTCAAAGAATGTCTCTCTTTTTCCCTCTCTCTTAACTAGCTACTGTTACACTCTTGCACAATGCTGCTATTGTTTGCTCAAGAGCCTTTTTTAAACTCCTGTTTTCTGGCAGCTGCCCCAAACCTCTGCATCATAAAAACACTGGCCTACAAGTGAGACTTTTTTTTGCCTTTTTAGCTTTTAATTTCTGTATCTTTGCCATCCTTCGTTGGACCTCTGTTATTATGTGTGGATCTAAAGCCTTTAGAAGCTTGGTTTATGTGCCTGGTCTTTGGCAGGCAGCGGATACTGTTGGTACAAAGATGTTTGCCATTGGCATTCACAAGTAACTTTCCTTTCCACAGATCTGCTTCAGCTGCCATAAGCAGATGTTACTTAAGTGGCCTTACAGCTGTCACCTCTGCAGCAGGTGAGCTGGTACAAAGAGACTGAGTGAGGAGGGAGAAAAGAGTGAAATAACAGTCCTGAAAGTCCTTGGTGTTGGAATAGTTGCAGTACTTGATAGGAAAAGTTTTCCATACTGCACAATCCAAGCTGAAGTGTCTAAAGCTGCAGAGGATGTGGAAAAACTTGCCTCTGAAGTGGTGTCTTAAGTTTAACTCTTAGCATTAAGCTAAAAATAACCCAATTTACTGTACAAATATTAAATTTCTCTGAGATCACTGCATTTTGCTTTAAAGATTGGATTGAACTTCAGTTAAGGGCTTGAGCAGGTTCTGGGAGAGGTTCTTCACCAGAATCTTCTGTTGATGACTGGGAAAAGAGTTGGACCTACTTGTGTCCACTTATTTGTCACAGGTTTTCTGTTCATGGGAGTGGAAGAGAGGAGCTTCAGGCTCATTAAGACTCACTTAAATCTATTTGAAGCAGTGGTGAAGCACTGAACTGATTAAAAACAACAAATAACCACCAGGAACTGAGTAACTGCCCGAGTGAAAAGTAATGTGCCTTTGCAGATAAAGCCATCAAGCTATGGATGCTGACATATTTCAAATTATTTAAAGCAGCATAAATAGGAGGGCTAGCAAACAGAATAGGAGAGCTCTAAGCTTGCTCTCTTTTCCCATCAAGTGTGTGTGCCACAATCACATATTAAGACCTGCTGGGAAAGTCACCCTTAGCAACAAGATTGGTATCTGCTGAGCTTTACTTAAATGATAATGGAGGTAACTTTTTTTTCTCTTAGTGTTGTCTGCTGTGACTGCTGCATCAAGGCAAGTCTAGTCTTTACAACAGCATGTGATTTTATTTTATTTATTTATTTCCCCACCTTTTCTGGCTTCCCTGCACCACACTTAGCCATAGGAAGCTTTCCTTAACCCTACTGATACCTCATGTCTACCCTTTAGCTTGTTTCTCAGAAAACAGAAGAGGGATTATTACAAGGTGCAAAAGCAGTCACGGTACCACAGACATCTCTTGTACTCAGCTAAAACAACTGTGGTTCCTTTTTCTTTGATCCCGTGTAAAGTGGTTGGGATTACTCTGTGCTCTATTTACATAAGGGTCAGGAAGTTCACTGCATTAATGACTATCTGCTAAGTGTACCAATAAATCAATTGCATGACATCCAAATGTTACTGCTAAATAGGAGGATATGTTTCCCTGAGAACTCAGGTGACTTGTGCTTTGATTATAGATGTCCATGCCCTACAGAACATGTGTATATCTCCCACTTCACTTCTTAAAACTTTTGAGACTCTCCAGAGAGGAAAACCCAGCTACTCAAAAGCAGAAGAGCTCAGAGTTGCTGCATGAAATAAAGCACTGGAAGAGGTTTGGGTAAGCTGCAATAGGGATGTTCTGTTTTTACCTTGAAAGATGCATCAGTTTCTTGTTATGCAAGTCTACAAACATTCAGGCAACAGTAGGCAGTATTGTGCTTGTCAGTTGAATGTTAAGATGATTGACTGGGTTAGCCACTGGTCTAATTGGTCTACAGTTCTCTGAAAGCATTGTGGGTTTTAGACAGCCAAAAGTGAGGCTATGTAGGCGCTCTGAAAAAAACTCCCAATCCTACAGCATAAGGATGTGGCCATAACATTGGATCAACCACAGATATCACTAGTCCTTTGGCTGATCTACTGTCAAGAGAGAGGTGTCAGTAAATGAAGGTGTTCTGGTGCTTTGTAGCTTTCCTAAGTGGAACTGCCTGTTCTGCTAAACTTGGGCATTTAGCTAAATCAGTGAGCAGTTTAACATCATGTGTGGGGGAAGGGTGGAAGAACACCCTACCTTCTAGTAGAAATCCAGGTCAACTTTCCTGCTTTTCTTTTTCCCTCTCTCACTCCAGTGTACCTGTCGTTTTGGAACCCCACTGTCTAGCACAGCCTCTGTGCTGTTACACAGGGACCATGGCAGGCTGGCTGACAGCAGACATCTGTACACAATGTGAGAGATATCTGTTGGAAATGGCTTCCAGTCACCAGCAGAACATCCCTCTCAGGAGAAATTCCTGGCCTAGAACCAAACTGGAGTGACTCTTCCATGCATTTCTCCTGTCACTTGTTCTGTAATGTAAATGAAACAGCTTTATGTACCTACTGACATAAAGGCCTGAGTAGGAGACCTCCCTGCTGGTTATTCTAAGCAAGAAGCACAGCAAGCAGGTTATGTGTTGTGAAGTATTATAAAGCATTGTGGTTTTTAGAACTGTTCTAATTCTTTTATGTGTCTTTGGGGAAAATAAATGTTGAAGCACTCACTGCCTCTAGCATTTCCTTCTTTGCACCTGCAGTTGTCATTGTTCTGTGGACCATTTGCATTCATGGCTGAGCAGGCTTTGCCCTATGTAATGAGTACAGGAAAGATTTAAACCTAAAACTTCTATTCCTGAAAGGCTTGTGTAGAATCCCAAAAAGAATATTTGTCTCAAAACAGCCACCCTGACAAAGTGGACACTGTGCTCGGGTGGAGGCCTCATTCAGTAGCCATCTGGACTCTGTTCTCTCAAGGAGAGACGCTCATTTGGGGAACCACCTCGATAAACAGGACCCTATTCTCACAGGAGCAGCAGGCTCCTTTAGTGGCTATCCCAATAAGCTGAACACTGTCCTTGCAAGGGGAGCTCTGTCTGATGGCCACCCTGACAGGCAGGACACTGCCCTTATTCCATAAGGGGTAGGGGCAGGAGAGCTGTACCCTGCGGAGGCAGAGGAACATCTTGTGTATGTCCCGGGTAGAGCCACTGGAGAGGCACAGAAATAAGGGTTATTGCTGTGTCAGCACATATGGAGGGGTCCAGGTGAACACCTGGCTTTGTAAGATATGTCAAAGCCCCCCCCCCCTCCCAAAAAGGGGGGTCAGGTGGCATAAAAGAGGCACACTTGAAATGCTGGTTGCACATCCACCATCCAAGGACCTGAACTTCCTACCAAGGTCATCACTGGATCCAAGGGTGGTGATATCTTCTCTCTCTTCCTTATTTTTCTCTCTCTCTGTTTCTAACCTTATCTCAGTACATGAGGGCAACATAGTTTCTAGCTTTGTTAAGTTTTACTACTCGCTGCTTTCTTTTGTTAGTTGTAACCTGTTCTTTTGACAACTTCCTTAAGTTTTGCTAAATTGTAATCCATTGCTTCAAAAGTACCATCCTTTATAATTCTGCTAGTTATAATCTCACATGCTTTATAATCTTACTTTTAAGTAAAGTTGTGTTTTTATACAAACCTCCTGGGTAATAACCTTACTTCTGAGTACCACACAGAGAACTTAATCTCTCCAAATGGGTTGTTAAAAGAGATTAACTAGAGGAGGAGAAGGATTGGGCCCATCCATTCTCAAGCTCCTCTCTGTGGGAGTTTAGAAAGCAAGGGGGTCCAGTCCGAATCTCCCTGGATTGACCCCCACTCTGGGGAACCCTACCTGTGTCCACTCTGTGGGACGTAGAGATGTGCCCACTCCGTGGGACATATTTTGTTTG
Organism: Phaethornis superciliosus; assembly: GCA_023637945.1. Taxonomy (NCBI): domain Eukaryota; kingdom Metazoa; phylum Chordata; class Aves; order Apodiformes; family Trochilidae; genus Phaethornis; species Phaethornis superciliosus. Next base: position 84,468,776 of record JAJQWJ010000001.1, on the reverse strand, counting down.
GCCCCCACATCTGGGTAGCCGTGCTTAATTTGTGAGATGTGACAGTGCTGCACCCACCTCGTAGGGTGTGACATCTTGGAAAACAAAGCTCTCAGATGGGATTGCATCACCATGTGTTTTGCAAACATTTACTCTCCTTTCTAGAAACTCAGATAAAAAAACATGTAAAGTTACTGCTCTGATTCATGTAATGCTGTAGCAATGACTGTCAGGCAGCCTGCTCTATCTGGTTGCTTAGGAAGCTAGCTCTTGGCTTCATTTTTTTTTTCCCTTTTTTTTCCCTGTTTGCTATCTGCTGGAGCTCTTTTGTGCTTGTCACTAAGTACGTAATATGTCTCAACATCACCTGGGGGTCAGAGGGTTGCTCTGGAAATATTCTTTCTCTTTGGATTGGTTTTAAGCTTTGCCCTAGGCTTAATTGGGCTTTTAACACGTGTGGCATTCAGGAAAAACTAAAAACATTTTGGTAAATTCTTTGTGTAGTTAAACCAAAACAAAATTACATCAAAAAAAGAGATTAGATAGTGTCTCTGTTTCTCCCAAGCAACTGCCTCTATGGAGGGGGTGTAGTTGTTCTGGTGGAGTTCTCCCTGGTGTGTTTTGCAGGGCCTGGTTAGATGGTGTTGGAGGAAACCATGAACTTGTAGTTGGAATGAGCCATACTGAAGGGAAAAATGGCTGAGAAGGGCTAGTACTCCTGGATGTAGTGGAGAAGAAGAGGAAGACATGTTTAAGCTGAACCCAAAGTCTGCATCCAAACTGCCAGAAGGGTCAATACCTTCATTTGAGTTGTGCTAGCATAACTCTGCTTCCTCTAAACTGCCTGTCTGCAAGCTGAAGCCTACCTGCAGGTTTGGGCAAGTGTGGCAAGTAAACGAAGATGGGGAAGCTGGAACTTCTGCTTCCTTTTGGAGGAATTTCAAGTGTTCCTCTTCCTTCAATTAGGAGGGGTGCAGCCTGCCCATGTGTTTAATCACTGGTGCTGCTGGGGGGTACGTATCCCTATCAGGGAGCTTTGCAGCCAAGTGGCAGCTGTGCTTGCTGGCAAGGAGGGCACAGCATGGGGCCAGGGGCATGAGGTGCTCTTGGGCACTTGCTGAATGAGCTCACTTCTTGCTCTATCTGAACTACCTGAGATCAGCCTGTTTTAATTAACCTGCAAGCCCAAAGTGCCTCTCAGAGCCTGAGTGCAGTGGTATGGAAAGAAGGTGGCACTGAGGCAGACTTCACTGTACCTGGAGAGCAAAGACAGTTCTAGGTTCTGTCTGGCTGTGGTGCCACATGGGCTCTAGTCACTGGCCTCCCCTTTTCTTATCTTCTGACTGTGAGTGGGATGAGAAAATTCTCACACTGCAAAGCAAACAGATCAAGGGCAGAGAGAGGAGTGGATACCGAGGGGCAGCCTGACCTTCCCTGCCTATTCCTGAGCTAGGGAGCTATCTGGAAGGCACATATTCACATCACCCCTCTTTACTGGCAGTGTTGGCTCCTAAATGGGCTAGTCAAACCTCTGTCCCCTGTACAGGAGTGGCCTCCAGTCCTGCATGGACTCCTGTGTACAGCTGTTGCTCCTGATCCTGGCAAGCCATGGCAGCTTGTTGAGGCAGGCTTACTAGAAGTACACATCTGTTTAAACACAGCCAAAAGAGCCTCGTCAGCTCCTCTTGTCTGTTTCCATTCCCTTGCCAAAGAGAGCCCTTCAGATGGGGTGGAAACTGGGCCTTATCTGGGAGACACACAGTGCAGGGTGGAACAGAAAACAGGGAAACCAGAGAGTTGCAGAGTGGGAGAATCCCGTGTGGAACACATGTGGGAGCAAGCCTTGAAGGCACTAAGAGTAGTACTTTTCAGGGATGCGGAGGTGATTGTGCAAAACCCCTTTTCAGAAGCAAGGTGATGGTTTGGAGAAAAGTGGTTTGGATAAAAGCGTTCCTTCTGCAAGCACAGTGTAGGATTTGGTCTGTTTTCTCGTCTCTTGTTGGTTCTTCTCATCACCTCTGCTAGGAGTTAACTGATTCTAGTTACTAGTCTTGTGTTTGTGTGAAGCTTGCTTTTGGATGTGGGGACCTTTTGGCAGAAAAAAGTCTGTCTCCAGTCTCTGGGTCCCCTGCCACAGCCCCCTGTACCTTAAAACACAGCAGCCGTCTTTAGTCCTATCCCAGAAGCGCCTCATGACTGAAAAAATGGGAAGTCTGATTATTATTATTATTACTGGTAATGGCAGAAGCCTGGACAGTGACACCGGGAGCAAAGGTGGGAGATGTGTCTCAGCTTAAGAGAGCCTCTCCTCAGCCGCGCCTCCACCGCCCTCTGAAGCCAGCGAGGGGCAGGCGGGACCCAGCCGGGACACGGGAGCCTCTGAGGAGCGTCCCGCCGAGCACGAACGCTGATCTCAGACAGGCGGCCCCACCTCCGACCCTCGTCCCGCACCTGCCGGCAGCCCCCGCACCAGGCGGAGCCTGAGCTGAACCCCCCCCGCCTGCCCGCCCGGTAACACCGGGGCCGTCAGCCCCCGCCTCGCCGCTCCGGCAGGGGGCAGCTACGGGCCGCCACCGGGGCCGGGGCCGGGGCCGGGGACCGGGGACCGGGGACCGGGTAGGCGCGGGGTGAGGCCTCAGGCCTGCTTACGCAGTGCGAGATACGGGCTTCGGTATTGCCTGGGCTCCACTCCGAACTTATAGGAAATAACTGGTATTTTTTATACCCTCATCTATCCTCCGTTTTTGTTTTTTTTTTTTTTTTTTTTTTTTTTTGCTAAATTGTAATCCATTGCTTCAAAAGTACCATCCGTTATAATTCTGCTAGTTATAATCTCACATGCTTTATAATCTTACTTTTAAGTAAAGTTGTGTTTTTATACAAACCTCCTGGGTAATAACCTTACTTCTGAGTACCACACAGAGAACTTAACCTCTCCGAATGGGTTGTTAAAAGAGATTAACTAGAGGAGGAGAAGGATTGGGCCCATCCATTCCCAAACTCCTCTCTGTGGGAGTTTAGAAAGCAAAGGGGTCCAGTCTGAATCTCCCTGGATTGACCCCCACTCTGGGGAACCTTTGCCTTTTTTGTGGAATTTCCCCTGGTTTGCCACCAGCAGTCTGGGCCTGGGTGATGGCGGTGGGGTAAGGGTGGCTGGGCAAAAAAGAGCCGGGTCAGACACACAGCAAAGTACAAAGCAGGTGAGAAGTGGAGGAAACCTGGCTGCAGCATCTTTTGTGTGGTGCTTGGTGCTTGAAGACAGCGGGGAAGACACACTCCTGTAGAAAGCAGGTATAAACCTACTTGAACCACCTCACCCGGCACGCCACTGCCAGCAACTTCATTTTCAGAAGTTGTTTTGAGTAAGGTTTCACCCCATGTCTTATTCAATTTGGCTTTGTTTTCTTTTGTTATAAAGGGTAAAGATAAGGGTGTCATATTTTATGCATGAAGTAATACTGTGGATGTGGCGTTGGGCAGGTTTAGACATAAAAACTATGTGGGCAAATTGGGGAAATGGTCTGGAAGAAGCAGGAGGCAGTAGGCTTAAGAGTAAGTGGAAGATGGTACACTGGAGCCACAATATGAATTTCCCAAGTACAGAGGAGGGAGGGATGGGTGAAGCAGCAATTCTTTAGGAAAAGGTAAAAAAAGCTGAACGTGAGCTCACTATGTCATGGTGTTGAAGTGGTGGAAAAAAAGTTGAGGGGAGATGTGGAATAATTGGATCCAGCCCAGCTGAGAACAGGGAGAAAGAACGGAAATCAAGAAACCATTACCTACCCAGGAAGCCTGAAAGAACTGGAATTCTCTAACCCAAAGGAGGAGAGAGCCAAAGTCTTTAAGCACATAAAAGGACATAATCTTTGCTCCTTGTCTGTGATGGAGAAGTGGGGAAAAAAAAAAAAAAAAAGAAAAAAAAAAAGAAAAAAGAAGGCTTAAGTCACAGCAGGAAAGACTCAATTTAGATGTTAGGAAAAACTTTCTAATGACAGGGATAATAAAGAATAGACTGCCTGGGGAGTGGAGAGCTTTAAGATCAAGTTAAGCAACATCTGTCATAGATGTCCAAAGTTTAGGTGATCTTGCCTTGGGGTAGCAGGATGGACTGGTCTGACCTTTCAAGGTCCCTTTCAACCCTAATTTTTCAGTGGTTCTGTGGGCCGACATTAATCTTCTTAATGGTATTTAAACAGTCAGCAGCTTCTCTTAAGTAACTGCTAGCAAGTCTCTTCTCTTGCCTGCGGTTTAAAATTAAGTTAATTTCCATGCATCGCTTTCACCCTCCAGCTCCCAAGTCCTGCGTAGCCAACCAGCAGCTGAATTCCTTGACTGCTTGTCAGTACCTTCCTTGTGCCTCTGTAGCTGTCCACAATGGAAAAAAAAAGGGATGGAAATGCTTAATATTGGTGGCTATGTTGTCAGTGTGAGGGTGGCCTCCTTTTCTGCAGTTATGCATAGGAGATACAGTCTCCTGTCTTAGGATAGCCAGATCTCATATGTGGTTATTTCATCTTGTGTTCTCCAAGGACCTACCATTCCACATTGCCTGCAACTTTCTGAAGGAGCTTGCTGTGTCCTGCCTCTAGCAAAGGCTGGCCTGCTTTCATAAAGGAGGTGTGTTGGGCCATGAGTGTTTGTTGTGGGTTTGCAGCAGCTCAAGATAGGTCATGGATGCTCAAGTCCGTGCCCAGAAACTGCTCATCTCATGTGGCACCTGTGCATAACGATGCTAATATGTATAAGAACAGATGTTGTCATGAATATACTGCCCACAATCATCTCTGCTCAAATGGCATAACCCCCCAGAAAGAAGTCTGTGGTATGAAGTTGGCCCGTGGCAAGTGTCCTTTCCAACCCTTGAAACTACTAATGAATTAATTTTTTCATCTGCCAGCAACAGGGCAAGAAGAGGAGAAAAAGCCAGGTCGTGATGAACAGTGATCTGCAATCCTTTTCTAGTGTCCTCAGAAAATGGAAAACTTCTTAATTATTTGCCTAAACCAGAAAAGATGGTATTTCAATAGCCATGAAAAATTGTCCTTAAGGAGAGAGGGAACCATTGCCTGGAAATCCTTACCCTTGGAAAATAACTCCCTGCCAGGTGCTGAGCTGCACCTATGGAGTGTGAATGGGGTGATGCTGCTCAGTGTGACCATGAAAACTGTGGGTGTGGCACCAAGGGGATAACTGACCCTGCATCACAGCTAGGAGACCAGCAGGAGATAAGAAACCCATAAACAAAACCAAGTTATCTGAAGTCAGAAGAACATGAAGCTTCCAAGCCTTCATTGCATCCTCCTCAGTTTCTTACCTAAAACAGAAGCAATGATATTTCTACAGCTGAAGAAAATCATCCCTAATGAGAGTGGGAACCACGGGTATCTTACCTGCCCACAACGCAGCAGTGGCATTTTCTCCTACTGATTTCCAGAGGTTTTTAGCCAGCCAAGATAATCATGGGCCAGATACACAGGCCTTCACATTCACTTTTGTTAACAGAGCAAGATCTGTCCTATTGCTGTGTAACAGGTAAGTGTTAGGAACGTTATTTTATGCTTGGGAGTAACTTAGAAAAAGAAACGAAGCAGCCACAGCAGCAGCAGGTTGGAACACAAGGTCTTTCACTCTCAGCCCTAAGCTCCTTCTTCCAGACAGTGCTGCCAGCTCTGAGACCTGGGAGGGCTGTTATTTATATGTGTAATAAAATACCACCTGAATGCAGCTGGAGTCCTACCTTTGAGCAACATTAACGTGCTTGTGACTTCATTTACAGCTATTTCACTTTGCCTGTCTGGATGCTGGGAATGAGAGTTTCAGGTGTGCTCCCCTTTAAAAAAAAATGCTGTGAAATAATGCATATGTTACAGTTGGTTGTGCTTTTGAGGAGCCTATATCCCAAACTATATAATAGCCGCTTTGTGCACAAATTGTACAAAGGCACAGTTCCACTCCAGTGAAAATGTATTTATCAGAGCTGTGACAGTATGAATCAGGCTCATTAAATAAGACCTCAATTTTTTAAGGGAAGGTTAGGAATAATACAAACCCAGCAAGTTCCTAAGGCCCTTGCAAGGAAGGGGTGAAACAGACTTAGTCTTTAATTGCTGCAACTTGGGAGACATTTTGAAAGTCCTAAAAAAATCATAAGCTTTCTTGAAATGTTCTGAAGACTGTTACATCCCACAGGATCCAGGGGAAGGACGAGATTAGCCACCCAAATGGAAGTATATTTGAAATAGCAATTTATATAAAAGTGCAGTGGGATTTCAAGATAAGAGGAAATCAGGACCTTTTTATGTTTTGCTGAGATACCACCACCACCTTGGGAACCAGCTCCACTTAAGCACCCTGTCTTTGGTGTATTGCATACTCAAAGGTTTTCCATCTGAGGGGTGTTGCCTGCTGCAGCAAGCTTGATCTCAGCTTAGCTCTGGAGCTGGAGCCAGACTGCATGCTAGCACAGTATGGCTGCAGGCCTTTTGGGTGTTTTTACTCTGTGGAGTTTTTATGAGACCATATCTGTCAAACGTATGTGTGAAGATAAATCAAACAAGCACAGCCACAGCTATTAAATAAATGTGAAATCTGAGTGGCTTCCACCAGCCCCTTGATTCCCTGCCCCCCCCCCCCCCCCCCCCCCGCAGCTGCCATGTGTGCTGAATGTTTTAGAGAAACAGGACGGTGAACGATAGCTGGTTATGAGAAAGAGAAAGGGGGGGAGGCAGCTTCTAGGCAAGTGGGGGATTTTCTTGCAGGGGGAAGCAGAAACCTACAAGATGGGTTTGGGGCTCGTGCCGCTGAAACACTAGGTTCTGGAGAGAGCCTGTTTTGGATCTTGATGACTTTTGAAGAAGATGACTCAATAAATTCCATCAGGGATGCGGTCTGGCTGCTGTCATGTCATCCAAAGCACAATGAAGATGGGGGATCAGCAGAGGAGGCTCCATCCAGAAGTGCAGGGAGGTAGTCCCAGACCATGTTTGGGGCTAATGCTGTGTGAGCACCCTGAATACCAAAGCATCAGAAGGACATCAAGCTTCTACACACCTCACAGCCTTTCTCCTGGAGACTAAATAATCTTGACTTGATCTCCACTCATATTTTCCCATATTCCCTAAACTGTTCTTCCCCCAGGAGCGGGGTGATGCTTCCAAGGTCAGGGTTGAGGTTACTGAGAGGTCAGGGGGAGAAAGGTCAGGCTTGAAGCTGACTGTCTGTAGCAAAGCTGTCCCACATAGGGAGAGAGCCTTGCAGTTTCCAAAGCTATCCATCTCCTCCCCACTTTCACCAGCTCTTCACCTCTCCCAGTTTTAAGTGGAAGAAAATACAGCCAACCTCTTCAAAAGCCCTTGTGTTGCTCCTCTGGGAGCTGCATTCTCTCAAGTGGTCAGTCACTGAAACAGAATAGCTAATATATCACTCCTAGTGTCTTTATTTGAGAGTTCAAGTTGGATCAGTATATCTGAAGGCTGCTGTAACCAGGAAATGGTTCTCCTGATTTCTGACAAGGAGGCCTCTTTTGCCTCTAAGGATTTGTCACTTCTCCCTGGCTGCAGCAGGATTTGGCTCAATGTGTTTATTTACCCTGGAATGCAGGGAGAGCATCCTCACCAAGGAGATGTGCACCTGACAGGAGTCAGTGCTGCCAAATCACATGGTGATGAAGTATATTGTGCTGGTGCCAAAGATGAAGCAGGAGGGTCCGTGGTGCCATGTGCTCTGGACATGGGCCATAAGGCAGGAGTGTGGGACAAGGATTATTTTACCTGTGAAATCATTGCACCACCATTGATTTTTAATGCTAATTGACAGTAGAAGAGGATTTGACCCATAGCACTGTAGTCTGATGCATATACTGTGTTGTGACATCTCCAGGTCCTCTTTGTATATCACTGATCTAGCTGAATGAAAACAAATATTCAGAGATGGGTTTTGCCAGTAAAAACATACAAGGAAAGAGAAGGGTAATCGATTAGTAAATGTATTTCTGCTGAGTTGCTAATACAACACAAAATGATTATTCGTAATTATTAGCAAAGCATGCACAAGTACCACAGATCTGTGAACACCCAAAAAGCTAAGAAAACCCTTAGAACTGATCTTTGTTAGTAGGTAAATAATTTAGGCTGGACTCTGTGGGCTTATAGGGTGAGTTGCTTAGTTGATAATGCTGGCTCTGTTTCTTTCAATAAAATCTTAACCATTTTACACATAAGATGAAATTTTTATCCCAAGCTTTCTATTGGTCATCAGAGTTATTAATAATGCTAAATTTTTAAGCGTCGGAGTTATATTTTTTGAAGAGTATGTTGTAGGTCCTGGTATACAGCATACACACAAAGTTCAAAGCAATTCAGTTGCCACTTACCAGCTGAAATGCTGAGTCTACTCCATCATGTTAGTTGGGAAAAATTTTATTCTTATCTCAAATAACAGAAAGCACAATTCAGGACTCCTGAAGTGCTTGTTCCTCACAGCAGAGCATAGCATGCAATTTGAATTCAGAATGGGAATATAGAGGAAAAGGTGGATGTGACTGATGGCAGTGATGTGCCTGCAACTTATCTGTGCATATAAACACCTTAACAACCCCTACTCTGCCATCCAAGGATGACACATAGGTTTATATGTTTTACTCCTAGAAGTGTGCTTCCCCATAGTGCAATTTCACTCTCAAATGCAGGTTTTCATAATACAGAAGCAACAGAACAGTAAATTTTGAGTTCTGTTATCCTCAGTTTACCCCATCTACCTCTCCTGTGGTCACCAGTCATCTTCTATTTGCACTGCTGCCCTCTAACCAGGGTTAAGAACCTTGTTATGAACAAGCAGAGAATCAGGCTGGCTTTAGCACCCACCATCTGAGAAAAACCCTGTGCACTGGGATGGATAAATGCTCTAAGGCACGAGGCAGCATGGGGAGCTGCTGTGGGTGCCAGTCTTGCAGTCTTTCCCTTTCCTTAAGCCAAGGAGACAGTCCCTGCGTGCTGTTGGGGAAGTGTGGAGGCAGACTGCTGGTTCCCCACCTCCAGCAGGTATTTCCCTCCATTCCTGTTGCCAGTGCTGGCTGCAGGCTGCTTACCTTTGCAGCAGGAACTGCTGTCTCCCTATTCCATCCCACCAATGGCACTGGGAAAAGCAAGCCCAAACTCCAGGCTTCTCAGTACTCTCCTGCTTGCCCCTGCAGCTCCCCAGGACAGGAATAGTCTGGACTGTCCCCTCCTGCTCTTCAAGCATGTTGCAGCAGCTGGGGAAGGGCAAAAAGACCACTGAAACCTACAGCAGGTAAGAGCTACAAGGGGAGTAAGTAATCAGGCTCTGTGCAGAGGGGAATGGAAATTTTTTTGGGAGGAGACTGAAGAAGGGGGAAAGAGAAACATCCCAGCACTCCTCTCTGCCTGTTCCACTGAATACTCCTAACAAGTTCCTCCACTTAAAATGAACCTTCAGCACTTCACCTCCTCAGTCAGCCTCCTTCAGAAGAGATGCAAACTAACCCCAAATCTCTGTTCCCCCTCCAGATCCCTAAGAGGAGATCTGTTATTCCTGACAACCAGTTCTTGAAGCTCTCCACTTAGGGAGGTTTCATACCTGGACACTTCATGCGTATTTTATCTATGCATATTTTTGTAACATTGAGTTTCAGTCTTTCTTACTGCAGTATAAGCTTTTTATTATTTCTTAACCTCTCAGTTTTAGGCAGGCAGAACTAACTAGTTCTTTCCTCACCTTGTTGCAATCTTCAATTAGCCTAAAGAAGTTTGCTTATCCTTGGTCTTTTCTTAAGTCTGACCTTTACCAAGTCTTTCAGATTTTCCTCCCAGATGATGTTCTCTAGACTTCTGCTTATTCTTCTTGTTTTCTTCTCGTCTGTATCTAATTAGCCCACATCGGGTTTTTTTTTGTTTTTTTTTTTTTTGCTTTTCCACGCACTGATGACAAACAGTTCAGTTTTTATTCTGTGCTAAGCCTCAGCTCCACTAGTTCCATATCCATATTTGTGCAGTCAGTTATTCCTCAGTGTGGAGTCTTGCATGGATTCCTACTGTGTCCTTTTTTTTTTTTTTCCCCCAGACTGCTTCTTTAATTTGTCAGGCTGTTTGGGGTTTTTTTTGGTTTTTTTTTTTTTTTAACTTCTCATCTTTTCTTCGATGTATTTGCAGATCTTTCCATCTTTAGGCACTCTGCAAATTTAATTTCTAGTTCACAGTCTGAATCACTAACAGACTGGAGTCAGAGACAGAAAGAAGCCTACTGGAGTATGTCTCTGTTCAATAGGTTCCTGTACATGGAGAGTGAAGTCCTGTTTACAGCCTTCTGGGTACTAGTGCTGTGTCTGCCTTGCAGTAGATAGACCACAAATTTCTTGCTGGTTTATGAGCATTTCATGCAAGACAGTGTCAAAGGACTTACTGAAGTCAAGATACTGACATCTGCTTCTCCTTACTGGCCTGCCAGGTCTGTCTCTGTTTTAAAAGGAAATTAGATGAGTTTGTCAAGCCTAGACTATGAAGCTAATACTGGTTGTTACTCATCCCATTACATTTCATTTCCTTACAAATAGATTTTTTTCATTATTCCTTCCAGAATTTTTCCTGTAATTGAAACTGAATTCATTAGTCTATAATCCCCCCTCTTTTTTTTTCCTGAAGATTTTGATTTTGACTTTCCTTGCTTTCACTATCCTTGCATACTTATTCTTAGTGATCCAGCCTAGATTTTACTCTTTATATACAGGCTCTTCATGCTCAAATTCAACAGCAATAGTCTAGTCAAGCTGTTCTTTTCTTGTATTCCTTTTCCTTTCTCTGTGCTGGTGTAAAGCTTGCTTGGCTAAACTGTGTCTTGCTACCTCCCTGACCCAACAACAACCTGGGTGCAAAAAATCCCCCATTACCAATTAATGTTGCCAAGATGGCTTGCAGGAGACTTGTCATGATAATGCCTACATCTGGTAAACTACATCTGTAGGCCACCCTATGGTATCGATGCTCTTGTTTTCTCCCTCAGCTATATTAGCTATGATATTTCACCTGGCAGACGTCTGGGCCACCCACCTCAGCATTAGTACCACCTTTTTTCTTTCTTTGTTTATTGTCTTGTCAGAAATGATTGGCATGGATGAGATGGCCATATATTCAGCAATGCCCAGCAACCATCCATTCCAGCTACTCTACAGAAGAGGGAAGGGGTACTGAGGACCACTGGCAAACTAGAGACCCCCCGCACCCCAATTACTTTTCCTAGCCTTTGAAGTAATGGTTAGATCTGCATTACCATACTGGCAGTGAAGTCCTAATTCAAGCCATCTTTGGATAATGTTTGCTCAGGTGTAGTATCTTGGAAATGAAATCATCGCTACGCCTTCACAGAAAAAATAGTCATTGTTTGCCACATTTAATTAAGTTTTCCCCTCTGTTCACATAGCCTCCCACATCCAGATCTGAAGTTAGTTTTATAGTTTCCTCTCAGCCTTCTCCTTTGATCCTAAAGTAGCTGTCACCTCAGTACCTACAGCCCTTCCTTTCTCACCTTGGCCAGCATAAAATGTGTTTGTGTGTTAATGGCTTTCTCCTTGGGGGCTGCTGACTCTTTTTACTGGTCAGCTGGATGCTAGATGAAATCATTCTCTCTGCTGGTTCAACTGTGTCATATATATATATGTTTCCCAGCCTGTGTTTTATGTTCCATCCCGGCTCCATTCATAGGAAATGATTCTGTTTTAGTTCATTTTGTTTTGGAAAATGAATCCATTGCCAGGGGAATGCGAGAGATTTCCAGAGGCTGTATCCAAGTTTAGTGCAAGGAGGTGCTGCACAGACTTTGCCACACACAGCTTGCTGCTGTGCCTCCTCATTGCAAGAGGTTATTCCCTCTTTAGAGCCTACTCAGCACTAATTGTACTCAAACCAATGTGTCTGAAGTTGTGTAGGGTCTCTGCTTTGGTCAGCCATGCCTGTAACCTTCTCTCTCCACCTCATCTGACTTCTGTCAACCAGCTTGCCCAAACTAGAACTGAGGCTTGAGCCCTCACGTCTGCACTGGTGAAAAAACTGCTTTGATAAACATACCTATATTACAGTAAGCAAATGAGGGCAGGAGCAAGCCTTCAGTTTATGGTGAAGGAGGCTTAAGATAGGAAGAAAAAAAAGAAAAACAAAACAAAAAAGAAGCTTGACAAAAATAGATGACGAAACAACCCCGTGCCACAAGATATAAGTTCAATTATGAGTAGTACCATTTTTAGACTTTTTGTTGGGATAAAGTTCTGAAAGAAAAGTTATTAATAAAATGCCTCACCACAAGTGTTGCTTCAATAGTATGACTCGGAAACCTCAATGTAACAACAGCTTGTCTGCTGAAGAGCCTAATTTGGATGCTGCATTGGTGCTTGCTGCGGCACGCTAGATTCAAAATGCTCTGGAGAAGCAAATCTGTACGGGAGAAGTGATGGCAGAGTCTGGAGTGAAGTGCCAGAGAAGAGATGTGTTCAGCTAGATATAGGGACCCCAGTCTGCTCCCCCTCTGCTTCTCAGAGGTAAAATCTTAAGCTGCTGTAATCAGTAACAGATGTTAGCTGCTATACCAGAGTTCTGCTCCATCTCTGGAGGGGGAAGTGAAAAAGAGGGCACAAAAATGTGTTGGAGTGGTATGTGATGAAATATTGCAAATTGTACTCTCCAAAATGAACAAATGTTTTTCTCTAGTGTTTGCTATAAATTAACTGTTAATAGAAAAGTACCCACATCTGTAAAGAGAAAAGGTCTGACTTTTTTTTTTTCCTTGGTGTATTACAATGCCAATGAGCTTTTTAAATCTTACTTCTGCGGATCATTTTCAAATTCATGGTTAAATTATGAGCCAAATGAATGAAGGAAAGAAATACCTCAGTCGAAAAATCGGCTGACAGAGGATGAACAAAAAGTCTGCTTTGGAACTGAGCAGTCTCTCCCCCTGTCATACATATGCACACCTACTCGTGGTGGGCAGATTGCTCCTAATCAGGGTTACTAAAAAGAGGTAAGGCCAAATCTGGAACAAGGAAAAATTCTGTGAGTAGAAACAGTTCAGCAGATGCACATTTATTACATTGACTGCATCAGCAAAGAAAAAACAAAGCAAAGCAAAACAAAAACATTTCTTGGTGCCTGTGTCTGATTTTCCTGCCATGACCTCTCTTTCCTTCAAGCCAGCTCTTTTATTTCTGCAAATCTCCATGTATGGTTGGCATTCCACAATTAGGGAAGCATTAATAAATCAGTGACAAACAATCAAGGACTTCAGCCTTCCCTCAAGCTTGCACTGTTAAAAGTTCATCTCCAAGTGCTCCATCTTCATTCCAAGGAGCAGTTCAGGGTGCTTAGGGTTTGTGAACAGGAACAGCATGGGTTCAGTGCTGGCCAGGCTCTGAAGCTGGACTGGGAGGGAGTTGGGATGCAGATAAAATTGGGCTGAACTGAATGCCACTAGATATTGGAGTACACAGTGAGCCAAAAACGTGGGTGGTAGCTATTGTTGTGAATCACAATCAAGAAATGTTGTTATTACATAGTGCTTTACAATGGGTTGAGGCCTGATGCAAACAGTAGGGATACAGCTTTGCAGAACATACAGACAAAAAAAAAAAACCAAAACCCACTCAAGGGCAAAGGGACAGAAATGCCTGCATGTAGAGAGTCCAGTGGGGTGGAGAAGGTACTATATATGAAGCATCAGTGGCAGGGTTCAGTTGCATTGGTGGCTTCTGTAGTATTCAGAGTATACCTGTCACAGAATACCTCAGGTAGGATAAGACTTTGGCAGGGCTCCAATCTTGGCCCCTGCTTTGAGCACGGCTACTTTCAAAGTCTGATCATGTTGTCCAGGACTCTGTATAGCTGATTTTTGAAAATCTCCAAGGATGGACATTTCACAATCTCTCTGTGGAACCTGTTCCAATGCTGAAATGTCCTCCCTTCCTGGACAAGATTTTTTCCCCTTGTTTCCAATGAGCATTTCTCTTGTTGCAACCTGTGCCCATAGTTTCTTATTCTCCACTGGTCTCCAGGTGCAGTCTGCCTCTGTCTTCTCTTTCACCTCCTTTAGATAACTGAAGACTGTAAGTAGATTCTCCCTTAGCCTTGTCTGCTTCAGGCTAAACTGCCCTCTGTCTCAGCTTCTCCTGATACTCTCTTTGTAGCCCCACATCTCTTAGTGGGAAGTCATTTTCCTCTGCCTTGTCTATTTAGACAGTAAAGTCTTGGGGATGGGTATTGTTATTTAACACATGCATGGCAATTTCACACCTCCTGGATCTCTCTTCTGGGGTCTTGCAAGTCAGCTGCACATAAATAAATAATAGAGCACGCATGAATTTTGGAAACCCACTGAGAATTTAGGGTATGCAGAGGGGTCTGGGGAGGTGATAAGTTAGAGTGGGGAGACAAAGATCATGGGTGATCACTTTTTGGAAAACTTTTTCCTTAAGATGACTGCATTCCCTTGCCTTGGAGAGGATCTGCAAGTAAAGCTGCAAGCTTTCTTGGAGAACAGGGTGGAGAAGGAGTACAGGATTGGGTGCTTTGTCATGGTCTCTTAGGTGCCCCCATCTTCTGAAGCAAGACCCACTATATCCCAGCTATCACTAAGAGGTGTTTCTCTGGCATCCACCTAAATTTCACCTGTGAAGGAGGGTCTGCAGTTTCCCTAATCAGGTCCAAAGCCTCCCTGCTCTGTCATCCTAAATCTTTATTGTAAACCAATCCCAGTTCTCTTCATGCTCCTCCCTTGGACTCTGTAGTCTTTAGGACAAGCCCTTATTTATTGAAAGACTGTTATGTTCCCTCTCAATTTTCTCTTCTCCAGACTAAACAAAGACGATTCTTTCAATCTGCCCTTTTAGATTTTGTTTTCTAAAGCTTTTATCATGCTTGCTCTTGCACCTCAGAGCACTCCCACATTGTTTACCCAGTTTGGAGAGTTCTGTGCCTGGTGTCCCCAGCTGACACGTGCCCATGGCCAACTGCAGCACAGTCATTTTCTCCCATGCCTGGATTATGAATCTCATTAATGAATCCCATCAAAAGACCTGCCCGTTTTGAAACAGCATGACAGTGTTGACTAAGTTTTTTGTCTGTGATCCCAGGAGCCTTTCCTGCAGCAGTGCTCTTTATCCAATTAGTCCCCATTTTGCATTTGAGTTCCAGCACCTTGTTGTGGTATTTTGCACTCGCTCTTGTATGATTTCCATCCTGCTGATTTGAGACCAGTTCTCCAATATATCTAGATTGTTTTGAAATCTGCTGCTGCCTTCCTCTCCACACAGAGAGGAGCTGCAACTCCTCCCAGCTCAGCAGTGCACATGAATGTTACCCACATTTCTCTGAAATAGCCCTGATATTGTGGTCCCCAGTATCTCTTCTCCCGTGGTCAGGCAAGCTGGTGAACCTCGTGGGCTACAGGGCAGAACCCTATTTGCAGCAAATGCAGTCTAACCATTTGAGACAACATTACAGTGAGTTGTACACCTGTTTGTAAGATAATTTCACCCATCCTATCTTCCCGGTTCTTAATGAGGCAGTTTCCCAGCACACTGGAGGGCATCAGGCACTGCTGGGCCATGACCTCTCCTCATCTTCTGGGAGCAGCACTGCTAAGCGCTAAGCAAAGTATTGGCAAAAAAAGTTACCTGGTGGTCCACAGCTGTGAGGAATGAGCTGTGAAAAATACCCAGAGGCAACTTTTAGGCAGAAGGATGTACTGATGGGTCTGACAGATTTCCCCTTCTGTAACTCCATAAATACCTGAAATACCCTGGACAGCTGGGAAGGGAGTTGGTCATCCCAGGGTGCACCCTGAGGAGCCAGGGGCTCGCACCAGCCCTGACTTGCCCCCGACAGCTCTCACTGGCCCCAGAAAGCACCATCTCAGGCCCAGGGCCGGGGTCTGATCCCGGAGCAGGACCTGCCAGCACTGCAGGGGCTTCCCTCGGTGCCTGGCTGTCTCCAGGCCCCGGCCGTCAGGCTGGGATGTGGGTTAGCAGATTTTTTCCACGCTGTTTCTCCGGGATCCCTGACAGAGCCCATCAGAGCTGCCTTTTATCAGCACTGCACGCCTTAGTGAGCCTGTCATGACTCACACACAATGTGCTCTGTGCCGGATTAATCCGGACGGCTTTCATCTTCAGGATGTGGGCAGTGGGCAGGGTGGGGGGGCACGGGGACAGATGCCGGGTTAGCAAGGAGATGGGCAGACAAGAGGTTCTTGAAGTACTGAGGAGGAGGAGGACATCATGTTGGGATGATCTGAGGGGGCAAAGACAGAACAAGCCCAGGGGCACTAAAAAGAAAGGGGAGCAATAGGTATATATGCTGCCTGCCAGCTGCAGAGACTTGTTTCTATCAGTTTTTAGTCAGAGCCATGCCAGAGCATCGTGTGGAAGATCTTTTCCCCATCAGTGAGTTTGTTTACACTGCTGTACCCCTAGCTTTGCATCATCACCCTTCCTGGGAGCATCAGGGCTTCTCAGCAGAGGGAGGCAGCCTGTGACCACCTGAGTGTCTCCAGCTCCTGGCACACCCTGTGTTATTTCTGCCACCAAATTATTTGTTCAGACAACAGTAACCTATCCCCAACTTGTGGAATCACATAAGAATAAACATGTTTTAGGAAATCTGCTCATTTCCAATTCATGGTACCTGCATCAGAGCAGCCTCACACTTGTCTGTCAGTACTTTTCAAGGCTTGTTTTACCCATTGCCTGTTCAGGCTGAAATGTATCTCTGGATTCCAGGAACCCTCCTTATAGCTCCAGAACAGGCTGGGTGATATGTAGCCATTTTGAGCAGATGGGTCACAGTTTCCACTGGTGAATTGCTTCTCTTGCCACTACTTCACCTTAAAAAAAAATAATAGTGTGGCTTAAAACAAGATTTCCTGCTGCTACACTCTTCCAGAGACACAACGTGTTGTGGGTTCAGCTGCAATGTATATGTGCATGCACGTATGTACGTATGTATGTATGTAGGTAATTCAGTGCTCACCTCTGTTACATAGCTCTGTCCAACCCTAAGAAAGAGAGAGAGATGGGGATTTGTAAATTCAGGTGCAACAGCACTCTTTAAATCTGATAATACTTTTGATTTAGGTATGACATTTATATGTTTGACAGGTATGTTTGAAGCCTTTGTCCATGAACTGAGGGAGGACAGTATTTACAGCTTCCCTCTTATCTTTCCTGGACTGCAATTTCAAAGTAATTAAAGTTCTCAGGAACGTACTGGTTATAAAATGGATGTCTTCAGAAAGGTCTGCCATGAGAGTCCTCCCTGAAATGTAGGGCAAGCTTCTGGAAAGCTGCTTGCTTTCATCCCAGAGTTACCTGCATGCCAGGTAATCTGGGGATCTTTTTCTGCTTATTTCTGAAAGTTATTTGGCCTTGAATTAAAGAATCATGAAGCTGAGCTGAGAGTTATGCATACTAAATGTAGAAAAGAGCCAGTGATCTGTGTTCCCTGCATATGTAATTTCTGAGTCCACCATTGGGGGCATTTAACATGTCTCCTATATCACATGAAGACCTTGGCAATTCAAGAGGGGTGAAAAGAAGTCCTAAATGTGTCTTCCAGACTCTCTTGGGAGCAAGCATCCCAGTGACAAGAGCTGCAACCTGCACAGCACCTTTCGGTGACAGTCACAGCAGCCGGGTCAGATGTGGAGAAAGGATCCTGAGCCACCTCCTCAGTGCTGGTGCACCTCATAGGGCAGCATTATGGACACTGCTGCTGCATTGACTGCTGGCACCTGATTGAAACACCAAAAGGAGCTCCACAAATACACCTTGCAGTGCCAAACAGGGTGCTCAGGATATTCTGGGAGTCTTCCTATGGTGTTTTACATCAGGATTTGGGGCTACCAGTCCAGCATGTGGCTAAATGGCCAGGCTACTTTTCATTTAAAGAGATTTACATTTCCTCAGAGAGCCTGGATCTGCACTGGACAGCTTAATTAATGGTTTAGAAGTGTGCAAAATGGACATCAAACCTTACCATGACTTTTGGGGAAAACATGTATGTTTTGTATCCTGTTCAGTATAAAGAAAACAACACCACCACATAAAAAAATGCAGGAAAGTGTATGCATCTATTGCCAGCTAACACTATACATTCATAGTTGTAACAGCCAGATGTGTAATGCATCACCACATAACTCTTTTTCATCCATTGATTATTTCATCTCCAACCACCAAGTAATGAGGATTTTCATTCACCTCCATTAAATAATAGCCCAACACAGTTCATTCCTCCAAAAGCCAGTCTCCTCTTCAGCTTCAGCAACTTTTCCCTTTTGCTTTCCTCAGGTGCAAGATCCTTATTTATCAAGGCGTTTAAACACCTCTTTGAGCTTAAGCATATAATTAAGTTTATTCCTACCCAGCAGCACCTCTAAGCATGCTCTTAACCATGCACTCCAGCCACAGTGAAGTAAAGTGAGCAATTAAGCAGGTGCTTTCCTGAAGCAGAGCCTAAATAACTACTTAAGTCCTTTGTAAGGAGGAGCATAAATCCTCCTCCTGACAGGGGGGGGGGGTGGGGGGTGGTGTGGGGATGGATGTGTGTTGTTATCATCCTCCCCTTTAAAGCTTGACCTGGTCTTGCAGACTGCCTGGGTCCTTCCTCATTCTGGTGACCAGCTGCTGAGCGGCTGTCACCTCTCTGAGAGCTGCAACCATCTACGAAAAATTCAGATTTACAACAGCATTGATGAGATCTTCATTCCTTATACAGAAAGGCAAGTTGGTGGCAGGGGAAGGGATGCTAGGAGCTGGTTTGTGTTAACCCAGGCACGGTGAGGACAACGGGGCTGCCCTGGTTTACACCTACTAAGGATGCAGGGGAGCAGTGAGGGAGGGAAAGGTTTGCCCCAGTTTCATTTTGCACCATACTGCCCTCTTCCCACAGGGAAGCCCTTCTGTGGTTGCCATGCTGCTTGGAAAATGAACACCATGTCTGTTTAATTTTAATGCAGCCCATTAACCAAGCTGCCTCACTGCACTTTGTCCATCTGGGTTGCCCCGTGCATGCCGGAGTTCCCCTTTCATATTATTCCCTGTCAATTCAGGAGGCCCTTTTGACTCACACCCCCACTCCCCTTCTCTACCCAGCCCATCAACACTGTGTTGCTGAGCCCTGGAGCACAAGCTGTGGCCCTTCCTTTCGTCCTGCTACCAACATGGAGAGGAAACTAACCTCTGTGAAGATAAGTTGCACCCATGTTTCCCCCACAGAAAAAAAAAACCAAAACCAAACCCTCACTGCCATAAGAAAGGGAATAAGCAGGATGGAGAGAGGGAGCACAACTGTAACAATGCACACTGGTTTGCCAGGGAAAAAAAAAAAAAAGGTAGGGAGAAGGAGGAGGAGATGGACGAAGACAAAGCAATAGCAGGGGCTTGGGCAAGAAGGGGGCTGGGGGTGAAGGAGTCAGCCAAGCAGGGTATCTCCATGGAGGCCATCAATTACAGGGCCCAGGAGCTGGTTGTTGACAATGTTGGGAGTATGGAAGGTTGAAATTTTCTAATTTTTTTTTTTTTTCACATTAGGTCTGGGCTGCAGCTCAGCCAAGGAGTGCTAGAGGTGGGGAAGGAAGGGTAAACACTGGATTTTGCACTGATTTTCAGTGTAGGCTCTGGGTTATGTTTGAGGGGCTGTGAGGCGGAGCCAGCCCAAAGAAAAGGACCTTGGGGGCTATGGTGTGGAGGTGGGTGACTGCAGGTATCTCTCCCCAGCAGGTGAGCTGGCATACAGCTGCTCTCTCCCCTGCCCCAGCCCCATTGCCAGGTCAAATGTTGGGGATGCTATAGAGCTTTTGGGCCAGGTACTTGTGCAGTGCCCTAAGACTGAAATAAGTAAATAAATAGAATGTGAGGAGCAGATTTTTGGCTGGGAGGATGCTGGTGTACACCAGCTGGGGCTGTACATGTGAAGCTACACATGTACATTCATATGTACCTATACACATACATGTATATATAAAAACCCACATTCCTGCATGGAGTATGGGCTTTCAGCAGACCCTCTGTCTCTCTGGCCTTGTCCCACACAGTTCCTGTCCCAAACCTGATGTCCCTGGCTAGGTGATATCATCTCTTCCAGGAAAACATCTGGTCTTGATTTCAGGCCTGCTGGCAACCAAGCTGATGCTGTCCTGCTAGGTAATGTGCCCTATGGATTAATTACTTTCACAGTTGAAAATGTGCACCTTGATTTTCAGCCTGAATTTGTCTGGCCACAGCTGCCAGCAGCTGGTTCTCATAAATGCCCTTTTCTGCCAGATTAAAGAACCCTTTGATATCAGGAGTCTCTCTCACTCCCTTGAAGTGACTGTAGATCAAATCACTCTTTGGATAAACCAGTGAGATTGTGCCTTTTTTAATTTGCACCCCATAGGGTGGGTTCTACAGTCGTCAGCCCCCCCCATTCCTCTTCCTAGATTAAGCCATGTGGTATTAAATATCCAGTGGCATGCACACCTGGTCCTGTATTCCTCACCTGAATGGCAGAGGGCTGCCTGCCCACCTGAGATGCTCAGTGCCCTCAAGAAAGCAGATATGGACCATCAAAGGAACAGAGGCTTTGGAAAAGCCCTGATGGCCTCATTTGGCTATGGAGTGTCTGTTTCTTGAGTATAAAAAGATGGAAAAAATGAAATTTCCTGCCATTCTTGCAGCTAAGAAAGTCGTGGTGTGATGAGTGGGTCAAGGCAATCAAGGCTGGTCACTAGTGTGAGGGTGAGAGGGAGACTTCAAACTGGCCACCACACTGTGTACCAGCAGTCTTGGAGCAACAGACTCATCTCTTGGATTGAAGAGTGTTTAGCCACAGTAGTTTACAGAGGGAAAAATATATATAAAAAAAAATCTATTTTACAACATTTTTGCAAATTTTTACTTTCCATGCTAGTATGGCACAAAAGGGGGAAGGTATTTTAATGAAGCCTTGAGCTCAAAAAGTGTGAAAAATACTTTCTTGCCCAGCTTTGCAGTACATAGATGTCTCTGTGAGAGAGGGGGCCCTGCAGAAGTTCATCTTGTCTGAAATGGAACAGAGAGCCATGTTGTCTGCTCATGCTATTCCACTTTATAGGTGGGTCTTTTTGTTTGCTTGTTTGCAATCTCTGCTGCCCAGCATTGCTCTGTGTTTATTAAGCCCAAGACTCGTGCAGAATGGCATGGGAGTCCCACCCAGATCTTAAACAACTCTCCACTTCTAATGTTCTGAAATGGGGGTTTGTGCCAACACTGTTAATGAGTCTTATTTTATTCTCCAAAATTTAGGTGTGAATAGGAATAACTTCATCCATTTATATGACTTTTGTCTGGCCAAGCTGTTCAGTTACAACTGCCTGGGATCTGGCTGGAGGTATCGGTGTGACTGGCAGGAAGGTGGTGTTCAGGGTCTGCTAGTATCCACATTTTTGCTTTTATTTCTCAGCTTGGTCAGTGCTAAATTACTTTTATGTATTTCCATTGCCACATGCATCTCTGCTTGCTTGCTGCAGCACCACAGTCTGTAACATGCGTTGTATAAACTGCTGAGGCATTGCTGCTGTACCATGCTTACCATCAGCTGGGGCTATAACCAGCTAAGGTTGTAACCAGTTGGGTATAGCCAGCCCTGGTTACAACAGTGGGAGAATGTGAAACACTCTCCTTGACGGGGTAATTTGCAAAAGGTCACCCAGAGCATCCATGGCAGGGCAGGACCTGAACCCTGCTCTGTTAACTCTGCCTCCTCATCACTGAACCATCTCCCAGGTGGAGCAACTGTTCAAGAGCTTCAGGTCAGGAAAAAGCTGTCAGGGCAGCCTTTCCTGATAAACTGTATTTCTAAAACAAGGAATTTGTCTCTTGTGCTTGTGTGTTTTAATGAAGAGCTACAAGTCTCAAGGGGAGGTTAAGGCAGACCTTTACTCCCACCTCCTGAGCCCAGGAAGTAAATCCATAGGGTTTCTGAGGAGGGAGGACCACAATAGTCTAGCCCTATATAGACCACAAAACTTTTCTCAAAAGTTGAATTAAAATTCAGAAGGATTTAATTTGATTACAGGCTCAGTGCCCTCTCCAATCCTGCCTCAACACAGTGCAAACTAAAGCTAATTGTAAAAGTCTCATTAACCTGCTGAAGCAGGACAAGCAAGGTAATCTATCCCACCGAGGTGCCAGTCGGTGAAGTATTTCCTCCAGGGCCATATCTCCACCAGCAATACCAAGGAGAGCAGTTGGCTTTTCAGACATGAAACCTTTTTCTTTCTGTGTGGTACTCAGTGCTAATGAGAATGGAAAGGAGGAGAAAGATCTTCTTTCTTGCCTCAAATCCTCCTACCCTCCGTTCCAGTCCCAGGGGTCCCGTGTGATACGAGACCTGTGTTTTCCTTTCATCCCTGCCTGAGAAACTCATGTTTCTGCATTAGCATGCAAGATGGAAGAGAGCCAGCATTTCTGTGGGGCTACTTCAGGAGGATTTCACTTTTCACTGAGATCACTTTTACCTTTCCCTAACTCTTTCTCCTGTGTTGTCTGCAGCAGAAAAGCCCAGTCATTTTGTTATCTGCTCACTCCTCGAGCTGGTGAGCTGTATCTCCTGACCCTGTCAGTGGTGCACTCAGACATGGTGACAAGCATCCCTCACCAGAGGCTGTTTTCTGCAGCTCAGGTACAAGATGCTCTGTGGGGCAGACAGTGAACAAGAGGTGGGAGAAGTGGCTTCTTGTCTCAGCCAGTGAAGAGGTGTTAATTAAAGAGGCTACTTTGACTTTTCATGCCTTGACATTCTTTGTCAACTCCTCTACAGCCTGATGAGAATGCACGTGACCCAACTGGCCTCCCAGAAAGCGCCGTGTGAGATCCGCTCTCCCCCACTTTGTCACCATCTCCCACCCCCCTTCCATCACGGTGCTGCTAATGCATTTCCATTATTTATGAGACATCCCTTGGCGCTTCCAGTTCAGCCTTTGCTTGGCATGCTGAGGTCCATGGCCCAGAAGTCAATGTGGTTCAATGCTCAGGTGCTAAACACAGATCCCTTCCAACTTTTCCTTTCTGGTAAGGTTTGTTTTCAGCAAAGTTATAAAAAGTTAAAGTGATCGTCACACACAGCTGTATGAACAAAACAGAAGTGAAGGATTCTGGATTACAGGCCATGGAAACCAGTGACTTCTCAGGTTACCTGTGAAGTGTGTCATGTACTGGCAGAAGTAGCAAGGACCAGAATCATGTCCAAAAATGGCAAAAGAGAGTTTGTCTTTTCAGGTGCAATACTCTTTTTTTCTGATGGTCTGCCCACGAGGCAGGCAGCTGGTATCCATCATGATAACAGGTTTTTTTCTGCCTTGCTGTGCATTTTGCATGCACCACCATCTCACAGATCCTTGACCGTCTCCGATCCCTTCCTCAGGCTCCAGAGCGTTTTCTTATGTGAAGAACACATTATGCTGCAGGACAAGTAGGCTTGAACTCACTGTACTGAATTCACTCATTGCAGTGCTGCTCTGTGGGGAAATGGTGAATATATTATTCATTTTTACAAGGCCTGCATTTGCTCGCTGAGAGAGGAGGCCCAGAGGAATGCTTCCTCACCAGACATCAGCCAGACCTTAGCTGTATGACCTTACAGCTCACAGACAGCACATCCAAAATAAACCTATCCTTTATCCAGATGCAGAAACTGCATGGAGGATGTTTCATTTAGACGCCATTTATCAGACAGCTTATTTCTCCTGTGGCCTGAGAAGGTTGTCAACCTCTTTTGTGAACTATTTACCACCTCTACCCTTTGTAATACTGAGTCTTTTTGCTGTTTCCCTCACTCCCCAGCACTCACAGTGTGAAAATAAAAGTGCACACCAAATTTAAGCTGTGCACAACTCCCCCAGTGTACTCTGCCAGCCTTCATGGATGGCCATGAGTTTTTCCATTCCAAGTGAAGGTTTCTCATGGCCACTGTAAAAGCCCAGAGCTTGTTATAAAAATTTGATTTTGAATTTGGCAGGGGTCCATGTTTCCATGTCGATGCCAAGCTGTGGGTGGGAACAGAGGGAAAGATTTTCTTTCCTAGGGACTTGAAATCTCTTATTACAGTTTCTGAAAGATTTCATGTCTCCAGGAAGAAGTCTCTTGAGATGAGCTCTTTGTGCAAGACTTTGCCGTGTGGGCTTGAGCTAGAGGGTTCAGATGCAGCCAAACCAAAAGATTGCTCTTTTTCTGGGTTAAGTCCAGCCAGGATCCAAACTTTAGGGAAGGATTTCAGTCCAAGAAATTGAATGTGAGCTGCTCTTATCTTCAAATGTTTCAGATGAAAGGACTGTTTTAGTCCAAGAAGGCAGTCACCCGGACTTGGTTTTCCCTCCAGGCAGGAGACAAAGTGATGGGCCAGTAAGTGAAGCTGCTTGTGGCTTGGGTGGGTGCTTGATGAACTGACAAACAGCCTATAGCAGAGATAAGAAACAAAATATCTAAATACTGCTTTGTTATCCCTCTTTGATCCACAGAGACTAGTTTGGGTGGGCCAAAGCCACAGCTGGCATAAGAGCCCCCATACTATCCAAATATCTTGGAAATATACAAATACAGAGGTTGAGCGAAACACGAGCAAGCCCCATTTCTAAATGGCATTTACCACTGGAGCCAAAACTGGGGTTCATGCGAAACACATCCCATTTCAGAACACCAAAGCCCATGCCTGGGGTGGATTTTCTTTTATACCCAATATCAGGGCTGAAAGCGTGGGAATGCCTTCTCTTGAAATATATCTTATTTCCATGGT
Organism: Phaethornis superciliosus; assembly: GCA_023637945.1. Lineage (NCBI taxonomy): Eukaryota > Metazoa > Chordata > Aves > Apodiformes > Trochilidae > Phaethornis > Phaethornis superciliosus. The sequence goes on along the minus strand of JAJQWJ010000001.1, from coordinate 84,443,994 downwards.
CTGGCTGAAGAGGTCCTTCACTCCCAAACCATTACAGCCTTTGTTTCTTTCCCAAATCTCACAGCACCGACGTTTGCCGTGAAATCACTGGGTCAGCATCCCCCTCCCCACTTTACTCTTCACTGCGAGCTTGCCGTGTTACCCTCCAGGCTGCACACACAGGGATGCTGTGAGTGCCTGACGGTGGCCACCACATGAAGCCAACACTTGTTGCAGAACCGTGTTTTAACCTTGCCCTGTCCCTCTGTTATGATCGATCCGTTATTATATTATTTTTTATATTTTATACTTTATATTTTTGTTTTGCGAGGAAAGGTCAACCACTTGCTCAGAACCTGTCACCCTCCCTTTCTAAAAAAAAAAAACAAAACCAAAATGAAACAAACAAACAAAAAAAACACAACACAAAAAAACAAACAAAAAAAACCCCAAACAAAAACAAAAAACAAAACCATACTGGGTGGGAAAGGAGGGGGAGAAATAAGACGTTATGCTTGTCCCAGGGAGTTGAGAGACAAGAGGGGGGGGGGGGGAATTGTAATCGGAGACCGGGATGGAGGTGGAGGGGAGGGAGGGGGTAAAGAAAGAAATGTGCAGAGATATTGATGACCCCTATCTCGGCGGGTCGGCTCTCCCCGGAGCTCTTTTGGCAGCACGTTTGGCATCTCTGGGCGCCGCGCATCCCTATCCGTGCATCCCCGCATCCCTGCCCGTGCATCCCCGCATCCCTGCCCGTGCATCCCCGCTCTTGCGGGCGGGGGGGCGGCGGGACGGGGCGCGGGGTGTGGGGGTGGGCGTGCACTTAAAAAGCTTGGCTGAGAAAGGTATTTCTTGTGGGGAGAAAGACGTGGGGGGGAAGGAAAGAGGGCAGCACACACACCTCCCCCCCCCCTTCCCCCTCGCCTCTCGCTCCCCACTGAGCCCATTTCTCCTGCTTTGCCGGAGCTGTCAGCCTTGAATCCCGGTGGCGTCCCGTAACTAATTGACAGCAATGGGGGCCTTTGGGAGCCGAAGAATACGCATCCTTGCCGGGCGAGCGCTGGAGCAGGGGCTGCGCGGGCAGCTGCGGGGGGACATAAAGGGCGGCTTTGAAAGCTTTTGTGCCTGCCCCTGCGTGAGTGTGTGGGGTGGTTTTGTGGCCGAGGTGAGGGGATGCCGAGATGGGAGGCGGGGGGTGGGGGGGGGGGGGAGAAGCCACTGCGGGGAAGTAAGTTTTCTCCCAAAGGAAAGAAGGGAGGGGGGGGAAATACAGGAGGGAAAAAAAAAAAAATAAAAAAAAATACACACACACAAAAAAACCCCAAAAAACAAAAACACAAAAAACCAAACCAAAACAAACAAAAAAGCAAAAAAACAAAAAAACAAAAAAAACCCCCCACACATACACACACACAAAAAAACAAAAAACAAAAAACAAAAACAAAAAAACAGAACACCAAACCAACCAACCAACCAAAAAAAAAACCAACCAAAAAACAAAAAAAAACGGGATGAGAAGTGAGGTCCCTCCACTCTTAGAGTCCACCGGCGCTGCGAGGAAGGAGTGGGGTTGGATTTCGATGTAGAGCCGAGGCCACTGAGGAACCAACTCTCTGTTTTTCATCCTGCCCTGGCCCCAGTTGTAAAATATGACCTGCCGGCACCATCACCGAGCTGCAGCTTTGAGAAACAAAACCCCCGCTGTGCTTTTTCTGAGCTTGGGAAATGGGCAAAGAAAATCTCCCCTTCCAGGTGTAACCTGACAGCTTTGTCCCTACGGTCACCTTCCTCCTTCCTGAGAACGCTCAGATACGCACTGGAGGAAGGGCTGAATCTTTGTCATTGTCCTGAAGTTGGTTGCACAAACACATACTGGTGTCCCAGACAAAACAGTGTCCAGGAGACATATTTATGCTTTTGGCTTGACTCACCCAAAAATGCCTCATTGTCTGTGACATTTGCAGAGACAATCTGCGATAAAAGTATTCACACATTTACAACTGGATTAAAATAAAATAAAAAAACCCCAAACCTCCTGCATTTCTCCAGGGTCTGTCACTGTGGAATTCAAGAACAGAAGCAAACAAATGGGACAAGTGTAGAAAAAAAAACAACTCCCGAGGCAGCCAGGCAAGGGCACGACTACCAAACATGCCCAGCACAATGGGACTGCCAACATGGGGCACTTACATTTTAGACCTAATCTGCATCCAGCTTTTAAGAGAGAAAATGAGTGTCTGAAAGCTGAGGCATCAGTTCATAGATCTGAAGGCCAAAAGAGATCATTAGACCAACTAGCATGATCTTTTGTGTTATAAAGACCCCAGGATGACACCCAGTTACCCTTATATTGAGCTAAATGATTTATATCTAACGAGTAGTCACTTTTTTTTTTTTTTTTTTGTCACAGTCTTTTGTCTCTGGATTTCAATTAGCCTATGCAAAAAAAAAAAAAGATGGCCTCAACCAGTCACCAACGCGATGGCATTTGGCAAAATGGATATTTTATTCTGCATTTGCATTTTACTTAAGCAGATGCTGTATTTTTTACCACTTCCTATGTGTGGTGACAGAGCACAAAAGTCCAGGTCCTCACAGGTTTCCTTGCTAAGCAAGGCTAGTTGCCTGCTAGGCTAACAGAGAGGTACCAAGCTACCTCCCAGCTGAAGATCAGAGACCATTTGTGGTACCCTTGGAGTACTCCCAGCCAGCACTGCTCACATCATGGGTGAAGCAGTGAGTCCTCAGCCATTCTGTTGCCTGAGAGCTTTACATTACAGAGACCATAACCAGGGGTTTGCTTGGAGATAGGTTGTTGTGGCAGTCTAGGTGCTGTGCAGTGAGTGTCTGCTAGGGTTTCTCCAGGATTAGAGGGTGGGCATATTAAATGCAGAGAGCAGGGCAAGCCCTAGGAGAGTGGTTGGATCTATGGGCACAGCTCAGAGCAGCCAGACCTTCTGGTACCCATCCAGTACCAGAATAGTAGCTGACTAGTAGCTGACTACCATCTAGTAGCTGGCTAGTGCCTCTATTGGTGGGAGTTACTGCTATTAGAAGGAAACTGATCAATTTGTACTGTGAAAAAAAAAGAATGTGTTATCTGAGAAATGCTGCTACTTCAAAAAGCAGTTCCTCATGTTTGGTAGATAAAGTAGTAGATAAGAAAGAAGAAGATAAAGACATAAAGTAATATTCCTTTTGAAATTTTTGAAACTTTTTTTTCCAGTTTGTTTTCTGGTTACATGGATGGTGGTGTTGATTTCTTCATGCCCCAAACACCATCAGGCTGAAAGAGCTATGAAAGATGACACTTGGTCCATCTAGCAGCCCCCAGCTTCAGCCTGAGCTCCCAATGAACTCAGTAAAAAGATTGACTCAGCTTAAAAAGGAACATGACCTCAGTCTGTACCCTGAACAATAGTGCAGAAATGCCTGCCTGGCCGCAGGCTGTACTGACCTGTTGCCACTTGCAATGGTTGCTCTGCGAGCTCTGGGCAGCACCAGCCTTCTGTAGGTTCCGTGTTTGTTGTGCAGCCTGTGCAGCATCACTATTAATTTTCTGATGGGCACTCCTAGACATTGCTGCAGCAGATATTTGATAGCAGAGCCTGCCTAGGTGGGTGTGAGCTGGGACAGCACAACTTTCACCCTGTGAGCTCTGTAACTTCAGGGAGCTGCCTTGGGCAGCTGTTTTGTCTGTGGCAGGGTCACTGGCTTATGTGGGAAGAAAGAGAGGCTGCAATTGCTGGCAGAGGCATCGCTTCAAGCCTCCTGTTTGCTCTCCCTCAGCTGACAGTAAAAATAATTCAGTTTCAGATAATACAGCACTGCTCTTCCCATGTGGAAAAATCGGAAAGGCATGCAAAACTCTCCCTCTTTCTTTTTTTTTCTTTTTTTTTTTTTTTTTTCCTGCTAATTGCCTTGATTTCTGCTTCCACACTCCCAGCTGCCTCTCCTCTTCAGGTTGCCCTTTTTGACTCCTCGATTAACTTCTTTGTCCACCCGTTTACCACTCAGGACATGGCGACCTTTGGATGTAAATCTGCGCTGACGTCCCTCCCGCTCGCGCGCTTTGGTCAAGGCTGACATCTGCAAGGCTCCTTGTGCTGGAAGCAGGAGGTAGCCAGAGAAGAGGGGGTCCCAGGCAGTGCCCTCCTCTGCCAGAGCTTCTGCGTCCCTCTACCCTTCCCTTCTATCACCGCAGCCCAAAGCTCAGCACCTCAGCCTGGGATGAAAAATCACAGCTTTGAGTCTCCAAGCTACCAGGTGACACTAAAGTCTAGATGTAGCCTACACCTTCTGGTGTCTGCAGGCTCATGGGAGCTCCTGAACTGTTGATGAGCTGCCTGCTATCACCTCCTCAAGCTATAAACTGTCTTTATTCCTTAGCTTAATCTGGACAAACATTCTTGGTGGGAGAGCAGAAGCTAGCATATGGCCCAAACACAAATACAGTGCTTTTTGCTGAGCACTGAAGCCACTTCCTCTCTGAGAGGTTAAATATTGGGTTATTTTAGGTTAGATATTAGGAAAAAATTCTTTACAGGAGGGTGATCAGACATTGGAATGGGCTGCCCAGGGAGGTGGTGGATCCCTGGATGTTTTTATAAAGAGACTGGATGTGGCACTCAGTGCCATGGTCTGGTAACCGCAGTGGTAGTGGATCAAGGGTTGGACTTGATGATCTCTGAGGTCCCTTCCAACCCAGATGATTCTGTGATTCTGTGAAATGGAAGACTTGTTCATCTCAGCAGGAAGGCAGAGGATTTGGAGAACACCTTGAGAACCAGAACAATGCTTTTGCTCCTAATGTTGCCTCAGGGTGAAACAGGCCTTCCCTGCACAGCAAACCCCTGGCAAACTTTGTAGCTGGGGAAGGTCCAGAGGCCATCACAGAGCCCAAATGTGCACCTGAGACCAGACCTTGACAGGTAGGGTGTCCACAGCACCATTTTACATGAGACAGGCCCTGTAGACTTTTGAAGGAGATACACAGATCTTTCCCAAATGATGTCCCAGGCTACAGCCCAAAGGCATTATTTGTTCAGAAGTGGGCTTTACTCTGCACAGGGTCTGGCTCCGGGGATGTGGAGCTTTGCCTCTTGGGTCACTGTGATTTTTGGTAGTATTTCTTAAACTGTTTTCTGAAGCCTTCTGCACACGTCCAGGCTCAGCCCAGAGCCTCCACCAGTGAGCTGCCAGCTAACGTGCAGCGTCCCAGCACGGCGTAAGGCTTTTGGCTTTAATTACACAGAGGGAGCCCCCCTTCCCCCAGCCTTCCACTTACCCCCAGCACAATGAGTTCAGACACCTGCAAAACTGAACTTTTAGCAAAGTTGTCCCAGTGCAGGACAAAGGCATCAGGCTGGGGGGATGTGAGGGGCAGGCAAACAGCTGCAGCAGAGGGGGCACAGCTGGATCCCTGGGCAGTGCTGCCTCCCTGCCTGCCCCTTCCTCACCCTTTTCAGGTCTGTTAGCAGTAAGCAAAGCAGTTTCTCCTTGAACCCTGCTGCTAGCACTGCTGCTGCCAGGCAAAATTCCCTGGAAAAGCTCCTTGTTGAAAGCCTCTTGAAGCAATCAAGGGAAGTGGTCTTGTATGATGCTTATTCAATGAACACTTTTCCTCTGCTCAGCATTATCCAAATCAAGCAAGACAACTTTGTGGAGGTTAAAATAAATGAGCTCGCCTCATTGGACCGGTAGACACTAGGAGTGGGCAAGCCAAAAATCACTTAAATCATGACCTTTCTTGCTTCACTGCTTGAAAGTTCTGGTTTAAATAGTTTCCCATGCTACATTGTCCCTTAATGTAAAAAGAACCATGACCACTGCAACTGCACAAAGTGATATGAAGTTGGACCTCCAAGCTCAAAAGGTCTGTGGGCCTTACAGAGCACTGTAGGCAAATGGTTTTTAATGAAATCATATGTGAGTTGAGCTTAATCCAGGTTCTTGTTTGCCTCTTCCCAGTCAAGTGAGAGAAAATATGAGGACATACTATTTTTTTCCAAAATAAAATAAAACAAAAATTTAAGGGTTTAGAAAGAATCAGAGTGAGAATAGAGAGGTCTAATCGGTGACCTATGTTCTGCCTGAGATTATCTCATGGATCAGCTGTATGGTTTTGTTCAGTTCCCCACACTGGTCTGCTCCTCTGTTCCCGCATGTAAAATGGGAAGAAAAACAATTAAGAGAAATAGGATCACAAATAGGGATGAGTTGGTGGATAATGAGGGAAAAAAAAAAGAGATTAAAAAGATCATCAATTCTTATGCTTCAGGATTCAGCTGAATATTTATATATCAAGTGCCAGGAGGAAATCTGGGGACTTGTATCATTCATCTGCTTCCAGCAAGATTTCTTGCGCTTTCTATTGGAATGGGGCAAGTGGATCTTGCCCAATGATACCTGCTTTCATACAGCACTTCTCCCTAAGTCAGTAGAAAGCATTGTATGAGCATTGTACAAGTATGATGACAGAGCATCTCTTAATTTCAGACATTGGAATGGGCTGCCCAGGGAAGCAGTGGATTCTCCGTCCCTGGAGATATTTAAAAAGAGACTGGATGTGGCACTCAGTGCCATGGGCTGGGAACCACAGCGGTAGTGGGTCAAGGGTTGGACTTGATGATCTCTGAGGTCCCTTCCAACCCAGCTGATTCTGTGATTCTATGATTCTATTAATAGAGATGATCAGATGGAAGGGCCAAGTGAAATTTCCATCCCATAAGGGTCTAGAACGGGGCAGTTACAAAGCAGCAAGTTACACATGAGCTTTGGGCAGTGTTGGGTTGAGGACTTCCAGCTTAGTCTCCCTCTCCCTTAGGAAGGGGCTTTTCTACCCTGGGAGGAAGCGTGTTAGGCTTGAGGTTCTCTCGCTGTCACACTGTGGGAATGTTGCTGAGGGATGTGCTGTGCCCCCCATCATCTCTCCCGAGATACAACCAACACTGCTGCTGCCTGGGCTGGAAGGTGCTGCTGAGGGGTAGGGATGAAGGTGGGGGGGGAAGTTAGTAGAGAGGCTAAAGGAAGCAACTTTTTAAATAAAAAAAAAATAAGTGATGAATAGATCGGCTAATCCCGGGAAACCTTGAGAATATAGAGCAGCGTCTGTGGGGCCTCCCTTTTTTCTTTTCTTTTTTTAATTTTCTTTTCTTTAATTTCGCTGCAGCACGTATAATCAATTATGGCTTGAATCGGGGATAAGGGGAGGGAAAGTACTTCAATTCATAAATCAATTTTATACGGTCATCAGTCAGGTTGTGAATGCAAATACCTCTGTCGGTTTAGGTTATTCAGAATTAATTGACTCCCACCGGGCTGGGCTGCAGATGGAGAGAAGCTTTCTCACAAAGTCTGCTCGGGCTCAGCATGGGGGCAGGCAGGCGGGCCAGCTTCCTCCTCCTCCTCTTCCTCCGCTTTCCTCTCCTGGAGCATTATACTATTGGCACTGGGGAGAGTTTTGTGTGTGCCTGCATGCGTGTGTGTGCGTGTGTGTGTCCGCCTGTGAGAGGGAGAGATGCTTGAAGAAAGAAAGGGATATGCAAAGATTAAAGTCACAAGCCCCCTCTTCAGCCCTGGCCTGCGCAGACACTTTTATGTGATTAGGAATGCTTTGCTTTCAAGGGTTTGCTTTTAAGCCTTGAGCTTCTCTTGAACTTCTCCAATAAGAAAACAAACAGCAGTGTCAAAGCCTCCCCCTGTGCCTGGAATTTGAGCTCAAGTCGTGTCATTAAAAAGCCACTTCGCTACTGGGACTTTGGCATCTGAGTCACTGTTTCAAAGCCAGGCTGGGGCAGGAGAGATCGAAAGTCATTAAACATCTAGTGCTTGTTTTGGTGGCCTATTGAAAAATGAGGTTTGGAGAGTTTCAGGGCCACCAGGAGGATGCAGAACAAATGCTGCGACCTGAATCCCCCCCACACTCCTGCACCTTCTCTCCGTGGGCTGCATGGCCAAAATATCTGGGGAGGGGGCAAAGCTCTTTGGAGAAAGTCCAAGGGATGAGTTCGCTGTGAGACTGAAGGGCATAAACTGCAGCCCCTCTTTTCTTCTCCCATTAGCCCTACCCAGCTCAGCACACATCCTAGGCTAAATGGTGGGGCAGAGCTGGTGCTGGTCCCTAACTGGGGAGGCTCTCTCAGGCCCCCCTGCTTCAATCCCCTCACAGTTCTCCATGCCTTCAGGCTCTCCCTCCACTCCTCACTTGGCCCTGTGACCCCTTCACTCCTCCATGGCCATTTTCCTTTGTCTCACTGATTAGCTGATGCTCTGGTCCCAGACACAAGTGCCCCTACCCTAGGGATGGCTGTCCTGGCTTTGTGCAAGGTCTCACAAAGCAACCAAGGCTTCAGACTGGTTGTTGCATCCCCCACACCAACCACCAGGTGCTGGAGGTGTTGCCCCACCTTGGGTGTCACGCCAGCAGTGCCTGTGAAAAGTAGCATGGAGTGGGTGGGGGTCACCACTCCATGAAACCCCATGGGAAAGAGGACACAGAACTCCCTGGCTTTGTCCACACAGAGGACAGGAACTGATATTATGCACACACCTTTTCCTCTTTGTCTTGCCTTGTCCCAGTGGGGGGGTTTCAGACCTGGCCATCTCATCTTCAAACTGCAGGAGGTCTTCCAGAGAAGGAGGCCATCAGATATTCATCTGTGCATAGCTAACTATGAGGTCAGTTGCCAAAAGCAATGTAACCCTATTTTATGCCTGAGGAAACCTGAGGCAGAGATGAAGATGAGGTTCAATTCAAAGTGGCATAGCTGGTAACAAAGCCTAGGTCGTGTGATCACCGCTCCATACCCACCAGCCCCAAACGATGGATCACCAGAGAGCTGAACAGATGGGGCACATCCATGCCTTCTGCTGTACAAGTGGCTGAGCACATCAGGTTTTGGCTGAGGGCTGAGGAACTGGCACATCATTGGAGTGCCCGAGCCGACCCGATGAAGCTGATCCCTAGGATCCCATGGAAACAATAGGTCAGCAACACCAAAAGCTCGGAAGAAGCTGTGGAAGTAGGAGTGACTGGAGAGAAAGCCTGGCTATGCTTAAAGCACCCTGGGAAGAGGAGGCTTCAATGGAAGATGAAAGGAGCTGTCTGTAGCTGCTTGCCTTTAAGTGGGGAGGTAGGAAATGGCTTTGCAGTTCTTCAGCAGGAAGAGTGGGGAGCAGGTCTTGGCAAGGAGAAGTGAAAGAGAGAAGAACAAAAGGGCCATGCAACTTCCATTCAATGCTTTCCTCCATTTTGGGCAAATCTGGTATTCAAATGTACCCAAAGAGCCAGGTGCTTTGGATGGCCTCCCACAAGACTTTGCCAACTTCACAGCACCCCTTATCAAGAAAAATCTCAGCTAGTTTACACAAATGCAATTTCATCAAAGCCTCTTCTTTCTCTCTTCCTCCACCACAGTCCTGGGCACCCCTGCACATGCCATCCTGCCAGCCCAACATCACACTCCCTCATCTTTCCTCAGTGCTTCCCCTTCAGACTAAATAGTGACAGTCTGTCACTATGGGCAGTAATTGGTGAGGACATCAACGTCCCAAATTCCTCATTCCGTATCTTGCCAAATGAACTTGTGCCGTAGTCTAGAGAAGTCAGAGGTGGGTTTGTTAGAAGCAGGACTGACTTGGAAGCCCCAGGGAAAGTACCAGCCCCGCCAAGGTACAACCCATTAGGAAGGACGGTCACGGTGGTTGCAAGCCTGTCAAGACTTTCACACTGAAAATGAGAATTATGGAGGCAGTTCAGGCTTCTGCCTGTTGGGGTTGTTGCACCTTGAGGGTTCTCCATGGTCGGTATGGTGGCTCTTCTGCTCCTGGTCCTAACGCAAGCCCCAGCAAGATGTCCTGAGCTGGGGCTGGGGGTGGCTGGAAGTGTGGGGTAGGAGCATGATGTGTGTTTTTTGTATGGTGTGGAAGGCCTCTCAGGCTTGTGGTGATACCGAAAATCTTTTGCCACATGTGTCTGTGTGCTCTCTCTTCCTGTGCCAAGCACCAGGAAATGTATGCATTAGATGAAGAAGTGTCATTATGGCCTGTTCTGCTCTTTGTGTATGTATGAGTCCCATATACTCACCAGCCTGACAGTAGCCAGGTCTGACTCTTTTGGTTCTGGGGACCAAAACTGTAATCAGTGCTGTCTCTGCGGAGGCTCAGCTAAATTCCCTGAGAAGGTCTGCTTAGTGTTCATCAGGTTGGAAACCAGTTAGGAAAAAAAAAAAAAAATCCAAACATCACAAACCACCCTTTGGGATCTTCAAGCAAACCCTTAATATCTGAGAATTAACCTATTTTTAATGCACCGCCTGCTTTCCCCACACTCCCTTGCTGGCCCGAGCTTGGTTCATCTTTCAGAGCCTAACAATGCTTCTTGTGTTTCTGTTTGCTCAACGTTTAGAGGGGAGGCCTCCCGCTCTTCAGTGCTTTCTTAGCATTTTTTTAATCATGTTTATAAAGTCAAATACCTAAGTGACCAAAAGAGTGGCAAGAACTGCATCTCCACTCTGCAGGGAACTGAAATCTCCTCTTGCAGTCAATGGGGAGAGCCATGCTGGCTGAAACCCTGATCAGAGCTGGGGCTTTAGCAAAGGGGAGGAGTGAGCCCCTTGTTTTACTACATAGCCCCTTTCACAGAGGCCCAGGGAAGGAGGGGAGGGGATAGGGGGGGGGGGGGGTGGAATCTTTACACCCATGGTGGGACTTATGAAGAATTTACAGTCATCTTTCCTAGAGACACTAAAGATTTTATAGCCTCGGTACCAGTGGTTACAATGCCCTATGGAGCACAGAACTGAGCGTATGCCAGGGACCCCTTCATCTCACCAGAGGCTGGAAGGCGGCCAGGGGCTTCACACGGGGAAGTTTATTTCAGAGAGAGAAGGGAGTGAGGAAGCGGGAGGGAGAGAAGAGGGGAGAGAGGCCAAGCGGAGGGGGAGAGGGAAGGGAAAACAAAGGCATGTGAGATGGGAGAGTGAGGGAAAGAGGGAGGATGGAGAGCAAGGGTGGGGGAGCTGAGGGAGGAAGAGAAAGGAGAGGATGCCAGCGTGGGAGGAATGACAGGAGAGACCTGGAGAGGAGGAACAGAGGGGAGAAATGAAAGGGAGGGAGGGAGAAAAACATTTCAAAAGTGGCAGAGGGAGGAAACGTGAGAAGAAGGAATAACAGAAAAGGAGCCAGCAAGAGGGGGAGGAAGAAATAGCAAATTTGAAGAAAGTTATAAAACAAAACAGGGTCTGAGAGCAGGTGCAAGAGGGAGGCTCAGAAACAGTGAACAGGCCAGTCCCCCAGAAAAACTCAGCACAGAAAATGAGGCTTTTCAGCGACTGTCCCCATTCTCCTGCCAAGTCTTTAAACTCACAGAGGAGCCAGGGAGCATTTCTGCATACACAATTCAGCACGGACCTGCACAGCTAGGCTCCACTTGGGCAGATACTCACAAAAATTAATATAGAGCTATTCATGCACATCTGTGTGTGTGAGCAAGCATGTATGGACCCCCACACATAGGTGTAAGCATGCCATTCATCCAACCATGTGACACACACATTCTCCCTCCCTTCAGACTTCTGTGCACCTGCTGTGCATATGCAGACTGCCCATGTACCTTCACCTGCCTCCACAGACAGCCACACAGCCACCTCAAGCTCCACTCCCCCTTCAGCTGGCTACAAAACAAGGCTTACACTTTGTGAAAAATGCTGAGGTTTGGCCATTTGGGTTCATTCCATGCTGAGGAGAAAACGAGCCTTTAAGATGTTGGGTTCTTTTTTTTTTCCCTTCATGAGGGAATAAAAATCCAATGGAAAAATGAAGCCAGCAAGTGCTCCACCACAAAAGACGAAACATGGACACACATTTAAGAAATGGTTCCTATGACCCAGTGGTCTGTGAATGCCATGCTCAGATTTAAGGACAATTGTACCGATCAGTTATAGCCTGGTCCTTTATAGCCCTATGAGGGACACTAGCCTAGGAGTTACAGTGCTACCAGGGTATAAAAGACTCAAATTAATATTCTTGCTCCTAAGTCTGGCAGACCCAACCTGGTGGTTTTTCTCTGGATGCAATAGGGTGAGTTCTGTGTGCTGCATCCACTTGTTTTTCACATGGGGGGAATATTTGCTAGAGGCTTGCACACAGTGGTATTCCTCCTGCTAGTGGAACTATGGCAAACCTGGTGCTCTCTGGCCAGAGCAAAGAGCTGCTGCCACCATCCACTGCCCATCACTGCATTTCTTTATTCTCAGAGAGGATCAGCCACAGTGATAAAAATCTCTTAAAGTCAAGATGTTTCTCTCTCATTATATCAGACAGCAAGTGGCTTTCAGCAGAAATTTTCTAGACTTTTCTAGGAGTTTCCAGAGCCCAGAAAGGATAGGGAACCAAAGGGCAAGACACCTGGCAACTGTACATAGGGATGAAGAAATAATTTTCTATGAAAATCCCTCCCCACAGGCTGTGCAAACTTTCTCCCATTAGACAAACACTGTACAAAGGCCCTGGGTAATACTTTGCTAATGGGACTCTCCTGTACTGGTGGTAACCACAGCTCCATGCTGGAGGACTCAGCAAACCACCCGAGGAGGTAGGTTTGAGCATGCCACCACTGCAGTAACATGTCCTGACATCCAGGTATCGTGGCAGTCACGAAGATGCCAGGGAAGCATTCTTTCCAAGTCAGTGTTACTGTCAGACCTCCTGTGGGACAGCTGAATGTTTCGTGATGCCTAGGGGAATGTTGTCCCCTGCTTTAATTTGGCACCAATCGAGTCCTTCTGACTTAGGATGGATGAGCTTTAGAAAGCCAGACCTCTTGTTAAACAGCTGCAGAACAGCCAGGGGAAGGGATATGTTTATTTCAAGATGACCTAGCTACACCTTCCCGTCAGCTTGTAATTTAGCCTTTCACCTGCTTGGGAATGCTCACCCAATGCAAATGGCTTTTACAACCTGAAGCAAAACATCACTGCTTTGGTAATGCCCCTGTCCCCTTTTTCCTCTCATTTTCATTGAATATTTTTGCTTTCCTATAAAGTAACCACAAATGCATAGGGCATAGTGGATGTGCCAAGGAGGAGAAAAACATGAATCAGGAGAACAACAGGAAGGCAAGTTGAGCACACCCTCTGGACTCAGCAATGGAAGATAAATTAATTTTTACTTTCCAGGCCCTGCTCTTATTTGGTCATCAGAGGTGGCTGTAAAGTCAAGGCTGTCTGCTTTGGAGACATGTGGTCAGTTCTGTTAGGAGAGTGCACCAGGGAGCCTACATGTCAAGGCAGGAATAGAAAGGAACCAACTCTTGCGCCAAGACTTTCTTGGTAACCCAAGAAATACACTCACAAAAAATGCTAAATGAATTCACACTGTAGTCCAGAGGGGTCCTGGCGTCCACAAGCCATAAACAGAGAAGAGAAACAGATCTGATAAAAAGCCGCATTTCTGGTAGGCTTGGAGGAATGCTAAGTGCTTAGTACTTGTAAGTGGGAACCAGCATGGCTGGGCACAGGCCTGTACTCTGGGGCCAATGCACTGCAGCCCAATTAAATCTTTTGCTCCTGATGGTGGATAATTACACGCCTGACCTGTTCCACCGCAGGCAGTGGGAATACCCTGTTAGAGACCTCTTCCCAAGAGTAGGGCTCTCGTTCCTCATCTGGCTCTACCCTGCCTTTGGTAATGATGCTGGGGACAAGGGTTTCAGTGTTGGGTGCTGGCAGGGAGGTCTTCAGGTTTGAGGACCCCTGCAGGTGACCTGGCTTTCAAAGTTAGGGAGAGTGCCAGGCCCCTGCTGCCTTCCAAAGGAAAGAGCTCAGCACCTTGGGAGGTGTGGCCCAGGGCCTTCATTCTGATGTTATTTTGTTCCCTGATTTTGGAAGGAGCGGTGGAAACAATTAGGTCTCTTAATTTCTCCGAGGCAAGATCCAAATACAGAAAAGAATACATCTCCCAGGCAGGGAGAAGCAGGGAATTAACTGCCTTTTTTTGGATGAGATCAGAGAAAGCTGATTTATGAAGCAAAGAGAAAGCGAAGTGCTTTTATGGGTAAAATGTTCCCTGCTTATTTCCTTTCTGTCAGACTACGTTCCTCCCACACTTCTGGCTGCAAGCTCACTCCTTGGAAGCCTGTTTAAGCATTTCAGCATGCGATGATTTCACTGGGCACGGATTCTGACAGATCTTTGCAAATAACAACACAGGAGTTGCTGGAGGTGACTGCCTAATGCCAACCTGGGGCACACTCAGGAGGACAAGGCTGGCAAACAGAAGTCCATCCAGCCCTGTGTGCTCACAACCTCTCCCAGAGCACCTCTGAGCATCAGGCTCTTGGGACATCCCCCTTGCCATCTGATGAGATGGGGTGCATCCCATGACCCATTCTTATCCCTTGAGTAGATATTGGCAGAGCAAGCTGGAGAGCTGGAGTCCCACGAAGAGCAGGGGCATTGAGTTCCAACTCAGGCAGAGCAATGGAAAGCAGAACAGGAGAGAAATTTGAGAGGTGGGGGGACGGGGGAATGAGAAAGTGTCTGCGAGTGAATTTCCACACACGTGGCTTTCAGTTTCTGCCAATGTACATATAGGATGGGATGAACTCATGGAAACTCAGAGAACCTTATGTCTTTCTGGCAGACTGTAGCAAGCAACTACTGTTAAGTTATGGGGTAGGAGAACTACATCTGGGGCATCTTGAATGTCAATGGTTGGGCTGTGCTGTCTGCCCTGGTGGCATGGTTCCTAGAGACAAAGATATCTAACTATAGTAGGTGAAGGTCCTGGCAGATCTAGCTGCAAAGATTCATCTGCTGCTTCCATGCATCCCACCCATGCAAGAAGAGACCAAATTTTTGCTTAGATAGCTGCAGGCATCAATATTGTATACACTACCCAGAGGAACCACCAATGGAAACAGATTGGTGATCAGTGGCACACAAATGCGGAGCATGGGGGTAGCATATTTTGCACACCCACCAGCCCGTTCTGGGGGATGCTGAAAGGGTTTGGTGTGACTGGCTGTCACTCCTGCTCAGGCACCACCCTCTTGGTGAGATGTGACCCAGAAAGGACTCCAGAGCACCTGCAAGGACACCATAAAGTCCAGGACAGGAGCAGTCTAACACTTGACATACCCTCACAGAATAAAATTAGCAAAGGAGATGAAATGAAATTAACCTCCTGTGAAATCAGGCAAAACAGGAAAATATAGTTTAATAGCTGATAATGATGTAGAGAAGCCCTCACTCTCAGACTCCAAACTGCGGTAGGTTTACAGGGAGGAGGGGACTGGGGGTAGGGAAGAGAAAGCTGTGGGGATTGACCTCTCTCCCCCTCTGCTCCCTCCTTTTTCTTTAAATCCCCACCTAGTCAGGAGTGCTCATTAAGGATGCCTCTCGTTTCCCTAATTAGGCTGCCCCCTTCTCTTCACAGGGCTCCAGACCTCTGCCATTCAGCAATAACAAGAATAACAAGAAACTCATTATTTTACAACCTGGGCTGAGGAGGAGGGGTGAGAGGGAGAAGATGGCTTTGTGATGTGCTGCTTGGAGGAAAACAAGCTCAGAAAAGCCTGGGTCAAGGGAGGAGTCTCTCCTGTTAGCAAGACCTTGTCTGCTCTTAAACACTTGCCCTACGACATGCCTGCACTAGAAGTAATGCTATAAGGAATGGGGATTTGGAGTTTTTTCCTCTTTTCTGCAGGCTCGTTCTTGAAAATCGTTTTTCTTCGTAGCAATCACACATACGTGCATATGTTTTCATGGGGAAAGTAACCTTCAGGGACCCAGACAAGACATGAGCCAACCCAGTTCTGAACTTGGGAGGAAGAGACAAAAAAGGCAAAAAAACCCCATTCCTGTTTTATATGGAACGAGCAAAAGGGGAGGGTAAGTGAAATAAGGGCTCCCCAATGTCATCCTCTGGGTCCCCATTATGGGGTCATGCAAGAATCTTTCCTCTGGCCAGAGTGCTGTCTCTTAATGTCATGTTGTGTAGCATCCCACCCCAGCAGCAAGCATGCCAAGTCAGCATGACCAAGCATGTGTTTAAGTGTTGATCTGGATGAGGGGGAAAAGAAATAAATGCTCACCACCCTGCAAAAACAGACCCTCCCTGAGCATTTGGAATGAATTTTGTCAAAATCAGCTTATCATCTCCATAAATTGTCACAGATCCACTCTGTTTTGTGGAGCTAAACATTTCAACATTTTATCCACATTACCAATTAAACCATCTTTGCTCAATTTATGCCTCATTTAAATAACTTATTACATCAGATATAGTGTTGTTTTTTTATAGTTCAGTTTTATGTCTCTTTTCTCATACCCTCTTTAAGACTTGACTAAATCTTTCAAGATGTTCTTTCAAGCCCTCAGACCAAATTAAAACATCATTCACTGGAGCTTCGGCACTTAGCAGTTTCTCACAGATCTGGCAAATACTCTTTGAAATACCTCGTGAGCAGAACAAACGCCAAATAGTGTCTGCCTTAACTTATACATTGACATTTGCAAGCACGTATGTTCAAAGTTACTCCTCAAAAGTAGATGCAGGCATGCAAGCAAGTGACCCTGATTTCTTCTGAGGTGACAAATGTCCCACAATGTCCTGAAGGATTTATATCATTTACTTGGATTTTGCCCCAGAGCCTTTCTTACAAATGATGGGTCATATTGTTTTCTAAATTTGTATTCATGCCTTAACTCAGTCACATCTGCTAACAGGATCAGATTGTCCTGATTTTAAATAGACAAACAAATATGTATCTACTGGGACTGAGATTCACTGTGCCAAACCCTCTTGAAAACCTCTTCTCTTCCTCCCACAAAAAAATAGCAAAATTCAAAAAAACCCCAGATTTAGAGCAAGCCAAATTGTTTCAGCTGAAACATAGTTTTCTTGTGGTAGGTTGTTTTTTGTTGTTTTTGGTTTTGTTTTTGTTTTTTGTGCCAAACCCCACAAATTTTGGTCACCTGAAACATTTAGCAGTTCACATCAATCATATCAATTATTTTGACTGAAAGAAAAGAAGCCTTGTCTGCAGGGATGAAAAATATCCAACATCTTGCTTACACCTTGGACATTTTTCCAAGGTGTCCTGGCAGATCCATCAGTCTTGGGAAAGACTGTTGTTTGGTTTTTTGATCAGCTTTCTCCCACCAAGAGAGACTTAGTGAGTGTGTGGGCTGAAAAGAAGGTGTATTACAGCTTCATGGACAGCCTGA
Source organism: Phaethornis superciliosus (assembly GCA_023637945.1). NCBI lineage: Eukaryota > Metazoa > Chordata > Aves > Apodiformes > Trochilidae > Phaethornis > Phaethornis superciliosus. The sequence continues at coordinate 84,426,784 of JAJQWJ010000001.1, read as the reverse complement.
GCTGTTGTAGCTTCTTCCAGCCCATGGAAATGTTCAGTGTGTTCAAGACTTTGCCTTTTCCTGCTGGCAAAACACAGCTTTGCATTTCCAGTTACCCTTGACCTCCTGACAAAGGAAAACTTGGATGTTTTGTCTGTGCTGACTTCCCAGCTGGGGCTGGGAGATGTCTTGGCCACAGCAAGAAGGAAGAGATTGGCCCAGATCACACACAAATGGTTTTACATCTCCTCTCACTTCTCCTGTTTCAAGCAGAAACACATGGCAGGTATCCTTATAAGCACGGTATATCTGCATTATACTAAATGTAATCTGCATTGCACTTGGAGGGGAGCCCAGAAGTTGCTTTCAAAGTCAGTCTTGCTGTCTACACCAAGAGCAGGCATGGGAGTGTGGGAAGGACACGGTGTGCCCCACGCTGATCTGGAGGCAACAGTGTGGTTGCCCAAGGGCTGGTTGTTTAAAAGCCCAATGTACTTGCATCTACCCCAGGGAGCACTGTGTTGAAGCTGTGAAGCAGAGCTAGTGGGACACATTCCCTCATGGCCACCGTCACTCTTGTGCCAGTCACACACTTTACATTTATTCCTTAATCCACTTGTTAATCACATGTTGTGGTCACATTTGGGACGGCCGGTGGAGATCACAACTGCTGGAGTGATGGGCAGTCCCACCCTGCCAGAGCTCACACGTTGTGAAGGAGGGCTTGGATGGAGGTGGATACAGGTGGACAGGGGGGAGATCTTGGTTTCAGGCAACTGCAGGACTGGGCCAGGGTCCCCACAGCATGATGCTCACCACGCTTTTTCTCCTATGTGTGAGCACAGCAGGGAGTGAGGTGCTCCCATCTGGAAAAGGTAATTTGCAGCTATTCTGAGCCATACTGGTTGGATCCCACTTGTGAAAACAAACAGAGAGGGATATCCCTGGTTGCTATTGACCAGCACTGCTGGGACAACGCAGGCAGCTTTATTTGTTGAGAAGGGGGATGGAGAAAAAAGCCCCAAGTTTTCCCCCCACCCTGCTCCATCCCTGCTGCCCCGGGCTGTATTGTCTCCTTTTGTCCCCGAGAAGCACGCGTCTCCGGTAGCACTGCGGTTATTTTTAGGAGGGCTTGGCCAGCATCCATGGTAGTGGTGGCTTTGGTGAGCTGGGAGAAGCAGACTTTTCTCTCTCTGCCTTTCAATGTTTGGAAACAGTGAGGCTGCCAAGGCAGCCTGTCTCCTGCTCTGCACTTCCAGCCTCTGGAAAGCGAGAGTGAGCCCTGAAAAGCCTGGCAGGACAACCACGACAGCCTGCCAGGCAGCCAGCAGTGCTCTGCCAACACCAGTGCCCCTCGTCACCACCAGCCAGGGAAAGCTGGGGCGGGGGGGGGGATGGAGAAGAGGAAGCATCAGCAAGGAGAAAGGCTGGGAAATTGCACAGGTTCCCCTTGGGGAGAGCCTTTTCATTTCCTGAGCCTGACTCTCTGCATTCAGTACAGATGTAGCTGAGGAGAGGGTCAGAGCCCCACATCTCGTACAGCATGGAGGCTGGAGCAAGGGGAGGTGGGGAAGGGAGAGGCGTGGATAGCAGCTCCTTTGGGATTTCTCATGCACGGGTTTCAGACCGAGTCCATCTTGCTCAGGGGAGGGAAACTGCTGTCACTACTCAGGCTCAGAGATCAGAGTGGCTGGCAAGTGACAATGCAGCCGGCCTGGGCAAGACACCTGTGGGGCTCCCCTGCCCTCCTGACCCCAGGTTTGGCCACCCCTGGTGAGAAGAGACTGAAGTATTCCTCAGCGGGTCAGACAGGAAGAGGCAAAGGACTGTGATACCAAGGGGTGCTGCAGACCAAGAGCAAGGGGCACAGGCTGAGGACAGCAGCCCAGCACCTGGATAATGGTGGGGGGACTTCATCCCTCATGGTGCATAGACCAAGTCTAATGCAGTCAGCAGCCTGCTTAGCCTGTTGACACTCAAATCTTACCTTTCAATGAAAGCAATTTATTTTATTTTTTAAAATAGGAGCACAATGAAAGCAATTTATTTTATTTTTTAAAATAGGAGCACAATGAAAGCAATTTATTTTATTTTTTAAAATAGGAGCAGAAGCCATCTTTTTTTTTTTTTTTTTTTTTTTTGCTAGAAGTATCACAGATACCCCATGCCACAGCAGGCAACCTCCAGGTCACCAGCAAGCCAGCGGTGGTAGCTGGGACCAAGAGAGAGGTCTTTCCAAATCATTGGAATCCATTTCACCATACAGACTCTCGTGGCAAATTTGCACTGTGTGGCCAACAGCCTCTCCTCTCCCAGCTGCACACCAGGCCAGTGGGTCCAGGGCAGCAGGCTGGAGTCCTGTTTTTCTCTCTGAGCATCACCATCCCTGCGCTGATGCCCCGGTGTATGGGAGGGGAGGGAGAAGGAAAAGAGGAGGTGTGAGAGTGTGTGTGTGTTTGTGTTTCTCTCTATGTGTGTGTGTGTGTGTGTTGGGGGGATGGAGACACTGGGTAAGAACAGACCAGCTTTCAGAGTTTGGCTAACACCCTCTCCAGCCTCTTACTCAGCGTACGTGGGGTCCCATGATCTGAGTAGCAGCCCCTCTCATGCCATTGTGTGCCTGACCTGCTTAAATAAACGGTGTTATTTTAAGCAAGGGCAGTCGAGCATTTGCTGAAGGTCCTTCTCTTTCTTGCTCATTTTCTCCCATCCTCCTTCCCCCCCCCCCCCCCAACGCCCCTTTCCCGCTGCTTCAGTTTCCCCTCCCACCCCACTTTCCTTTACACAGCGGGATTAATCCATCAAACCGAATGGGGGCTGGGGGGTGGGGGGGAGGAGGAGGGGCAATGAGCCTGCACTCCACTGAGCACTGAAGAGGCCTCCATTCATGGGTCAACAAAACCAGGGAGGACTCTTGGACTTAATCAGCCAAGGAGCGCTCCAGCCCTGGAGACAATTAACATCAAAGCAATGCAGGAGAAAGAGGAGATGGGACAGCCAGGAAGGCTGGAAAGCCACGTACAAATCCTGATTAAAAAGGGAGGGAGGTTAGGAAGGAAGCAGGGAGAGGGAGGATGCTCAGTAGGCGTGTGAGAGGAGCTGATCCGCAGCTGCTTTAGGGAAACTGAAGTGCGAGGATGAAGAAGGACTCGCTTGGGGCCAATGTGCAGGGAGGGGGTATGGCTTCACCAGGGGCAGAGCTGCTGTCTCCTGACCAAACTTCTCACTGGAGGCAGATCCTGCTCTGTCAGCAGCTGGGGCACGTACCCCTTACAGCGCCAGCTGAGGTTTTATGAACGTCAGTGGGATTAGGATTGAGCAACAGCATGTGGCTAGGTGTTGCTTATCCTCACACACCTCATTTTGAAGGCTGTTTCCAACAGCCTTCTCGTAGTATTGTCACAAACCACACAACTGAAAAAAACTTAATAATACTTTATGATTACCTTTGGGCACTGCATCAAAGACTGCATGCACCTAAAGATAAAAATTGTATTTTGCCTTGGTAACAGATGGTCACTTAACTGCTAATGTAAACTGGCAGCAGTCCTGCTCAGTTTTAGGGAGCAGCAGGGGCTCCAGGACGAAAGCCTGGGCCTCAGGCTGGATTGTCCCTTAGGGGGGGGACACAGCCAAACCTGGAAACTATCCTTGCACTGGAGTTTGGGATTTATTTGAAGCTTTCTTTGGAAATAGAAGCAGCAGATGAAGTTATGGGTGATGAGGGAGGCCCTGCCTCTGTGGCTGTGGGCCTCCCCCCATGTGGACATGATGAATGGAAAAGAAGGGGGTGGCATGCTGCTTCGGGGAAGGGTAATGGTGAAGGAGGCTGCAGGGCAGTTTTCCAAAACTTTTGCTGCAAATTTGTCCCCCCTTCGTGGGCCTCACTCTGCAGAGATCTTTCCACACCTCAGGAGCACCATGCGGAAATGTTAGGCTGCTAGTGAGCTGTTGCAATTGCAATTGCAATTTACCATTTTCTTGAGTTACTGTGAGGGTATTGAATGGAAAATCAGATCCATGCCACAGCTTGCCAGGGTACTCCCTCTTTTCAGCCCCCAGATTGTGTAGATGTCTCCTTCCCAGAGCTCTGAGACAGATGGAGCTGTCACCAGTCTGCAGCCACAGCTAACTGCTGTGCTGAGATCTTACAGTCCATGTCAAAGCATCATCTGTGATGAGGTTTGCATTACCTCCCCTACCATCATATCAGCACTGGATAAGAGTTGTGGAGGAGCTGGAGACCTTCTGGAGGGGAGCGAGGGTCTGCAAGCACTGCCCAGTTCAACCTTGGCATCCCAGATGCTCAGCAAACAGAAGACATGGTACACATAGAGCTGCCACCTCTCTTCCCAGTGACTCTTCCTTCAGCATTTTCCCTCTCTGTGCTTGACTCTTTGAACCAGTAAAATCTCCACGACTGGGGACTTCAATCTGTGGTGGGAAAGTATAAATCCTTGGAGCTCCAAAGTTGGCACTATAATTCCACTTGTCTAAAATATATCTGAAGGGCAAGGGTGAGCACGCAATATATTATGATGACTGGGCTTAACTCCTCATCTGGGTGAATGGGGCATTCTGGCTCGTGGTTTTTAAGGAAAAGGTTTAGGGATATAATTCCATTAAGGACTATGAACAGAAACCAGGGAAAACAGAGTACAAAGACCAGGAAAAGCTGGGCAAAACCACTGCCAACATGAGGTACCTCTTGTAGTAGGAAAGAAGAAAGCTTATTGAATTGCTAGCTAGCTCAATGAAGCACCATGTTTCTATAACAATATTTACCTGAGAGTATATCAACCAATACAGAGTAACCTTTGGAGCATTCTGAGAAGCCTTTATTATATTTTTTCAGTGTAAAAATGGTAGTTCTAGCACTCTCTATGCTCTAAGCACTGATCAACATGAGCCTCACGGTCCAGGGGCAGGCAGCTGGCAAGCTTCCCTGATGTTAATGTCCAAAGCTTTGAACTGGGAGTAGATAAGGGTAGAGGCACAGGGCTAAGCACATCCCTAAAAGAGCAAGACCCTTGCCTGGGATGAATGTCAAGGCACTGGGTCGGAGTGCACTGGAAAACTGGATCCTGCAGAAGCACAGGTTTCTCCCAGAGGGGTTGGGGCCACAGAGGTAGCAGGACATGGATCGCATCCCACCATCTTATCAACACGTATGTGCAGCCAGTTATTATTCAGAGGAGAAAGGGCGACTTGAAAGGGCTCCCAATTACACACCACACTATAATTTCCCATCCTGTGAGCTGCTCAGCAGTGTTTGGCATCTCTGGCCCAGTTTGGTAGCCATGCAGCAGTTCTCTGATGGTGGGTTCATGTCTGGGAGCTTGTCACCACCATGAGCACACCAGTAGCAGGCAGGCAGGTGAGGAGGAGGTGAGGGAACACTGGCTCAAGGGAGCAGCTCTTGTGTATAAGTTACATCTTAATTGAGGCTGTCTGGTCATGACGAAGAACAGGAAGGGGAGCAGAGGGGCAGCCTTGGCTTTTGTTTCATGCACTGAACTTTCAGGCTCTGCTTTCCTTTCTCCCACCTACCCTCTTTTGCTCAGATACAGCCACCCACATGCTTGCACTATGCTCGCTCTTGCTTTTTCATTTTGTCCTGTCATGGCTCTTCTCCAAGAGCTTGGAGAGTTTCTTGGAAGAGAAAAAGGGGAAGCTGGGGTTGTATGGAGGTAAAACACTATTCAACACATTCCTTCACCTTCCTCCTCCTCTGCACTGTCTCCTGGGCATCCCTCCCTTTTCCCCAGCAGGTACCTGCAGAAAGTGACCCTGTCAACAAAACCCCAGCAGGATCAGCCTTTGGTCTTGCTCAGGCAGATGGTTCCCATTAAATGTTCTCAATCACGGAGCATTCTTTCTCTCTCATCTAAGATATTTTATTATTGCTTTTCCTTTCTTTCAGTTTCCTAAGGAGAAGGGAGTGTGTGTGTGTGTGTGTGTGCATTGAACTAAAGAAAGGGAATTTAGAATTTGATCTTATCATGCCCATATGGGAGGCTCTGTTAGCTGACTGCTGTAACATTTATTCCTTGTTATGCTCCCACTCAATTGTTCCTCATCTCTTCATCCCCCACTGTCTTGGGTAGAGTCCCTGAGGATAAGAAAGGCCACTGTTTCTCTGAGCCCTTCCATATGCTTATCTGCAACTAAGTGAGGCCAGGATTTAAAAGGGGTGTGTTACCCATAGTGGGAGGCTGCTAGGACTCGTAGGAGTAGCTGAGAGCTGTGGCATTCTAGTTTTGCCCAGATAATGCTGATTTTGTCTTGGAAGACAAGAGGAATTATTTAGTTGGATGGTTCATTGGTAGACTCTCCCAGACTGACACTGTCAGTCCAGTGTCTGGTGACACATGTAGGACCAGTTTCTGGATTCTGCCTAAATCCAGTGAGGAGAGATCAGCCCATCTGGATGGGGACTGGTCCCAGCATAAGCTCCTCCATTGAGAGGAGCCCAGGGAAGTTGAGCTCAGAAGTCTCACCAAGAGTTGGGTGCTGTCTGTAGCTCCCTCTGAGTGATGCTAACCTGCCTGGTGGCTCACAATGCCTAGCACAGACTGTACCAGCTCTGCCAGCCAGCTGAGGGAGATGGAGTGACCATCCCTTGCTAATAAGGTTGCTGCTAACCCTGCTGCTAACACATGTAAGCCTGCTGACACCTTGGAGACACAGCCCTGAGGAAGACCAGCAGGGCTGAGGGAGGTGAAGCATCCCACACTTGTGGGATACTTGTGTATCCCACATGTGTACCTTGGCCTTTGCCTGGGGCACCCTCGTCTTCTCCTGTCTGCCCTAGGTGGGGATTCTTTTACCCAGCAAGCTTTCTCCTTGGTGTTGTGCCCAGACAAGTTATTTCAGTCCTGAGGTGGCTGCTTGCTAGCTATCTCCTCCTTGCTGCATTGCCTTAAGGTCCCAGTGCTGTCACTTTTCACTGTGCAGCTCCCTTGCCCTGAGCAGCTCACCCAGGCCAGGGCAGAAGCTCCTCACTCACATCTGAGCTCCAGGGACAGGGTAGAGTGAGACCATCAAAGTTTGTCACAGACTGCCAGCACCATTTCTATGGGGAGATGCTGCAATGAGCAGCATACATGAAGAAGGATGAACATGGTTTTGGGTGGGAGTTCTTCTCCTCAAGAAGTGAAGGCAGTGTATGACTGCATAAACTCACCATCTTGCTGAGACTGACTTCTGGCCTGAACAGCTTAGGTGATCCTAGGGTTGCTGCAGAGCTGCCATGACTCCAAATGACAGAAAGAGTTAGTAAATTTTCCCTGGTGGTTGTTCAACCTTTACTGCCTTCAGAAAGACAAAGAAGATATGAAGCCTCCTGCTTTCTAAGGAGCAAATACCTGCATTTGGTTTTCTCCTCTGGAATTTCAGCTCTTTGCCTCTGCTGTTCATTGCTCTCCTGCTGCCTGGCTGCAGCCTGGTGTGATGCCTGCAATCTTCCTACAGGGACAAGAGACATGTTTCTCCTCACAGTTCATTAGTAGGAACTGTCATATCATCTTCAGCCATCTGAGAAAGTAAATTCCTCATCTCCTTGCTTGCAACTGGCTTGTGAACAGCTTCCCTGCAGGGCTGGATGGCAGAGGATCCCCGAACTCTCCTGCCTTAGAATGGACTCATGAGAAAGAAATCAATCCCAAGTGCTTCACAGTAGGGATGTAGTGCTGGAAGGGATCTCCTATTTTACCATGTCTCGTCCCATGCTATTGTCAGCAATCACATCGTGCAATCTTTCACACAAATGTGAATCTCCAAACAATCTTAGTAAGTTTTAAGATTCTCCCACTAACTCAATTAGTAGGCTCTTCCAGAACACGACAGCTCTAAGGCTTAAACCATTCTTATTTCCAGTCTCAATTTATTCCTGGCTGAGACATGCCCACTTTTTCTTGCGCCAACATTGTTCCAATGCTTAAATAGCTCTGCTCCCTCCCTGGTGCTTGTGCCCCTGTTGTGTTTACTGAGAACAATCATATCTATCCTCAGCCTGCATTTCACTGGGCAAAATGAATCAACAGTCTCCTGCCCTGTGACAGGCACTCTCTTCCCCTGACCATCCTGCTAGCCTTTGTCTGCATCTCTTCTCTTCTAAATTCTACACTTTTCAGTGCAGATGCTGGAGACTGTTCTCCATCACACCTGTGCCTAATGTAGGGTCCCAAGCAGCACCTGGGTTTATGTTGGTGCCACAGTGGGCAGAAAAGGTCTGAGTGTGGTGATTTTTATAGACACAAACTGATTTTCCCAATGGGTTCTGGTTTTGACCCATCGGTGTTGGGTAGAGTAGTGCCTCATCACTCAGCACCACTAAGGAGGGAGCAACCCAGCTCTTGTCCAAAGCTATCATTGTTTGGCTGCTGGTAAAGCATGCAAGACTTGCTTGCAGAGCTGTAGATATAAAGTTACATTTGAGGTTTTGACTCATTTGGTGGCACTAGCTGTCAAAGTTGGCTCTCAGATTTCCCAGCACAGCAATGCACCCTGAGTTGTATCACTGGATAGCTTTAGCAGAAGGTTTTGTTTATCCGGTGGCTTTCTCACAGAACAAGAGGTCCATGTAGGTTTTCCCTGTGATGCTTTCTTGGACACTCTGAATTCCTGTCAACAGGATATTGAGAGCCCCAAATACAATTATGTAAGTGTGGGTGTGATTTTGACATAATTTAGTAAGTATCTGACCCTCTGCCTCATCTACAACACTTAATTTTTCTCTTACAAAAGGTATGCATAGTGCAGATGACAGATTTTAGGCTACAGTACACTGCAGCAGAAGTAAACAAATACAAACTTTTCAGTTAAGACAAAGTTGGGCTTCAGGAAAAAAAAAAAAAAACAGTTTCAGCTCCTCAAAGTGTAGGCACTCAGCCATGCTCCTAATATTTTTTTTTAACTCACTAACTCAGCCTTTCTACACAGGATACTCTATTAGTCCCATGCCTTTTAGATTTGGGAAAGGCAAGTTGCCATGAAGTATGGTGCAATATGACTTCAGGAACTGGCATTAGAAGATGCTGAAAGGGAGAGACACATGGGTTGCAGTTCTTGGGAGCAGTCTTCCTCTGGATTCCTCTCACCAGCTCTTACTTGCAGTTTTGCATTCCTCTTCTCACTTTGATAAAGGTGATATAAGGAAGTAATTTTATTTTTCCCCCAGCACATCTTATTTTGGTAGACAATGGACCTTTCTGGGTAGATGTCCCCAGGTCTGCAGACTTATGTGGATGTATCACTACACTGCTGGAGGTTTGGAAATAATGGGGTACAATACTGGGAGAGAGGTGTTGAAAGGCACCTTTCCTCTGCATCCTTTCTGCCACCTGAGAAGCTTATGAGTTACAGAATTTTTTTCCTTACTGAGAGCTGTCCATCACTTTCATTCAATTCTTTTCTGTACATCTGTAACATTGCTTCTTGTATCTTGGTCAAAATCCTATATTCTGGCTTTGTCCAAGACCTGAGCAACCACCAGGTATAGCAGTTGTGCAGCACAGAGAACTGCCTCTTGATAGTTATACACTTCCTGCCTGAGAAAATGGGGCTTTTTGAAAGAGCACTTGTTGCCCAAACTAATTTGGGTCCTTCCCAGTGCCAGGCAAGTGTTGTACCATGTTATACCATGGCATGTTTTCTGTCTGCACAGGGAGGCTGAAGTGTAACAGGAAACAACACTCAGAAACCTAAATGGCTTTTTCTTCCTTAAGTCTTTTGTTCCTGAAACCAAAGCACAGTAAATCAAGGGGTTCTGCCTTAAATGAACTGGAAGTGCTCTTTGTAAAAAAACCCAAACAAACAAACAAAACCCCAAAAACCCACCACCAACCAAAAATAGAAAACCCAAACAAAAAATATCCAAACCAAAAGCAAAGCAAAAAAAAAACCCCAAATCCCAAAACCAAACCAAATAAAAATAACCACCAAAACAACCAAATCCCCAAGTCCCCAAAAGGAAGAAAGAATGGGACCTCAGAGAGGTTTCATAAATCACATTGCAATGGACCTGGTACAGATGTTGTTGCATTCAGGCCACCAAGCAAAGCAGAGCACCACAATGGAACTGATGGGGCCACGTGTGAAAGCAGACAGAATGCAGCTGACTTGGAGGAGACGTGCTCTCTCTGGCACATGTAACACATGCTTGGTCCCTACCCTGGCTTCCCTCCATTCCTCCTGCCAAAAAATAAACAAGCCAGATCAAACTTGTCATGGTCTGGAACTTTTCAGCTATCCCTTTATTGTAACATGGTGCAGCACGGTCTGGTTTCCCAGCACTTAATGCTTTGGCATAGTGTTGAAAAAAATGTTAATTCTCCAGTTCTTGGTCTGTGGCTTCCCACCTGGCTGTCCAGGGAGTGCCCTGGCCCCAAGGAGCAAGAAACTGAAAGGAGGGGAAGGAAAGGGCCAAACATTTCTCCACAGCTACTTTTCCCAGATACTTTTGGAGGGGACTTCCTACTGCAGCATTGCAGCACTCAGAGCCCAGAAGACCACAGCCAGGAGGGTCTGGTGGCACGTGAGTCTCGAGGCACATCAGGCTGTGTGCCCATCTCCTGGAGCAGAGGCTGCCTGGTGTTGCTGCAGCTCTGCCTGCATGCTGGACACAGACTCAAAAGCACAATCAGCCTCAAAATCCTCAGTCCCAAAGTGTCCTCAATCACAGCTCCTTCTCTAGTTCTCCAAGCAACTAGAAGATCATAGATGATAGAAAAAAACAGCTCACACGTCACCCAGTGTCCATGCCCTCCACCTAGGAACGAGGGGAGTAGGTGGTAGATGAAGTTTAAATACAGTGTTTTCTATTGTTTCCCTCAGAAAATGACTTGTCCTATTGTATTGCAGAAACCTGAAATGTTGCTGCCATGGGAAGTGGTCTCAGTATGTTCCCCAGGCTTTCCTTCCTTGTCTTCTGGTGGGTATCCACAGCAAAAAAATTGGAAAGAAGCTGAATCTAGGTCTTACATGTGCTGCAACAAGATCCATAGCAATTATGCTTGTTTCCTGTGCACCCAGGTACCCATATGCCAGCATCCCAGGGCCCCAGGGAGCAGCAAGCAGGCATCCACCTTGCCTTTGGCCCCCAAGAGGCATAGAAGCAGGCAAGCCGTATGAGATTTGGGCATGTCAGTATGGAATATGTTTCAGAAGGAAGGACTTGCTTTCACTGGGACTGTTTTGTCCTTTGTGCATGAGAAGGAAAATGCACGTAGGGAATTCCAGTGGGCTTTGGGGTGGCCAACACCTGGGTGGTGCAGGGTGTTTAAAATGGTCTCCAAAAATAACCAGGACCGCAAAAGGGGAAAAATTAATAAGGATAATTAACTGGTTTCCATCTCCAAGTGCTTTGGAGACATGAGCTAATCAGTCTGTAAGCACATACAAGCACACACAATGTCTGTAATTAGTTTGCTCTTCTACTTCCTCACCTCTTCCCCCTGCAGATTGCCCACTGAGATCCCTATCAGACAGAACAGGTCTCTTTCTGCCCCTCCTGCAGAGGCCTGAGTCCTGCCTCTGCTCAAAGTGCACTGTCTCCTTGTCAGTCTGTCTGTCTGCTTCTCTCCCCTGCTGGCCATGATCAGATTTCACTAAATGAATCACAGTCTGGTGGAAACTCCCTCCACTCTTTGCCAAGAATTGCAAAGTTGATGAAAATGAGACTCACAGCCAAAGGCAGTTTAGCATGGTGCCTTACTGGTTCCAAGCAACTGGGCTCCCATTGCAGTTGTTTGTTTCTCGTTGTCCTTTTTGTGTTTGCAGCCTGGCACCTCTCCTCCACCTGAAGCATCTTTCCCTGGATTATAACTTTGGTTACTTGATGCCTCACCACACCTCCAGGGCACCCTCCTCAGAATTGTAGGTTGTTTGGTTGTTTCCTTCCACAGAGATGTTCCCTGTTTGTTTGGGTTTGCTTTTTTTTTTTTTTTTTTTTTTCCAAGGAGGAGGACTGGTGGAGAGCAAGTGCCCATCCACACAGATCTCCAGTTTGGGTTTAAATATCTTCTCTGCTCCCAGTTATCTGGTGCAGTTCTGCCCTTGAACCTTACTTATCTCTCTGACAACTTTAGGGTTCTGCTGGTTCCTCATTCTACACCTGCATGGTCTAGCAGAGAAGGTACTCTCTGGTTGAAAACCACAAGCCCTGTCCCGCACGGGGCCTGGAATCTTTGTGGCATTGTTACTTCACTTCTCACACCTTCATTTTTTCCACCAGTAAAACAAGTGAATGAACTCCCTTTTGTAAATGCTTTGGGGAAGACAGTGGATTTAGTGCTGGAGTGGTACCACATGAAGGAAAGGAACCACTGTGTGGTCCCATGGGTTCCTTCAGCACACAGAAAGGAGGTTGCTTCATGTTACCCTCAAGCTAATCCCCAAGGATTTAGTAATAATCTTTTCCTCAGTCCCAGGCTGAGATGCCGAAGCAGAGTTTCAGGGGGATGTAGCACTGGAGGTCTTCAAGTTCTCACTCCAGACCAAGCTGGGCTGGCAGATCATTTTGAAGAGCTACTGTGAAAAATTCTGGTGCTGTCTGCCTTAGCATTTCCTCTCTGCAGTCTGCACCAGGAACATGCTCTGGTGTATCACCATGGTCCTGCAGAAGGACTCAATTGGACTCCTGGCCACTCATGCACTTTCCTCTAGTCTCTTTGTGCTGGTCTTGTCCACATGTCTAGAAGCAGACCTGCACCTCAGGCACTTCCTGGGAAGCAGCTGAAGAGGTTTCCCTACCCTAGAGGTTTGCATGTCTATAGGAAGCTTTCCATCCCTGTGGCTCTGCAGTTGTGTCCCTCAGCTCCTGGGCAGGACACCATACCTGGTCCTCTTGTGGGTCCTGGCAGATGGATATGTGGGGAGGCTGCAGCCCTGTCTGGCTGCTAGTGCAGCCTCTCCAGGCAGCCCTGTGGTTTTTACAGGCTGCACAGGGGCAAGTTAGACATCATGTATCCCATCTCCTTATTGTCCAGCCTTCACTTCTCCTTGCCTTTCTCCTTCCCTTGCTTTTTCCCTTTGTGGTACCTCCTATTGTCTCTCTTGCCTCTCCAAGCCTCTTTCTTTCCTTATCCCACCTACTCTCACCTCCCCACTCCCCTTCCCTCTTATTTTCTCTCCTCTCTTCTCGACCTCTGATCCACATCCAATCACTCCAGCTGGCTCATCTTCTCCCAAAGAGCACCAGGGACGTGTGACAGATGCCCAAGATCAATAGGGAGCTGCAGCTTAGGCTCAGGCCCTGGCTCCTACTTCTCATCTCCCAGCCCCCCATGAGGAAAGCTGGACCTCCAGCAGGTCCAGTACAACTGAAGCCCAGTTGTACTGCAGCTCTGCTTTGCTGCCCCACCGTGAGCATGAGCGTCCCCACAGAAGTAGGGAGAAGCCCCTATGGCAAACCTATGGGGTCTCCTCCAGGAGAAGGCCACCTGCCATCCCACACATGGCCACCTCACCCTGGGGGACAACCACAAGCCCTTATCAGAATTCATCCCCTTGCTGTGAAGAGGAGGGATTGTTTTTCTTTCTGGTTCTCTCTGCTCTCCTCCTAACCCTCTGCTCTCTCCTTCCCTCTCATCCATTTCCTTTGACACTGGTCCCAGGCCCACTGCCAAGTCTCAGATCCATTAGCGAGGTGCCTTGCTGACTGAAGCACAAATCAGGATGGATCCGGGTGCAATTAGCAGCTTCTAGCACCTCATCTGGAAGGCATTAGCTTGGCTTTTGGGGGAGGGGGTTACGGGTTGGGTGGAGAAGAGAGGAACAAGAAGGAACGCATATAGATGCCAAACAGAATAAATAAGCTATTTCTACCACTCTTAGGAACCCAGCATCCGACAGCAACATGCAAACACATGTGCAATAGCTGTCTGCAGGGGACATGGTTTCTGCACCCAGTTGGTGTCACCCATAGACTTCCCTTCCCAGAAGGATGTGGCTAATGAGTCCGAGAGGGTACCAAGATGGCATGAAGATGTGTAGTTAGCCACAGCTTGTGAGTGATGTCCATCCTGGTTCTCCATCAGAAGCCTTGTAGTTATGTTGTCTGTTAGTGAACTTAAATATACTTTGCCCTCCTCTTCCTTTCGTGCTCTGCTCCATCTGGCTCCCAGTGCACTAAAACCCCTAATAACACGACTGTGTGGTAAGAGCCAAAATAGACTAGCACGTATTAGTTTTGGTGGCTCACGTATGTGTTGTAGACACAAGCCCCAGATAATACAGTTCTTATCAAGCCAAAACTTTGTACAAAATATATTTGCCTTAATTTTCTTCACCAGCCTTGTACATACCTTTGAGGAAAACCTTGGTATTGCTTTTAGCAGAAACACAAACCCACCCTGCTCCCTTGCCAGCTTGCTCCATGCTGCAGCCAGGGTGTGGGAAGGTACAGGAGGGTGAGGCTCTTGGGCAATCTCAGACCCAAGCTAAATTGGCAGAGCAAAGGTAAGTATGGCCTTCATGTTCTTAGAAAGGTCCTGCTTTTTCACGAGCACAACAGTGCTGTCACAGAACATGTCCCTGAGGGATTATAACATTGCTCACCACTAGGAAAGGTGACTGTCAGAGTGAGTTTGAAAGTGTTCTTGGGCTCCAGAACAAGGGCTATCAACCTGTACACTTATAACTTGTCATATCTGCAGAAAAACAGGCTGTGCATTTTCCTTTAATTTGTCCTCCATTCGCTCCCTTATGAAAGAGCCTCGAGCCAGCCTGTTCATTTGCTATGCTTTTCCTTTCTGTCGGATTTCAGCTGGGAGGAGAAGGCAGGATGGGAGTCAGGGAGCTGGGGGCTGTGCTGGGCCTCTCTGTGGTGATGGTGGGGTCTGGACTCTGAGGACTACGGGGGGCTACTGTCAGCAGGTGGCTGAAATGCCTCTGAAATGATGAGTGTTGAGCTAGGAGCATTCAGGGGAAAAAAACCAAACACTGATCTCAATCTCTTCTTGCAGGGGAGCTCACTAACTGGCAAAGCAAGGGGAGCTGGCTTTTATTTATTCATCTGGGTATGATTCCAGTACCCACATGCCAGATCCCCCCTGGCCATAGCACATGCAGGCCATTCCACTTCCCAGGGCCACCTGTTGATGGCCAGGGGCTACGGAAGCCAAAGCTTTCTCTGAATTAGTGATCTCATATTATTCGTGTGCAGGCAGCAGCTGGAAATAGCTTAACACATCTCTAAGAGTAATTTTCCTACTCCAGCTATTGGCAGACGATGGTCTGCTAGTTTGTGAGCTTGTGGAAAGTGACCTGCACCTGGGCTCAGGGGCCAGACACCTTCTGAAGATTTCCAGCCATGAAACCGTGGTGACATAGATGTGGGGGTGCCCAGGAGAAATGTTTAGTGCTGATAATATTTGTTTGTGCAAATATTCTGTCTTCTCTGTTGATTTCCTCCTGGTAGGTACATGTGCATCAAAGCAAAGGTGGTGATGGATTATCTGGCCAAGAGAAATTAAACTAGCAATGGATGATGTGGGGATAGCTTAACAGGACAGTGAAGTAGCTGGATGCACCTTATGCAACTGTCCTCTCTGCTTTTGGTACAAGAGGCACAAATTCAAGGCAAGAGGGAAAGCCTTCTCTCACCCTCTCCATGCCTCTAGCCAGAAGGATCTACTCTATGTGATCCTGCTCTAGCAGAGGAGTTGGACTAGATGAGGTTCCTTCCAGCTCCTCCTATCCTGTGATTCTGTGAAACTGTGTCAGGACATGTTGTGAATTCCCAAAGACAGAGCCACCAAAACACTTTCTGTGAGAGCAGAAACTGTGACCCATATCCCCTCAGCATCTACGCAATGTGGCAAGGAGGTGTCCCTGTGGAACTCAGTGTTTCCAAACATGTGAGCAGTTGGACACAAAACACCTGGAGAAAAAGGGTGCAACACAGCATCTGGGAGCCTCCTCTGTGTGAGGAACACCAAGGAGGTGGGAGAGAGGCAGAAAGGGGGGAGTGGGTGTGCAATGGAGGGCATGAGCGATGTGGTGGTGGTAAGCAGAACCTGTGCTGGATGTTGCTGTGGAGATGAGGGAGACTACATGGCCCGGGGGCTGTGGGAGCAAGTGTCTGACTGCCCTCCAGTTGTGAGTGGCTCTGCCTTGCCCAAACACTCGGAGGCAGAGGAGGACACCCTCGCACGCTCCGCCGGCAGCTGCCTGCACGTACTGCCTTGTTTTCTGGGCTGGGGTGGAGGGAGAAGGCCTGGTTTTAGTTAAGCCCTCAGTCACACGAAGATGCCTTTCTTATTACTCTTTTGTTTTTCTTTCTAAGTAACATTCCCATTTAACTCTTGCTACTCTCCCCTGTAGTGTAGCCTGTCCTGCCCGAGGGCTGGCCCAGGTCAGAGGCAATTTGAGAACAAGGGGAAGGTGTTGGACTCTGGGGCTGCAAACTCATCGGTCCTACAGAGGGGCTTGGGGAACCTTGGCACAAGGGAAAAATGCCACCATTGAGAAGAGCTAGGAGGCCAAGATGAAGATACTCCAGCAGTGTAGGGCTGAGCATGGTAGAAATCGCTTAAGAGTCAGTCATGGCATTATCATGACTGATTTGGCTCTGAACTTCAAATCTGCAGAGGGAGAGTGGGGGAGGCGGAAAAGAAAACATGCGAAGGCCTTTTCAAAACTCAAGACCACAAGAAAAAACTTCCTATAAACAAATCAAATGGAAATATTTTTTTAGTTCTATAAACATTCCGCCTTGAATCATTCAACCCAAATATTGCATCACTGTGCTAAGACATAAACAAATCTTGCAGTGAAAGAGATGCACACCAACAATAGACAAGCCTGTTTGCCTTGTCCGGGCTGCGAGAAGTGTAAAAAATAAACAAACAGGGCAAAGAGTGACAAACAGAAGAGAATGTGTGAGAAGCAGTTGTCTGAATATTTGAGGGAGGGAGGACCAACACCCCACCCCCAAATCCCACCGAGGTTCAATAAGGAAATTCAGCTCCTTCAGGGTCTTCAGAAAATCATAGCTCTGGCAGGTGATAGGATATCAGCCAGATTTGTCTTTCAGAAAGCAAAGCAGATTCTGTTTTCTTTCCTCAGATGTAGTATTTAAAAAACCCACATCTTTGACATGAATATTTCTTGGGTAGAGCTATATTTGGTTTTGAGGTGATTGTAATGGTAGTAGGAAGAACAAAACGGGCCCAGCTGTGCTGTGTTTTGTACTGATGTTGTGGTTCCCCTAAGGGGAGCCCAGCCACTCACCCAGGGGAAGGTTGTCAGCAGCAGTTAGCAGGCTTTCAGCAGGAGGCAGGGAGCTGGGGTCTGGCTTTTCATTGGTAAAAATCTTCAGAGACACTTTAGGAGGAAGAATTTGGCACCAAGCTGGAAAGCATGAAGTAGCCCACAGGAGATACACACACCACAGGAACAGCAGTATAAGATGATGCTGGGGACCTCAAGGATGCCATGTGCTCTACCTTCCTGGGCTACAGGTACCCCTAATCTCTCTCTACCCTCCCACTTATCACTTTTTTGGGATGTATGATGACCTTGAAGATGGAGTGCCTCAGTGACGGCACATGAAGAGATCTGCCTCCAGTTCCTCCTCTTGCTCCTGTGCATGGAGTCACATGGAAAAGGAGAGCTGGACATGGATGGCTTTAGGTGGAGGCAGTGTCAGAGGCAGGTGAGGGGTTGGGTGGCACGCACCAAAGCACAAGTGCACTCAGCAATTTTGGTACCACTTGCTATCATGTATGTAGAGTCTCAGTACCACACTGGGACCAATATTTCACTCATCCCTCAGACACTGTAAGAGCTGCCAGGGATCTCCGAGCTGTCTCCCACCAAGACAGAGAGGTGAAGAGCTGCACAAGTCACTCTGGTGGGAGGGGGTTTCACTCTTGCTCCAGCTCACATGAGAGATACTGTAGAAAGGGCACCAAAAATAAAAGCTGCTTAGCAGTTCACTCTCACGGGAAAGTTTCACTACCAGAAAGCTAGTATAACTTGAAACCTCATCATCAGATAAACTAGCCCTATATTCTGCAGAGATGAAACAGAAGTATAATTATGCTTGATCCCTCAGCTGGGGTCACACTGCTCTATAGTGCAACAAGCAGAAACAGCCATGATTTTTCACTGGTGGCTTAAGGTTCCCCTTCTGTTAGTTCTCCTTGTGCCAAGCTGTGCCGTGCATGGTCCCCATGCTCAGCAAGCCTGGCCGAGCTGTCTGCAGGGCTCTGAGGAACAGCAAACCTTCTGAGACCATTTGATCTCCTTAAACTCCCAAGAAAAACTTCTCCATGCATATTTTGGTCTGGAGAAAAATGACTTCAGGTGCTGCTGCAGGAGCTGATTTACGATGGGAGGCTGAAAGAATAAAGGGCCTCACACAGTTCTCATGTTACATTGCATCCATGCCGGTGTGAATTAGAGGCGTTTATGCCCAACAAAGGAAGGGAGAATTGGGCCCAGACCAAGTCTATCTGTCTGACCAACAGAGATGATCAAAGAACTGTAAATGCTAAGCAGGGGTGGTCTAAAAAATATTAGAATCAGAAGTAATGGGATGAACTATATCAGAGTAAAATTTAATATGTAGAGAAAAGATTAGAGCTGACACGCATCCCCTAAGCTGTTGTTCTGCCGTCCACAAGAAGCTTCAAGGTATGGCTTACATCAGTCAGGAAAAGGGATTAAAGGGGTTTTGGGTTTAGCATGGTCTGGCATGCAGCAGGCAGACTATATCGTGAGTATTTTGAGCGCTGATGGCTTGCAAGACTTCAGAAGGTGGTGGATTACACCATCCTCCAAATTCCACCCATACGCTCACGCCTGATGCAATATCTAACATATGAATTCAAACGAAATGGTGACAAATAAAAGCAGCTGGCAGATATGAAAAATACAGAATTTCAAAGCTTAGCATGACTTTTATTTGGCTATAACTGCAGGCTGCTTCATGGTATCACTTCATGAAAGAATCTGTGGATTTCTTTTTTTCTTCCCTGAAAGATTAGTTTGTTCTTTGGATTAAAGAAGGATGAGAAACACTAAGCTAAATAACCTTTTAACGTTCATCTAAGCCTTGTTCTCAGAGACTGTAAATTCCTGAGCACCGTGGCCTTTAAATCAGCTGTGATTCTTCTTCTAAAAGAAGACCTGGCTCCTAGAGATTTAAAGCAATGACTGGCAGGTGCTTTGCTATCCTTCTCTTTAAAATGCACAAAAAGTCAATGTCTGCACAGCGTAATGCAAAGGCAAACCAGGGCATGTATGCACAGAGGCACTGAGCTGTAGAAGTTCTTCCTGCCTGTTACACAGTCTCCAGATTGCAGTATGGTGACAGTATTCAGCAGAGACATCATGTAGAAGTAGAGAGGAAAGGTTTAAAAGGATACTGTAGATAAGCAAGGCATAGCCAGACTGACATAAAGGAAAGGGACTTAGAAAAACAGTTCAGAAGTCAGTGTCTGCAAGGGTTAACATCAGAGAACTAGAGATAGTGCTGAGGATTGTATATATGGGAATAATGAAGAAAACAGGGAAATTACAGGTTGGTAACATAGTGATATTTTGGGAGATAGGTGTGTCTATCTCCCAGTTAGAAAAGAGCACAATGAGGAGAAACTGTCTTGGAGTAGTGGGTCCTGCAGGCTTCCTCAGCTGGGCTGATCCCAAGGGGCATAGCTGGAAAAGGAAGTTTCAGGGAGTGTGACACCTCTGACATCTCTTGGGAGGTCAGGACCATCCTTTTCCCAGCGGGCTGTTATCCCAGGGTGCACCCTGAGGAGCCAGGGGCTCGCACCAGCCCTGACTTGCCCCCGACAGCTCTCACTGGCCCCAGAAAGCACCATCTCAGGCCCAGGGCCGGGGTCTGATCCCGGAGCAGGACCTGCCAGCACTGCAGGGGCTTCCCTCGGTGCCTGGCTGTCTCCAGGCCCCGGCCGTCAGGCTGGGATGTGGGTTAGCAGATTTTTTCCACGCTGTTTCTCCGGGATCCCTGACAGAGCCCATCAGAGCTGCCTTTTATCAGCACTGCACGCCTTAGTGAGCCTGTCATGACTCACACACAATGTGCTCTGTGCCGGATTAATCCGGACGGCTTTCATCCTCAGGATGTGGGCAGTGGGCAGGGTGGGGGGGCACGGGGACAGATGCCGGGTTAGCAGGGGCCCGGGAGACTGGGGATCCCCAACTTTTTCACTTTCTGAAGTTAAGGGCTAGTTTGAGGGCCTTTTCAGGGGAGCTACAGGGAAGAACAAGCCATAGGTAATGAAAAAGAAAGAAGCAAAAGCAACAGGTGTGTGGGAAAGTGGTGAGGTGGGAGAGATTATAGGTAAATACTAGGTGAATAAGTGGACTGACTACAACAAAGAGAGAATGTGATGTAAAGAGAGATCTGTATGCCTTAAAAAGTAAGCTCCCTTGTTGATAGACATGACAGGTAGCTATTTCACATTGGTGTAATTACTCAGAGACTGCACCCCAGTCAAAGAGATCTTTTCAGCCTTCGGCATTGACCTGAAACACCTTTAAGATGCTTCCCTACCTTGACCATTGATGTCTACTACAAACCCCCAATAACTTATTTTAGATTAAGGCAATCAGCAAAATGTGTGAAATCTAAACTCAATGAAGTCTGTACTGATGGGAGTAAGACTTCATTGTCTACTGGAACACCAGTTTTCCATTCCAAGTCTCCAGAGAAAAGAAGGGCTTCATCTAACACGAGAAGAAACTAACTGCTTTTTCCAACAAAACTCTGCAAGCCTAAAAATGGATAGCAAGGGAAATGGATCAGTAAAAAAACCCTAACACAATACTCCACAAACATCTCACACTCCCTGCCATGATTCCTAGGTGAAGGGGAGCACATAGAGAAAAAAAAAAAAAAGACCTCTTTTTTTCCATGAGCTGTAGACATTGTAGACGTATGTGTACATACACATAACATGAGTGAATATGCTAATACATTATCTATATTGCACATACATATCCTCCAATTTGAGATTCACAATTTTCATTTGAAATTGTTCTATTTATTGCCTTTCATCCACAAAAGTCCTGATTGCAGCACCTGTTGCCTAACTTCTCATCTCCACTCAGAAGAGTGAACTACTTTATAACACCTTATCCTGTCTACCCACGGCCCATGCATCCTAAACTTTCCCAGTAACTTCTCATTCAAAGACCTGAAAAATCTTGTCTGTTCCTGAAATAAAAACACAATACCTATTTAATATCATATAACAATATTGTCACAACAAAAGATTACATGGTTTTACATCCTCTTTTTCATCCTGTCCATCAGGAGAACATTTCTTATCATTACTCTGAGGTAGATCTTGGTGATGAACCCAAAGGCAGGAGGGTATGTACTGCCTGCACTATTTTACCTCTTTCTGTGCATGGCAGGTTCATGGTGCTCCTGTATCCAGTCTCAGAACTTGATAGATTTAGCACTGGCACTGAGGTGCATGGTAATGATAAAAAATGGGGTTGCACTGGCTTTCAGTGAATTAGAAATTTTAAACTGTAGAAGAGTTGTTCCTAAGTTCAGTGGAAGAAAGCAGATTCTAGGGGAAGAAGAAAAAAAAGCAGGCTATTTATTTAGGGCATTTGTCTGAGGTCCTTACTACTCAAGCAAGTTTTTACCCTCTGCACTTGGTAATTTCCAGTTGACAGAACATTTTTCTTAAAGACCCTGTCCTCCACCCAAAATATTTAGTGGCATTGTAAAACACTCCTCAAACAGAAGAGGATCTCTCTGACTGCTGATCCCTGAACATTTTAAGACAAGAAAACAAATGAAGCTGAACTGGGTCATCTCATAGACCTGGGAGCCCCCTGATTGTACAACTATTTCCTATCAAGGAACTGACTACAAACAGTAGTTCTTTACAACATCCCCTAAAGATACACAGCACAGAGCACAGGCACAGATGTACCCATATATAACACATTTTATAGCAGTAAACCTATCACTGCACAAACCGAAAATGGTGCCTTTGTGGGGGTATGTTTTTTTTACATTGTTTTTATCATGCTTGATAAAGGAATTGTACCAGTAAAACCATTCTGTTGTCAGTCCCTCTCTGAAGCAAGGCAGAGCTAGCACACATTGGCTGAGATGTATTTTATTCCAGAATATATACAGTACTGCTTTGTGCATGAATGCAAATGCACATAAGGGATAATATATATTCTGAAATAAAATACATTTCAGTAAATGTACAGTATTTCTGTCTGATGTCAAGGAGAGCTCATCACAACATCAGGGTATGTCCATGACTTGGACCCTAGCAGTAAAACTAAACTGACATTGAATTGGTTTAGCTTACACCAGCAAAGATTTCCTAATATAGACAGGCCCCATCTTCCCACCCACTCCCCCTCTTTAATTTGGCTCTTGAGTTTTGATGACTGAATCACTTGCCTCTTTGTTTCTCTGATTTCTTTCCTAATCTTCTGCTTCTGAAAGATGCTTAGTTCCTGAATCCCTGTACAAATACACTTTCCTTTCTAAGCTTCTCACCAGCCAAACAAAGTTTTATTTGTTTATTTAATTTGACATGCTGAGAGAGAAATGATCCCATTTCCTATGGATTATCGAAGTAACAAATAGCTTTACAAGAGGGTAAACAAAGTAAAACTCAGGCTGAAACTCCTTTGAACCCATTGCCTTCCCTTTCTAATGTGAGTCTTTCCCCTCTCCTCTCCACTGCACATGGCTTGACTTTCTGGTTGCTTTGGACCATGGCCACTTCTCTCAGAAAAGCCCACTGCTGGGCCTGAGCTAGTCAACACCTCCTCATCCTTTCTTTCACCAAACTCACCATAAATTTCACACAATATGGACGGACAGCTTTGAACTCACTCTGAAAATGAGCTTTTTCTCCATCTTTGTCTCCCTAGTCTGATTGCGCCCACCAATTTGACATTTTAAAAAACATTTAGAGTGAGAAACACTTGGGAGTGAGCTCGGGAGCCTCCATGGAGGCAGGGATGCCACTGATTTTTGCTGGGAGTTTTTCCTAACTCAGGTGCTAGGCATGGACAACTGAAAGCACCACTCTGCACGTGTATCTCCTGCGATGTGTATTTTTGGAGGAAAAACAAAACAAAACAACATGACGAGAAATAAACCCCACACCAAAGAACGGGCCTGAGTCTAGGCTAAAATTTAGCAGGACTTGGAGCCGGTGGTGCTGATGATCTCCCCCCAGGACGACAGACACCAGCAGCACACAGCTCACATTTTTTCAGGGTGCTTATGTTTGAGGGCCGGGGCCTGGCGTGCTCCCCCCTGCCTCCAACATCCCTTTCTGTTTATTACTCCTGGCGTAATTGGGAGGCATGTGTGGATGAATTAAACATAGCAGGACGGATGAGAAAACTCTCCCTCTTAGCTGGCTGAATGAGCAAATTTAACTGAGCCTGTTACCCACTGAGTGTCGTGCCGACATGCCAGGGTCCGGTTTCCTTTGAGCTCGCCCTTTCATGCGGAGTCCCTCCGTGCCCCCCGCCTTGCTCCACACAATATCAAACAGCTGGAGTCTCTGCAGCCCTGAGGAGGAGCCTTTGCATCCCGATGGCAGCAGCAGTGGGAATTTCGCCTGAGATCGGAGAGGGATGGGGGCTGATGCTGGCAAGCCAGTAGCTGAGGACTCGGGGGGCTCTGGCACCTCCTGAGGGGGAGAGGGGGGTGTGCGTGTCCCCCAGGTACAGCCTGGGCCTGGTCAATGCCCACTCAGCCTCGTATGGCTGTGTGGATGAGGCTAAAGAAAGGGGTTTCTGCTTTCACAACTCTTTCCAGCTTCAGTCAGGCCCAAAAGTCAGTTGTGGTGGTTAGTCTGGGATAAATGGGCACCGGCCTAGAGCCAGCATCCCCGGCACAGTAACAGGGTGACTGCCTGCAAGAGGATGCTAGGGGGACAGGGACACAAGAATCAGCATCCTGCTTTGTCCCCAAGGCATTTCTTCCTGCTTTAACAAGGGAGGCAGGTGGGAAGAGCAGCGGATATGAAGGGCACTGCTGCACCTCATGTTTCCTCTTCCCTGGGGATAAAAAGGGAATATAATCCTGCAGGGCTGCAATCTTTTTTTCCCTAGCATTAAACAAGCCCTGGGGCACTTCTTTGCACAAGGTAGCACTAACTCTGCTCCCTTGCCTCTTCTCACCTCTGTAAGTCTAAAACTAGTCGGGGCTAATTCCTGTTTTAATTTAGGACAGTTTACAACTGCTCTAAACGAGGAAACCACTGTTCTTCAGATGAGGCAGGTGCTAGAGGTCTCCACACGTGTAAAACTTAGGCCACTTAGTGAGGTCTCTACATACGGATTTAGCACCTGAGGACTGCATTATTAAGCAGTGTAAAGAAAAATTGGGAAACATGGGAATAAATAATTTAAAAGATAATTAGACAGCAAAGTTAACATTGAGGAGGAATCAAGTTTTCATTCAACCTGCTAAGTCCACCTATTCAAATGCAAGGTAAAGAGCCATCAATAAGTATTCCCCTGGAACTCAAGAAACCCTGCAGAAAAATCAGTTTTGACGTTTTCAGTACCCCTGTCATAAAACTAGGAAATAAGAAACCCCACATATAAAAAACCCCAAATACCTAAAATTATCCTTATGTATGAGAAATGGGTAATCCAGGAGCACATGTCCCTCCTACAATGCCAGTAAGCAGAAACAGCCCTGAAACCTACTGATGGCACGAGGATAAACTTTTACTCTTTCAACTTCTTCCCTGACTGAAGAACCTCAGATATGGAAACTGCAGGTCATGTTTATCACCCATGCTCCGTGCCTCACAAAGACGTGAGAAACCAATCCTGACCTTTCAATGACAGATTTGTTTCAAGCTAATCTTGAAAGGAAGGGGCTGTCTTAATTTAGCAAGATGTTAGCTCCCGTACTTTGGGAGAAAACTGCAACCTGAAATAAACATTTGTGTGCATCTTATTTAATCGAGATGCATGCAAAATTTTGCCTTTCACATAGTTATTTCTCTTCTTCCTACTGTCCTTCCCTGCCTTCATTTTGATCCAGGCCCCTTTATGTCCTGATCCAGAGGGTCTGTCCTGGGTCCCACACTAGCCCAAGGAGGATGGGATCACTCTTCTGGAGGGAACGAGCCTGCGGGCAATGCTAGACAGTGAAAGCACCTCAGGTCCCCACACAAACATGGGTTTAGTCCATGAGGCAGCTAGGCAGATGCTTGAAATTCAGTGGCTCAGCAGGGGAAACTGAGGCACATAAGCAATGACAGGACTTGCCTCATCCCACCCGGCATCCTACCCCCACTGGAGCCTGGAGGAGCACAGGAGCATAGGCTGGGCAAGCCGTGGCACTGCTCACAGATGGTTGCTCCTATGGACATAGCAGCTGCCGGGCAGCATCTAAGTAGGACATGTAGGAAAGATGTCGTTCTCCATTTGAAGCTCGACAGGTGGTTGGGAGAAATTTCTACACAACTTCCCTGGCTTGGTCCCTCCTGGAAGAGGGTGTGGGGGGGAGAGGGTTTCTCCCACGACCTCCGCTACAAAGCCTATTAGCGACATTTTACCAGCAGCCCATTTCGTTACAAATGGGGCCGCTGTCCCTTCGCCCTTCACCGCCACGGGTGCCATCGCGTTCCACAGCTGGGATGAGGCGGGATGGCCGCCGGTGCGGGGACACTCGGGGGCACTCCGCCAGCCGCCGGGGAGGCCACTTCAACCAGCGAGTCCTGGCGGCTGCCTCCCCACCACCACCCCGCCATCCCCCTGGGCCCGGGGGAGGGGGGAGCCCCGGCCCCGCCAACCCCGCGGCCTCCTGCCCACCCCGGCCAAACTTTTCGGCCCAACTTTCCCGCTTCCGCCTGCCGGGAGGGAAGGGGGAGGCAAAGAGCTGAGGGCGGCGGGGAGAGGCCCTATGGATGCCGGCGGCCTCTTTAGGGGGTGGGCAGCGGCGAAATGAGGTCCGTCAGTGTTCTTACGGAGCGGGGAGGGACATAAGCACACACCAAGAAGGGGGGAAGCCGCAGCGTGGCTTGCAGGGAAGGGGTTTTATTTTGCGTTTTCTCCTTTCTCTGGCTCCTCCTCTCTTCTTCCCTCCTCCTCAGGGGGAGGGGAGGAGGGAGGCTCTGGGGCAGGAGTAGCCGGAGCAGGGAATTGTTTGGGAGTTCAGTCATCCAAAAGCCGTCTCCCGTATGGAGGGTCTGGCTTCCCGCATCCCCGCGCCTCTTCCCTCCTCCTCCTCCTCCTCCTCCTCCTCCTTCTTCTCTTCCTCCCGCCGCGCCTGAGCTCTGCGCGGCCCCCCCATCCCCAGCGGCAACCCGCAGGAAAAGCACAACCAACCCCCCCAAAACAAGTCCTTCTCCTGCTTTTCCCTTCCCTTCCCCCCCCCATCAGGCTTTTCCCTTCTCTTTTCCTCTCTTTTTTTTTTTTTTTTTATTTCTTTTTTTCTTTCTCTGTGTGTGTATGTGCTGAATTCCCTGCAGATCCGGCCTGGAAGTTCCCAGCTCCTGGAGTTAAGCTTCTTTGTTGCTTCCCTCCGTTTGGGGCATCTTTGTTGTTTCTTCCCCCCCCCCCCCAACCCCCCCAGCCCCACCTCCACTGCCTGCTCCACTGGAGATTGCGGTGAGTGAAGCGAAGGGGGCCCAGGCCCAGCGAGGGGTCGGGAAGATGGCTGTGGCGGGCAGCGGGGCGCAGCGCTTTCCCCCCTTCTCTTCAGCCGGCGACAACGCCGGCCACCAATCTTTGTGTCAAGAGTTGGGGCAAGTTGGCCGCGGGGATGCTGCGGGGGGAAAAGGGGGGGATCTGTGGAGGGACGTGGGAGAGGTGACAGGGGGAGGAGTGGAGGAGACCCGCTGCGTTCCCTTCCAGCCCCGGGCTTGGTTTTTTTCACTTGTGCAGGTGAGATGCGGGGGGCTTGGCCTTTTCCCTCCCCAGCTCTTGCTCCTCGGTGGGTTAATGGAGGGCCCAGTGCAGGCACACGCATCGCGGTGCTCTGGAGCTTGCCTGAAACTTCCCCGCAAGCTTGGTCCCCCGCATCGCCTCATCCTCGCTTCCAGCCAGCCGAGGAGGGACGGTGCACAGCGGGGAGAGGGGGAGAGGGAGAAGCCGTACGAAACAAACCCCAGATTCCCCCCTTGTTGCTCCAGCTCTTGTCAAAAGCTGATGGGAGACCTGGCAGATGCAAAGGCATTTGGGTTCCTGCCCTGTGGAAGGGGCTGGTGGTGCTGCTGCTGGATAGGAAAGCGGGGGTGGGTAATCTGCGACTAAAATTTTTGTCGTCTTCTTGGGTGACCGTAGAGTTTTTAACCCTGGTGTAAGGATGAGGAGCCATTTGGGGCAGGGGGAGGAATTTTCTGCTCGGCGGAGGGATGCTGTAGGATTTGCTCACGTCTGCCTCGCTGCTTGTACTGCAACTTTGGCAGGTCCTCTTGGTGGTGACTGCAAACAGAAAATGTATTGGGGAAAAAGTGGGATGCTGAATTTGTAGATGTGTCAAAACGAGACTATTAAGTGCTCTGAAGATACTTATACTTGCTTTGAAAAATAATAACAGACTTTTACCAACATGCCTGGCAGGCAAAAGATTTAATACAGATCTTGTATCTTTGAGCACTTCTCCAGCTAATTCTGGTACCCCAAGTGTTATTTCACTGGCATTGTGGGAAAGGCAGTTCAGGTCTATTAAAGGAGTTTTTTTGTCCTTGTTTGTTTTAAAGAAACTCTCTTGACCTCTCTGCAGCATTATGTGAGTGGAATGAATCCACACACACACAGTGTGCCTGTGCATAATTCCTGGTGTATCTTAACTTACTTGTTTTTCTTAGTGCCCAGTTCTCTTGATTTCTGCATCACTACAGTGGTGTCTTTTTGACACATTCATTTGCAATCTGGCATTAAGATTTATTTTCCCATGGGCTAACAAACTACTGTGGAAAATATTAGAAGAATGTGGGTGTTTTGTAAGTAGGATTTAATAGTAGTTTTCTTTTGAAACTAACTGCCTTAGCGTGCATACATTTAGAGGAGTGTTCTTGCGTATTTATGCATATATACAGAGATGGACACAGTTTTATTTAGTAGGTTGGATATTGAGGTTTATGAGGTTGAATATTGAGAGATTTCAGCCAAAACATACCCTGGGGTTGCTGCACTGATTTGTTCTGTTTATTTAAGTGACCCAAAGAAATGAAGGTGGAATAACTGCCATGGCTCATGCAAGTCATTTTGGGATCTTCTGAAGTAAATAGGGCAATTAGGGAGAGCTGTGAGCTCCCTGCTGGATGCATGATATTCTTTGACAAGAAAAAAATGGAGTTTTGTTCCATGTACTTTTCTTAGCCCTGCCCTCTAGATACAATTACTGGGACTCATCCTGTGTGTACAATGCAGATGAGGTCCCAGGAGGTGTTTGCTGTGGGTGTTGAAGTCAGATGCAGAGCAGTCCTCTCTGCTGGTGCAGTTCCCACGGGGGAAAATGAAGCAGGTTCACCTGAAGGGTACACAAGGGTCCTGTGCAGATTTGAGAAGCAAGTTCAATTTTCTCCCTCTGTCTTGTACACACGCACAGAGAGGAGCTCTCTTTTAGAGACATCCCACTACAAGTAGCTGAATCCACATAAATCTAGTCTCTGATAGGCACAAAGTAGAAATATTATAGCTGAATTAATATGATACAAACTGGCATGTAAGTCTTATAGGTGACTTCCCTATGGCCTGGAAAATAGTGCTTTTCTGTGTCTTGAACTGACACAATACCCCTGTAAGCTCAGAGAGACTCTTGAATGTTGCTAAGTGAAACTCAGTGCCTGATGTTCCCTTAGGCTGTGAGACTTAGGGCTTGGAATTTTGCTCTCTTAAAAAGACAGGGGAGTCATTGCCCAGTCCTTCTCATTCCTTGAAATTCTGCTCTGTCCTCAAAACTAACAGCAGATAGATGCCTCCAAGCCCTCAACACTGAACTTGCAGCCCTGCAGTGCTTTCAGGATGCTGGTACAGCTAGGACTAGGACCAGCAGAGTTGGTCCTTTGGGAGTCATCTGGAGCCTCCTGCCAAGCAAGGAGTGTTGCAGGTGGGGATGTGGAGCGAGCAGCCTGTTTGTCCCCATCCTCCCCAGTGATGCAGAGGGGAAACTTCCTTTCCTGTGTTAAGAAAGATCATCCATTTATGGCAAATTTGTATTTTTGTAGTTTCTCATTACTGTTACTGAGTGACCACACTTGACTGAAACACCAGCAAATCTGCCTGCCAGTGGTTCACCACCTCTTCCTGAGTCCCATCTTCTCACGATCACAGAGGCTCCTGAGAGCTGTTTTTTCTTTTTTAAAAAAACACCTCTGTTACTTCTTATGCCTGGGCAGTGGGTGAGAAAAAGGCAGATGGGGCAGGAAAGACATTGTTCAGATAGAAGTGCAGGGCTTGGATGTGGGGCTGTTTGAGCTCTGTCCTCAGCTGGGGAAGGTGCTCTGTGTGAGCTTAAACAAGTTTCTCTGCAGCCCTGTGCCTTGAAGGTTTTTCCATACAGAAAACAGGGCTAAACTTGGAACCAAGAGCTGTGGCAGGGCAGATGCTGCCATCCATGTTGACTCATCAGCCGACCAGCACCCATCCTGATGTCTGACAGACCTGCTCTGCTGTGCCAGGCATCTCTGGGGCTGCTAGAGGGATGGAGAGGCACCTCTACACTTCGGAAATCACTCCTTTTTCCCCCTGTGTGCCTTGCGAAGGGAGGGAGCAGTGACAGGGAAGAGTGTGTTGAGGGCCATGTTGGTTGTTTTAGCCCAAGTTGGCCTGAAGGTGGGTTTTTTAGAGACCTGGGTCTCAGTGCAGTCACTCAGCCCACAAGAAAGTTACAGCAGCAGTAGGCCAGTGTAGCTCCAGGTTAACAAAAGTTTCTTTGGCGGTAAGTAATGGTAGATCAGTTGCTTTAATGACACCAGGTGCCTCAGAGGTACAAGCTGCAGTTCCCTTGGGCTTCTTTGCACTTTAGAGATGACTTTAGGTATTAATGCTAGCGTGTCAGGGACCAAGGCTTGCAAAGGTCTTGGTTTAAACAGTTACCTTCCAGGCTAAAAACTTTGCAGTGCAAAGTTTGTGCTGTGGATGGGATATCCCTCAATGAAAAAGCTCTCTTGCAAAATCTTTGGAGACTTCCTGTTTCTGGTTAGACTGAAAACACCCTGAGGGAAAAACCTACTGCTGTGTGTTTTGGTGCTCCTGTGGTCAGTCTCAGTTTAAGAGATTGTTACGTATTCCAGTTCCTAGGCCACAGGAACAAATTGAGGTGAATAGTGACTAAATGAATTGAAGGTCCTTAGGTAGAACCAGGGTGAATATAATCCTACAGCTTTCTAAATGTATTTTGGGTAGTTGTTCAACAAAAGATATCACAAGTATATATATATATTTTTCCCCTGCTATTTGGTTTAGTTCATCTTGGCCCTGAATCACACAACATTGTTTCTGGTGCTTCCTTGGCTGAACATAGTGCTTGAGGCTGGTTGTCTGGAGGGAATGCTTGCAGGATGGGAAGCTTTGGAAATGTGCTTTGTATGCATATTTATACATAAGGGTTTTTTAAAATCTGCTCTCCACAGGAGCGTGAGATCCAGCAACACAGTTCTTTGAGCATCAGTGGGAAGCTGAGGCAAAAGGAGCATGGATGCAGTGGAAGCAAGTCTGCTGAAGAGCTCAGAAAAATATTTATTGCAGGGGAAAAAAAAAACCCACCAAAAACCTGATGCTTACACAGTCCCAAAGCTGCCAGAGGCAGTGCAGGGCTTTCTACATAGACAGGGAACAACAGATCCCTGCCCTGAGGATGTTGCATGCTCCTTTTATTAAAATGGCCTCTCTTCTTTTCCTGCAAAAGGACAAATGGAGTGGGAGGCTCAGCTGTGCCTGGTGGGGTTGTTAGCAGAGCACCTGGCACAATGCAGACAGGGTGCCTGAGAGGGGCTCTCTGGGCTGCTGCTGTGTATTGTAGGAGCTCTTGAGTAAGAGGCAGTGCCAATTTATTTTGGCTCTGGTGGGATCGACGGAGGGAAATGCGCTTCAGGGAGCATGTGGGACGTGCTTGAGCTTCTTCGCCTTCCTCGCAGGCAGTGTGCCAGCACAGAGGTGAGAGCCAGTCTTTACTCTTGCTTTATGCTCAGCTGCTCTGGGGAGGTTGCTGCCTTGTGGCCCAGACCCTTCCCTGAGCTCCTCTTAGATGTGAGGATGGCGACTGCGCCTTGTGCCCGTGCAGCTTGCTGGGTGAAGTCCAAACCACACCACAGCGTGTTGCCCCTATGAAGCCCACTGTTGGTGAGTTCACAGAGGTTTGGGGCTGTGGTGTATCTATATATGTCTGTGAAAGCCAGATGGTGTTTTGAAAACCAGTCATTTTTCATTAACTTCTGTACCCAGCGTAGGCATTAAGTCTTGCACCCTGAGCCCTGCAGCAGCAATGACATTTTGGCTCTCTAAGGTCCACTCTGGCAAAAAAGATTATCCAGCAGGTCATACTCATACACAGACACAGACCTGGGGCCCTGCCAAATGCAAGGATGTGTTCACTGGTTGCCGTGTCAGCGAGTCTGAACAAGCTTGTGTGTCTAAACACTGTGCTCAGGCTCTTCTTTAAATCATAAGAACGAAGAAGAAAAAGTTTCTAAGATCTCTGCCAGAGCTGTGTTGTCAGCTTTCAAATGCCAAAATGAGGTTGCTTTTTATTTTTCTTCTAATTAACAAAAGGACAGGTTAGGCAAAGCCATATGGATCAGTGTTGAGCTTAGTGTGGTTAAGAAATTTTGTGGTGATATAAACCTACAGAGGTAGTCGTGGGGAAATAAACCTCAAATGTGGATATTCTGGCTTAGAATATAGAATTATTATGCAAAATACAGCTTCCTCTGATAACACCACTGTGATTTATCCTGGTACTTTTAGCTTAGAGCATCTACCTTGCTTGGTGATGCCCGTATTTCAGGGCAGAGCCTGGGATGTGAGGAGAACTGGGTTAATTCTCCTCTAAACCACAGATTTCCCCCCAGGTTGGAGCAGGATGCTCTTTCCCTCAGCTCTCCACCTGCAGAACCTGCAAGTGGCACTTCCCTGCCTCCTTGTGGTGTTGAGGACAGGTCTGCTGGCTGTCAAGGGAGACCTCAGGTTTGCTGGCCCTTCAAAAACCCCCCAGATAAGGACCGTGCTTGGTTTCATCAGAGAGCCTCCTGTGGCACTGGCAGCCCCAGGGGAGGCTCCTGTGGTTGCCTCAGGGGACATCCACCCCTGCATGTGGGGTGGTTGTGGGCTCTGTAAGGGCTGCCTGATGCTTTTGGTTTGGAGGTTGCCCTGAGTGTTTGGCTGTAGAGAAGCTGCTCTCTGAGCATGATCCTTGGGGAGTCTAGCCTAGGTAGTAGCATTGCAGCTGCAGCAAATTTATGGCTCCAGCCAGCAGTGGTACAGAGAGGCCATTGTAATCCTATGTAGTGTACAGTGTACGTCTCAACAGGCAAAGTGGCTCCTGGGTTGTTTTTTTTGTGTTTTTTCTTTTTTTTCTTCCCTCCTCCACTCCATCCCTTCACGTCTAGCTTTATGAAGTTCCTCCCCTTAAATTGCAAATTTGGCCTTATCTTCAAAGAAGCCCTTTGGTGCCAAGCTTTTAAAGGTAGGGAGGAGGTGAGAGCAAAAACATCAAATCCATTAGCAGCCCAGTTGCCAGAGAAAATGTTTTTTAAAACAAAATCTGAAACCTTAGTGTTTGAGATCCAAAGCTGAGATTGAATATAAGTATGGGCCTTGTCCCCAGAGAGTCGTGGTGCTGGGAATACGCTGGCAGAGACCATGGAGCAAGGATTCTTGTGCATGCACGCACACAAATAGACAATTATTTGAAAGCCAGTAGTACTCTGGATGCTGAATAATAATTTTCTTCATCCTAGTGCCTTCTGTCCCAAGTTACTCCCTGAGCTCCAGTTGATGTAGAGACAGCTCTTGTCACTTCAGCCCTCTGCTGGATGGCAGTCCCCTCTGGGCCAGGAAGGAGGTGCTTGCTTGCATGTTCCTTGGCCATGGGTGGTAAAAAGGGCTAGCTGGCCCTGCTTCTTTAGAGCTTGCTGATGTCAGTGAGAGATTCCTTTGGGTCCCCTGAATGGTGATGGGAATGCAATTTTTACTTTTCACCCAGAAGAAAGCTGCTTGTTTAACAAACCTAAGCACTGTCAGATTGAAGGGGGGTGGGTTTGAGTCCCCATGTCAAGAGATGTTTTCAAAAACATGCTGGGTGGGATTTTTCAAAAACACCTGGGGTGACTTTAATGATGTGGTAGAGAGTCAATGAGACTTGTGCATTGAGAGACCAGACATCTCTCTCCTTGCTTTTTAAGTAAGGTCACCAGTGTGGCAGCTGCTCAAATTAGTCCCTGCTGCCTACTCCTGCGTGGAGGTGGACTCTCTATTTCAAAAGTGGCTATCAGGCACATCTTGGTTTGCAAACAAAATGCAGCTTCTAAGCCAGCGCCATCTGGGCAGAAGGAAAGCACAGTGGCCCAATTATCCAGCAGCAGTATAGTCTGAATCCAATAAGGAGCACCCCAGCACCAGTTCCTTCTGGGACCTTGCAGCATGACCAGACCTTAGCAGAGCTCTGGGACCTTGGCAGAATGAGGGCTTGATATCTCTACTAGTTTTTGAGTCCCTGGGGGTGCTTCCCTACCCCTCAGCTGGCCAAGCAGGGTATCTGACTTTTAGGTGTCAGCCACTTCTGGGGCCAGAGACTTGTAGGGTGAGACAGAGATTTGAGAAGCTGGAGCATGGGGGGCTCCTTGGAGATCATATGCTAGCTGCTTTCTTTCATCACTGTTAATCACTCTTATATTGCTCTTGAGGTACGTGGGGATGGCCTGGAAGGAAAAGGTCTTTGCTTCCCAGAGGGCAAGGAGCAGAGCTTCTGGTTGTGTACCAGCTTGTGCCTGAACATTTCATAATGCTGCAGAGAGAGTCCAAGGCAGCACAACAGCTAGTTGCTTCTGAGAACCTTTCTGCTTTGGGTGCCCAATCCCAGCTCCAGACCCTGCCAGAGATGGCTGCCCATCCAGCAGAGAGAGAGGGAGAAGGTCTGGGATCATGGTCAGCTATGCTCAGTGACCATGCAGGCTATTAGCTTGATGATGGATACTGAGGAAGTGGTGGCAGTACCAAAGTGTGGAGCTGAAGCTGATGGAGTCTGGATCTGTGTTTGCTGACCCTGATGCCCTCTTGGCAGGGAGGTGAGTAGCCAATCTGGGGAGCTGTTTGGGAAAAGCAGGATGGTTTACATGGCCACAGCAAGACAAGCCAGCCTTGTATCTCATAGGACAGGCACCAGTCTACTAGCAAGAGATGTCTGTACTTAACCTGGTACACAAATGTGTAGTATAAGCTGTGGAATCCTGCTGATTGCAACATGAGACCTGTTGCCTTTTGTGGGAGCAAGGGTACACTATTTACTTCATTATTAATGTAGCAAGTTAGGCAGGAATATAGTTGCTAAATGTATGGTTTTCAGGTTTTCCTCATATTGCCTGAACTGTAGGATAATTGCCTGGACAGTAGGTTTGGGGAGGAGAGAAGAGGAGCACAAAGAGAACAATATCAGGAGCAAAGTGGCAAGCTGTGTTTATCATTGTTGCTTGACCTGCACTTTACCTTTTAATTTGTCTCCCCTGGGATAGCTTTGGACATCCCTAGCCTCTGAACCACTTCAAAGAACCACCTTTAAAAAACTTCCCAAACTAGTGACCAAGCAAACAAGCAAAAAATTCAGCAGCCACAAAAATGTGAGCATAACCCAATTTTTGCATAGCTTCAGCATTGAAGATAAGTAGAGTTTTTTAACATTGATGCTCTGGCTGAAGAAGGGATGAGAAAGGCCTGACATGCCATCTTACCCCATCAGTGTATTCCAAACCCCAAATTATTATTTATGTTACAGTTGTGTCTACATGTTTTAGCCAAGCCTGGGACCCAGCTGTGTTAGATAACTTGTAATGCGCGATGGTTTCTGCATCCCCACTCAAAACAGCCAGGGGATAAAACCAGAGCATGGAAAAGGAAACGTGTGCCTTGGAATGACTCAGGAGGTTGGGCTGGAGGCAACACATACCCTGTGTTGCCTGGTACCCTGTCCTGTGCTCCTGCTCCTCAGAAGAGGAGGTTAAAGTCAGGGGCTTGACTGAGGGTCTGCCTTTAAGCTCAGAGTTGTCCATTGTAGAGTCTCATCTCCCTTAGCACCCAGCTCGTATCAGGTAATAAAGAGTGATGTGGGTTCCCATGCTCCAGTAAGTGGTTGCCTAAATGGGGCAACAAGTGGTTTTTGGTAGTACCTTGCCTCTGCGGCTGCGGCAGCCAGTCTCATGGAGCTGAGATCCTTCTCTGTCTTCAGAAGCTTGAGGTCTGCTGGGGTGGTGTGGGAGCAAAGCAAGAGTGCATGGCTGAAGTGGGAGGAAAGGAGCCCATTATGACTTTAATTCATAGAACCATTTTGGTTGGAAAAGACCTTTGAGATCGTCAAGCCAAACCGTTAACTCAGCACTGCCAAGTTCACCACTAAACCGTGTTCCTAAGCAGCACATCTACATGTCTTTTAAACACCTCCAGGGATGGTGATTTAACCAGCTCCCTGGGCAGCCTGTTCCAGTGTTTGATAACCTTTTCAGTGAAGAAGTTTCTTCTAATATCCAGTCTGAACAGAACTTGAGGCCGTTTCCTTTTGTCCTATTGCTTGTTACTAGGGAGAAGAGATCAACATGCACCTCGCTACAGCCTCCTTTCAGGTAGTCGAAAGTGATAAAGTCATAGAATCATAGAATCATAGAATCATAGAATTGGCTGGGTTGGAAGGGACCTCAGAGATCATCAAGTCCAACTCTTGATCCACTACCCCTGTGGTTCCCAGCCCATGGCACTGAGTGCCACATCCAGGCTCTTTTTAAATATCTCCAGGGATGGAGAATCCACTACTGCCCTGGGCAGCCCATTCCAATGTCTGATCACCCTCTCTGTAACAAAATTCTTTCTAATGTCCAACCTAAACTTCCCCTGGCACAACTTAAGTCCATGCCCTCTTGTCTTGTTGAAAGTTGCCTGGGAAAAGAGCCCAACCCCCCCCTGGCTCCAGCCTCCTTTCAGGGAGTCTCTGCTCAGCCTCCTTTTCTCCAGACAAAACAACCCCAGTTCCCTCAGCCCACTCCTTGTAAGCCTTGTGCTCTAGACCCTTCACCGACTTTGCTGTCCTTCTTTGGACATGCTCCAGCATTTCAGTGTCTTTCTTGAAGTGAGGAGCCCAGAGCTGAACACAGTTCTCGAGGTGCAGCCTCACCAGTGCCGAGTATAGGGTCATGATTGCTTCCCTGCTCCTGCTGGCCACGCTATTTCTGATGCAGGCCAGGATGCTGTTGGCCTTCTTGGCACACTGCTGGCTCATGTTCAGCTGGCTGTTGATCAACACCCCCAGGTCCTTTTCCTCTGGGCAGCTTTCCAGCCACTCTTCCCCAGGCCTGTAACTTGCATGGGGTTGCTGTGACCCAAGAATAGGACCCAGCGTTTGGCCTCTCACAGTTGGTCTTTTGATCCAGGCTGTCCTGATCCCTCTGTAGAGCCTTCCTACCCTCAGGCAGATCAACACTCAAAAATTCTGTCAGCTACTTTTCAGTTGTGGCATTGTGCTTCAAAACATATCTGGGAAAGCAGAGGGCCTGTGTAATGGAAGTGTTTTGCTTGCCGCATGCAATCTCAAGTAGAACATTTTCATTCCATAAATAACGTGTGCCACCCATAGTGGGTGTGGACCCATTGGAGTACCTGAAAGCTAACCTGACCCCTGCAGGCACTGGTAGGTCAGAATGAAGCAGCTGTGTGGATGCTAATGGCAGGACAGTAGCAAAACATGGCTTGGTGGGGTATCTGGGAACTATTTTTCAGGTGTGTTTGGATTGCTTCAGTCAAAAGTGGGCAGGTTCCTTCACTCCTCCTTTCTTGTCTGACTTTTTGGGGGAGCAGATGGGGGTGCATAGCCATTTTCTGGCACCTGTTTGTTTGCAAAGAGGTATGGGCAAACTCTACTGGCTCATGGCCATGCCCTGATGCTGGGTGAATAAATGCTTTGTTGCATAGAGAGATGCTTTGAATTACAGTGTTTTTAATGGCACCGTGTAACCAAGGGCTCTTTATGGCTGGGGGAAGAGCCAGAGAGAGAAGCCTATCTGAAGCAGGATTCCTCTGTTTTGTGAGAGGTTTGACCTGCCCTCTTCAAGCCAAATAATTAATAACAGAATGAAATCTCAGGTGAGGTGTTTAAGCCCTTATAGTTTCTTGTTGGCTCAGTCAGTGCCTTGGGAGTGGTAGGAGATACCAGGCAGCTGCACAGTAAGGGTTTTTTCTTCTCTCTTGGTCCCTGGTCATTCCTTGTGCATGAAAGACTGTGAAGAGGCACTAATGTAGCTGCTGCCTTAATTTCTGCCCAGCTGAATTAGGCAGTGTGTACGATGGAAAACGTGTCAAAAAATCGGTTTGTGTTGCCTGTCCATCCTTATGCTTAGGGGAAGTAAGCTATTTCTCCTGGCATGCACATCCCTCTCATTTTATTTGGGGACTCTTTTTTTCCCTCAGACTCGGCAAGAGAGAGAGGGAGAACAGGATTTGAGCTGAGGCCACTAGTGTGCCCCCTGTTCCCTATGTGCATGCTGCCTCCCAAAGGATGTGGGGGCTGCTGCCAGGCCCTCTCATCCCCCTTTCTCCCCATTTGCTGGCTTTAATTTCCTCTTTTCTGCCTGAGGTCCCTGTATGCCAACAGCAGTTGCCAGGCTGAGAGAAAAGCTTGTTGGACTGTATCCCGGATGCCCCTGTCCTTACTTGTTTTTGGGAAGGCTGATAAGGAACAACTGGGGGTGCTTCCCCAGGCACCAGGCTGCTGCTGGAGAGGTGCTCCCAGCCTGACGGACCCGGGGCACACACGGGGTGCTGGCATGTCAGAGCGGGTTCAGGGAACCCTTGCCTGGGCAGGGTGGCTGCCTGCAGTTGCAAGCAGGGCTGCTGCCTCCCCAGAGGTTATTCTTGGAGAAGTACCATCCTTGAAAGGAGAGCCACATCTCTCCTGCCCTTCTTTCCCCTTAGCTGGTGGATTGGGGACCAGGGGTTCAAAGGCAGCGTTTTCAAGTCTCAGCCAGTGTTTCCAGTCTCTGTATGTTTTGCAAACTGGGAGGGTTTTGTGTTGAGCTGTCTTCTCACAGGCAACCAGTGGAGCAGCTGAGTGGGGCCCACAGATATGTCGTGCTCCAAGGTGC
Organism: Phaethornis superciliosus; assembly: GCA_023637945.1. Taxonomy (NCBI): domain Eukaryota; kingdom Metazoa; phylum Chordata; class Aves; order Apodiformes; family Trochilidae; genus Phaethornis; species Phaethornis superciliosus. Next base: position 84,388,523 of record JAJQWJ010000001.1, on the reverse strand, counting down.
CAGCATCTGCAAGGGGCATGTAGGCACTGGGCCAGAAAACCTCAGCAAACTGTTAATGAGCCACTGTAATGAGCAACTGTTAATGATTGAGAGCTTTATCTGGGAGGCTGCCACCTTCAGCTTCTAGAGCTTTCTGCCTAAGAAATACATGAGTAAATGCAAATGGTAGATAGGAGTTGGGAAGGAAGACCCTAAACCAAAAATCCTTAGAAAGGCACATCTGTGGTAGACCTCAAGAGATTGCTTCCACCAGAGGCTCCTCATGTGTTTTTTTTGCAGGTTTCCTTACCTACTTGAAGGCTGCAAAAAAAGATTCATTTTCCATTTAACACTTGTGTAGCCAGTAGGTAAGACCAGCAGTTTCTCTGTGGCTTTTACAGTGGAGGCTCTCCAGAATCTGGGCTGCAAAGCCCCAGAGGCTGTGATGGATGTGTTCCCCTCTTGCTTGGGGAGAGACTCTCCCAACAGATGTTTGTTATTGGCAAAGCAAAGCAGAGGAACAGACAAACTTCAGCTGGTGAGAAATGCAAAGGAAAATTATTGTTGCCTCCATGTTGGACTTACAGAGGGAATTCTAGAAGCTGCTTGTTGACCCATTGTTACAGTTTATGTTTATATAGCTTATCTCTTTCATGAGGAACTATGAAATCCTGCAGCATATTGTAAATGTGACTATATGAGAACAGCTTGCTTGAGCCATCCCAGGCAGAGTGGGAGAACTGGTTTTAAAATTCTGGATTTAAAATGTCAAAACTGAGGAGTGCTTTTCATCCTAAAAGAGTTGATGATATTTTCTAAATTAAGAAATTCCCCTATTGGTAATTCTGAGATTTTGTGTCCCTTCTGTAGCTGAGTTTTCCCAGTTACCAGAGGTAGAGAGGAAGTCCTTACTCCTTTCCACTTCTAGTGTGGTATTTGTGGTCTGTAGCGAGTGACAGCATTTAACATAATTTGGAGGGTAGGTACTGACTGAGCTGGTCTACAGCTGACTTAGTGAAAGTTTTTTCTAGGGGTATTTAGTGCTATGGGACAGTCACAGACTTCCCTTCTCAAAGAATGCGTTGACAGTCTCTGTAAGCAATTAGAGATAAATGTCCTTAAGGCAGAGGATGTCTTTTTATTGTGGTTTTGTAGAGTACCTAACACTGAGGTCTTAAAGGAGTCTCTGTAAAATCGGAGAATTGAATGCTTCTTATGTTCCTTTACAAGGCAGTCATATAAGGATCTTTGGTAGATCCAAAGAGTTTTAAATATTTTTTTTTCCTGGTGGGCAAGTGAACAGACGTCAGAGGTTTGCTATGTTCTCCCAGAAAACTGGTATCCTTTGGAGAGGGTGATCTGACCTTTTCTGTGAAATGCCTACTGACATCTGCCAAGCGAAGGTGATTGTTGCATCAGAAAGGCTTTCTAAATTGGTAAAGCAATTTACAGCAGAGGAATTCTTTTGCAGCAGAGGAATAAGTAGACTTCTTGGCTAAGACTATTGCTGGGGCTTTTAAGAATTTCTTGAGCTGAATAGAATACATTAATAGATGGAGAGTATATTCACTTCTGTTCTGCTTCTGTTGTCATCCCCTGAGGCCCAGGGGTTGGTGTTGCTGTTTCTTCCTGGTGTCTTTACTGCTTACAATTTTCTCCAAAAATGACTAAACATATAAAACAAGGATGGGGTTTGAGGGTTGGTTAGGTCTTTTTTCTTCCCATAAGCTAGGAGAGGCACTGACCACAGTCATGTATTTGTTTTTCTTCCTTACTTCCAAATGTGGTCACATAACAATAGCCTGGAAAAAAATACCAGAAGTGATTTGGTGGTGAATTTGATTCCTTTTTTGGGCTACAAGGAGTGGGTTAGCTTTGGGGCGAGAAGGCTGGGGGGCTCCAAACCATCTCTTCCAAAGGCAAAGGGGGTTTAAAATGAGCACCATCCTGGTGAAATAAGTACTGTAGCAAGGCAGCCTTTTGGGGTCAAGCACTTCCATTGCTCTATGTGCAGAGCCTCATGCTCGAAGCCCCTCTTCTCTGCTGGCCCCAAGAGTTATTTGCTATTTATGTAACAGTAGAGCCTTGTACAAATGCTGCTGAGCAGGCTTTGTCTGCCACTGGCAGGCAGGGTCCAGCTAAAAGAGAAATTCTGCCTCACATATCAGGCTTCTTCAGAAGTGGGTGACTGTTTGCTTTCCTTAAGGGATTGCTAATAGAAGGTGGTGGGTGGTGTTTTTCTTACTTACTTGACGTAGGATGTCATGACAGATGGTGATGTTAAATATTGTCCACAGCTGTAGAAATGGTTTGTTTTCTAAACCAAGTTGACAAGGATGGAGGCATGGGAGCTGATGAGACACGGGATGATCTGCAGAAGAGGAAAACCAAGCAGAGTACTGGTTGGCTGTGTTCTGTCATCTCTCCTGAGGAGCAGGAAAAGAAGTATTTTGCAGACAGGGTTGGGAGATACATTTTCAGTGTAGGAGATGGTATCACCATTTACACGTAAAATGAAAGGTGATCAGCTGAGACAAAAATGAATATGTGGTTGCTGTTAAAATTTCAAACTGAATAGGCAGTGAAATCTTGAAATTTTATCAGTAGTTCAATATAATTGGTCCTTATGGCAGAGAAATTAAAAACAAATGGAGCATATACATCCTGGAGAGATAATACATATAATCTGATAAAGGCTGGGCCAGCAGGTAAAGTTTTCAGATTGCAGCAGATTTTCTTTAAGTATTTATTTATTTATGGCTTTGCTGAAAAAAAAATGTCACCAGCTGTGTTTAAAAATATAACAGTAATGAGATACTTAAAAATGGAGTTAATCTCTCCCTCTCTTTGATGTGCTTCAGACTGCCAGCTGTAGCACAAGTGAGCCCTGGGAAATTAAAATGGCAAAACCCTGCAGCCTGTGAGCCAGAGGCACACCTTGGGAAGCCAAACCCCCAAGGGAAGCATTGGCCTGTGGCAGATCACAGGGATGGTGGAGGAGTCACCTTTTGGCCATCCTCCAGAGACAGCAGGCTCAGCCTGCCCAGCTCTTCCAGACTCCCCAAAGCTCCCCACTTCTGACAGACCCCCCAGCCACTTGTTCTTAAGGCAGCAAGACACATTTTGTCTGTGCTGCTGGGAGACCTTGAACCATCTCTGACACCCCCAATGGGGAAATGCTGGAATGAGGAGAAGGGGAAGCCAAAAGCTTTTGTACTGAGGGAACAAAAAACATCCTCTGCGTGTCCCTGGGTTCAGCTATTTTTTTGTTTTGCTTTAAAATGCTTCTTTAGCCAATGTGATTTTAAATTTTTTTTTTATAATTCTTTTTTGGGCTTTTTTGGCTGGAGAGTGTCTCTTTGGGAGACAGAGCCAGTCTGCGGCTCTTCATTTGGCCCATCCAGCTTATACACAGAGCCTGCACAAACTATCTCTTCCAGGATGCATTTTGCCTAAGGTTTTCTGTGGCTCTGCAATAGCCAAGCCAACGTATTTGATAGCAAAGGTGGAAAGGACAGGAAAAACAGGCCAGCTGTGCTGTGTCCTTCAGCCTCTGCCAGCCGAGGCTCAGTGTGGGGCTAGGGGAACGCTGGGGAGGGCTACAGCTAGGTGAGTGGTAGAAAATGTATGTGGTGATTGGCAGGAAACTGTTTTGAGGAAGAAGATGGCTCTTCTGATGATGATGGGGTCTCATGTGGTGACCTGGAAAGGTAAAACAAGTTAGGTTTGGTGGAGGATTGTGTGGAGAAGTCTTGTCTTCTCTGGGCCTGCTGGGTTCAGCTTCAAGATGACATATCACAAGAGAAAAATCTCCTCACTGTTTCCTTTTTCCACCACTGGTAGCTAATCAAGATTCAATTTTAATGACTTCCCTCAACTCTCTCTGTTTCCTCTCCCCATGCCCCACACATGCCTCTTTTTTAATATTTTTTTTTTTAATGCATTTCATTTTGGCAGGAGTTGAAACACAAGAAGCATTTGGACCAAGATGAAACCAGTGGAGGAGCATGTTGGGCAGTACAGTGCTTTGTTCTGAGTTCAGGGGGAGAAGTGGGGGAAGCGAGGGGCAACGGGATGTCATTTCCCAGATGGGGACCCTGCCAAAGATGCTCTCACTTTGGAAAGCAAAGAGTGATTTTTGAAGTTATACGAAGTTTAACTCTTTGTTTCCCACTTCTGCCATTCAGGAGCTACCAAAGTCCTGGACCTAAAACGGAGCTGTGTTGTGTTACATGGGCCAGGTGACCTGAATGTTCTCAAGCCAAAGTGCTGTTGTGACTGAACTCTAATGACAGTACAAGATTCTTGCTGGAAACTGTAATGAGTGGATGAGCAATCTGTGCTCAGTGAGAGTCCAGAAGTAGTGCAGTTGGCCATTGGAAAACCAAAATCAGTGTGCTCCTTACAGGAGATCAGGATGCTGTGCAGTTTCCCACCCTGCCAGAAGCAGGGGTTTGGGACACTGCTGAGCTCTCCTTCAGCTGTTCCCATCAGGGGGCAGGGAGTAATTTTGCCTCATAATGTGTGAGATGCTTAAGAAACACCTTGCCCTTTGAGCAAAGAAGCCCTGTGCTGCTGAATCTGGTGCAGCAGCAAGCCCCAGCCCTGGGTAATTCCTGGGGCACATACTGCTATATTTGTGACTGCCTTGGGCCATAAATATTGCGTGGTGTGTAGGCTGCTGATTTAATTGCCCTGGGGCTGTTGCACAACAGCAAACTGAGGGTGGGAATGCAGAAAGGGAGCAGAGAATAGGAACTTAACTCAGTCTCTTCATTAAGGTCTTTTCCATGTTGTAAATACTTGGAGCACTTGTATCAGGTCTCTGGAGGAGGTCATGTACCTCCTGATTTAAAAAAACCAAGAGATTTGGTCTATGGTGCTAGGCTGTTTTTTTTTGATCCAGCCTCTTAAGTCTGGATGGAGTTCTCCTGGGGAAACCACCTTCTTCCTTCAGAGTTGGGGGGAACAATGCTGTATGCATAAAATGCATAAAGTGCCTTTTTTTTTTAAACCCAGGTGGAATCACAGTTCACAACAACTAAGCCTGCAAACCCCTTCTTTGTGAGGACCTAGGGGGATGACAGTTTTCCTAATCCCCTCTGTTAACCTCCTAAGCTTGTGCACAATCTTCAGCTCCAAAGATGGTGCCAGTAACTTTGGGCTGGAGGCCACAAACTTCCTCTTTCCAGCAGCTACCCCTGCAGTATGTGAGTTTTTGGTCACTTGCATGAAGTGCAATTTTCCCCAGACATCTCAAGGGGTGATTACAGCAGTGCCACGGGGGGGTGTTGGTGGCTAGTAACTAATAGAAGACTGATGCATCCAGGAGTGGCCTTGAATCATGCCTTGTATTGCACACTTCTTTCTAGACAGCCAAGAGAGGTCTGACCTGTAGGAAATTAGTGCATCACCACTCTGGTGTCACCCATCAGTGTAAGGTAGGGAAGAATAGGAGGATGTGGACAGAAGGTACGTGTGCAGAATTGCCTGTGATGGGTTTCAGCTTTATGTTTTTTCAGCTTGTTCAGTCTTGAATGTCTTCCCCTGGAGGTCAGTAGACCTGCTTGTAAATTTCATGTGCACAGCTTAACTCCACAGCATGCCTGAACTTATATATTTTTCATCCCTTTTCTTGGATACCTCAAGCCATCCATGTACCCTTTTTGGGCACTCTGGCAAGCCATGGGTGAGATGCACTGACCAAGAGATAGACACCTGAGGGAAGGAGAACTCCAGTGTTTCCCTTCACTTAGTGCCACTGGTTTCAGGGCCAGGATCAGCTGGCTTGCCCTTAGATCTGTGGTGTGTTTGTCCTGGGTCTCTGGCTTCTCATAAACACAGTAACTACCACCACAGGCTTCTAGATGAAGTGAGGGTAAAAATAAGCACTTTATATCAATAGCTGTTGAGTATTGCTCTTTATTTTAGAGGGCCCCCTTCAGCCTGGAGTTTGGCTTCATTTTGCTTGCCCAGGTGGTTGCATATGTACATGGATGTTACAGGGGAGTGTCCATTGAATCCATACAAACTGCTTTGTCCCTACATACCCAGGTCTGTGTGGAGTTCTGGGCCCCTCAGTTCAGGAAGGAGATTGAGGTCCTGGAGCGGATCCAAAGGAGGGCAACCAGGCTGGTGAAGGGACTCCAGCACAAGTCCTGTGAGGAGAGGCTGAGGGAGCTGGGGGTGTTCAGCCTGGAGAAGAGGAGGCTCAGGGGAGACCTCATCGCTCTCTACAACTCCCTGAAAGGAGGCTGGAGCCAGGGGGGGGTTGGGCTCTTCTCCCAGGCAACTTTCAACAAGACAAGAGGGCATGGACTTAAGTTGTGCCAGGGGAGGCTTAGGTTGGATATTAGAAAGAATTTCTTTATGGAGAGGGTGATCAGACATTGGAATGGGCTGCCCAGGGAAGTAGTGGATTCTCCATCCCTGGAGATATTTCAAAAGAGACTGGATGTGGCACTCAGTGCCATGGGCTGGTAACCACAGCAGTAGTGGTCAAGGGTTGGACCTGATGATCTCTGAGGTCCTTTCTGTGGTTCTGTGATTCTATCTGCAAATCCTCTGCTGGATGAAAATGTTCTGAAGGCACAAATTGCTCTTTGTACATCTAACCTGGTGGTGGGTTTTCCTGTGGTAGCTCAGCCCTTTGGCTTCACTTGTGCCTACTGATGGCTTCCACTGGCCTGTGACAGCTGATCATGGGGCATTTGCAAATGGTGCCACATTTACTATGCTGCTGCTGCTTCTTTGTTTATCTAGTTCTTAGCAGCTGCATATTTGAATGTTTGCTTGACAAACACTTTCCCTGAAGGCTGTGATTACAGAAGGTTTAGTCTGAGAAACCCCACTGAATTACCCTACTCTCTGTTGTCAATAATCTCTTGGTTGCTATTTCTCTTGATCACAATATTTTGTGTGTGTTGCAAATTCATATTTTTTCCCTTGTTGTAATCAGCCTGCCCTTCCCTTCTTGGTTCAGTTATTAAAGCTCAATCCCAGGATGCTGACATCTGTATTTACTGATCCAGAAATCCTGGGGCTACCAGGAAGCAGTATAGATAATAAGACTGCATACCCGTCTAGCACCTTTCATCTCAGAATCTGAAATTGTCTGACTCATGTTTATCTGGTTACTGCCTGTACCAGCTGGGATTTGCTGTTCCTGTTTTTTCAGCCTGGGAAGCTGAGGCACAAGGTAGAGGTATGTTTTGGCCAATAGATGAAGAAGTGATTCCAGGTATGTGGCTTCACAGCCTCCACGACTGAGTTTCTCTCCCTTTGTCTTGTAATACCTAATTTGGCCACCAGAGGAAAGAGATCGGAGTGGGTGAGTGGTTTCTAGCAACGCTATTTGCAGCAATCCACAGATTTGTGTATATGTTTTGGCACCTGAATAAATTCCACCCGAGAGCAAAAAGCTAATTGCAAGATTTCTCCGAGGTGAGCTGTCTTCTTTGGCTGTGATCAGGTGTCCATAATGTGGTTGACAGAAAGGGCAATATCCAAACACTGCCCTGCTCTTGTAAGTCTGGTGGTTTGGAGCGATGCTGAGTGACAAGTGTTAATGGCAAGCCTGGAAAGGGGAAAGATCTTGCTGTGTTTCAGGGTTGGTAATGAGTCTGGTGAAAAGATGTCTGCAGGTGGTTGGGTGGTCAGCCTGGACCATTAATCTGTCCAGCTGCTGGCCTGTTTTGGACAAGGTCCAAGACCAGGTAGGACACTGCTTCTTTTCTTACCACCTCCAAACACAACTGAGGACCTTCCAAACTAACCTGGGCTGGTTTATGGGTTTGGGTGAAAACCACAAGCAAACCACGTCAGATCACTGGATTCACCCCCAAACCGGGTATGGTGTATGAGCTTGTATTTCGTTTCACATAGAGATGACTGGGAGAGGAGGGAGATGGAGGAAAACCTGTGTGGATCCAGCATTGTTGTAAGGCCATAGATGATCCATTCACAAAGCCTGCGAGTGCTATTCCAATGGATAGACCAGACTGGTGAGGGTATAATAATACCTGAGCTGACATCCTCTGGGAACTTGTCTGTAAGAACACAGATATTTTGCCTGAAACCCTTCCAGAAAGGGACAATTGAGAGGGAAGGGAAGAGGAAAAAAATATATGGTGATGGTAAGGATATGGGTGAATGCATGCCCTCAACATATGTAACCTCAGCTGAGGTGATGGGGAAGTTGGGTCAGCATTCTCTATGCCATGGGTCCCTGGAGCATTGTAGGGATAAGAAACCCTCAGGAAGAGAAAGGGAAAATTTCAAGCCTCAGGAGGGGAAGGTGTATTTATTTTTCACGTGTTGCATCAGAACACACTCATTTTGCCTGGGAGGGAGGACAAGAGCATGCAAAAACAGTCAGACGCGCTAGGAAAGGGGTGGGAGAGCGTGATGCCAAATAGTTTGGGATATGTTGCTGTAGGCCTGTCTCTTCCCTCTGCATCCACACAGGGCACACCATCAGCACCAGTGGGTACAGACCCTCCAGTGGGTGGGCACCAGAGACTTGTATCAGGGCCACGCTCTCCCATTGAGGCTGGGGCACCCCTGGCTCCCCACCCTTCTCCCTTTCTCCCCTTTTCCCCTTCTCTTCGTGTCCGTCCCCCCTCCCCCTTCTCCCATGTGCTTTTATTCCTTTTGCAAACAGCATATGCCAAATCCAAGTTCACAGCTGGCTCTGCTCCATGTGTTTGTTTTCTGTGCCTGTGCAGCACTCGCCAGCTCCGCTTGTGCCGGGGCTCAGAGTTGGAGGCAGAGGGGGGAGAGCAGGGGTGGTGGGGAAGGAAACAGGAGCAGGCTGCTGCTTTCCAAGCCCCTTATTTGTTTAAAGCTTAAGCCTGTTTGAGAGAGCCTTTTTGGAGTGAGGGGTAAGTGGCAGGGGTGGGATGCGGGGGAATGGGGAAAGTAAACTCTGTGTCAAGGAAAGCAAACTTTGCAGCTGGAATTGCTGCTGGTGCTTATCGTGCGAAGGGCCCGGGGAGGTGCCTCTGGCTCTCTGCTCACTCCTTCTCTCAAGGTGGGTGCAAGGGCAAGTGGGTAAGGGCAGAGAGCAGGGAGCTGGAGATGGGTCTGTGCTGTGTCACATCGGTGGCACCAGCCTGGTGGGCACCAGCACTGTGGCTGCATCCAGCACTGGTGCAGGCACCAGCCATGGCTCTCACCACTGTGTCCTTATGGAGCACTGGGCAGAGGCAGCTGAGGCTCCCTTCCCAGGCTCTGGGGCAGTAGCATGGTGCCACTGCATCCTGTTTCATGTCCTTTTGTCCCAGAGCATCCCCTTACAGAGATGAAGAAACCAGGTCCTGGCTTTGCCCATCATTGCAAGGCAATGCAAGGTCTGTTTCCATCTCCTGTGTGTGTCTGGGTTGCTGTTCTCAGCTGGGCCATCATTTTAGAGAGGCGTGTATATTGGTGGGGTGATAAATGGGACAAATGATGTGCAAACACATGTTTAAAAAAACTCTTTTCATCTCTGAGGCAGTGGATATCTGTCACCCACCCCAAGACCCTGCTGTGAGTGTGTGTCCCATTTTTTACATCCAGGTGGGCCCCATGGGGTTTAGGAGCAGCATGGTGGATGCTGGTCACAGCAGAATGAGGACAGTGGCTTAGCCAATCTGGTTGCTGGCATTCAGCAGTGAGCCCTCATGCCCCACTTAGGTATTTGGCACTGGCTTGAGCATTTTCTGTGGGCATTTATTTCTGTCCCTTTATTTTGATGGCCTTGAGTTTCCTCTTGTTTTTTGGAGTAGTGACATGTCTTCTAGGGGTATGTCCTAGAGTAGGCTTTTGACCTACTCCCATAACCAAAATTAATATTGTTAGTGGAAAGCATTTAAGTGACAAATATGGAGAGTAAAAACCCTCATTTATCCCCAAATTTATAGAAGAGAAAAATAAACCAAACTTTTAATACGATCTTCAAAGAACAAGAAAAATGAGCTTGTGCTCTTTCACATCCCAGCAACAAGGCATTGCTGAAAGGAGTGCAAACTAGTAGGCAGTTTCTGTCTATGGTGGTGATGGGGATGTCTCTAAAGCCAGCCATCTGGAGATTAAACTTCGTATTGGTGTTGCTGGTGAGTACTTTGTCCTGTCTCTTGTATGCTCTTCTGGATTTTTATGTCATCTGTGTTAAACTAGCCTTGTGCTTGTTAATGCAGTTTCTGGGCCTGCTCCCATTGAAGAAATGGCAAAGATCAGTCTGATTTGGGAGGTGGCAGAATCAAGTCCTCTCTTTTGATCTTCTGCATGTTTCTGTGTTGATTCTGCTGTATCACTGGCTTCTATTTAGTATAAACTTGGTCATTTTTTCATTGCAACTGTTGTAGGTGCCCTTGCTCTTCAAATACACACTTGAAGAAGGCTTAAAAGCTAGGAAAAGTGCACAAGTGTTGGCTCCAATAGGAAAATTTTCCTGTTCCAGCTTTCCCCAAGGAAGGGTTAACAGCAGTGCCACTGCCAGTTTCTGGTTTTGGTTTTTTTTGTTTATTTTTCTGTTTCAGTCTATTATTGTTCCTAATTGGATATGGCCAAATTTTTCTATTGTTCCTACACAAAGATGACTTTTTTTTTTTTTTTTTTTTTACTTTAAGGTAGGTCCATGTTTAAACACATAACAAATTGGACCACTCTCAAAAAGCATTCGTAGCTGCTGTCTTTCTGGCTTGTGAGCTTGTCTGAAAGTGAGTACTTCTGAAACCCAGTTCAGAGGTGACTGTAGACCAGTGGTCACACCAAAAGGCTCCTTGCTCCTTGGCCATGACTGCAGCACTTCATGCAGATGCTGACCAGTGGTGTTTTATCTGTTATACCACTCCTCTATGGTTTGGTTTATATATACTAACTCTGCTTTCAGAGTGAGGAGTGTTTCACCTGTTGGTTAGCAGTATGAATGGATGCTCTGATATTTATTGTGTGTCCTATTTCATGCCTGACCCCATCACAAGACATAAACAATAAAACCAATTGGTCTCTTAAGGGCAGCTCACACCTTTGCTGTGTTTTGTCATCCTCCTTCCCTAGGGCCTGTTACTGACCACTGGTCCAGCTGCAGACAGGCTATAGGGTGATAGTAGGTATTGCAGGATGTTGGATTTATTGTGCCACCTCAGTGGGGAAGCGCTTGTTTTGGTCAACTTGGCAGTGTCCTTTCATGCATGGGTGAGGGCTGCCTGGGTGGATGTGGTTCCCAAGAGATGCTGGGGGAAGCAGAGCAGAGCTGAGCAGAGCAAAAACAGCTTTGGAGGAGAGCATCATGTGCTCCCTGTAAAAAATATGCTGTTTCACTGAGACCACATTTAAACAACAATGGGGAGACAGAGATTTGCTTGAGAAGTGGCGGTCTTGGGTGATGCTGGAAAATGAGCCATGGCATTGCCTGCTCCTTGCCTGTCCATTCCCTGAAGTAGTGGGGACAAAAGCAGCATAAGGAAATAGGCCAAAAATACCAACTGCCCTGTTCTTCCTTCTTTCTTGACCCTCACATCTCTATGTAATTATCCTGCTCCCCAATTTTTTTTTCTGCCACCTTTATTCCCCACTCTCCTTTTGTATCTTGGAGGGCTATTGCCCAGCATCTCCTTCTCTGAGTCTGCTGGGCCTGCCTCTTCTTCGACCTTTCCCTTAGTGAAGAGGCAATTACAGCCTCAACCTCAGACTTCAAATTTTGGTTTGGTTTTGGGTTTTTTTTTGTTTGTTTGTTTGGTTTTGTGATTTTTCTTTTTTTTTTTATTTTTATTTTTGTTTGGAAAGGATGAGAATGGAAAAAACCAAAAGCCATGCCCTGAACTAATGTAAACTAGCCACAGTCACATCTGTGCCTGCGTGATGACGGCTCCTGGTGGGAACTGCCCATCCCTCCCGGCCATCTCCTCTGCTGCAGTTGCTGACAGGGAGGGCCACAACCTGACACCCGGCTCATGTTGGTGTGGGATTTGGCGTGGTGGAGCCCGACTGGAGCCAGCAGCATCTCCCGGCACTCCCTGCCCCTCCTCTGGGTCTCACAGTGACAGCCCCCAGCAGAGCTGTCCCCTGGGCTTTCCTCACCCAAGTTCAATGCTCTCCCTCATTCCCAGCTCCTTGCTCTCTGTGCAAATAGGAAGATATGTAGTTAGATGGATCTTGTTACAGCTTTTATTAACCAGCCTGAAGTGAGTAACTCTTCTGATGTTAGAACTCAGCTGATGGTGTCAGGTCCCTAGGACATGGGATAGTTTTTCTTTGTTTAGTAGAGCAGCTGTCTGCAGCTCCAACTGCATTGCTGCTGATCTCTGCCTGTAGTGTGATGTGAATGGTAAAACATGGAATTGTCCTCATATGGCAAGAGACAGTTAGGATGCTTGAGTTGGCAGCCAAGTAATGCAATGCAGTAAATAGTAAATCCCCTGCTTCTAAGACTGAAGGTGTGTTCTCACATCACACTTCTGTCAATGGGTGATCACTTTCCTGTTGCTTCCTTTACAGTGTTTAGCACCATGAAAATCCAATGGTTTAGCACCAATGTTGTCCTATTGCAAAGCCCCAGTTAATTCAGATTTTCCTGCTGCACTGTGAGGTGTGTTTGTAGCAGGCTTGGGGCAAACTAAAAATGATTCAGAGTAGGTAACTGATCTCCCCAAGTGGCTACATTGATGAGGTTTTCCAAGATGATCCTGGCCCTTTCTGATGACGACAGCTTTGGAATATGAGTTGCAACCCTATGTACACTTCATTGGGGTCTCATGGGACCTCGATACCACCAATCCTAATGCTGTGACATGCATGATCTGCACCTCTCTGTTAGCAGTGGACATCTGCACTCCCTTTGAGAGTCCTGAGCTTTTTAATTTAGGACTTTATCTGGGAGGCTGGAGAGTACAGGTAGATCAAGGTTGAGAAGGATGGGGAGCATGGAGGAAAAGTTGGTCTAAAGCTGACAGCTCTCTCAGCTTGGGGCTAAAGCTGGACTGAGTCGGACTTGATGATCTCAGAGGTCCTTTCCAACCCAGATGATTCTATGATTCTGAGTCTTTGGTTGAGGCTTTTGACAGGAGACACATCCTGTCCCAGCCACAGGGGCAGCCCCAAGAACTGCTGTGGGGCTGCTTCCCCCCCTCACACACTTGGGAGAAGGAGCCAGAGAGCAGCCAGCAGCTCCAGGCTTGTTGCAGCAACAACATCTGTTTCCTAGGTGCACTTTGTTTCTGAAGAGGTTGTGCAGCACGCTCCATCTGTGCCCCTTCTCTCTCTCTCTTCTTTTTTTTTTTTTTTTTTTTTTTTTTTTTGTCACTTGTGCTGCTTTGGAGGCACTTAGGGGAGGCAAGAGCTTCCCTGAGAGGACCCTGCACCATCCTCCCTCCCTGCCAGCTCTGGCTGCAGGGCTCTTTGCACCCAAAGCAGCATCAGCAGCATTGTCAGCATCTTGACAGCTGGCCGGCTGCATGCTTATTAGTTGCTACTTTCTCCTTGCTCTCCAGCTCTTTTTTGCCTCCCTATCCACCTCCATCCTCTCCCTTCCCCCTTCCCTTGCTCCTACCCCGCTGGCCGGCCGGCCCTTTGGGGAGCCCCCAGCCTCTCCAGATTAGAGCTCCCCAGGGACTTGGTCCTTTTGAAAGGAAGAAAAGAGAGGGGGGGGGGGAAGGAAAAGGAAAAAAAAAAAAGAAAAAAAGAAAAAAAAAAAAAAAAAAGGAGGGGGGGAGAAGGAGGGGAGGAAAAAAAAATTTATTAAAAAAAAAAAAAAGAGAGAGAGAGAGAAAAGAAAGAGGGGGAACAGAAGAATGAAAACAGACCCAAGGGGCAATAGTCCCTCGAGCCATTTCACTGCATTACAATGAATATGGACTCTATTAAGCTCCGTTCTGCCTGTTAGTGTTTCCCAGGGCAACACAGCTCCCATATGGCAAGCATGCAGCAGATTAGGGTAGGCCTCCGGGCTTCATTGAGGGCCCGAGGCTTGACTGGCAGTTGAACCCCATCCTTCCCCCCCCCTCCTCACACTTGACACTGCCTGTGTTTATCTAAAGCAAAAAGGGCCAGGGTGGGAGAAGGGGGCATTTGGGGGGTTATTGTCCTGGGCAATGGGAGAGGGCAGGGAGAGGGAGGGGGGGGGTGATGAGGGAGGGAGGTGGGATGGAGGAGAATGGGGGTGGGGGGGCTCAGCCCCTCATACATATTCAGGAGGGGTCTTGAATGGGCAGAGGAGAAATAAAGCAGATGGAATTCATGTTAAAGAACAGCCACAATCGCCCTCCAAAAACAAGGAGAGAAAAGCAGGCAGCCTTAAAGGAGCGTAGGGAGCAGCGTTTATCCAATTAGCAGGGTTGTCAAATTGAATTTACTCAGAATGGAGGGGGAAGCCAGGGGGGAAGGAGGGAAATTAAGTGTCTAGGGCATGGGTGGGGGAGCCTGATATTGAAGAAAGGACGCGGGTTTTCTTTCTTTCTTTCTTATACTTTAGCCTTCTCTTTTCAAGGGCTGAAGCTGTTTTCGGGGTGTGCCAAGGGGCAGTGAAAGCCAGCGTGCATGCTCTGGTTTAGCACAGGGCTCCTCTCCTGTGGAAAAGGGAGGCATATTCCATGGGGCAAGGGCCTGTTTTCACCTCCCTGGCCTGCCTGCATCAGGCTGGTGGGTCCAGCCACTCTGCCACCACCATGCCACAGGCATTACCAGAGGTCAGTGGAACTCACTGTGGTGCCACCACTGCGGTGACACTGGGGCGCCCGTGGCCAGTGTGAGGATGGTGTTTTGTTCTTCAAATGGCCTCATGCTCACTAACTGATGAAACACCAATGAGAAAGGGTTCTCTGGAGCTCAGCAGAGTCAGCCTGATCAATTCCCATTCATTTCAGAGGAACCATTGGATGGAGAAGTGCCAGAAGCTGCAGGTGTTGGGTTTGCAGGGGTGTGAGCAAAAGTCAGGCAGGCGAGGAGAAGGATTTGCATCCTGTTGCCAGGTTGAAGCCAGCATGCTCAGTCCTCGCCCTGGTAGTACTGCAATCTGTTGTGTATAGGAGATGCCCAGAGCAGCAGCCTCATCTTAGGAAGGACAAAAAGTCATAAAGATAGCTGCATGTTTTGTTTGGTTTATGGATGGTTTGGTTTGCATGAGCAGGTTTTTTTCAAGGAAAAAGAGCTATTTTAACTGCAAACTGAGTTTATTTTTGAGAACAGCGTCTATTACCACTGAATTTTTCAGGACTTGCTTGGAGAAAATCTGTGGTTCTTTTGTAGGGTCACCCAGTGCCCAAGTGCAATTTGTAGTTTTCAGGCAAACTCACTCATCTGCATGGTGCTGCTGCTATGACAGGTTTTGCTCTGGATATTTTCCTTCTCTCAACTATTAAGCATGAATTTATCCCAGGCTTTCTCTGTTGTGGCTTCTTCGTGGACTCACTGAGCTCACAAGTAGCCAGTAAGAGAGTCCTTTTGCCCAATCACTTTAAAAAAGGGAGGGAGGGGGAATGACTCCTCACACAAGTTAATCAAGGGCCATGTTAACAGAACTAGGGTATTCAGAAGTCAGGAGCTCTCAGTGCTACAGAAGGAAGCTGGCAAGCTTTTATCCCTGTTTGCACATACACTGTACTACCCCCTTGATTCTCAACATGGTAATGTAACACTGGATACTGACTCTGCCCCCTCCTCATATCACCTGCTTCCCATTTGGGATCCTGCCTCTCCCTGTGGCATCCACACCCCAGTCCCTGTTGGATGCCCGTGCTTTTGCGTGGTAGGGGGACCATCTCTGCTGCTGCCAACCTCTCCTTTCCCAAGCCCTTTCAGATACAGCCAATATAACTTAACGACATTAAAATAATACTTTGGAGTATGGTTGGAGGTTGGTAGAGCTTAGTTTTGCCCTCTGGGATGTTACTGTTTGATGGTTTGGGGAGAAACAGTCAGGGGTCCCCACATTGCCATCCATGTCCTGAAATCATGCAGGGACTTTGCAGCTGTCCTGCAAAGCTTTGCATGTCCTTTGAGCTTGACCTGCTCAAGTGTGTCATCTGGACAGTATTTTTTCAGCTCAAGGGTTATCCAGTTGTATGGTGGCTTTTTTTTAGATGGGATGCAGAAGTTCCAAGAACAACTTGCTTGATGGGGTGGAGGTCCTGGTCAGAGAGCTTTGGATTTCCATCCCTGCTACTCCTTTACTGCATAACCTTGGGCCTTCTTCTCTTAGCCCTTGGGTTCCCTCATTTGTAAAGCAAGCGGGTACTGTGGTTCTCTTCTCTTCTACATTTTCTCTTTCAGTGGCTTAAGCATTATGGACCAACAAAAGAAATACGGTCTTGTATGAAAAGCTAATTATTACAAGTAAAGTTGGCACATTGTACTGTACAAGACATTTCTTTTACTGAAGGGTTTAAGTCTCAATGTATTAAACAGAGAACTAGGAATATCATTGTCCCTACTTGACCTGTCAGAAACAGAGACCAGCTGCAGTGAATTCTCCAAGAGTCACCCAGGGCGTCCCCAGCTGGTTGCTGGACCCGAGCTGCTGCAGCTTTTGCCTTAGTGCAAAGCAGCTCCTTCCCCTTCCTGCCCTTCCTCCCATGCACAAGGAGGGGCTGGGGATCTGGCCCACAACCCCAACCTGCTGTGGTGTGCACCAGCACACTTGGCTGTCCTGTAGGGTCTTGCTGATGGGTGAAAGCACGGGCAGGTCTGACCTGACCCAGTCTGCCTCTGCCTTTCCCCTCAGCCTGCCTGCAGAGCTGGGGGGTGGGGATGGTGCCCTGGAGCCAGGGCAGAGGCTGGTTCCGATTTGGGAGCCTTGTAAATCACAGACGGTGTGGCTGTAACAAGGGCTGCTTGGCTGGCCCTTGTTAAGCAGGAGGGGGCTTGGGCCTGTGGGCAGCATTTCCTCAGTAAAACCTTCAGTTTCTAATCAGCAAACACCTCTGCCACTGCCTGTGCTTAATTCAGGTCCCTTTTTCTTTTCCAGCTTTATCACACACACCCCCGGCACACGTTCCCACTTTTCTTCTCTTTTATATCTTCACCTCTGGTTTCTCATTCTTGTTCTGCTCCTTTTCTGGTGCCCTCCATCCCCACAGCACAGCTGGGGCTGCTTGCAGGAGCCTCGGTGGGCTTAGGTGTGTGGAGGGAAGCCAAGCCGACAGATTTTACACCCAACCACCCCTCCATATCTGATGAAGCTCTCATTAATTTGCTTCTCCTAATGGCCCCTCCTTTGATTTACTGGGCTGTCTGAAAGGGACTTAAAGCTTTCCCTCCACCGACAGGAAATTGTTATTTTAACCTGGCAGGAAAGAATTGAAAATAAACAAATTATTTTTGTTTTCCCTCCCTTCTCAAAGCTCTTAAAGTGCCTTTAACTCCTTCTCTTCCCAGATAGCAATTAAGCAGGAGCTGTTGAGGTTGGTGTGTCAGTGGCTGCTGAAGTGTCAGAAACCAGGGGTATCTTGTAGCTTATCTCCCTTGGGCAGAGGAGGCAGCAGAGCAGGACACTCTGATGCCACAGCCCTGCAGCTCCCAGCACATCCCCCCTGTCTGGGACCACCACCACCTCTGGGAAGGCAACCGGAGGGCCTGGGGCTTCCTCTGCTCCCCAACCTCTGCTGCCTCTCCCGCTGCAGCCCTCTGTCAGTGCTTGCTGGGACACCGAGCAGATCGAAAGCTGCCTGATTAATAAAGTTCCTTGCTTTGCACTACTGCAGGCTGCTTAAGGGCAGCATTTTCAAAAGGGGTCAGCTCCCATTTAAGCATCGAAATATGTTGGTTGCCTATTCAGGAGAGCTCAGCATGTCAAGAACTGAATGCTTTTGAAAATCTGGCTTCAATTGTGGAAGCTGAGAATTTCGAAATCTGGCCCGGGATCCTAATAGTTCTTTTGGAATTGATGTTTTCATTCATTTTCCTCATTATTTTTATGCCAGGCATTTACTTTTTGTACTTCACTCAGCTGTGAAAGGAATGGCCACATGTCCCTATTTAGAGCTCATATTCTGCCTGGAGGTTTGGGGAGGTACCATACACTTGTTGCAACACACCTTCTCTGCTCACTCTCTGCTCAATACTCTTCAATCTGCCCAGTGCAGTGGCCAATTTTTTTTTTATCTCCCTTCTTTTCTCTCCACCCACTGCCCTCATCTTTTTACAGAGCTGGGGGCAGCCAGTTTCTTCGTTGCATGGATGTGCCTGGGTGGTCCCAGCTCACGAAGGGTCCCTTGCACGTTTCTGTGCTTTTGGCTTTGCCCTTCTGGCGAGAGGCTCTGCGTGATGTAGAGCTGCAGGGAGGTCTGGTTGGGAATGTCTTTGCCTATCCCCTCCCCCATCATGGGCTCCAAGGAGAAGCTCTTTTCCATCCAACATTTTTTCCATCCTGCTGCCAAACCCATCCAGATAGGGGGAATGAGTCAGCTTTGCTCTGTAGGCTTCCAGCACCGAGAAACAAGACATTAAGTCCTACCCCAAAATGTTTCTTCTGTGTTGGTGGAGAGCTTTCTATCCCCAGAAACCCTGGTGGTGCAAGGTTCAAACTATACCTGTTTTTTACACCTAAACTAACTCATAGTCTTTTTCAGATGAGTGTAGTGATACATCAGTGGTGGCAATGGTGTGTGTTATGGTGTGGATGAACCTTGAACACTTTTACAGCCATGATCAGTGGTGGTTTGCTCAAGATGGCTGTGGCATAATGAAGGATATTTTGATTGCTGTCTTACATGGAGAAATGATGCTGAGTAACTCGGCTGCTCTCCAAGACAATAACAAAAGCATCTGGTACAATTGTACATGCTGCTTGATGGGGAAAACTCTTCAAAGACAAATTGTTGAGATTTTCTTCCTTCTTCAGGGAGAGGGATACCAGGAAGGATGAGATGCATGGGGAGGAAGATGCTGTCTTGTCACCGTGACACTGGAGGTTACCCACAGAGGATTTTTACATGTAATGGGGCTGCAGGCTGCAGTAGCTCTAATAGGAGTCTAGCATATATTTCTAGGTGCCTTCAGGGTACGCCCAGCCTGATGTCTGATGGTCAAACTCTGCTTGTGCTTTCAGCCACTCATAAGCCAGGCCTGATTTACACTACCTATCAGCAGGGCTTGTTACCTTGGGCTCACAGCCACAGTAACCATGACTAAGTAACTCGTAGGGAACAGCTGCCTTGCCTTGAGCCCACTGGGCAGGCTGGCTGAGTGGGCACACATCGACTTGCAGAGTGCCATTTGAAGATGCTCATTGTGGCATTTGCAGAGTTCTAGCTGAAAGTTACTTTATTGGACATTCCTTCCTTTTGAAATTACCAGCTCAGAAGTGGCTTTTCTTTTTCCTTATCTCTTCTCAACTTCATGTCTCCTCTATGACTACTCCCCCATGCAGCACTTTGGGGTGTTATGAAGAAAGGGGATAGCCCAATTTGCAGAGATGCATGCAAGCTAGCTAGCTGGATTCCTGCTGTCATGATGTGGACATCAGCCATAGCCAGCTATGGATATCGACTCCACGCTGAGCTTTTCACTTTTGCTCTCACCAGAGGCCAAAACAAGTTACTTGAGAATAGCTTGGTGAGATTTCCCCAAATGTTGGAGTTCCTTGCTAGCAGTAATCAGCCTTGCCTTGAATGACTTACTGATCATCTCATGAGGAGTCTGTGGCAGCCCTTACTTCAGGACTTAGGAAGTTTAATTTCAGAGGTTGTTCTTGGAGTGACTAATCTCCTCTTTTTGACTGAATTGGGTTTGGAAAGGACGTACTCAAACAAGTGATGGCTTGAGCAGTGACCAAGTAGGAAATACTGCTCAGCAGAGTCCAGGTGCTCTTGAAGATGGTGGTTGCAGTTAATAGTGTTTCTGCAGGGGGAGCAGGAAATATAACTGCTGTTTGGGATGACTGCTATGGTTGGTCTGGTTTTGGGCTTCTCCCATGCCGATGTGGGCATTCCAGAGGAGTAATTCTGAAATGAAATTCTGAAATTCTGAATTTTGAGACTCATGGGCCATTGGCTTGGTGCTGCAGTTGGAGGAAGCTCAAAATCCTGTAGCTGCATTACCATGTCCATAGAGAGAAGTCTCTTCTTGACTTCAGCCCTTGTCCTTGGCTGAAGCTGAATTCAGTCTGAGATCTGAGGTGTCTCTTGGTCAGCCACTTAGATCTTTAATCCCCTGACCTGGCTTGTTTGCTTTAGTGTTGGTTCGTAAAAGTCTCTTTGAAACAGCTGCTGCAGTGTAGCTCTTCAGAGCAATCTGGGTTGTAACGTGGCCTTGGGCTCCAAGTTTTTGGGAGATTGTTGATGCTTTCAAAAATGAACCTGGTGGTACGTCCAGACAGGATAGTTCAACTCAAAATAGGCAGTGTGTTTCAGGCAGAAATCATTCCATAGATTTGGTCTCATTTCAAATAATGCCCAATTGGTGTAAACCACACTCAACTCACTGCACTAAATTTAAACAACTTTAGAACTGGGCATTTCTTTTCTCCTGCAAAAGTGTCCCCTCCACTTCAGAGTCATCCCTTGCAGAAGTGCCCTGAGAAATTTCTACATCTCCTAAGGAGTCGCATGTGGATTGGCCAGAGTTTCAGGCAGAGACTGAAACAGTGGGGTCATCTCTGTTTCCATATTGCTCAGGACTTGTACCTACTCATTTACTTTTCTGTTCAAGCTAGAATATACTCCAGATATGGTCAAGAAGTAACAGTAACACTTGGCAAGTATATTTGGCCACATTTTGTTGGAAATGTTTGTATTTTCTCCTGAAAACTGCCTGATGTGCATTGCTGGCTGAATCTGCGGCGAATCTGTAATGGGGGAGGGGGTGAGCATGTGTCTGTGTGCACACATGTAGATCTGTACTGAGGTTTGGGATTTCTGGGAGACCCATGACCATGTTTGGGAGAGTGGCTGGAAAAGAGAAGTGCTTACAACTGTGTCAGTTGCCTGCTGAGGCCACCAGCTCCGTGAATCCCTGGGACTTAAGGGATATTGATAAAGAAGCCAGGCAGGGCTGGAAAGCAGAGGGAAGTCTGAGGGTTTCATCCATCATGTCTCTTGTCACCCACAGGAATCCACTGCCGCACCTCCACTGCATCCCCTGAGGCAGCTTATGGGACCCTTCCCTGGGCACCTCTGCCCCAGGACACACTGCATGGGATGGCAATGACACATGGAAAGAAGAGACCCATGTCCCCCATCCCTTGCCTCATCCTTGCAGCTGCTAGCTGCTTTGCCAGACTGAGTGAGTTTCTGTTCTGACCTGTTTCATTTAATTTCTTTTGCCTTGATGCTGTTTAGCATAGCCATGCCTCAAGCACAAAGTGGTTGTCTCTGCTACTTACTCAGTAGCCTTGACCAAAGGTCTGGGTTCAAACACTCCTCCAGAGGATAAGGGAATGCAGTCAGAGATGGACATCTCTGTCTAGCAGTGCCAAGAAGAAATGGGACTGGTATGCACTCAAAACACTAGAGGGGGTGGAGGGTGGGCAGCTAAAGGGAAAGGGCAGCACAAGTGGGAGTGATGGGGAATGCAAAAGATGCTAGAACTGCTTTTTTTCTCTCTCTCCTTTCTTTCACTGAGTTTCACAAAGCTTTCTTATGCCCATTTTTTGCCTCTGTGCAGGTGAATCTCTGCAGGTCACCGTGCAGCCAGCTTCCATTGTCCAAAAGCTTGGGGGTGCAGTCAGCCTGGGGTGCATGGTAGACCCCCCCAGAGAAAACCTCACCTGGAGACTGAACGGGAAGGAGCTGTCTGGATCTGATGAGGTGCTGGGTATCCACATCGAGGGAGGGAAACTCATCATCATGGCTCTCAACAACCACACCGTGGGGCGATACCAGTGCATTGCTCGTGTGCCTGAAGGAGTCATTGCCAGTGTCCCTGCAGTGGTTACCTTAGCCAGTGAGTAATTTCAGTCCTCTGCCACCCCCTGCATTGCTTGGGCCATCATTCATGCAGCTTGAGAGGCTCATCCATACTCAATTGTTCATGCTGCCATCAGGGGCCTTTGGCTTAGGCTGCTCTGTAGGATTTTTTTATCATGAACAGGCTGTTGTGGTGTGACCCATCCATGACCCTACCTACATAGCAGGCTGCAGACCTGTCCTGCAGTGACAGATTTTTCAAGACTACATAAAGCAGGAAATGCATGTCTGATGGGGTTTGTGTGCGTGGTTGGTTCCCTGGCTGTCACGTTGCCTCATCTGGTTGCTTGCTTCTTGATTGAGGTTACCAAAAAGTATCTGTTGGTGCTGATGGCCAAAGCACTGCCTAGGCTGCTCTGGAGCTGGTGCTGGTGCTGGGTCAGTGTGTGCTGACCCACAGAAAGTGAAGTCTTTTACCTGTCTCGTGCTGTGGGAGTCCTGCACTTTTTTGTGTTGCCCCTGGGTTCATCATAACCAAAGTCTCAGCCCCCAGTAAGGAAAGGCTGATCTGGTTGGTTGTGGTGAGGAGGTGCTCCTGAGAGCAGTAAGTGCATTAAGTGGCTGGTGGTCCTCTGTGCACCACTGGGTAGATCCCTTGCCAAAATGCAAGATGAGGCAGGAGGTGGTGGGAGAATGTTTTCATGGAGGTGTTAAAAGGCAGAGGCTGCACTGTCCTCTTTTGGTAAGGCAGGTGCCAGAGAGCAGAGTATCTGAAAGCACTCATAACAAGTTTTTTTTTGTCTTTAAGGGGCTGCAGGCTGTATTCATTAACACGGCTGTTGGTCCCAGGGAGTGTGTTCTCCCTTTCCAGGGCTTTGTCCTCTTCCTATGAGGTGAACAAAGAGCCACCTTGTTTCTTAGCCACAGCTCTGAGCGAGTGACTTTGTTCCTACCTCTGTGCTTAGGTGCTCCTCACTGCTGCCCTCTGGCATTGGAGACAGACCAAGAAGAGGTGTGTGCATGGGAAGCAGGGGTCTTAGAGTGGGGAACTTGCCTTATGGGTGCCTGTTTTTGGCCAGATGTTATGCTTAAATGTGAGAAAATGCTGTATTTGGATCCATCTGTGAAAGGGCAGCCCACGCCTGCTTGGAGATGGTGGGGCTGTGTGGAACACTCTTATTTGAGCAATGGAGAATCTGATCTTCTGGGAGCCATGAAGTTCTTAGTGTAGCAAGTGCATGCAGAGGAGACCACCATCCATCCCCTGGCAGTGACAGCCTCTGGCTGTGGAAAGGGCTCCTCTTCCCAGCAAGAGGGAGTTTGGGGATAAGTCTTAAGAAAATTAAGAAGTGAAGATGTTTGTGCAGAGTGGGGGCTGGCTTTGCTTTAAAGCCAAGAGCTGTTGGCTTGTCACTGATACATTAATCAGGAGTGAAATGTTTAGGCCAAGCTGGGTGGGAGGAGGAGGTGAGGGAAAGCGAGGAGAGAGTTGCTGAGCTCTGAGGCAGGGTGGGAGGGGGTTGTCATGGGGCCGAATCTGTCGGGGGATTTGGCCTGAGCTCCATGCCGAGATTAAGTTTCGGAGAACACATTCCAGAGCAGAAAGGGGGCTGTGTGTGCTGGTGGCCTGATAGAGGGAAGGGGAAAGGAGGGGAGAGGTGGATGGGATTACCAAGGGCATGGTTTGCATTTAGAAGAACAGGGTGTGTGCAACTTCTCAGCTTGGTCGGTTCCTTCTTAGACTGATCCCCTTTCCCTTCCCTTTCCCTTCCCTTTCCCTTCCCTTTCCCTTTCCCTTCCCTTTCCCTTCCCTTTCCTTTCCCTTCCCTTTCCCTTCCCTTTCCCTTCCCTTTCCCTTCCCTTTCCCTTCCCTTTCCCTTCCCTTTCCCTTCCCTTTCCCTTCCCTTTCCCTCCTTTCCCTCCTTTCCCTCCTTTCCCTCCTTTCCCTCCTTTCCCTCCTTTCCCTCCTTTCCCTCCTTTCCCTTTCCCTTTCCCTTTCCCTTTCCCTTTCCTTTCCTTTCCTTTTTCCTCTCCTCTCCTCTCCTCTCCTCGGAGAGCTGCCCATCACCGCCATCCGTGCCATAGCAAAGGCGCAGCTGCTGTTTTGTAAGATGTTCAGTGGAGTTCAGCAAACTGGAGCCATAAGATGGATGAACAAGGAACTAATCCATTGTGGAGCACCCCTGTGCTGCACAGGTCCCTTGCCCTTGAGGGGTGCTGGGAGAGGCAGGGGTCGTGTCCCATGCTTTCAGTGAGAGACCCCAGGTTGGACAGTCTTGGCAGTCAACGAGTGAAGAGAGGGAGAGGGCAACCCAGAAAAAATGTGGGACTGAACATGTAGGAGAGAAAGTCTCTGAAGGTTTTCAAAAAAGCAATTTCATGTTTGTGAGCTGGACCCTGCTTGGAACATTGCCTTTGCAGTGGTCTGAAATAACATGGGGCATCGTGTTGTGGTGGGGCTGAGTTTGAAAGCTGTGGTAGCATATGTGCCACTGGCTCTCTGCTCCTTTACAGGGCCTTGCTCTGAGCTGATTCAGTGGGGATCATGGTCCCTGGGGTGGGGAGAGAGAAGCCCCTGGCAGTTAGGAGTTGAAGTTGATAAATCTCTTCCAGATCATCCTCTGGGCTGAAAGAAATTCCCGAAAAGTCTTAGCCCCATCCAGAAATTATTTGGGGAGGCCAGGGGGGCAAGTGAAACTTGCACATGAATGAAAGCAGCAGAGTAGATTTGTGGAATTACTTTCAAGGTTTACTTTGGAACTGGGCTCACTGGAAGAAAGTGTCTTGCTAGGTTTCGATGGGTGTAGGTAACATCATCTGGCAAACTTTTAGTCTGTTTCCACTCTTTTCTCCTTCTTTGGAGGAAGCACCCTACCAGTGCCTCGGGCTTTGCATGCCAGGTCCCTCAGGGCCTGCTGCTTTGCTGACAGTCAGCAAACAGATAACCATCTCTGCCATGCTGGCAGCCACAGCGTAGCCTTGGGACCGATACCGCCTCCTCCTATCTGTGGCACAGCAATGCCAAGTCCATCTCTGCTCTTCCTGGCTTGGAGGGCTGGTTGAAACTAGCGTTTAATTCTTCCAGCAGAGAATAAATAGCTATTGTAATAGTCGAGGGGTGGAGGGAGAAGGGATTTGCAGAAAGGGGAAGATTTCTTAAAGCAACAAAAGGAGCAGCACTTCAAGCATTACTTGGGTATATTTGGGTATACTTGGGTACAGTTAGAGACAACCTGGTGCTCCATGATCCCCCATTCAGCCTCAGCAGCCCCTTGGCACATCAGTGTAGAGAGATTCCCTCTGATTACTGCTGGCCTGGCCTGCTGCACAAGATCAGCCCTGCCTGGACCCAAGGCATCCCTTCTGCCCTGTGGTGATGGACTGGAGTCTTGAATGGATGGGGCAGGGGTCTTCCTGGTTTTCCAAGCCAGGCCCTAAGCCTTCACGTGACCAAGAGCTGAGCGAAAATCTCTCAGAAATTTTCTCTGCCTACTTGCAGGTGGCAAATCTGTCATTATGACAGAAGCCCTTCTTCAGCCCTCCTCGTGGTTGGAGGTGCTACATGGAAAAGGTCTGGCTGCATTGGCTCTAGTGGAGCCAGATAAGCCCACCGGGGACAGGAACATGGTTCTGTGGGCTGGTCTTGCAGTAGCAAAAGGCTTGGAAGGTTGTGAGCCCTTTTTAGGCAGCTGAAGTGCAGGGCTGGAGCAAAGGTGGAGGTGGTGAAAGCCGTGCAGCTCCCAGCATTTAGCTCTGTGTGTGGAAAATCAGAGCAGTGAGCACAAGAGCAAGCCTCACCTAGATAGATGTGACATTTAAAAGCAAAACAAACAAACAAAAAAAGATGAGGGGTGCAGAAAAGGGACTCTACCTGTTCCAGAGTATTCCCCACAACCAAGGATGAGAGGTGTCCCAGGGATGCTGTGGGCCCAGGGAGGCTTTTCCATCGGCACCACCTTGGCTTGGCAGCAGCACGTGGGGGAAGCTGGGCCTCAGCCTGCAGCACTCATGGGCAGTGACCCTGAGCAGGGTCGGGCTGGGCATCCCCCAGGAATTTGCAGCTGCTTTCTGAAGACAGCCCCATTCATTTTCCTCTGCCTGGGCCTCTCCACTGATGGTTCCCTAGAGGCAATGGCGGGAGGGAAGGAGGGAAGGAAGGAAGGGGGTGAGAGCGTGTTGGAAAAGCATTTGCTGAGCAGGCACGGGGGGCTCTGGCCCCGGGGGCAGAGGTGGCGTGAGGAGGGGAGAGAAGGAAAACACAGGTGGTGTTGCTTGAGCCAGTGGGGCTGTGGCACGAGGGCTGTGCTGTGGGCCCAGGGAGACGTGGAGGAGTGGGGCACAGGCAAGGGGGATGCATTTGGGGGTGCACAAACAGGCAGAAGACTGGGGGGCTGCTTCTGTCCCCTTGGGGTGAGAGGGGACAGGTGGGGACAGCGTTGGTGCTTAGGCTCCTGTGACACTGACCAGATGGGGAGCGAGAGCCATAACCTTGGGCTGCTCTGAGAGCTGAGGGGGGATTAGTGGAAGGTTCCTGGCCTGCCTTCTCAGTGTCCCTCCTGTCCCTCCCTCACACTTCCCTACAGTGGGGAGGACTTTCACCTTAAGGGGCCAGCATTTTATTTACTGCTGCTTCTCCAAAGTTATTTATGGTCTCCCATTCATTTAATCTGGTCTGTCTGGCCTGCCTCCTTGCTTGGCCCCTGGCCCTGGGATTCAGCTGGTTTCCCTCCCCGATGACAGAGGCGCAGCTTGCTGCAGGGCTGACCCTCCCCGCACCCCGGCTCGCCCCATCGCGCCTTGGGGCAGGGTGCAGATGGACACGAGCACTGCCCTTTGGTTGTGCTGCCTTCTGAACAAAAAAAAAAGAAAAAAAGGAAAAAAATAAACCCTGTTCCTCCCAGCACAGCTGGGATTGGCAGTGCTCCGTCTGTCTGCAGCACCTCCCAGCCGGTAGTTGGTGGATGAGGACTTGCTGTTGTGAGTGAGTCTTTTGAGGACAAGGACATGGGCTGGCACGTTGGGTGCTGCCATATGAAAATTGGAAAACCCAGCCAGGGGAGAGGGGATGTGGTTTCTCCCAGCTGCGGCAGGAGTTAGACCCAGGGTGCAAATTGCATGTTATATGAGGGACACAGCTGCTGCCGGCCAGGCAGCCGGGGGGGGCAAGTGTTGCATCCCCCCACTGGCACTCACTTTCTCCTCCACCATTCCCTGTAATGCCTGGTGGGGGGAGGCATGCATAGCTCCCCACATCTCAAGGGGAGGGGCTCATTTGAAGCCCCCAGAGTGAAACTATGTGTCCTAGCCCAGCACAGCAGCCTCCGTTTTGCTGTGCTGGGGACAAGCACAAAGGGGTGTGTGAAGGGGTGCTGGTCACACACACACACACAAAAAGGGTGCCCCTACCATAGGCCCAGCAGTGCCCCCAACCACCCCTTTGCCAGCTTCAGCCAACCTATTGGCATTAATGGGTGGCTGTATACTCCTGTACCAGTTGGGAGCAGGGTGGTTCAGACCGCCCATGGCCAAAACCTACTGGTTAAATAAAACAGTCTTGTTCACTGTGGGGGAGCAGGAATTTAGGGGAGTAGTTTGGCAGGATGCTCATAGACTTGCGTATTGGAAAATAGTTTGTCCCGGTGCCCACTTGATGTTTTTCCCCTCTCCCCTGCTGATTTCACTCCACTTCTCTGGCAGTGTCTGGTTCTTGCTCCCCCAGCCATCCCGAGATGCCTTTCCTCTGTTCTTTCCCTCTCTGTCCACTGCTTTGCCCCTCATTCCCCATGGCTGGGCTGGGAGGGGAAGGCAGGAAGAGCCAAGGGCCCCACTCCCCCCGTGGGGCTGCAGCACTCACAGCTGTGAGAACAGTGGGTTGAGCAGCTGTCTGCGGGGGTTGCACATGAGGCACCCCCATGTCCTCCCAGCCCAAGGTGGTCCCAGGGGTCCCCCAGCACAGAAACATCATCTTCCACCTCCAAGAGTGTGATGCTCCCCGGTGGGCTCTGCTGTGCCGAAGCCATGGGTCTGCTCCTCCTCCAGGCTTTTGGGCCCCTTCTCCTCTTCAAGGTCTTGCATGCATGTATGCATGTGTGTGTGCAGATCCCTGCCAGCACTGCTGAAGCCTATGCCTTGGCTCTGAAATCTTAATTTGGCTGTGATGAATCCAGACCACCAAGGCGCACATTAATTTTCCCGATGCTCGTTTATATTTTGTTGATCGGAGAAATATGCATGATGTGGGCAGGCAGACACTGGGCTCTCGCCTCTTCTCCACTTCTATTTCTGTGGCTCTTACTATTTTATTCCTTGATCAAATATAAAAAGCAACGAGGAGAAAATATCCCGCACCCTTCCCCTCCCCAGCAGTAACTTTCGTTGCTGGAGGAGCACGAGGCGTTGCCAGCTTTTCACAAGTTAAGAGTTAACCTTCATCTGGCTTTAATACCCAGTGGAGACATGGCTCCCCTCCTCGGCTTGTCTTAAAGGATTAATCACATATCTGAAGTTCACCCATATTCCTTCTTCTTATTCTTTTTTTTTTTTTTTTTTTTTTAATTGAACGATGCCAAGAAATTCCTGAAGTATTAGACATGTTCGCTGCAAATCATTTTTATGACATTGCAAAACCTCCCTTTTTCTTTTCAACCTCCTCCCCTTCCCTCAGATCTGGGCCCGGGAACGTTGGCTCCCCGGCAGCCGCCCAGCAGCCCCTCCATGCTGCGCTTGGGGAGGCTTTCTCACCGCCTTGCCAAGAGAGATGGTTTTTATTTAAACTCCATAAAGGATCTTGCTTTAATCAGAAAGTCTGCTTGAGAAATTTCATGTCACTTTTCCATGACTGTGGGTGGGAGAAGCTTGGAGCCAGAGTTGTCTTTTGCTCTTGGAGCGTTGCTGCATTTCCCAAAGAACAAAAAACACATTTTTCTGCCGACCGGGGCTGCCAAGGGAGTCTGCCTGCCGTCTGCCCGCCGCCAGCCCTCCTGCTTCCCCCTGGCTCTCCAAACTGCCCAAGGTCACAGGCGCCATGTCCCAAAATGGGTTTTGAGGGGCAAGGGAGCTGTTGACAGCGCGTGGCCATGCCATGCCATGCTGTGGAGACGGATGCCATGCGCTGCCTTAGCGTGGGGTTTTGAAAAGAGAGTGCGGTCTCATCCAGATTTCGCAGCCTGCGGCTCCAGAGACGGGTGTTAGTGCTGGGTGCCTGGGAAGATGGGCCAGCTTGAGCCTTGGTTGACAACGTGACTTGTGACCAGCTGTGGGATGTGCGGTTGTCGCTAGTGGTCGCCTGGGATGCTGCACAGCACCGTAAAAATGCACGCGCAGGACTTTTTTCCTGGCACGAGCCCATCTCCCTCCCGGCACAGGCTGGGCTGAGACAAACTTTGGGCTTGCAGCGCCCCAGGAAGATTTGCCGTCATGCCCAGGGAGACCAGGGACCAGCTCCATCTCCATCTCCAGGAAGCTTGGCAAGGCCACGCTGCTGTGCTCCCACCCTGCCCTGCCCTAACCTGATGGTTTTTACCACAGTCCTCTGCTCCTGCTTGAAAAAAACAGGAAAAGAAAATAAAATGTTGCATGCCCCTTCCCTCTGCCCCTGTGCTGTCATCTGTGCTGCCTGCATCACCTCCGTGTCCCACCCATCACAGCCTTGTAGGGGGACTCGTGATGGAATTGGGTGTTTTCATGGCTGCTCTAGGGAGGGAACAGCTGTGCTGTGTAGAAGAGAAGCTGTTTTTCCTTGCAAGTCCCCTTTCTTTGGAGTGTGGGCATTGCTTGGACACATTCAAAGCCTCGTGGTTAACCAGCTGGGGCTGTGAGGTATTTAATGGGAGTAAGAGTGCCCAGAGTGGAGACAGATTGCTCAGGTGCTGAGGGAGCTCAGGACAGCTCTGGGAGTACCCAGTGCTTACACACCTTCTCCCACTGTGTCACCCAGCATCTGTACACTCTTGAAGCAGGCTGGGCTCCCTGAGTTATGACTACAAAATTAGCTTCTCGGTAGCAGGACAGCAGCCGTGTTTGAAATAGCCAGCAGCAGAGCAACCAGTTTTGGCTGCCCTTCAGTGCTGCAGTAACTTGGCTCATTTTTCACTTTCAGGCCAGGTCTTTTTGCACCCAGTTTCTCAGCCAGGGAGCAGGTGATTCCTCCAGAAGTTGTGCTTTAAGTTACCCATTTTGTAGGAAGGAGGAGAAAAAATTAAAGCTCTGAAATCAAGCCAGGTTCCCTGGCTGCTGGGGACAGAGCAGTCCTTTGCTGGCACCGCAGAGAAACAGCCCCAGGTCCACAGGGATGAGCTGAGGCTGGGATGCTGAGCCAGCCACTGAGATGCCCTGTTGTTTGCTCTCTCTGCAGATCTCAAAGATTTCAAGTTTGATGGACAGCACGTGATTGAGGTGGATGAAGGGAACACGGCTGTGATTGCCTGTGACCTACCAGAAAGTCACCCCAAGGCTCAGGTCCGCTACAGTGTGAAGCAGGAGTGGCTTGAGGCCTCCCGAGGTGAGTGCCACAGGGGTCAGTCCCACTGGGTCCTACCTGTGCCCTTCCTTACCAGTAGTAGCTTTCTCTGACTGCTATCTCCTTGTCATTCCTTTGCTAAGGGTCTGAGCGCAGGTTAGTTTAGCCATCTCTGTCAGGTCCCCCCGATGTCCCCACTGCCTGGGATTGGAAAGCCACGTGTAACACCACCTTGTCATAAAGGTGAAAGGAAGCAGAATTGGGTGATGCGTAACGTCACTCTTCACTGGACATCTCCATGTGTTGGTGAAGCATTCCTCTAGCCCAGCCTGGGTGAAGGCAACTTTTAAATTGGGGATATGTTTTAAATTTGGATATGTGTTTTGCAGCTTCACTCACTACATCTGCTTCATGTATCTGTGACCTAAGGCTCTGTTCCTTCCATCACTGCATTATTGCACCCCCTGATATCTGAACCCAAAGTGGTCATTTCAATGCTGTTAGTGTTATCGCATTGTTTTTGCCTTCCCACTTGACCACCTTTTCTTCAGGGCACTGCGTGAAGTGACCACGTGCCACCTCCTCTTCTGTCTCTACAGACAATTACCTCATCATGCCATCCGGAAACCTTCAGATCGTCAATGCCAGCCAGGAGGATGAGGGGACTTACAAATGTGCTGCCTACAACCCCGTGACACAGGAGGTGAAAACCTCGGTCTCCAGTGAGAGGCTCCGTGTGAGACGTAAGCCTCTCTCCCTCCTCTGCATGTCTTCTACACCGTCTCCCACAGCATTCTCCTGAAAAAGCTGTCAGCCCACAGCTTGGACAGGGGCACTCTGTGCTGGGTTAGGAACTGGCTGGAGGGCCAGGCCCAGAGAGTGGTGCTGAACGGTGCTGATCCAGTTGGCGGCCAGTCAGCAGTGGTGTCCCCCAGGGATCAGTGTTGGGCCCAGTCCTGTTTAATATCTTCATTGATGATTTAGATAAGGGGATTGAGTCCACCATCAGCAAATTTGCAGATGACACTAAGCTGGGGGGGAGTGTGGATCAGCTGGAAGGCAGGAGGGCTCTGCAGAGGGACCTGGACAGACTGGAGAGTTGGGCTGATTCCAATGGGATGAGGTTCAACACGGCCAAGTGCCGGGTCCTGCACTTTGGCCACAACAACCCCATGGGGAGCTCCAGGCTGGGCACAGAGTGGCTGAGAGCAGCCAGGCAGAGAGGGACCTGGGAGTCTGGATTGACAGGAAGCTGAACAGGAGCCAGCAGTGTGCCCAGGTGGCCAAGAAGGCCAATGGCATCCTGGCCTGGATCAGGAACAGCGTGGCCAGCAGGTCGAGGGAAGTGATTCTGCCCCTGTACTCAGCCCTGGTGAGGCCACAGCTCGAGTCCTGTGTCCAGTTCTGGGCCCCTCAGTTCAGGAAGGAGATTGAGGTCCTGGAGCAGGTCCAAAGGAGGGCAACCAGGCTGGTGAAGGGACTCCAGCACAAGTCCTGTGAGGAGAGGCTGAGGGAGCTGGGGGTGTTCAGCCTGGAGAAGAGGAGGCTCAGGGGAGACCTCATCGCTCTCTACAACTCCCTGAAAGGAGGCTGGAGCCAGGGGGGTTGGGCTCTTCTCCCAGGCAACTTTCAACAAGACAAGAGGGCATGGTCTCAAGTTGTGCCAGGGGAAGTTTAGGTTGGATATTAGAAAGAATTTCTTTACGGAGAGGGTGATCAGACATTGGAATGGGCTGCCCAGGGAAGTAGTGGATTCTCTGTCCCTGGAGATATTTAAAAAGAGACTGGATGTGGCACTCAGTGCCATGGGCTGGTAACCACAGCGGTAGTGGTCAAGGGTTGGATTTGATGATCTCTGAGGTCCCTTTCAACCCAGCCAATTCTATGATTCTCCATAGCACTTCCAGCCTTGGGAACATATACCAGTGCTATTGCAGATGGTTTTCTCTGGGAGATGACATTATCAGTTGCTGGGAACACGTCTTCCCAGCAGCAGAGGGCCCCGAGGTCTGTTTGTGGGGTATGCGTGTGCAACCTTGGGATTGCCGTACCTTATCAGCACTTGTTCTTGGTGATGGGTGAGCAAAGACCTTTCGGCAATACCACTTGCTGTGTGCATGCCTCTCTTAAGGAATGTCCCTCTGGTCCTGCATTGCCGTTTATCCATCCCAGTGCAGCCCTACTGCTACCCCTACCAGCACAGGGTGCTTTCCCACCAGCCACCTTCCTTTCCACTCACCTCCTTCCTCCTTCTCTCCTCACCAGGCTCCACAGCAGAGGCAGCCCGGATAATCTACCCCCCCGAAGCTCAAACCATCATTGTCACCAAGGGCCAAAGCCTCATTCTGGAGTGTGTGGCCAGCGGGATCCCCCCACCCCGGGTCACCTGGGCCAAGGATGGCTCCAGTGTCTCCGCATACAACAAGACGCGCTTCCTGCTCAGCAACCTCCTGATTGACCCCACGAGTGAGGAGGACTCGGGGACCTACAGCTGCACGGCTGACAATGGGGTTGGGGAGGCTGGAGCTGCCTTCATCTTCTACAACGTGCAAGTGTTCGGTGAGCGCAGCGGTGTCTGTTGTTTCAAGAAGGTCTTGCGCTTTCTCCACTGCTTTCAGGGAAAAATACTAGTGCGGCTGTACTCCTCCTCTCCCTGGACAAACCACTGTGTAAAGCAAACCCTTGCTTGTGGCTCCAGTTTCTAGGAGATGGCATTTTTCCTTGAAGGTGGTAGTTCCTCTTTCCTGCCCCCACCATGAGCTAGAGATGATGGATCTTCCCTTCCTCTGTGGAAGCTCTTGTCATGTGTGGCACTGGGTTTGCTCCAACACTCTCTAGGAGCAGACTGGTTGATGTTGGGAAGACATCAGAGTGACTTCAGTTTTGCTCTGTTCTATAGGGAAGGTCTCTATGGGCTGGGAAACCTAAGAGATACTACACCTTAGGTATTAGTACCCTGCATCCTTCGATGCCGTGCTCCTTGCCCAGTGGCACTCAGCAGCTGTGTTTCCTTATGCAGAGCCCCCGGAGGTCACGATGGAGCTGTCCCAGCAGATCATCCCCTGGGGCCAGAGCGCCAAGTTCACCTGCGAGGTGCGAGGGAACCCCCAGCCCTCTGTCATGTGGCTGCACAACGCTGTCCCCCTCTCTGCCAGCCACCGGCTCCGGCTGTCCCGCAGAGCCCTGCGGCTGCTCAGCGTGGGGCCTGAGGATGATGGCATCTACCAGTGCATGGCAGAGAATGAGGTCGGCAGTGCACAAGCCATGGTGCAACTGAGGACAGCCCGGCCAGGTAAGTTCTTCCCTCCAAGCATGCGGCCGTTCAATCCCAGAGCCTAATGCGTGGGGAAGGAGCAAGGGGAGCAGGAGAAGAAAGTTGCTGTGTTTGTTGGAGCTCCTGCTTGTGTTTGAGCTGCCATGGTCTTCCTGCCCTTTCACTTTATGCTCCGGATGTTTTTTTTGACTGGGGTCTTTCTCCCTCCCCGTAGTAACAGATGGCAGCATTTTTGCCTCTTTAGTGCAGTGCCACGTGTGTATGTGAGGAAGCTCTAAGCAAGAGGCAAATGACATCTGCGTGTAGTGCCTTATCCATGGCTTACTCAGTTCTCTGACTCCGAGCTTACAGAGTGAAAGTATAAGCTCCAGTGTGGGTGGATTCATCTGGTGTAAAAGAGGTGTCACCTGTTTCCTTGGATCCCTCTGAACTTACCCATGGTAAGAGCTGTTTCAGAGAGAGACAAAGCTCCATGTGGTCAAGGCCTCTTCTGGGAGAGACCCCAGCGAGGCGTGTTAGGTTTAGACCAGGAGAAGGAGAGCTTCTTTCAAACACTTCTTTCAAAAGAGTGGCACAGCAGCGAGCACCTCCTGGGACCTGATATCTCTGAGATACCTGTGCTTCAGAGGGTCTATTTCTCTGGTATTGTGAGAGGATTCAAGGGGCTCCTTGTAGCTCTGCCTTCACTGCAGACTATAATGGGCATTTACCCTGCCTGCACTACACATTTACTCTTGACATACTGTCTTTCAGGAGCTACACTCAACCCTAGGCAAGATGCCTGGCTGGGGTCAGCTCAGCCTCCGACACCGCCTTCCAGGGACAGTGCCTTAAAGCTGCCCCTGGATAAAGCCGGACTGCCAAAGCCTGGGACAACCCCACTGGCAGTGTCCCCGCACTGCACAGCCAACAAGGAGCTGGTGTCTCCAGCTGAGGCCCCCATTATCCTCAGTTCTCCCCGGACATCCAAGACAGACAGCTACGATCTGGTGTGGAGACCCCGGCCTGACAGCAAAGCCCCCATCCTCTATTACGTGGTGAAACATCGCAAGGTACTGCTGTTTTGACCTGCTCCACTCTTTCCTCTGTGCCATCCCACTGGCAGGCTGGTGGCCTCACTGCATGTTTTCACACCTTGTGGGGGGTGCCCTGGGGGATGCTGGTCAGTGGGACCTCCTCAGCTGCAGCCTCAGCCTGTTGAGGTGTGATGAGTGGAGGCTGCAAGGCTTGCCGAGCCTTGCACCGTAGCGGTACATCTGCCTAAGTAAGCAGAGGGTGTATGCACACACCTGTATTTCTAGTCTGATGAGCTTCCACTTCCCATTCCCCGATGTGTGCTTACACAAGTAGAAAGTCTGGAGGTCAGATTGTGTGTTGGCTTGGCTCTGTAATTCTTTTGTCTTTGCACAAGCCACAAGGACCCCTCTGCCATGAAGGGCTTGGGCAGAGCAGCAGCCCCTCTCCTGCTGCACATAGCTGCCCTGCTCAGCAGTGCTGAAGCAGCCTCGCTCAGTGGCTGGGAGGAGCTGGCAGAGGGACATCGTAGCCATGCTAAATCCTCTGGGAGGGTCCTCAGCCACTATTTTATTCTGGAAGCTGAAAGTCAGTGCACTG
Source organism: Phaethornis superciliosus (assembly GCA_023637945.1). Taxonomy (NCBI): domain Eukaryota; kingdom Metazoa; phylum Chordata; class Aves; order Apodiformes; family Trochilidae; genus Phaethornis; species Phaethornis superciliosus. Next base: position 84,353,377 of record JAJQWJ010000001.1, on the reverse strand, counting down.
CTGAACACGTCTCCTGGCTAGTGGCACAGCATAAGCACAGAGTGCACTGCCCAGCACTGCTTGGGACCAAGGGCTTCTGCCCTCTGCTGTGCTTCTCTGCAGCGTGGGAAGAGTGCAGGCAGGCCTTGTAGCCTAGCCCTGTCAAGGTAAAAATTCTGCTTTTGAGGTGTAGTGCATCTCTTCTCATTTTTCTGTATATAAGTGGGAAAAAAGGGGGACTGGATTTATTTGTTTTCTGATTGTATTTCCTTTGGGATGGCATGGAATTGCAGCAGAGAGGCAGGTTTTGCTTTTGGGTTTGAGTACATTACCAGTCTGGCATGTTCTGGATTCCCAGCAACTGCAAGGCACAGTTTTCAATTATATGTAAATATATCTATCTATTTTCCTGGAATTGTTTGCTTTTGTAAAAATATGGTATAACAGGAGTCTGTTAAAACCCCTAAACATCCTTGATTTCTTATTAAACAAAATTCAAGCTGAGGGTTTCAGCTAACCCATCTCTTTAAAGAGCCCTTTAAAACAAAGGCAGAAGATGCCAACACAAGAACACAACAGGGCAAGCTTAAATAAAAACGAAAGATGACAAAAGCTTCACCAAACTATTGGCTCTGGTTGTCTGCCAAGAGGAGATTTGTCCCCAAATGGTGCATCATGTAACTGCCAGTTCTGCGTGTGATAATAAGTTGCAGGCTAGAGTTTGTCCATATTTTGTTTGTTTTTCAGGGCTTCACCTGGAAGGGCTGTAAGGCAGTGGAGGTCACCATGGGTCACTGCAGTTTGCAGTAATATGTTTTCAGTGTAGTCCAAATTCTCAGCTGGAGACTCTTTCTTGGGATGCTTAAGAATTGTGTGAAAGGAATTAGTCCAAATAACCCTTAAACTTGTTTTGAAAGAGTCTCTTTCTATCCGAGATCCTCCAGATCACATTTTATAATGATCTCGTTTTGACATCTCTGACTGGAAAAGTATGTGTGCAGAGAGGGAAGGAATCAATTCAGCAACAAAAGAAAAGGCTCTTTGTGTGAAAGATGGCTATAAGGAAAGTAAAACCTACTGACAGGAGGCTTGCATTTGTACTGGACAAGGGTCTGCTTCTCCTCTACAGATGTCTCTTTTTTTTTTTTCCCTTCTCTTATCGCTGCCCCTGAAATCTCAGCAGCCTGCAAGCAGTCAGATGCCATGCAGCCATTAGCTTTGTTTCTTAAGAATATCTCTTTTACCTTCCTGGGTATTAGCAGTCTTTAGGGCTCCCCTCCCCGGCCTCACAACTCCACAGGCTTGGGAATAAAAATAAGACGAGGCAGGCATTAATCAGTCAGTGTCAAATGCTTGGAGAAGATGAATGATACAGCAGAGTCCTGGCATTTCCGTTTTGTTGAGTTGCCTGCATTGCTAATGCTCCTTTTGGCACCGGGTCACTTCAGTGTCCTGCCTCTTTGCCTGCAAAAATATTATCCTTGCAGCTAGGGAGAAGGAAGAAGGTCCCACCTTCCATCCCCCTCCACATGGGGCACCAGGGCATGGCCAAAAAATGAACTGTGTTTCCAAGTCTTTCTGGGGGCCACTGCCATAGATGGTCTCTTCCACAGAGAAAGCTGTGCTCAAATGTTATAGTTTCTCATTTTAGACAGAAAGTGCCAGCAGTGAGGCTGGATGAAAATGCATAAGAGAGCCGGCAGTCAAATTATTTAGGTCCAGATGGCCAAAGTGGTGTTGGGTACCTCATCCCATGGAAATGGTCAGCTTCTAAATGAGCAGCTCAGCAGCTTGTCTGCAGGAGAGATTTGGCTCCTAAGGCAGCTCAAGGCTCTGGCTAATGCTGCCCTTTGTGGACATGCTTGCTCCAGGGCTACATGCACACTGAGGGGCCAGAGGGGGCCAGTAGACAGGATGTGGCTGAATGAGTCTCTGAGGTGAAGAAACCATCCCAGTACTGGGAGATTTGTCTTGTTTAAACCGGAATCCCTCAGCTTCACGAAAATCAGGCTGGAAATATCTCCCTCCTGTGCATGTAGGGAACTGTCCTCCAGGCAGGAAAGGTAGCCCTGCTTGATTTGTCATGAAAATTTCTAAGCTCAGTGCAGTCAATAAGCACAGCAAGCTTTGCAATGCCTGTGTTGGTCTCTCAGCAGGTCACCAACACCTCAGACAGCTGGTCAGTGAGGGACGTCCCAGCCTCTCAGCACCGCCTGACACTCACCAGACTGGACCCTGGGAGCCTCTACGAGGTGGAGATGGCCGCTCACAACTGTGCTGGGGAGGGACAGACGGCCATGGTGACCTTCCGGACTGGTAAAGGTCAAACCTTTCCCTGGGTGTTTTGCTCTGATTCAGGGGAGGGCCCCACCAAGACACCCTGCCCCAGACCTGAGGCATAGGCACCAGCCTTAGGACAAAGGGGCTGCTTCCGCTCCGGAAACCTATCTGCCCACAGCTTAGAGTGACTGTCAGAAGGAAAAGTGGAGAGTGGGATTGAAATGGGGTGGGCAAAATCGGGTGTTCCTCTCTGCCTGTGTTGGAGTTAGTCCCTTCTTCCCATAGTGTCTTAGTTGGACACCTGCAGAACTGTAGAAAATAGGTCTGGCAGGGATGTCAAGAGGTCATTTAGTCTGTTCTCTGCCTGGAGACAGGATCAGCCAGTGGGGGTTATCTGGTTTGTCTAATCTGTCCTTTAAAGCTTGTCCTGCACTAAAGGAAGCTCCAAGCCCTCCCATGCAGTCTGATTGTTGCTGATCTACCCTTGCCACTAAAAGGGTGCTCTAAATGTCTGTGCTAAGTTCCACTGTCCCCTGGCTGCTTTTCCTGTCTCCAGCAGGTATGAAGAATGGCATTCCCTAGTGGCAACCTTTCCCATGGTATTGGGCATACTCACCTCTTCCCTTATGCTAATTAACTACCTTCTCAGACAGGAATCTAGCAACATTTCAAGAAAACCAATTAAAAATCTTAGAAAATTAAATATGAGGGGGACCTAGTAACAGTTTCACAAACCTGTCCCTGTAGTCCCAGTTCCTGCCTGCAAGCTGAACACTTTGATGCCGTAGGGCTGTTTGTGTCCACAGAGTACTTAACTTGGCATTGTGGCTGGGAATATTTTCTTTGCTCATCATCATTTATGCCACCTCTCCCTTCTGCATAGGTCGGCGCCCAAAACCAGAGATTGTTGCCAGCAAAGAACAGCAAATCCAGAGGGATGACCCAGGCACGAGCACTCAGAGCAGTAACCTGTCTGACAACAGCCGCCTGTCCCGTAAGGCCCTTCCTGAACTGGGCAAGGAGGGAGGGCAAGGAAGGGGCCATCAATCTCTTGTGGGTGGCAGCCAGGCCATGCTGGGGTTGAAGTCTCCACTGGGTGGATCAAGACTGAGCAAAGGTGGATGGGTGTCCTCTAGCTCTTGGTGAGGAGAGGTCCTTCTCAGACACCTCTGCTGCACTTGGCAGGCAGTCTGAAGAGGGCGGGCTGATCCCACTGCCTGTCCCCACTGTTAATGCATGGACTTGACAGAAACTCTGTTTCCTGCTGAATTTCACACAGAGGGTTCAGAAAGCCCTGCCATGGACTCTGAATGTGTAGCACACAGGACCAACAAGCTACCATATACCAGTGGGTGCTGTAGGAATTCGATGGAGAAAGGGAAACCAAGTCTCCACAGATCCTGGTGTCCTTGTCACTCAGCCAAGCCCTGACAGGGATTAGTTAGTGCCCATTCAAGAGGGGCAGGGTGCTCCATTTGGGTACTTTGCTGCAGTTGAGAAGCATCAGTTCCTACCTGGTTAATCCAAGTCATTGTTTTCCACCTTGTGTCTGCCATTACTATTATTCACCAGTGACATTATCCTTTCTGTGAAATACTTTTCTTCAGTCCTTATCCTCTCTATGAAGTTGCCTCCTTCAGTCCCCTACACTGATTCATCTGTTGCCACTTCTTTTACCTCTGTAGCTCAGTCAATCTCTTTCCTTCCTGTCTTTTGATTGCTTTCCTATCAAATTACATTTGGACAGGTCAGAACTTCTTCCTATTTCCTCAGCTGGTTCATCTCAGTTTCTCCTGATGTCATCTGTCCCCAGTGTCAGTCTCTCCCTGCTCACTGCTTCCACATCAGTCAGGCCTTTTGCTCTTACCTCCAGCCCTGCATCCACACCTCTCCCTCTCAGGATGGGTGTTCACTCCTCAAACCTTGTCTCACCTTACTCGAGCTGGTAGTGGAAAAGGAGCAAGGTGTAAGCAAAAGTAAAAGGTATTTGCAGGGCACAGAGTGAAAGGAGTGAGGATTTGGAAGCTCCAATGAAGAAGCAAAAAGAAGAGAAGGTGCAATGCAGGCAGTCCTTCACCTACATACCTCTGAGCCACAGGATCCTCCAGGCAGGGCAAGAGGAATGTGTTTCATGTCCTGATGTTCTTCTGCATCCCTTGCAGCTCCAGAGGCACCAGACCGTCCAACCATCTCCATGGCATCAGAGACATCTGTATATGTGACCTGGATCCCCCGTGGGAATGGTGGGTTCCCCATCCAGTCTTTCCGTGTGGAATATAAGAAACTGAAGAAGCTGGGAGACTGGGTCCTAGCTACCAGTGACATTCCTCCCTCTCGCCTCTCTGTGGAAATCCCAGGCCTGGAAAAAGGTAGGCAGGTGTTCTCTGTTCTCCCTGTTTCCTGGAGGTCTGTAGAAAAGCTGTGCAGTCCCTGTAGGACAGTTTACCATCTGTCACATCATGCTTAACCCTGGCATGTGCAAACAAAACAAAGCCTCCCCACCTCCAGCCTTGAATGCATGGGGAAAAGCTGTGATGCTTCTCTGATTTCTCCAGCTGCATAGATTTGACCTCCCTCAGGGAGGCTTGCACATGCTTTTCTGTATTGCAGGATACAGTTACTAAAGGCATTTGGTTTTGCCATTTACTAGACACTACAGAACTTTCTTTAGCCACAGGCAAGACATATGGATGCACAGTTCCCAATGTGCTTCACATGGGAAGAGATGCCATCACTGCACTGGACAGCTTAAGAGAGCAACTTATATATCCCAGCTTAAAAACGTGAAAAAATATGTTTGGGCAAAAATTACTTAGGCTTTGAGCTTTTAACTGATGTTTACGTAGCTGATTTCCACGTCATAGAGGAAGGACACATTCCCGTACCTGCTTTCAGGTCAGGACATCTTTTAGTCATCTCTGAACCCACCCACACACTTTCCAGAACTTCTGCTTAACTTCTAGATTATCCAGACAGGAAGTGGGGGTGGGAGATAAAAGCAGGCTCCATTTAGCACATGGCTGAAATCTGGTCATTCGGTGTTTGTACTTCGATTAAAACCTTTCTGTTGGCTCTCTGCCTTCTGGAGATGTAGGCCCTCTCCACAGTCAGGCCTATGCTGACAGTAGGTGTCTTGAAAATCATCATTCCTCTCTCTCTCTGAAACTCTTTATTTCCCATTTTACCCTCAGGTACTTCCTATAAATTCCGTGTCCGGGCACTCAACATCCTGGGAGAGAGCGAGCCCAGTGCGGCGTCGCGGCCGTACGTGGTGTCGGGGTACGGCAACCGAGTCTACGAGCGCCCTGTGGCCGGGCCATACATCACCTTCACAGATGCCATCAATGAGACCACCATCATGCTGAAGTGGATGGTAAGGTTTGTAGGGGTGGAGGTCCCTGAATGTGTAGGAAGCAGGTCTGTAGGGTGGATGCTACTTGTCCAGCTTATGCATCTTTGGGAGATGACACTGGAGCCGGTCACCAGCACAAATTGATCCAGGATCCAGCTCTCTCCAGTATAGGAGGGCTGGGCTTGGGGCATATAGAAGTGATCCTTGCAGATAACCTCAGGGTCTTGAGCATTTTGTTTAATGAGCACAGTTCAACAATTCAGAGTGGCTGCTTGCTCTCCTGGCCAAGTTCCTAGAAGCCATTAGCACCTCTGACTGTCCCAGTAATTTCCAGTAGATAAGTCTTTCACTCTCACTTTCTGGGTAGCCATCCTAAGTGCTGATAATCATTTACAGCAGTCAACCCCAGAGGATTTTTAGGAATGTGCAGGAACTTTTAGATCACAAGCTCAGATCCAAGAGTTTCAAATGCTTAGAGCTTATTCAGAGGGAGGCATCACCCTCTTCTAGCTGCATCTAGCCAGGAGTTGCTACAGGGTGTTCACTTAAACACTAACAGTAGCTGATAAAATCCTGGGTCAAACACAGCAGGAACACATGGAGCTAGGACAAAATTGACCTGGGTGGAGGAGGAACAGAGCTATCTTCAGAAAGATGGATTGCTGCATTCATTGGTTCATGGCCAGATGTCTGGAAGCTATGAGCCTGCTGGAGTCAAGGTGAAAATGTGCTTGTCTTTGCTCAGCTAAGTCAGTGTTGCTGAGAAATTTTTTCCCTGAAGCATTGTCTGTGGAGGGGAAGCAGGATACTGGACTCTTGGGGTGACAGGACCAAACTCCTGGCTTGTCACCTGAGAAAAGTGAGGTGTGAGAGTACAAAACAGCACTGAGCTCTTGGAAGGAAGCTGTTTTTGTACAAAGGAGTAGCAACTCAAGAAAGATCCTTCTGCTGGGTCTTCTTGTCCACCTGTTCTTCACCTAGTACAATATGGAGCACAGAATCTCTGCTAATTCCCACTCTCTTTCCCATTCTCTGCAGTATATCCCAGCCAGCAACAACAACACTCCCATCCATGGCTTTTACATCTACTACCGCCCCACTGACAGTGACAATGACAGCGACTACAAGAAGGATGTGGTGGAAGGTAGGACACTGTGGGAGATTGGTCCCAGCTGTTGGCTCCTCCTGAAAGTATTTGTCCAGAAGGAGCCCTGTGCACAAAATGCAGCTGCTGCTGTTTAGGCCTGCTTTCCCTGTTTTACCTACATGTTCCTGAGGAAACTAATGTCACCCTGATGTGTTCCCTCCACAGGGGATCGGTACTGGCACTCCATCAGCCACCTGCAGCCAGAGACCTCATATGACATCAAGATGCAATGCTTCAATGAAGGTGGTGAAAGCGAGTTCAGCAATGTGATGATCTGTGAAACCAAAGGTAACCAGCCAGCTTTGCAGAGTGCTTCTGGGAGCACAGCCTGCTGCCTTCCCTGCCTGCAGCTGTCCAGAGTACAGCAAGGCAGGTACCATCCCTGCCTGATGGTGGGTCACCCAAGCTCAGGCAAGGAGATGGAGGCAACAATGGGGAGAAGAGAGGTGTAGGTTTGTTGATACTGTTGGTCAGCATGTGTATACACCCATACCAGTATTCACAGCCCCCTTGTGCAGACCTCATCATCATTTCCCTCAGAGCAGTAGTTGCCTTTTGTTTTGATAAGCATCATGTAGATGGTGACTGGAACCAGAAAAGCTAGCTTGCCCTTGCTGTTCCATACTCCTGTATTTCATTATAAAGCTGGCCCCATGTTGTCTTCCAAGCATCTGCACTGTCATGATAGGAACAGTATTAAGTCCAAGTGAGTGTTTTGGAGAACCTATTTTCCTTTTCCTTTAGCAGCCCAAAAGCATGGCAGATCTGTAAGCCAAGCACAGGAAACTTTTCTGTCCTGTCTGATACTACAATATTCATCAGCCTACGAAATCCTCTTGCATCCAGATGCACTTCTTTAAGGCCACTGTAGAAGTCTGTCCATCTCTGGGGCAGGCTTCTTTCACTTGCCATGTTTATGTCTAATGCTCTCTCTTTTCCCCTCACAGCTCGGAAGTCTCTTGGACTGCCAGGTCGTCTTCTGCTCTCGACAGTGCCTCCCCAGCAGCATCCCCCACTCAGTGGTGGGCACAGTGGGCTGGGGACAGGAGCCATGGTGGCCCGTTCCAGCGATTTGCCATACTTGATTGTCGGCGTTGTGCTGGGCTCTATCGTACTCCTCATTGTGGCCTTCATACCCTTTTGCCTTTGGAGAGCCTGGTCCAAGCAGAGTAAGGGTTCTTTCTTGAGGACTGACTTACCAGATGTGCTCTGCCCCCTGGGATGGGTCTGACCCTGGGTGTGGTTGGGTCAAACATCCAAAATGTGAGGGCTGCACATTTCGGGAAGCAGGGAGGGTGGGCAGAGGGCAAGTCCTAAATGTCCTGTGGAACCCCAAAAAGAGAAAGGCCGCCATTTGTCCTGCTTAGTTGTTGAGAAGGAACCCTGGGACTAGAACAAGGGAAAATGGCACTCCCTTTGTCTTTGTCTAGGGCCCCTTTCCACCGTTTTTCCTCCAAGGGTGCTTTGGGTGCCGAAATAGCTACCTGGAAAGGACAGCCTAACACTATCTATGCTGGCAGCTCACTTCAGGAAGCTCAGCTTTGCCTTTGCTTTTGGCCTCACTTCACTTTTCTTCTGTCTGCAGAACAAACCATCGACATGGGCTTCCCAGGAGCTGGGTTGCTGGTATCATCCTGCCAGTACACCATGGTGCCTCTGAGGGGCATCTCTGCTCCCCGTGCCAATGGACACCCCTATGTTAACGGGCAGCCCTATGCCAATGGGGCACATATGAATGGCATCTGCCCTTCTGCAGGAGTGGGCTATGCAAGCACCAAGCCCAGAGATTACAGTCCAGATGAAGTGCCACAGGTATGTCCACGCCTGCAGTTAAGAGTTGGCTTGATAGGAGCTGGAGGCTGTGAGTGCAGTGAGAGAGCTTCCCCAGCCATGGCTGGCACCCTGTGCAGCATGTAGAACTGGCAAAACTGGATCCTTCTTAAAAGAAACTTCCTCTTTGTAGTGGAGTCTGAGACCCGGGAGGAACAGGAAGGTTTCAAAAACACTGGTGAAGAGGTGGTTTTTTAAGGCATTGACTTCAAATATGGAGAAGGCAGTAAGCAAAGGCTACTCTTAAGGGGAATGGTTCCTCTTCCTCCTCAGCAAAGCTCACAAGGACAAACAGTATTGGAACTCTGGGTAAATAGTAACACAGGACATGGCAGTGCCCCCACTGAGACTATGAATTGTTTATCATCTCAGTGATTCAGCAATAAGCATGAAGTCAGTTTTTCAGTGCTCAGTTCTGATCTGTCCTTTGCAATAAAAGCTTTAGTTTTCTCTGACTTCTGTCATATGAGTTCCACTGCTCTGCCCTGCTGCTCAGGCTCCCAAATCAGCATCCACCTCTTAATGCTCCTTTGTAGTGTTGCTCTGCTGAGATTCCTTCTCTGTCTTCCTTCCAGTCACACGAAGAGACCAATGCCTTGCTGCAGACAAGAGTGCTGCAAAATGGGAATGCCCAGCAAGACTACCAGTCCTCCAGGTTAGTCCTGGCCTATGGAGGGAGGAGGGTGGAACAATCCAGTGAGTCTCACAAGACTACACAGTCACAGAAGCTTGCCCTCAGCAAGCTCACCCCATCTGTCCCAATTAACTTGGAAAACAAATCCATGCTTCAGCACTAGGACCTCCTGGTCTAAATTGTTTTTATACAGCTCACACCTCTTACGGTTTGAGGGAGAGATAATTTAATTGTAGAGAAGGCCAAGACCTGCCTCCCCCTGCCCTCTTTTTCCTCCACCTGCTCCTAAGTGGGAGACTGAAAAGTTGGCTCAGAGAAGCTTAACATTCTCACTGCATACTGACAGACAGCTGCCCCAGAATCTGGCCAGGGTCCAATTGCAGGTGCTTTGCATCTCGCTGTTCAGACATCAACTCATTATTTCCATGCTCCCTGGGAGGTGATACTGCTCCTAGCTCCTGTGGCACTGACTAGATTTTGAATCATGGAAACCAGCCTCCCATCACCTCATTCCCATCCCCCAGGTACATCTCAATCTCTGTTCTTTCTCACCTTCAGGAATGCTCTTTGTCATGGCATTGGTGCAGTGGGCTGAGGTGTTAAACAGATCATATCTTTCCAGGAGGAAGGACAGTGTGAATAGTGCTAAACCTCTTTGTTTGCCTCTCCAGGTTGCTCAACTCGCAAACAGAAGATTGCTCTTTCCTCTACAGTCTTCCAGATGACTCAACTCACCAGCTTCTTCAACCACAAGATGACTGTCCTCACCTTCAAGAGCACTTTGTTGGCCTCCATCACCCAGTCATGGGCAGCAAAGTGGGAGGCCCTAGCCTGGATGCTCGACGGGATCCCCTGTTCCACCAAGGTCAGTGGTCTTGAAAACTCTGTGTTTGCTTCATCTCATGATTTAAGGTTGATATTGAAGGGAAATCACTCTGTGGAGCCTTCCTGGTGTTTATCCTCACTTCTGTGGTGCAAGGACAGTTTTAACACCACGTAGAACAGCATGAAAAGGTCATACTAGAAGTTGGGGACTGTAAGTTGCCTCACTCAGTTTTAGAATGAGTTTGAGCTGTAAGCTGCCAGAAGGGCACATACCCACTTCCAGTTGCAGGAACAATGTCCTTTGGCATTTTTCAGTATGCCAGTAAAACGGCATGGTCCTTAAAAAAATATGTGAATCCATCTCACTAGGACCTGGTCCAAAGATCTATCCATGTACTGGGGATCAAACTCATTGTGTGCAAGCACAGGATCAGACTCCCATGTACCTATGTCTTTGAGAGTACAGTTCTTCCTCTTGGATCACAGTACCTAACCTCACAAAGTGGACTGTTGACTGGAAAACTACCCCAGCATCTCATTTCAGAATGTATTGTAAACATTTATTGCTCCTTTCTCTTTCAGGAAGCTCTTGCTGTCTAGGCCTAGTGCCAGTTGAAGAGGTGGAAAGACTAGATTGCTGCCAGTCCAGAGGAGACCTCCATCCACAGAATTCACTGAGCACATCTTTGGGTCAGGACCTACCAAGACACCTGAACAGCAGCCCACCACCACTGAGGCCCTCAGAGACTCATTCTCCTACCAGCTAGGGACCAAGCTGCCTTTTGCAAAGACTTAGTATAAAGAGAAAAAGAGAATGGGTATTTATTTTTGTATAACACCCCTATTTATATATTTATGCACTTGTATATAGATGTATATGTGCCTTTTATAACGCTATGGAGACAGAAGGCATCCTCAGCAAGGTCACAGGAGCACCCAAGAAACAAGAGAGCAGCTCTCCGTGGCACAGAGCTGTTCATCAGAGCACAGGATTGAATTAGCAGCACAACAGATGTCACAGGACATGGGTCCAAACAGCTGCCACCACCAAAACCCAGCACCCCCTTGCAGTGAGGTCTTCAGGAAAGACAACTATCAAAAAGGTCTTTCCTCTCCTCCCCTGGGAAGGCATGTCCCAGGAACAAGCTCCTGTGAATGAACTGGAGTTATGCATTCTGCCTGTTTCAAGTAAACAGCCCTTCACATACACGCCCTCTGCAGCCGCGTATCTGTAAAGACAAACCCATGCTTTAACACCTAAAATAAAGGCTTTAGTCTTTTCTATGGCTGGCTGTATGCTAAATGAACAAACTGGTTTTTTAACTTGCAGACAGCAAGCAGGACACCTAGAGAAAAGTGATATATCCCTGCAGTTATCATTTTACACATAGGCACCCATGCAAATCTTGTCAATGCTCAGCTCAGGAGAAGAGGGACAGCCACCACCTCTGCCAGCTAAGTGATACAGAGCTTCTAGAGAGAGTTTTCAGTTATCACCAAAGACAGCTGCCCGAGTTTGGTGGCATGAGGAGGGGCAGACAGACACCCAAATCTCTGCAAATTTTGTTTGCTTATCCTCTACCCTCCACCCTGTGATTTTCTAGCTTCAAAAGTCTTCCCCTTCCAGGCCTGTGGATAAGGGAGGTTGTTTTTCCCTAAGGAAACGGAGGATGCTTAGCACCTGTATAGGGCTCCAGTGAAAAGGCTGGCAGTGCAAGTACCCATCATTTGGTTGTGCTGGGGCCAGCCGGGACAGTTCTTTTGCCTGGCTGGAATCTGGTTGGATCCTGGCTGAACGTACTTCAGGCAGAGGAGTGAAGACTGGTGCAAAACACAGGGAGTGGGGAGGAGGAGCAAGAGGAGCTGCAGGTTGTTCAAGCTATTCAGTTAAAAACTATCAACAAACCCCAAGCCTCCCCTCCCAGGCACTGCACTGGAAAAAAAGTGCAGCCCCTCTGCTTTGGGGTTGAACAGAGTCACAGTAAGACTTAGTAAGTGCTGTAAATGATCATGTGCCACCACCATACCTAATGACAGAGATTTTAAAAAAAACAACATATAAAACCTGAAAAGATAGACTGGTGTTCTCTGACTCCAGTCAAGCAGGTGAAAGCCAGTGGAATTACAGGCTGACTTTGCATTTGCTATAAACCCCATGCCAGGTGAACACTAAATCCTTCATGGAAGTGCAGTTTTCTCACTTCTACAGAGTAGAGATAAATGAGAAAGTCTTTGATTGTTTTCATACACATCTGGGTGCTGTAGGCCCTGAGGAGAAAGGTCCCTTTGCATTCTTAAAACAAATAGCCCTTCCCTTCTCTTTTTACAAGGACTAACTAGCTCACTTAGCAGAGAACTGTCATGGCTGCTAGGATGTTAAAAAAATAACAGAATATACCCTAAAAGAAGACATATTTTACCATTTTTGAGTAAAGGGCTAGATCTGCTCAGATGAAACACTCCTATCCAGCCTTCATAGGTCACTCATTTGAAGACCAGATGTACGCATATGTACACACACTGCAGTAGATTGATAACTTCATGTACTGGTTGTAGTTGCACTTTTTTTTTTTTCCATAGCTATCACTACAGTCGTATTTTTATAAGGTAAACAAACATAACTCCTGTATAGCCAAAACAATTGATATCACACTTGCAGGTATTACTACTGCCATGGTTAACCATGTCTGGTTTTAAGGAAAGATTGTTAGTTACTGTTTCTTGTGTAAGAACTAGGAATGATGGGTGTCCAATTCCTCTGGTGGTGAAGGTTGTATAAGAACGAAACCACCTTTTCTGCTAAGGGCCATGAGTTTATCTATTAAGCACCCATCTTTCCTGCTTAGAAGATTGATTTCTTCTCTTAGGAGGGCTGCACCACGAGCTGTGTGCTTCAGCTGTGACTCCAGCCTGGCCTTCTTGTTGATGTCAGCAGTATGGATGCCCTGAAATTCTAGTCCCTGTAAGGAGAGGAAAAATAACTTGTATAAAACATGGGAAAGTGAATGGTGGGTATCTATTCCAAGTGAGAAAGTGAAGTTTTCCAAGATGCAGGACAGCTCCATGACTTATCTACTCCCGAGTCAGAACAACTGGGAAGTCATCATGAGGGACCACTAACATACTAGACTGTCACAGATGGCTGCATGATTTCCTAATACAGAGCAAAGAAAAAAGCTTAATTCATTTGACTGTCTCCATGTTATAAAGGAATAATTTTTACTTGCTACAAGACACTTTCTAATTGGAAATGAGTTTGTTTCAGTATTAGAGAGCAGCTAAGTAAGTAATTAGCAGAGAAGCTAAGGTATGGCCTTCTTCAGGGTCAGCTCATTCATCTTCTGTTCTACAAGACCTAGAGTAGACATTCAGCCTGTGCCCCAAGGCTGCATCAGCCTGAACTGCTGGCTGCAGAGCAGCATGTGAGAGCAGAGAGCTGGTGAGGAGGGCCAGATGATCTCTCACCTATGTGTGAATAGCCCCAACCTTGCATGCAGCACAGTGGCTAAAAGGCTTACCAGATTATTCTTCAGTGAATCCAGCTTAGTTTCAAGTTGCTGCTTTTCAAGGTAGAAGCGGTTGAGCTGCTGCAGCTTACTGGTGTTTTCCTTTGTCAGCTTCATCAGCTGGTGCTGCAAGCCTAAGATTCTTCCCTAGAAAGATAAAAAAAGTTGTGCTGAGGACAAAAAGAAAGTGGGGAAGTGTTCGCGCTAGAAGTGGCACACAAGTGGTAAAGAGACTTTTTGCAAACACCACCTGATCCCACAGTACCTTTAGTGCAATCTTTTTATTCTTTTGTTGTTACGGTTTTGGTTGTTCCTATTTATTTATTAATATTGCAAATGCCCAAGTATCTAGGTAAAAAAGCACTCCAGGCAAAAGTGTGGGAGGGACAAGACCATAAGGTAGATAGTACTTCTGTACGTGTGCTACAATTGAGCTGGTTCCTACACCTGCCACAAGCCAGCACAGCAAAGGAATAGATAAGGCTGGGGCTACGATTTTTCACTTTGAGGTTTGTCTCACATCCAAATCTGGAAGCAGGACAGGGGTTCTTCCCTTAGATACAAACACAGGACAACCAGGAGAGCAAGGAACTGCAAATCTGCTTAAACACTCTTCTTTCCTGGCAATGTGCCATGCCCCACGAATATGCAGAGTGGCCAGGACAGGTCAGTACAAACCAACTTGTGTCCTTGCTGATGTCAGAGAAGTCTTGAGCCAGATCTAGATGTGTGTGTTGTTGAAGGATACCAGACTCACTTCCATAAGGAGCAGTAAATAGCCACCAGTAAGGCTAAGCCCAGAACACCAGACAACAGGAACAGGAAAAAATAGAAATCACAAAAATATATGTATAAGGATGCTGATGTTTTGCTGCTCAGGGGAAAAAAAAAAAAATCTTAAGTCAGTTTGAAACAAGACGCATCATACTTGCTCAAAGAGAGATTTCTCCCGTGTTTTCTGATTTTCCTCTCTCCATATTTTTAAAAGGATGGGCAATGACATCATTCTGTAAGGGCTGCAGCAGTGTTGCCTGCATGCACCACAGTAGCTGAGCCTTAGGCCCCCCCAGACACACACATGCACTTTTCCATAATATCCAAATGTTGGATATTATGATCTATTAATGACAGGTGAAAAAAACCAACCAAACATAAACATATTTACAAAAGATTTTTGTGTAGCTATTCAGCCCCAGGCAAATGAAGGCTTAACAGATCATCCCAGCACATATGCCCTCCACCTCTTCCAGCACCTTACCTCCCACTCTTTGAGTTCCTGGGAGTGCACGTATTCTTTCTCCATTATTTGTACTTCCAACTCTGCCACGTGTATGTTAGCAGAATGTGCCTGAACTGCTTCAAAATCAACCAGCCGGCCAAACTTCTTCATCATCAGATCATTGCATTTCTCTTCCAGTCCTAACAGAAGGTGCATGACACAAATAGCAGCATTGTCTTTCATGGGTTAATCAGAATTTCTGCCTCACCCCCCCAGTTTTCTGTCTGAGCACTTTGGTTTTTGCTCTGTACTAAACCATCTACATGGATGTCACACTTGGGTATTGATTGCTGTTCTTACCCATGACCATGTCTGTGTTTTCAGTAAGACACACTCCAAGACAGTCCTGGTAAGCCATCCCCAGACCAAAAGCTAGAGAGGGTCTCCACAGCTTTGGTGGTGCTAGATATGTCTTTGGGTTTGGCCCTTGGGAAACTGTTTCAAATAGGGCTTACTTCACTATTCCTATGTTACAGAGGAAAAAAATGCCAAAGCAGGTTACATAGATTTGGGGAAAGTACTTGTTTTGTAGCATTCTGATTTACAGCCAGAAGTAGCAATCGTGAGTCCTGATTTGCAGTATCTCATCTCAGTCAACTCTCCTTATACTAAGCTCCCAAATTATTTCACATGACCTAATGATTCTGCAGTGCTGGAGAACTATGCGTACTTCATTGAAACAGCCCACTTGCTCTGCTCTTTCTGTTTTATTTTCTGCAGTAACAAGCTGTGACATCTGTGTGAGTGTAAAGATACATCTGGTGAGTTACCCATATTCAGTGAGGGGACAGAGTAGATATCAGTATTCTGTGTTGTTCAAAGTCTCTGTTACTCACGTCGAATCTCTACCTCCATCGCCTTTTTGTCCTGGATAAGTTGCTTATGCTGCTCCTGAGCCTTCCTATACGTCTCTCTTTGCATTCTCTTTTCATTACGTAGGTCCACAACTCTCTTCTGCAGATACTCCAAGGAGTGGTTGGTAAATACCAAAGCTTGGGAGAAGTCATTGGGCATCTCCCCATTAACCAAGTATTCCACCTGCGAGAAAAAGCCATAAGAAGGGCTGACTTTATTTATGGGTGCTGGTGAGCTCTCTGGATAACAAATGAGTGAGCAATGAGTAACAAATGAGTGGGGTAATAGTAAGCATGGGCACAACTCTGGCATTTTGGGCCAGGGAATCACGACCACTCAGCAAAGCTCAAAGACAACTTAAGAGTTGTGATGACTACCTATGTATAAAGCTGTCTACCCTTCTGTGGCACCTGGAAAAAAGGGGAACTAAGGAACTCCCTATCAAATGTACTTCTGAATGATCTGGGAGTTGCAGGATTGCATAGTCAGCTCAGACGACTCTGTCTCTATTACTAACCTTTTAATAAAGTAAGACAGAACAAATGGAGTGCGCTGAGCTTTCCTCAGAGCTATATAATCCTTAACAGGCAAAGGCCTGTCTTCAACCCAGATGAAATAACAGTATTGTCTTAGTCTTCCTCTTCATTTTTTTACTTATCATCATTGTGCTAACAGCTGTGTACAAGAATACATTGCATTCTATCCAGCATTGCTGAATCAGCCAAAACTCCTATTAGTTTCAATACTTTGGGGGATTTTTTTGTTTGTTTATTTTTGGAAGGCTGTTGCTTTTTTTCCAGGAGAAGATCAGTAAGTATAGACCTGAAAGAAAATCCCATGCCACACCTATAAAATGCTTGAAAGCTATGCACATTCAGCAATGTGCTAACCTGCCTGTCCTTACCTTTTTTCTGTCAGTATAAGAGAAAAAAAGAAAAAAATCTAGAGGAAACAGAAGCATGAAGCCAATTAATAGCCCTTCACCCCCAGGAGACTATGGTGAATCAGGAACTAAGGGCCCTAATAAGCAGTAACACTATTGTATAGATGTACATAGGCCATTCTGCACCTGCAGAGGCACATCTCGAATTACCTGATGAAGTTTCAAAGGCACAACTACATACAGATCATTCATTCTCTGCTGCTTTTCCCACTGAAAGGTCTCCAGTTCCCTTTCTGCGGTGCCCAGACTGGTTTCCACTACTTTTGCCTGCAGAAGACAAATTGTGGACAAACAAAAATCCTGTCGTACTCAAAACCATAAGTCAGCAAGGTCATATATTGAGTTACTGCTCCAAAGAGAAAGAAGTATAGAAAAAAAACGTTGGGATTTTTTTTGCCATGTTATGATAAGTGAGTTTCATAGGCAAACACAAGACTCATCTACTCATTCAAGCAAGATTCCACCCTGAATACCTCTGTATAAAATAAAAGTACACTCATAAATGTCTCCTTAGTAAAGAAGCCCTGTAAGTATCAAGACAGTTTGTTGGGGTTTTTTTGTCTTAAACAATTCTAGATCTACAGAGTATGCAAGCTATTTTTTATTGTGTTATGCCTGGAAATGCTTATTGATTCTGCATGAGAAACAAACAATTCATACTCAAATGTCAGACCCCAGGGTGAATATGTGGCAGCTGGCACTTTGGAGAGCCTTTAAAAAATTAAATATTTTAAGTTAAGCATATTTGAAGGAACATTTTGGGGACACAATAAAATGCAAGACTTGCATAATGTCATTTTGGCAGAACTCTCTATCTGGTTAACCCTTCAAGTTACGATATTTTTGAATCAATATAAATCAAATGTCTTGATGAATGCAGGAGCTCAAAAGAGCTAAAAGCAAAACTTGCATTGAGTTTATTCAGTGATTACTATGACAAAGAACAAAATAAATATGTAAAAGCAAAAGAAATAGGTGGAAGAATAGCATTTTATGCATTTATTTATGCATTATGCATTTGTGTTAGGACAAGGATTCTTTGATCTCTCCATTGCCATCCACTTGCACAGAGCTATACTAAATTTTTCATGTGAACCAGCAAATCCAATTTCTGATGATGCATGATGGTGAGACAGCTAGGAAAAAACTGGACCTAAAAGCTGGATCCAGCCCCACAGCAGCTAAGGTCAGACCAACTTGATTTATCCTTTTCAGGAGGACAGGTGACCCATGTTGAGCTGCCTCTGTGCTACCACAAGCATCTCTACCCAAACTCTCAAAGGTAGTTAGGTTTCTGTTTTTACATCTTAGCCAAAATCACTAGCACAACGTTTTCACTGTAGTAGAGCCAGCCAATGATGGCTGAGAAGAAAACACTACAATACCTTTTCATCCAAGGCATTGTATTTCTTTCTGAGGTTAGCAGCATCTTTCTTCTCCTCTGTTAAAGCTTTCTTAATGTCCAACCTCTTATGCTGGAGCTCAATGGTGTTTTGGTAGAGTGCCTCATTGCAGTCTAAAACAAAAAGAGTCAAAGAATAGCTTAGAATCATTATGACTACTATAGTTACAGACTGGAGCTAGCAGCCACTCCTATTGTGCATTTTGCCTGGCTCTCCCCATAATAAGACCATGTTCTTGGTTCCCTAGAGCTTTCTCAAACATAAACCACAAGGGCCCCATCCCTCCATGAGGGGGTGAATGTCTTGGTTGGATCCTTTTTTTCTTTACGTTCAGTAAAGACAGTTTGCTTCCAGAAGTAAGACTAAGTGCATCAAAGCCAATATTAAAGTCAAGTGCTCAGAAATTAGCTTTTCTAATTGATGTCCCAAGAATTGGGATGTTGCATGTTGCAGTATAATCTTCATTTATGTGAGCCTGCAGTTGTTTTCTCCATAGCACCCTTCACTCTAAAAAAACTTGCTGTTGGGATCGTTTGTAGCTCTATTTGTAAACACAGCCGTGGTTCATAGGACCTGTTTCATTTGTGTCATGCTGAGGAAAAATCTGTGAACTTCTATCTAACCCAGTGATTTCAGTCATACTAACCCAGTGCTTAATTATGCCCAAATCAGCAGGCATGATAAAAATAGAGTCCAATACAGGTGAAGCAAATGATACATGAAAAGACAAATACGAAGAAGCTAATACAACGTAATTTTCCTATTAAATTAGTAATTTGGACTTTTTAATGAAAAGTAAAAATCTTCATTTCTTCCCAACATTTCACTGAAAAAGGAGATGAATGAGGAGTTAATAAAAAATTCAATTTGTGGAAATGATGTTACAAGTCCAATTTAAAAATTAATTGGTAAATTGCTAATAGCTTTAACTGAACACAAAGCAGTGTTGTTACATGGTCATGGACATATCACTCAAAGATTATTTTAAAAAATAATACCGTACACCAGTAAATCTCATACACAAAAAAAGGGGGGGAAGCTGCTTGCCTTTGTTGGACAAGTGAAAGAAGAGGATTCTGTAAAGAAAAGCTCCTGACTTTTCAGAGACCCTTAAGGGTGCAGCCTGGCAACTGGCAATTCCTGCATAAATCCACGAGGTGGTAACAAAGAGCTTAATTTAATAGCACGGAAGAGTCCCCTTGGAACTTCCCTGAACAGTTACCCAGCTAGTCCAGGCAGTAAGTTTTGGAAAAGCAGTTACAGCCTTGCTCTAGGCCCACTCCTGAGAGGAGCCTTTTCTCTCCAGAAGACATGCTGTGAAATGGTGAATTAGTCTTTACTCAAAATAATTACTTCTTAATGCATAGCTAAGTTTTATTTTCCCAAACTTTTTAATTAGCGTACCCTACACTGCCAGCAGTTTTACTGAAAACTCCTGGGGAGAAATGCTGCACGCAGGAGGGGTATACACATTCTGGCCCTTAATAGCAGTAATAGGCAGTGAATAATGAAAAATTCTGTGGTTTTTGCTAAAACCCACAATATTGTCCCTAAAGCTAAACAAGTAATCAGCCCAAGAAAATGATGGGTTACATACTCTCTGGGCAAACAGAGTCATCACAGAATTCATCTTCAGATACAGATTTTTCTTCATCAGTCCCCGAGCTGGACTCTTCATCATTCTCCTCTTCATTCTCATCTTTTTCATCTGGAAAAAAAAGATAGTACTGCTGGCTTTCAGAGCACCCTCAGATCCACTAGTTGTGCAGTATGCCAGTGTGCTGGTGAACAATCCCAATAAGCTATCAAAGATCATACTGGTAATATGTGGATTGAAACACCTTGAGCCTATTGCATTGATCTGATAATTTCACAAAAAGAAAAAAAAATGAGGGAGTGAGATCATCTAGTAGTGTCAAATGCACAGACAGTTACAGGCACATCTTGAGGACTTCCTGCAATAATGTTATGTATATATATATATGTGCTAGGAATTTAAATCTTGCAGGTTTACAATTCTACTACAGGGGTTAATCAACCAAGCAAAATACAGAGGCACAAAACTGTCACAAAAGCATCAGCATTGTTGGCACTTTTTGCTATTTGTGTCCCACCTGAAATCAAAAGCCAAGTTAGAGAGAGGGCACATTGATTTTAGCTTGGTAAGACTGTAGTCTTAACAGTTTAAAACTGAGTCACTTAACAACTTAATTCCTTTCATAATGTTTTAGTCCTGTGACTAATAGGTGATTAGGTCTATGATCTGCCATTAGTCAATAGACAGATTAAAGGAGAATGCCATGAATGTGGCAGACCAATCATTTATTCATAGCTCCCATTAATACAGCATAGGAAGTACCTATTTAAAGCTTCACCCCTTCTTCATACCAATTATCAGTCTTTGGTATTGACTTACAGGAGGTAAACTGAAGGAACTGTCATCAGACCAAATGCAGTCATGTGTAGAAACTGAATTATACCAATTGTTATTCAAAATGGTGGCCACAGAACATGAATCAGTATATAGATAAACCTGGGTAATCCTGATCTATGTTTGGGGTTTTTTGCATTGAGTTCAGGGTAGCCAGGGTTCTAGATAGACATTTACTTCACTACATGGAAGTATTTTTAACAAATCCATAAAACAAAAAGAACCTGCTTCTCTTCCGTCGTCTTTGTTTTCCATGCACTTGATTTTCTTCTTCAGAACTTTGGTCAGAAAATGGGCAAACTCGTTGTTTTCTCCAAGGGATGCTTGGAAGGTGGCATAAAGAGCTTTCTTACATTCCTGGAGCCTTACAATCTCACACCTTCTCTCCTCCATCTCTGCAAGGCAGCTGTTCAACTCTGACTAAACAAACAAAAAACCGACTTTGGTTAAAAGGTACAACCCAGAGGATATATCTGTGAAGATCTGGATATTCAAAACTTTGCTTTTTCTCTTTAAAGCCTGTGCTCCAATCAAGCAAAACTTACAAATACGTTCGGAAATTCAAGCATATGATTTGTCACTGATTCCACTTCATTAAGAACCTATTAAAATATTGCTATATAAAAATAACATCTATTAAAATATAGCTGTTAAAACTATGAAAAGAATCACTATTGGAAGTTAAAAGCAGCCATCCTAGGTTGATTATTAGGAGTTTCTTATTTTCCAAAATTTAGCACTAGATGATGGATCAGTGCTAAAATGAAGAGACACCATCATTTACATTATAGCTTGCTTTTGTTTCAATCCCTTTATTAGTGGTAATGTTAAATCCAGAGACACATGGCCAACTTACTTGCATAGCTTCCTGTTCACTGATGAGGGTGTTGACACGGTCTTGGAGAAGGTTCTCATGTTTCTCAAGTTTCTTTAGGATAAGCAGCTCTTCATAGCAAGTGATGTAGTGCAGGTCAGCAATTTTCATCTGTATATCCAGCTTCAGTTTCTTGTGCCGCAGAATGCGCAGTTCAGCATCAAAGTTGGTCACCAGAGCGTTGATCTGGAGCACATGGGAGTCAAATGAGGATCAGGGAGACTATTAGGAGTGGAGCTAAAAATGTAAGCTGCAGAAAGGACCAGAAGGGAAGAACTGTCTGCCAAATCAACAGCTTTCCCATTGTAGTTATTATTGATGATTGAAGAGCTTAGGAAAAACAAAGTTAATCCCAAATGTATCTTTGTTCTCTGCACAATAGTAAGAGAATCACCAGGGGTTCACAAGAATGTTTCACTGCATCCCACTCCACCCCAGAATTATTTTACTCTTCAGAGAATGTTTTATAGTAGCCTGAAGTAGTTCATGTAACAATCCCAGATGCAGCAACCTATGTGCCTTCTGCCTTGGCAGACTTCTTTCAGAATACCTGCCAGCTCTTCCTTTACACATTTACAGTCAAACCAGTACTAGCAGCTGCCAGCATTAGCTGATAGCTATATGTGATGGTCACAGCATATTTGGATATTCTATCAAAACCTTCACACACATGAATACAAGGGTTTCTGTGTTGAGCCAGACCAACTAGTCAATGGACAATAGCAAAACTGAGAGAACAGGCACTAAGAAAGGGACCAAACAAGTGAACAGTGGTCCACTTCTGGCACACTCCACTCTGTACTCTCCTAAATTCTGAGTTGGGGACATCCAGAGCTTGAAGCAGTATGCTTGAGTTCGAGAGCTTTGAATGGATTTTTCTTCCAGACTTTAACAAATTGTAGCTTCCCCCACATACTGATGCTGAGTTCCAAAGCTTAGTTATCATTGGATAGGAAAACTATTTCCATTTGCATGTTTCAAGTTTTCTACATGGCCATTCCATTTGAAATCTCTCCTTCTTTTAAGGATGATTCCCACTCTCCTTTCCTATGCTATTCTTAATTTTATCATCTCTGCTACAACCCTTGCAGCTGCCCCTTTTCCAGGACAAAGATATTTTATCCATTTAGATAAAATAATCCTTTTTAAAAAATCCTTTTAAAATTATCCTTTTAAAGAAGCTTTTCCATGACTAAGCCTTTTGTATATTTTCTAATTCTACAAATATTTTTTGAGATCAAATGCTCAAGACTACAGTTATTTAAGAGATGAGAACATCATGAATCTACAAAAAAGTGATGCTCTTTTTAATTTCTTCATCACCTTCCAAATAATTTCTAACATTTTCCTTGTTGTTTTTGGCTACTAAGCTTATAGTTTCATAGAACAACCAGTGAGAAAACTAGTATCTGTTACGATACTTAGCAAACAGGTCAAAATAAGGGATGTATACTGATCTACACTGTAAATTTGCACCAGATACCATTTTCCTGAACTTTGGAAAGGCAAGAGTAGCTGCACTGCAGAGACAGAAGGCATTTTGGTTTTATTTCTGATGCAGTGCAATTGTTCCATTTGACAAAAAAACCTGTTGATTTCCTACCTTTTTAATCAAGGTCTCCTGCAAGTATAGATTTTTTATCTTTTCCTTCTTTAATATTTCAAGTTCCATTTCTGTTGGCTCTGCCTTCTCAATCTCAAAAACTTTTTGTTGCTCTGTAACAGGTGATGCTATTTCCACTGGGCACACATCTGCAGGCTGTGCCGTGGGGTCAGTCTCATTAATGGAAGGAGCTTGAGGAAACCCATTCCTAAGTTCACTAGATGAGGGAGACCCTTCCACTTCTTCCTTGAGCTTTGCCTTGGCCTCTTGCTCCTCTTTGAAATTCAGGAGGATATCACTGTCATACTCAAATTTTTTTTCAGGAACCTCATCTGGGTATAGCTGAGGGATCAGTGGAAGAGGAAGACGTTCTGATAAATCCAAGGCTTCCTGTATAGATTTCAATTCTTGCACTAAACACTTGATTTCATCAATAATAGAAATCTTGAGTTCCCGCAAAGACATGATTTCTTTGTTCATATTCATTTTCCTCTTGTGGATCTGCAAAGGAAAAGCAATTTCGTAGGATTCCTCAGGAACCCTAATATAGAATGTAGTATTCCCCAACACAATCATAGAATCACAGAATCACAGCATTGGCTGGGTTGGAAGGGACCTCAGAGATCATCAAATCCAACCCTTGACCCACTACCGCTGAGGTTCCCAGACCATGGCACTGAGTGCCACATCCAGTCTCTTTTTAAATATCTCCAGGGATGGAAAATCCACTACTTCCCTGGGCAGCCCATTCCAATGTCTGATCACCCTCTCTGTGAAGAAATTCTTTCTCATATCTAACCTAAACCTCCCCTGGCACAACTTGAGACCATTACAAGTCACGGTTAAGAGGCTGGTCATACTGACTTTCATTCTTTCCATACTATTGTTCCTCTCTATACCATCTCCAGAAAGTAGCAGTTTTAAAAAGCTGTCTTTCAGTTTGTGGTTTTAAAATCTTTGGAACCACCTCTCTTCTTCCACAGAAAACAGCAAACATGTAAGAAGGGAAATGAGGCTTTCCCACAATTCTCAGTTCCTGACTTGATTGTGAATTTCTTGGTGCGAGATGCAGAAGCAGTGCAGAAAGTAGAGGCTGTGAAAGTAAGCTGTAGGTTTTAGAGGATTAATCATCTGTGCTGTCTCTCTAAATAGAGTGTCTCAGTTTTGAGATATGGTCCTCTTTTCAGACATAGAGGACAAAAAATACACTAACTAATTAAAGAAAATCAGATTTCTATTAGTAAAGCAAAATTCCATCCCCAAGACAAAAGAAACATACTTGAGGGGACCTTTAATGTACACACTACCAAACGCACAGCTGGACAGAAGTATGGACTTCTTTGACGTAGTCATTGAAACAAAGCCATTATCACACATAACCTCAAAGATACTGAAGCAGTCACCCATAAATATAGTTTTTGGAAGGCAGATGAGACTTTTGTCTTCTATATGTCATGGTGAAGCTGGAGTCACAGCTAATGCAGATAGTTAGAAGTGGAATGAAGTTCTGAATTTCCAAGTATAGTAGATAGCACTACTAAAACAAGAAATTAACATTCTGTCAGCTGCTTTTGAATGTTACAGAAGTCATTAGATGTCCAAAACAAATACTCTCCAGGCTTTCCAGCAATCTAGAATCCCAAAGTCAACTAAGAATACTTTGGCATCAGCTGAATATTTTTATTCCAAACCAAGCTGAAGATCCACTAATGTGAAGTGACACATGTATCAGATGTCTGAGGTGGAAATTAATACAGCCAAGTGTAGCAAAATCTATTTGTAAATACTTGTTTACATCTTGCTTGGCTTGTAGGCAGACCTCAGTAATAATTCCAGATTCAGAATTCAGTAACAATAATTCTGTTCAACATTGCTAATGATCTGGATGATAGGGAAAGTGTACCCTCAGCAAGACTGCTGCTAATACAAAACTGGGAAGAGTGGTTGGTAGCCCAGAGGGTTGTGCTGCCATCCAGACAGGCAATGCTGGAGAGATGGGCTGAAAGCAACCTCAGGAAGCTCAACAAGTGGAAAATGCAAAGTCCTGCTTTTGGGGAGGAACAACCCTATGCACCAGTATATCCTGGGGGATGACCATCTGGAAAGCAGTTTTGCAGAGAAGAACCTGAAGGTCTTGGTAAACATCAAATGGACCATAAGCCAGCAATGCACCTTTGTGCCAAATAAGGACTAACATTATCCTGGACTGCATTAGGAAGTGCTGCCACAGATTGAAAGAGGTGATGCCTCCCCAGCAGCAACGAGGTCACATCTGGAGTGCTGTGTTGAGTTCTGGGCTCCTCAGTACAAGAGAGAGATGGCACTACTGGAGATGGTCTAGTAAACAGCCACTTAAATGATCAGGGGACTGGAACATCTCTCATATGGAAAAAGGCTGAGAGAGCTGGAACTGTTCAGCCTGGAGAAGAGGAGGTCTGGGGGGATCTCTTCAATGTATATAAATACCTGAAGGCAGGGTGCAAAGAGAATGGAACCATGCTCTTATCAGTGGTGCCCAATGACTGGCAAGAGGAGATGGGTACAAACTGAAACACAGGAGATTCTTTCTGAACATAAGGAAACACTTTTTTATTTTGAGGGTGACAGACCACTGGCACAGGTTCTCCAGTAAGGCTGTGGGGTCTCCATCCTTGGAGATAGTAAAAAGCAACCTGGACATGGCTGTGGGGAACCTGCACTAGATGGCTCTATTTGAGCAGAG
The DNA here is from genome assembly GCA_023637945.1 of Phaethornis superciliosus. Taxonomy (NCBI): domain Eukaryota; kingdom Metazoa; phylum Chordata; class Aves; order Apodiformes; family Trochilidae; genus Phaethornis; species Phaethornis superciliosus. Next base: position 84,327,714 of record JAJQWJ010000001.1, on the reverse strand, counting down.
GGTTTGGACTAGATTACCATCAGAAGTGTCTTCCAACTTCAGTCATTCTGTGATAAGAAGACACTGCATTAATTTACTACTTTCACATGAAATAATAATTGAATGTGATTTGGCATTAATATATGTGGCAGAAACTTCTCTGATCTTTATAAAAAGAAAACAACCCTGCACATCATCCACCTGAAGTAATTCTACATCTATATAAACCTAGATTTTAAAACAAGAACTATTCCCTTTGTTTATATTGGCTTGTCCTACTGAGCTAGGTTAAACACCAAGTATCTGGAAACATCAGTACTACAAGGAAGTACTAGAGCCCAAGCATAAGATAAAACAACTCAACCAATCTCCTGGGACTGTAGCATTGCTTCTGTATTACTTAGACCTGGCTATCAAAGCAGCCCAGCCTAGAGGGTGCCTGAGATTAGGCAGCTGGTTCAAGAGGATACAACTGGAGAATATTCAGAGCCACTGAGATTATAACTTTCTGCCAAAGATAAACCGTGCAGGGAAGAGGCTCTTCTATCAGTAAGCAGAGCAAGAATTAAGCCTTCCAACCAAAAAAGCAACTAGATAGTTACAAGTTCAGTAGATATATTTCTTCATGGCTCTTAAAAGAACAATGAAAATTGCAAAAGAAATTGTCCCTCTTTCACACTCCACTCAAATGAAACAAAAGCCAGTTCCTATGAGAAGGATGAGGGAAAGAAGTCAAAAGGAAAGCAACAGAGATACTGCACAACATTTGAGTATCTTGTGTCTTTATAGTTAAAAGTTGTCTGGTAGCTGTAGAGTCCTATCACAGAAAGGTGGTTCCAAAAGACTTGTACCCAGAAGCAGTGATTGCGAAAGGGCAAAATGAGGACATCACACTAGAAACACCTTTCCTTCCTCACTTCCCAATGCTGTAGAGGTGTTTCATGTCCCGGATTATTTAACTCAGTGTTTTAAGGAACACATACCAGTTACTAGATGCTAAGAATTTTTTAAGAATTCAAAAAGATAATGCTCCCGCTGAAGTATTAGAAAGGGTAAATTCCCTTTCTTGTTTAAAAAAGAGCCAGATGAGAGTTATCCTGGATTGATTTAGGTCTGAGTTTGGTGAAGCACTAACAGTTCACAATAGGAAAGCTGATTTGTAACTGAAGTTTTAACTAAAGACAAACTGTCCTTCATGGCCCCTTCACTTATACCCTTTCATTTCCTTTAAAAAAATTTCTTCAGTGACTAAATACACTATCCTCTCGCCCCCTGAAAGGGCGAAATACACACATCAGTGAATCAATTTACATACCAGCACCTCCAGGGATGTAAGTTGCATCACCTTCTTCTCAATGTTCAGTTGCTCGTGTTCAGAGACTCTGTAGTTAGTGGCAGTCTTCAGCTTATAACATCCCATATTTTCCCATGCTTCTTTTATGTCCTCAACATCCTTGGGATTCTCATAGTCAAGACTAGGTTTGCTCCTGTATCTGGGGAGGTAGAAAACAAAGCTGAACTTTAAGACAGAAAGCATACATAAAAAAAAATATAGTCATTTCATACCTTCTGAAATTGCTTGGGAGGTGAGCTAGAGATCAATAATCACACACCTCTTTCAGAAAGCAGTGGCTAATATGAGAGGAGTATCCTCACACATTTGAATTATAGCCTCCGATTTATTTTTTTCCCATAAAACTTTTATAACATGATTGTGCCACAAGACAGGTTAAACCTCTACACTTGGATTGAGTTCTGGGTTTAGTGAGTACATGCTGCTCTAAATCTCAGGGAGCTGTGTGTCAATACTCCACCAGCCCACAGGACTCTATATTGAGATTGGTCCCATTCCCTGTCATCCACCTCCTAATGAAGAATTACTGTACTTCCACAAGCATTCAAAGATGTTTTGTCCCTCTTTCTTGCCTCTGAAGATAAAGACCAGCATGGAGTGGGAAGGCATATCACAAACACTCACTAACTGAAAGATTATAGTGCAGATATACATGAAAATGTATCTGTTTTAATTACAACCCTTAGGAATATAAAAAATTACACAGACATATTCTAGTGCCATATGACAGCTAAATACAATTATTTGACCTTGGACAAGAAGCAGAACTAAAAGGGAACAGAGTCCAAAACTCACAGTTCATCCCACTCTGCCTTCCTCTTTATGATCTTTGCTTTCATCTCATCAGATTTCTCAACAATTCTTCTGATTTGCTCATGTTTGCTTTTTATATAACGTGCGGTTGGCTTTTGGACCTCTGATGTCTTCAGCTTTTCAGCCTCACCCTCAAGTATTCTAGCATCTGGACCTAAAAATAACCATGTGAAGATGTCAATACCATGCAGCACAGTGCAGTCCCAGCTACTGGCAACTGCCTGGAACAGCTCCTGTAAAGCCAGTGTCTATCAGTATAGCTCCACTGCAGTGGATGTTTTAAATGTATCTGGGTTCCTTGACTTGACTATCAGTCACATTTTATCCACAAGGTTGACAGAAAATTCCTGACATTGACCTAAACATGGAAAAACTACATATATGTGTTACTATGTAGGCAGATACTAAAAAAAACATACCACAATTTTATTTCCTTATCTTTACCTAAAGAAATTATAATTTCTTTAGCTTGAACTCAGGAAAACAGAATGAGATGAAAGACAGAAACCATATTACTAATAAGACTTAAATGGTCACCATTAGTCCTCCATTTAGAACTTGTCTCTGTGGCAGTCTCCGGTTTTGCTGCTTGTTTGCATGACCCTTTAGGGACTGTCTTCTTCCCTGATAGACATTCCTTATGCTGGTAGAATGTCTCAGACATTGCTAGAAGTCTGTAAGTGGAAATTTGGTGATTGCTTTGAATAGCATGAACAACAACAGTGTCAAATTCCAGGGAGTCCCGAAACCTGAAATAACAAATTAGACAAAAATTACTGATGCCAGTAGGCACAACCTACCATTTTTCCTTGACCAAAAGGACATGAATTTTTAATTATTGCACATACAGTCATTACATGTAAATTCACAAGTCAGTAAGTAACAGCATGATGAAATCTGACACTATTGACTTTTATCCAATCTAGGAATGGAGATACACAAGAATAAGCCAAATAACTCCTCTCTCGATTTGAAACTTACATCAGGTTCCTCATGAGAATATCATTCATTATCCATTAAGGACTGATTAAAACCAGATTCATTAAGTCTTTTTCCCAGTCACACAGTGTGTACCTAAGGTGTTTTTGTTATTATTTCTTATTGCTTTTGTGTATTTCTAGGAATTCATCTTTTGCTATTTATACTTATATTTAAGAAAACAAACCCAAAATGTACCTTCTTATTAAAATTGTGCTCTTGAGAAAATGCACTGCATAATTTTAAACTATATAGAGAACACTGTGTTAGTGATGACACTGAAATATCTGACAGACATGCAACATACCTGAAAAACAGTCTTATTTCATAGGCTGTTTTTCAAAGCTTCAGTAAGAGTTCTTGGTTCTTACTGAACTTACTGGCCAAAACCTAGGAAAACTTAAGTCTCAAAAAAAGCCCCCACTTTTCTTCATATAAAAGAGAATCAGAATGAAGCTACTTCCTTAACTTGCAGATTTGATTTTTACCCAAGATTAAAAAGAAGTAGACCCAAATATCAAGATATACTTTTGTATGCTTTCCGAGTAAAATAAGAACAGAATCATAACAGAAGAAATACCGATTGCATGAAGGGAAAAAACAAAACAAAACAAAACCAACCACACTCTTTTTTCCTTGTGGCAGGTACAACTTTATAAATGATAAGCCCCATGCCTGGTCAGAGGGAGAAGCAGAAGTGGCACTTACTGATTTTTTAGTTTCTGCAGTCCAATCAAGTGTTTCTCTTCCTCCCAAGCCAGCTCTTTTTGCACTAACTGGATTCTCTCTGCTGTCTGCCTATTCAGCTCCTCAAAGATCCTATGGTCCATCTCGAATTCCTGCAGAAAGATAGAAAGCCCAGCATGACATCTTGGCTACTAGGTTTTGGTAAAAAATATTCATGCCCAAGGGCCAGAGTTCCATGCACATCAACACAATCCTTTATTTCAGAAGCTATTCAGATTGCCACAGAGAACCACATTTTCCTGATGTGCTTCTTAAATGGCACAATAAATGGCATCACATCACATCACCTGTGATTCAAAAGTCACAGAAAATTATATATTCACAGAACTACCTTAATGCAAAGGGTTGGATAGCTTTGGCCCCAGCACATTGGGTAACACCATTTTAGAAGAAGGTGCCTCTATGGGTGAGTGACCCTTACAAAAATCATATGTACCTTTCTGTCCAGCTGCATGTGCTTGGGCAACTCCTGATTCTTTTGAAGAAGAACAAGAAACTCCTGCCTCAGTGCAATTAACTCCTCTCTTTTATTTTTTTTCTTTTCTTCAGCTTCCTTCATTATACGCTCATATTCCTTTTTCTGCTTGACTTGCTCAATGCTGAAAACACATGGAAAAGGAAATGGTGTCAACTTAGTGAAACAGAGGAAAGAGTACAGCTTATCTATCATTTTAGATTTCCTAGACAGGCCTAGACTTTCAGTGATCTCAATGAGTCAGAAAATAACTTAGAAAGGAATCACCCTTCTGTATATTTTTAGTGCTAATATAATGAAGCTTTGACCTTGACCTTGTGTTGTCTCTGAGTCTGAAGTTAAGTAAGTTTCAGAACAGCGTATTTTAATTTCTACCACAAAAAAAGCTGATGAAATGGAGGAAAAGGCTGAAAAACCTTTGTATGGAACAAGGAAATAACACAAACTCAAGCAGAAATACATGATCTGAAGCAAGAGCTACCAGCGCTTGAAAATCTCTTTCCTCATTATGCAAACATCTCTTACTTGTAGGCATCAGGATCCTCAATGTCTTCAGCAGCCTTCTCTTTCTCAAGACCGCTCTGGAATAAAAATGTTGTCTTGTCTTTAAACAAGCAACATGTTTCAACAGACAATAAAACTTTACAAACATCAGGACAGAGTGCCTATTACCTCTCACAAAACCAAAGAAACCTTCCTGATCGACATTGCTTTACTGGCCGTAAATACCAGGTTTTAATATTTCAAGAATAAAAAGCAATGAAGGTGGTTTACATGTAAAATAAAAATGAAGCACAATTCTGAGGGACAGAGGAAGCAAATCCCCCACCCTTCCCATCAACTTTAACCACTATATCATTGCTTGTCCAAACTTCACTCTGTCCCATACCATCTTTGACTCTCCACCCCCTCACATTCAATTCTTATCTCCCCTCCCCTTATCTCCCCAGGCTGACAAGAGATGACATATCCTGGGCTATTTCCAAGTTACATGTGTAATTCATCTTGTTTGTTTCTGCTGACTGCATAGTGGGTTCACTTATTATTAGTTGTGAAGACTGACAGATGGATGGACACAGCCACATAAGCCTCATTTCCCTAGGCAGTCATGCACTAAAAAAAGAGGGAGACCTATCACTTTACAGTGAATACAGCTGTGTTAAATTGATCTGTAATTTAACTTAACTTCCAGTTTCAGAGGATTTATATTTGATTCTCTAAGAATGCCATTAATTTTAATGAAGATGGAATTTTTTAAATCTTCCATGACTTAGAACTAGAATAGATACGTAATGAAGATATACTTTGATAAGGGAAAAACTCTATTAGGATGGCCACTATGCAATGTTGCTAGCCTGAACAATAGAAATAAACCATAAAGATCTTTATATAAACCTAATTACATACTAAAAGTTATAAAACTGTATATATATGCTTTATAATTGCATATTAATCACTACTTGTAATACTGGAGCTAGCAAGGCTCTGATATCATAGGTTCCAATCATTCACTTTGTTTAAGAAAACAATTTTAAGTCTTATCTTAGTGTTGTATATTCTTGTGATACTGGCAAAGCATACTAACTAGCTGTGAACAATTTAATTAAATGACCAAAATCACAGTTTTCTCTCTGTCTCCCTTGTCAATCATATTTCAAAATATGGATACCAACTGATATTAAAAATATCTAAAGCTTGAATGCATTTTACTTTCAAGATTTTTAAACTGTACTGAATTCATTGTGCTTGATAGCACGTCTTTACTCAACAGATCTCACTGCTTCTTTCAAGTTATATTTGTTTTATTCAGGCAGTCAAGAGATTTTTAAAGTATGTGTCATTTTTAACAATTCAGTGAAATCTGCACATTTTTTGTAAGGGATTTGATACTTCTCTCTTCTTGTGTCTTATCAGTAATACTGTTACCAAGTTCCAGTGCCTCTGTTCAAGAGGTGATGGCCTGTACAGTGATTACAGGACACCTGTAAAATTATTACTGCTAATGCTGTCCAAGAGTAAAAGAGCAACAGGATCAGCATCATGCTGTGCTGATTTTGCATTAAAAAATCCAACTTCTGAATTGTATATGAAGGATATTAGATGCACTGGGAAACTATACATTCTGTATTCTTCAACATTATATCTAGAATTCCCATCCAGAGCAGAATCATATTTTATTGGAATTAAATACAGGAGAGATATTAATTATGGCAAATTATTGTGGTTCTTTCATTCAAGGAACGTGCATGATTACACCTTTGAGTGGGGAAGGACTAGCAGAATATTACATTTGAACAACACATACTATTTGGAGAAAACTGCAAAACATTTGAGGAACAATGCAGTCACAGTGCATTTTTATCAGGGAATGTTTCACAAGAGCTCTTCTTCCAAAATGCGAAAACTCAGTTTTTGGTATGGAAGAGCTATGATGCCAAATAATTTAATTGGATTTTACCCACCTGCAGTAGTTTCTTTGTAAATAGGCCTAACTTAATGACGGAGGTTAGCAACTTACCCTAGGAGAAGGAATTTTGGCCTTTAGCTCTCTGTGAATGTCCTCTGGAGACAAGATGTTGAAACTAAAAATGTTTCCATCTCCACCACAGGTAATCAGAAACCTATCATCATAACTAGAACAGATCCCCTGGATCTGGCCACAATCATTGTCATGTACATTTAAGGACCAGTATTCCTTCAGGGTATCTGCTGAGAGTTCTTCATCTTGGAGAGGATAAACACGCAGTGCACCATTCTGCATCCCACAGATCATCAGTTGTCTGCTGGTACTGCCAAATGATCAACAAGAAATAGTAATAACAGGCAACTTGTAATGAGTAAGGCCACAGCTAAGAACATGATACCGCCTTAGAAGGGCTAATCTATCTGAATAAATGTAGCCTTCCCAAGTTTGTAAGCTCTGAACAAAGTATTTTGTCCATTTAAAGTATGTGTGATACTACTACAATTTTTTTTCCTGCTAACTCACTACTCAAGAATGTTCCAGCACTTGCTGGGTATCACAGAACCGGTCTCAGCCTTGAGTTATACAGGGTAGCAGACACCAAGTTCAGTGCTAGAACAAACAATTTTTCCTCCCTGCTCTCAATCTAGTGTAGATGGTGGTGAATACAGCCAATTGTAGACTGAAGTATGAACTACTTTAGATGCAGATCAAGCCTGGTCTTTCAGGGAACCTAATATTGGGACTCTAAAAATAGTTTACCCTTTTCAACTGTAGAATTAAAACAACATCTCAATAAACCCGTATGATTTGCGCAAGAGTGAATCTTGCACATGTTCTCCTCAAGGGCTGTGTCCTCTCTTTGCTAACTACCAAAAAGAACAGCTTTTCTGATGATCACTACTCACAGAGACTTCTAATGGGTCTCCTGGAGATTTACTATCTAGGATGTTTGAGTGCTAATCAGTACTTAATTAGAAATCAGACTTTTTCATCTTCGGAGGGCTTTTAAAATTACCCTGTCAGACACAGAGTAGGAGTTGTAAATGAATCTACACTACAATGTCTTACCAGAAGGAGATACAGTGGATGGGATTGTTGTCGGTGTCCTCAATAGGAATCACTTCAAAGGGTTCATCTTGCCTCTTTTCAGGGTCTTCTTGCTGATCGTTTGATGAGAATTCACAATGATAGAGGAACCCTGAGTCATACCCACCCTGAAGAGGAGAAGGGCCATAAAGAAATGGTAACAAAAGACCTGTGAAGCAACTTACCAGGTAAATTCAATTTTCAGAATAATTCTTCCTTTCTTAGGAATCTACCATAGGTTAGAAAATGTTACTTCCAAATATATAAAGATCCTATATGTGGTCTAGAGAACCACGGAAAAAAGTCTATCATGATCACTGGCATTACAAGCCATCCTACCAATTTGTCAAAATTGTATCTTCTGTTTGTGAGGGAACAGCTTAGAAATTGTGCCCATTTCAGCATCATCAAGAAGTACACCTATTGGAAATTTACTGAACAATCTCAGCTGGAGATTACTACTGATTACTACTGATTAACTGCACAAAGACCACTGAAACTATCAAGTATGAAGGGGACTCCATGTCCCAGAGAAGCAGGTTTCAAATAATCAGTATTCTAAGGCAACCAGACAGTAAGGGAAGGTTGCCACATCTTTCAGTCTCATCAATGTGAAATTAAAATTGATTTACCAAGGAAAGCCAGAATTTTCCTGGTGCTGAATAAAACCCACAGAGGATGGGACTGGGTTCCTCTGGTATGTACAGAGGTGGTAATGGCTCTTCAGGTTCCTCTTCAGGTTCTTCTTCTATCTCCTTTCCCATCTCCTGTTGCTGCTTTATCCATTCAAGCCTGGCTTCCTCCTTCTCCTGCTTTTTTTTCTCTCTCAGTGCAATTTCCTCTTCCAGCTATTACAACAAGCAAAGAAACATTAAACCAAGGCATGAAACTATGCATTACTGACTGAATCACAGAATTGTCATGGTTGGAAAAGACCTCTATGAGAGTTTGAAGGAGTCTCATAAATGAAATCCAAGGTAGTCCTGTCATTATATATACAGAATGTTGAGAGAAATCTCTTTTCCTTCAACAAACAACCAGAGGTCAACCAGACTTCATAGGAGTCTCCAGTGCTTCCATTTTCCTCCTCTAAAGTATTTTAACTCACAGTCCTTTGAAACAGAAACCATTCTTCATGAGAAGCAGACTTCAGCATTTCCTCTGAGAGATTATTCCCAGTTCTAACCACATACTACTGCAGAACTCCTAAGCCTTGCCCTCTGCCTGCCCAGGAGAAAGAAAAGCACTGGAAAGCTGAACTCATATTCCTGAACTTCAGAGCATCATTGATGTAGAGTAAAAATAGACACTGTAATGGACTTTACTTCTTCTGAACAATGAAGGGAAGACAATTGTGGATTTATAAAACCTTTAAAAAAACCTCCCCATTCAAGCCTATTTTAGCATAAACAATTATCAAACAATCTCTAAAACAGGATGTCCCTAAGGAGATATTGGATAGCAAATCACAGAGAAAGGTCTGGAAAGGATCTCAAAAGAGCATTATTTTCCTGAAAGCAAAATAAGATAAACCTTAAATATTATCAGCTGATGTTTGTCTGACCTATCCTTTAAAAAGTCTGGTGTGGGGACTCTACAGCCTAAGCAAACTACCTCACCTTGCCTCACCGCTCTTACTGTTAGAAATCTTGCCTCACATCTTAGATAAAACATCCTTGTTACTACTTATTAATTATAGATCTATACATAGAGGAAAAATAGAGCAATTCATATTTTTTGTCTCTGTGGAATTTTTTTTAAAGTATGTATAGTGTCTTCTTCTGACAAAAATACCAACAAACCAAAATAAATCCAAACAAAATTCCACAACATTCTTTCAACCTTTCCTTAAATATGTATGTGATCATTCTTGTGGTTCTTCCTGAGAGAAGCCCACTAAGATATCTTTCTCTTGAATGCTGAATTCCTCCTAGTTTGAACAAGAAATGAGTCTTTGCCCAACGTTCAGCAATGTACTATTCACAAGACAGGAGCAGCTGAGAAAGCAAAGAAATCTCAGGCTAAGGATAGGATCAGAGAGGTTGTTGGATTGTAGTGAATTGGAACATGGGACTGAAAGCCTGCTCACTGGAGTTCTGCTGCTGAGCCTAATATCAGTTTGCTTTTAGATTTTCCCAAAATTAACTAAATGGAAGCTAGCATAACACTTTTCCTTTCCCCTCATGGGTCCAGGACAACTGGCTGACAGCCAGCAGGTAGCACTCTTCCAGCACTGTGAACAGAACCACCTTCAGCACCTTGAAGGCAACTAGGAACATTTTTTAGTAGCTTTGTCCTCTGGCACATTAAGGATATGAAATTTTTCCATAGGAGAGTTCTTTACCTTGATTCGGGACTTAATACTATAAAAATGGAAGTACTGTGTTGGCAGATTTTTTATTTGGTAGGTGGAGGCTGTATCCTGTTCCTCAGGGACAGGGGCAGGAACCTGGAGAACAAAGCCATTCTCACAAAGGATGAGCAGCATGCTCTTCACCTGTACAAAAGCACACACACAAAAAGCATAGGGCAGATGTATACCCAAAACTGAGAGCAATTGGAAAAAGTTAAAAGATGGCCAAAAGCTGGGCTCCAGGAGGCTTTAACTCTAACTGTGCTCTTACATAAAAGGAGATCTTTACATGGACATCAGAAATCAGGGAGCTTCTTTTATACCATCTATGCTAGGCAAAGCTAAGGAATTGAAGAAGACCTTGCCATGTACAAACCAGCTCTCATTCTTCCACTGTCCAGCTTGGAAGCAGTATGGTATTTTGGGAATTGGTATAAACCCAAAAGTTAGGAGCTGGGCTTTTGTTTTAATAATTGCTTGAAAGGTCATATGTGTCTATACTAATAAATCCCTTGCATCTTCAAGACTGGGCTCTGGGTCTTCAAGGCAGAAACTCAAAAAGCTGAGTAAAATTCTGGGCTTGCATGTATTTCTGCACTTTATTATCCACAGTTCAAAATACATCCAAAGTGATTGAACCAGAAATACAGCAACACAGAATCTGTCATTCTGAAGCAACATAAAAAAGTAGCAAAACATCTCTTGCCTTATCTACCAAGAACATGGCTGGGGTCATGTATCTTCATCTATTTTCACTATAAGCTCTTTTCAAAATAACATTTTAACGCTGCAGGGAAGGAAGGAAAAAAAGCAAACATGTATTACTCACATGAGTAGGTGGAGACCACTGTAATGCCTGCACAGGCCCAGGGACAGAGATGAATCCAATTGGCTCATATTTATCTCCAACAGCAAAAAAGAAAACGGTTTTGTCTTTACTCTGAGAAAAAAAAAAAACAAATAAAAACCCACAAAGATGGTGATAACTGAATCAAAGCTGACCAAAAATTCAAAAGACTAAGTATTTTATGACATAAAAACATACTTCAAATGTTTTGTGGCCCAACAGGGGGACTTACAAGTGCATTGGAATTAATGATTGGACTTCTGTTACGATTACAGGCAGGAAGTAAAAATCCTGCCCACTTAGCTCCAGGGCCCTGAGTGTACCCATAGGCCTTAATTACCCTGATGGGTCTCAATGGCATCACCAGCCATGAGCCTTCTACCCATTGCCCCAGGAGCCCCTTTAAAGCTCAGCCTTAGGCCTGAATTTTCAGGTAAGATAGCACAGGATGATTTACCTGGATAAAAAGACAATCCAGAACTGTCACACAACAGAATGCATTACAGCTTGAATCCCGCATCAAGTGAAATGCATGGTGATTCAGATCAAGGAAGGTGTAACTGCAAATGCACTGATCAAGGCTGCAGTTTAGCTTTTAAAAAGAGACTCCATACTGACTGGAAATCATCTCAAAGACAAGCAGGCACACAAACAAACTGGCTGGTTCTGTCAAGGCCAAGAAGTGCTGTGCAGCAGATGGAGTGCTGCCAAGGTGGTGTACAAAAGGACTCGCTTTTACTAATACCAAGATAATGCTAAACTAATGCCAGAATGAACCTAATGCATCTCAAAGGGATGGATTTCCCTTTAGTGTTTCACACTAAACACTCCAGTAATTTACAAAACTAGTTGTGTGAATTGCGTGGATGCTTTCTTTCAGAAACAAATGTGAGTGCAAACAGATCCATCTCTTCCACTAGCTCTGCAGAGAACTATAAGAAGCAATCAACAGCAGTAAGAGAACTTTAACTTTTCTCTTTAAACAATTTCTACATTTGTGGATTAATAAAAATAACCAGAAGTAGCAATACATACCCCTGTGGCAAGCACATCTCCATTCTGTTCATATGCCAAGGCTGTAACTGCAGTAGCATGAGGTTTGAAAGCTTGTTTCAGATTTATCCTTGCGTTCTCTGCATCAGTTCGTCCCGCAAGAACTGGCAGTCCTTTGGGATCATAAACTTCAATTACACGGACAACACCATCTTCAAACCCCACAGCAATTAAACCTCCTTTAGGATTTACCTTTGAGTGGAAAAATAAAAAAAAAAAAAAAAAAAAAGAATCACAGTGTACATATAAGAGTTTAGAATAAGAATCTATATAGCACGTGCTGGTGTTAACCTGTAACTCATCTGACATGGGAGTGTTGCTAAAGCACAAAGAATGTTTCATACATGGAAAATGTTGTTTATTGTTGCTAATACGCCATCATAAAGGGAGTGGGAGGACTGGGGGCTATTTCTGTGTTTGGATTGTTTTGGAGTTTTTTACTGATAACATCCCACTGAGATTGAAAATGTTATTGAGGATGTGGTTGTAACATCTGAGAAAGAGGTAATCCATCCTGATATACAAATATATATGTAGCTTCTTTTTAAGGAGAAGAGTTGGAACACAAAAAATGAATCAAATTACCCTGAATATAACATTGGGCATCAAACATGGGTATGATTTTTGAAGAGATGAGAGCTCAGGCTTGGGAATGGACAACTCCATGTAAAGTACAGTTGTCAACAGGGACAGCTACTTGAGATGGAAAGAGAAAGCTACAGAGTCTTTACTATAGGCCCTGTAGGAAAGCCAGTTGCTAATAATGTAGATGGGCTTAAGCTGTGAGAGAGTGAACAGGCCTGTGTTTTAATTGGATCTTAAGAAGCCCTTCTGTAATCACTACGTGTACTGTAGCATTGCTCAGCAAATGACAAAGTGGAATCACTCATGAATCTCAAATATATGGTTCTGTGTTTGACTCCCTCCATTAATTCTGTATTTTTCCTCTACTAGAGAACCAGCATTCCAAAGGTGTCCTCCCCAGAGCTGAGAAAAGAGGAAGGATCACCTCCTCAACCAGCTGGTAATACCCTTCCTTATACAACCCAGGATGCTGCTGGATTTCTTTGCATGCACTGCTGGCTCGTGGTCAGCTTGGTGTCCCTCAGGATCCCAAGATCCTTCTCTGCAGAACTGCTTTCCAGATGGTGGGTCCTCAGACAGTACTGGTTCCTTGGGGTTATTCCTACCCAGATGCACGACTCAGCATTTTCCCCTGCTGAATTTCCCTATAGTCTCCTCAGCCCAGTTCTCCAGCCTGTCCACATCCCCTGAATGGCAGCACAACCCTTTAGACTGAGGGCACACTCTGTCCCAGTCTCAAGGCCATTAAGGAAGAATACTGGCATCTGTAATGACCCCTAGGGTACACTGCTAGAGACTTATCTCTAACTGGACTTCATGCTGATGATCACTACCAGCCATTTAGGCAGTTTTAAATCCATATCATTGTACACTCATCTAACCTGTACAGTGCTAGCTTCCTTATGAGAATATTTCATGTATGGCTGGATGATATTTCCTTAGATTAGTAGCACAGACTTTCCAATACATTTCAGCACTGTAAGCTACATGCAGGTGTTTAAGGGGATTTTAAATGCAGCTAGATTAAGTACCCTTGGTTTTTCAGACTGTGTGTAGTAACAACCATTTTAAAACGGAACTGAGTCAGTTTTGTAATGCTGTACAATTTACTGTGGCAATCATCTTATCTCTTGAATGCATAGGTCACCACCTAACAGCATCCCTGAAAGTCTGCAAGGCCAGAGTTATAGTTATAAAAGCACTGTCCCAGTGTTACCCTCATCTTGGAAATTCAAGTAAGCACTTACCTCCATAAATCTGCTTGTAATTAACCCACCAGATTTGCTGTGTTTCCTAAAGAACATAACTAGAAACTAATTAAAATTAGCAAATATGTCTAAAAGTGATAGACTCCACACTCCACAGATGATCAGTCCTGGCAACAGCTTTTTATGATTTATCTCCAAATGTTTGTGGATTGTCTGGGCTGTCATTTCAAAATGTGTTGACTATCTCATCTTATTTGGCAATTACTCTGTGTGGGTTAAATAGAAGCTGTTAGTCTATAAACTAAGACTACTTCGTGGGACTGCACACTGAGGTCTGATTTTAAAATCTCAGGAAAACACAAAGTAGGGTACCTGATAATCCACAGTAAAGCCAAACTGTAGACATACTATATTCATACATACTACTCCACAAACTTATATATGCATACTACTACAGTAAATTCTACCATGGCCTAACAGTGGCTTCTTTAAGGTCTTGTATTTGTGCAACTTTCTTGATAATAGCAGGCTCATACACCCTTTATGAATTTTTGTTAACACACTAGCAAAAACTTACAACAGAAGGTGCCCATGTAAGTGCTGTTCCTCCTTGTTTAAACTTAATTTTGCTCAGTTGATTGTTGCTGATGAAATCATAGATATGCACTGACCCTGTACAGAAAGGAAACAACAAGAATTTATTTCTTGCAACATTACTGATGTCTTAAGATTAATGGAGAAATGTTTATTTATTTAGAACTGGATAGAAAGTTACTAAATTTTCTCTGAGTATCAGATGCCCATCTGAAAATACATGATGCTTACAGAGTACCACAGCTAGCATGGAGCTCTTGAACTAAATATAAACTTTATTCGCTCCTTAATTTACAGACTTCCAAGAGTTGTCAGGCCTGAGGGTTGTAATAAAAAGTCTCTTATTGGCCACCAAGTGTAATTTTCAAGTAACCACAGCACTGTGGCATACTGTAAGGAAAATCTATACTGATAATATAGGAAAAGATTATATGCTACCACTTGAAATTGCAAAGGGAGGACAATGTTTAAATTAACAAACATGGGAGATTTTCCAAAGAAAAGCAAATTTTACCAGAGGTGAAATTAACAGATTTTTAGACACACATATTGGTCCACATAATATTCCATCCCAGCTGGCCTATACCCTGTCATTTGCTCAACTGGTAGGACTTTGTCTTCAGGCTAGAAGAGCATGTACATTGTATAATACAGACGGATAACATGATATGGTTGACAAGAATTGAGTAGCATTTTCTGAGAAGAGTAAATGACATTGTTAATTTTCTGACCAGTGGTTCTTCTTTCAAAGCATGATAAATATGTGACAGGCTCAAATTGCAATATTTATGGAAGTTAAATAAATACATCTGTAATTACATGTTAGCAGTTCTTAGGCGCATGATAGCTGTTGCATTTTATAGGAAAGCCACAAATACTAATATCACAATGAATTACACAATGCTACAGGTGTAAGTACTTCTTCAGAAAACAGAAATCCCAACACTTATCAATCTAGAGCCCTGAATACAAGTGATGTTATTCCTGCCAATTTTTTCATCTTTTCAGCAGTTCCTTCAGACATAACAGAATTTACAAAGCCTCCCATTAAAAACTTTTCTTGCTAAAAGCACAGGCTTTTAAGATGAAGCAGCCTTAATGCACTATGTCAAAAATTTAATTATTTGTCTTAACAAGTAAAGAACAGATCCCAGGAATAACATCTGTCTAAAAAGTGACTTTTGCTTTTCAAGAGCAAAAACACAACTTCAGTGCAAAACAAAACAGTTCCAAACCAACCATCACTGCTCTTCACAAATAATAATCAGTCATACGAGAGGAAAGAAATAATATACTTACGGTCTAGAGCAGTGGTGGCCAGTAGGTATGTAGTGGGTGAGACACTCATGGCTTCAATTCTTCCAGAGTGAAAAGTATACAGTCTCTCTGGATCTTGCGTCTGCAGTGCAAAACAGAAAAACAGAAATTCTGCTACATTATGGAGCTGCACTTGTAAACTTTTGCCAGCCATACTTATGGTGAACCTGAAAAATCTAGACAAGTGCTATTTGTGTAAACAAAATTCAGCATGCATGAGAGTTAAATCCCTTTTTAATTAAATTTTAATAAGAAGATTGTGAGCAAAATTAGTGTAGGAACACAGTGTTAATTTAAAATTCCATAATTTTCTATGGAAAAACAAAGGGGAATGCTTTCCATGAAGTGTTTTCTGACATGGAATTAGTATTTTTAACAAAGAGTTATTTATCTGAAGGCAAAGGAATTGCCCTCAAGCCTAAGGCTTATGCTGCCTGGGAAACCACTATTCATAAAGCTTCACAGAACACAAACTTCATTGCAGACACATTCAGTATGGTTAAAGGAAGTTATTGCAAAGGAATTGAAGAAATCAGAAAAAATGAAAAGAAAACAAACTTACCATATTTGAAAAAGTCAAATCCAGCTTCCAGATTGCTCCATTGGAATCCTGCAGAAGTAAAAACCAAAACATGTACCTTCGATGCTTTCAAACACAATTTGGAAACAACATCGCTCACGGTGATTCCTTAAAAGTTCCTTAATGAGCATCATTGTTAAACTGAAATGAGTAAATGTGCTGATGTTGGTCCTGTGAGTCCTATCCAACAGGGCAGGATAACAGAACTTGGACAATACCTTTTTACATTTTCCTATTCGTATGCAGTTCTGACTGGATGGAACTGGACTGGATTGGACTAGAATAAAATGGAACAGAATTGTATAGTTCTGTGGGGTGGGACCTGCAGTGATCATCTAGTCCATCTGTCTGACTACTTGAAGGCTGACCAAAAATTAAAGCACATTATTAAGGGCACTGTCCAAATAGCTCTTAAACACTGACAGGCCTGGGGCAGCAACCACCTTGCTAGGAATCTTGCTCCAGTGTTTTAAAGAAGATTATATATAAGAGTAAGATTATCTATCTATCTATCGATCTCCAGAAGATGATTAAACTCTACCAAAAAGAAACACACTGATTTGAAATGGACTCCTGCTGTGGCTTAACATCACCTTCCTCATTCTGTGTTTTCTCCACAGAGATGCATGTACTAGAGTGGATCTTACCTGAGCATACCAAACAGGCTGTTCACAGTCATGATCTTTTGACATGTAATTCAGACTGACATTCTTGCCAACTTGAAGTTCATTCATAGGCTCCAACTCCAGTAACCCTGTGTCATCCACTGAATCAGCAGCATCTACTGTATCAGAGTTCCACACCTTCATGGCATTGGAAACATAAAATAAAATACTGGATTTTCATAAGGCTAGGATATGTTTTCATAGATGATTAATATGGAAATGCAAAATTACAAGAATCCTGGGGAGTGAAAAATTGTAGATTCTACAGTTAGAGTTCGAAATCTGTCACATCTGCCTTGCTGTTTTGAATGTGACCTAGGACAGTGAAAATCAGCAACTAGTATCTGATGCATCTGGGTGCAATGCAAAGTGTATGTAAAAGTTCCTGATGAGATTATCAACTTATAAAACACAAAAACAAAACCAAACAACAACAACAAAGAAAAAACACAGGGTAAATGATACCCTCCACTGTGTGTTGATTATCTGGGTCTTTGACACACCACCATTTCCCTAAAGAGCAGGCAACAAGATTAAAAAATCTTTGATAATTGACAGGGGAGATCATAATGGTACAGATAAGGAAACAATTTTTACCTTAATTTATAGAATTATATGTCAACTTCAAGATGCCAATGTCTTTTCTTTTAATTGATCCTCTGTTTCAGCATGTCTTTCATATATTAGTTAATTCCCATGTCATAACATTAATAATTTGAGCATTCAAATAATCAGAAAATAATTTCAAATATTGCCATAGCTTATCCTTTGGAATAACACATTAACTGGCATGGAAATTACAAAGATTCACCAAAGCTGCACATGGAACAGATTTTGTTAGAATGCAGGCAAGAACAAAGCTTTTAGAAAATCACTGAAAATTATTTTGATTCATTAGAGTAAAAGGTGGTTTATTTGCTGCTATTAAACAGGAAACATTGTGTGAGCAGTACCTAATTCAAGAATAAACACAGTGGAGATGTGCTTTTACTCTGTTTCAAAAATCCATTCTCAGAAAGCAACTGCACTACAAATTGCTTCTATAAATAAGTGCTGATAAAGAAAATATGTAACATTTACCTGCTGATCATAAATTTGCACACCTAAAGGCAGAGCACAATTAAAACTCACCCGAATGAAGCCATCTTGTCCAACAGTGATAAGTTCTCCTTCCTCCAGAACTAAATGGCTGATAGGGCCATTGTGACAGGGCTTGTGTCCAGCTCGACAGATCTCTACCTTAATGAGGCCCCCTTCCCAAAGTAGCAAGTTGCCCCACTCAGTCCCTGAGACCACCTTCAATGCAAATGAAGAGAAGAACATAAGGACTTGCTCTTAACCATATGGAAATATTAGCAGGAATCTGATTAACATTTGTGGCCTCCTTCTATGAGAGCATTAAATCAATAGCAATGTACAGTTATTTGCAAGAGAAGGTGTAAAAGCTGCCAAGATCCCACTTTTTAGCAATATGACATGATTTGCAGACACTGTAATGGCTAAAGATTAGGGCTAACAGTCTTTGTATTTCTTTAGACTGAAGTTTTCTCTACCCATTAGAGGACACTCAGCTCAAAGCTCACAGATATCTTTTGTCTGGAAAACACAACACTAACTGTACCAAAAAAGCAAGTCAGGTTTTTGGCAAATTAATATCATTATTAGCTTATCAGAGCAGTGCATTGTGGGTCTAATTCAAATTCCTTTGAAGCAAATAGTAACTATCCACCTTATACAGTAGACTTTATATCAAAATCTGAGAGGGAACATAAAAATGATTAAGCTTCTTCTTTTTACTTACCTTCCCATCAGGCAGCTCCACATAACCTATAATGTCTGACACTGCTGTTTTTCCAAACCTGCCCAAAGCTCCTTGTAATTTGAGACCAGTGAATGTGAGAGCCATCTTCCAGAACCTGAGTACAGAGAAAACATTACTCCCTGATACAAAATATCCTAAACATACTATTCAGTCTATCTCAGACTCTGTAATAGACTTACCAGGGATGCCTTGGGTTTCTCTTTTAAAAATGAGATAAAACTTTGCAACTACTCAAACATTTCCCCATACTACCCCTATGAAAAAGCTAGGAATAGGATTTGGAATGGGCAGAATAAAGATTAATCTACTATTTAAGAATAGTAAATATGAAATACATTTAGGGATATGTCTTTTGCTGTCTTCTGTGCATGATGCTAAACTTTGTAAATCCAAGGGACTAAGGACTTCAATAAATTTCATCCAAATACCTCCATGGACTTGAGCTTGACTATAAAATCTCACTGAGCCAAAGGTTTTATCCTAGAGCTTCACAGCTATTTATATTTGATCATTACATTTTTAGCATTTATAAAACATTATAAGCTTTAAATTACTGCATTACAGAAAAAATAATATCTACTGCAATTAGGGTTGGTTCACCAAACAATGTGCAAGAGACATTATGTTTAAGACAAGTGTTGAAAATTAGAATTTGATGCCACATATAGCTGGAAATTCATGGGTATCATGTTACAAAAGCAATATCAGTGTTTATTTATAGCATTTTAGCATAAAACAAAGTTTGTAAGAGATTTTGCTTTGTCAGAATTCCATAAATAAGGTATTCTAAGCCACATTCTTTCTGGGTATAAATAAGCTGTTTGCTACTTCAGAGCCACCTTGCAAACAAACTAGAAAGCAAATCTCATATTTTGACTTGATTCTTCTGTTAAAATTCAAAGAAGTTTAGATTTGTCTTAATTTTAAAGGGAACACTTTTTTTACAGTAATATCTTAAGTCTCTGCCATATTAACATTGAACACTGGATAAATACAAAACACAAAGCTAATCCCTGCCCCAAGGCTTAAAGTTGTGGTTTATTTTTATTACAAAAGGATCCATGAACTTACCAGAGAAGGGACTATATGGGAACATACCTTTTGCAGACTTTTGGTGGTATTAAAGAGTTTCTGATACTTGGCAACCAGTTCTAATGGCTGCCCAAGCAGCAAACAATTTCAAGAAATCAAAGGCAGAAAGCCCAGGAAGCATATAAGCTATGTTACCAGTTAGAAGACACATACACATCAATTTTTTATAATTAATTCTCCCCAGTGCTTCTTTCAATTACAAGAACAGAGCTACAAGAATGGAGTGACATCAAGCAACACAGCAAGACAGCAAAGGTGTTAGAAGACTTGGCTGACCAGCTGAAGGACTTGAACTTTCTCAGTTTTTAAATTGTAATAACCAGATAAAATTGCATTCCTTATTCATTCATGCTTGACTGTTAGTCATATTCTACATATTATGACCTCAGAGTTGTTATGTGCAAATCCTAATCAGTTAACTTACCTGATGTGTCCTATTCCAGATGTAGTTAGTTGCTCTTCATTGTCAGCAGAAAATGTGACCTTGTAAACATCCTGTGAAAAAGCTTTTGATCTCAACATAATCTTTTCTTGTTTCCAGTCCCAGATAGTCAGCATGTAGTCAGGGCTGCTCCCAACACTTGCCAGCAAAGTGCCAGCATTGTTGAAATCACCAAAAACGTACGCTTTTTCTGTTCCACCTGAAGAAACACACAAGCCCCAATACACATACCCACACAGATAAGAGGAAGAAACAATATGAAAACCTACTTAGAAGGAGCTCTATTTTCACTGCAATTTCTTTTTTCACTAGGTAAAAGTTCTCAATTGGCTATTTCAACTCAATATAAGTTTGCTCTAGTACAACAATGACAAATCTTGGTCAGTGATTTCTATTTTGCTCTAAGAGACCAAAAAGCTGTATTTCCTTCAAAATTTCTAAAGTGACCCAGTACTCCATCTGCTGGGATTTACAAACAGTGGCTCATTTGTGTAAAAGAAAGAGAACTTTTTACACTACCTTGCAGTATTCTGTAGGGCCTCAGTGAAGGATAATCATAGACAATGAGGTTTGGCTTCTCTCCTTTTTCTCCTACTGCAAAGTACTGCTTAGTAGGGTGTGCCTTGAAAAAGAAAAGGTCCTATTGCATGCTGTAATGACATCTTTGTCTATTATCCTGCTAGTTATGAGTTACTGTATTTATTCACCCATTAGTAAAAAGATATTGCCATAAATAGCAGGCTGCATTTTTTCAGTGCATTTATTCTGAACAACTGCCAATCTGTTGCTCAATATCAGAATGAAGCTACTTGAACACAAAATGGTAAAACCATTACGCACATAAAATGGTATATCGCACATATAATGCAGAACCATAACAAAATGAAATTACTTAGTTTATAATGCATTCTTTTACTATTCCTACCTTCCTGAACTCATTAACTGATCTTTCTATGAACAGCTTTTCTGTAAGCAACCATGTACTTCAGCAGACAGCTGCAGAAAAGCCACCATGACATTGCTCTGAAGACCTAAAGAAATACCATGATTCCCCAGAAAAGCCTTCTTACAATGGAAGAGAACAGTCTGAGGCCACTATTCCAAAAGCCTTGCTCATGCAGAATACAACTGAAAGATGGCAGAGCCCTTCACAAGGTAAGGTACTTCAAATCCAGAAGTATTTGTGAGTCCAGACTCTTGGTAGGAGCTTACTAGAGTGAAACCAGACATTTTTGTCTTAGTTTGCCTTACAATATGGTTTTCTAAATTTCAAACACAGGCAAAAACTATTCTAATACCAATTGTGTCTAAGAGAGACAGAGATGAATGTTAAAAATAAAAAAGTGTATGTGAAACAAAATAAGAAGGCAGTAGCTCTAAAAATTAATGCCAGCTGGCACCTGTCAGTTCTTTATTGTACCTGACCCTACGACTTAGGTATGCAGATATTTGTTCTCTGCAATCATGTTCACAGGCTGACTAGCCCACATTGCATGGTCCACATATCCCCCTAATCAATACCATACTTTGTCATGTGTATGTATGTGCAGGTATAGAAATCTTCCATCAGGCAACCACATGAACATTTCACTTCTAGAAAGTGACTAACATCCTAAAACATAAAAGAAAAGCCATACCGTGATAAAACCAATTCCACCACCACCGCTGCTCCGGACGTAACTTTGAGATTTTGTTTTGAGGTCTAGGAGTACCACTTGGTTTCCTGCTATATACATCAGTGTTTGGCTATCCATCACAAGCAGGTTTGCATTTCTGGTGCAGTCATATCCAAAAGAATATCTGAGAACAATTCAGTAAGAAAAATATTTGACACTGTCTTTCCTAGAGAAGTTTACTAAAGTGGATAAAACACTTAGACCAAACCTGGAAAGGGAAAGCTGAATCGGGCTACTAAAAGCCTGGTGGTAGGAGATACTTTTGTTCAGTATACAGTGAATGCAATATATATCAAGTCTCTGTAACTGAGGGGAAGACACAAGTGAAGACCTTCTACAGTTCATATTGCATCCTTTAAACTCCACTACAGGGAGATTCTTGCTTCTTGCCTCACTGGATTCTTTGGGGCTCTAAGGAATTAATATTCTATCAGTGATCTCTTTTCAAACAAACTGTAAGAGATGTGCATCTGGTTAGTAGGAACTATTCTACAGACAAGAGATCAAACCAAAGAAGTACTAAAGTTCACTTATTTAATGTTTACAAGCAAATGTAGAGAAGGAAACATCCAGTCTTCAATAGCAACTTGACTGTCTGCAGAGAACACCACCACCATTTGTGAAAGCCACTTCTATCCTACTTGATCCTACCTGGCAAAGGACTTGTTTAGCTTTTAACTTATAGGCATCCCTTCCTTCCTTCTACCAGTTTAGATCTGAGCACCAGCAAAAATATCTACCTATTTTCTTCCCCACTTCTCCCTTAGCACATCTGTGAGCTGCTCTTCTCCTGCCTTCCCCTCATCTTCTTGGGGAACACCAGTGAAGCTACCCAGAAAGAGAGTTATGCAGGGGATACTCTTACTGTAGTCTCCTGCCTGGTGACATTAATTTGGCCATGATCTAGTTCTACAAGAGAACTTACAACAGTAAGAACTATGCCCAATAAGAAATGTTTATGACCTCAAGATAACATTGAAGATGAAATTCACTCAGAACCACAAATGGTCAGGATTCTTATCTGTGTCTCAACCAAAAGTATTCCACTAATGCCATCTAGGCTACTCCAAATTAGACAAGTACAATTTTACAAACATATGTTAAATAGCTTTAAATTTGCACAGTCTCAACAGAAAGGATACTGAAGAGTAAGAAGGTTAATTGGTATCCCAGAGTCTTCAGTGACAAATGGCCGTGAGTATAGATCTTCATAATTATAGAAGAATGTTTCAGAGATTTTCTTTTCTACTTTCTCAGGCTTTTTTTGCTCCTCCAAGGGTTCTTCAATATTATCATGTTCTTCCAAATCACCTTCTGCATCTCAGAAGTGGGAACATAGAGGAAATTTTAGTCACAGTAAATTTTAGTCTCCTTGATAATATTTGTAATAAAGAAGGATTCACACATGCCTTTCCTCCTTCAACAGAGTAATAGACACTCCTTAGCTCAGAACAGGGGTACCATGTTTTTGTAACAACTTGCTCTGGAACAATCTGTAACAAGTGCTTTCTCAGACTATTAAAAATTCTACTGTCAGTATTCCAAACAGGAATTTAAAGAAGAAAAATTTGGAGTTTAAAAACATTGTTTTTGAAACTCAAGACCACTGCAGAAGTTCAGTCCATCTTTGCTTGGTGTTTAGGTCTCAGCTTTAGAAACCAAATAAACTTTAAAGTGTCTCTTTTCAGTACCTATTTAGTGCAAATCATTATATAAAATAATTAGTAAAAGTACATACATCAGACCACCAGAAGACACCATTGTCCAGTGTAGTTCTTTGCTGGACTGCAATGCAGAGCACTGTCAATTTGACTTCCAACTTATCATATGCACTTCCTAAAAGTGCTTTTCAGTTTGATACCTCAGATCAAATCCCCATTATCTATGTTGTGAGCTGTTCACCTTGTCTTGATTTTTTTTCTCTCCTAGGTGTTCTATGAAAATAACCAACAAAGGGGTCAGAGGGAAAGAGCAAAAGTAAGGTAACTGAAAGGAAGCAGAAAAGATCAATCACTGTAATGTGCTGGCACTCGTCTGAGATGCTGTTTATAACAGTAACAATGAAAAAATTATAACTAGAAAGTAGTGGTTTTTTTAAGCTCATGCAAACATCTCCTCAAACAGCACTCACCAACACTTTCAGTGTCTGCTTCCTCTTGCTCCTCTTCTTCCTCCTGCTCTTCTGCAGTTGGTGATTGCTTTGGAAGGCTTGTTTTGCTTTCTTCTACAATGGACAATTCAAATTACTCTTTTAGGTCTGAATTCCTTTGACTAACTGGCTCATACATTTCATGTTAAATAAATACATACTTATGTAGTAGTAAAAAGAATTCTTTCTGTCCAACAGTGGACTTCTGCTAGCTTTAAGTGTAGGGAGAAATTTGCTTTCAAAAATGCGTATTTTAAAACTTAGGGCAAGAAAAGATATACATTCTATAACAGCAAAAGGGTATAATAGGAAGATGAAACAAATGCCAAAAGAAGTTCACCAGCATAAACTTCAAAAATTATTTCAAAGAAGAACTGAGAGTTAATGGATTTATTGCAGAACTAAACACAGAGACAGGTCTAAGCAACAAAAATTTTCAAGGGGGACACTTTGTGTGCTGAGAGACAGCAGGAACTGCAGACACAATGGTCAACCCAGAACTTCACTGGAAGGAATCATCTTTGACCAGAGTCAAAACGAAATTTGGCAACATCAAGAGGGACAACAGTGCACCATCAGCAAGTTTACAAATGACACCAAGCTGGGTGGTGCTGTTGATAAGCCAGAGGGACAGGATGTCATCCAGAAGGACCTGGGTAACTAGAGAGGTGAACCTTAGGAAGTTCAATGAGACCATGTGCAGGGTCCTGCACCTGGGTCTGAATAATCCACACTATCAGAACTGGGGGTGGGGAGGTTTTAGAAAGCAACCCTGCAGAAAAGGACTTGGGAGTGCTGGTGGATGAAAAGCTGGACATGAGCCAACAGTGCCCATCAAAAGAAGCATGGCCAGCAGCTCATGAGAGGTGATTCTGCCACTTTGCTCTGGTAAGACAGGCATAGTACTCACCTGGAGTACTGCATCCAGGTCCAGAGCCCTCAGTACAGGAAGGACATGGAGTGGGCCCAGAGGAGAGCCATGAAAATGACAAGGGGTCTGGAACATCTCTCCTACGAAGACAGGCTGAGGGAGCTGGAGTTGTTCAGCATGGAGAAGAAAAGGCTCCAGGGAGACCTAATAGAGACGTTCCAGTATCTGAAGGGGGACTACAGAAAGATTGGAGAGGGACTGATTGCAAGGGTCTGTAGTGATAGGATGAGGGGAAATGGTTTTAAATTAGAGAAGAGCAGAGTTAGAGTGGATGTTAGGAAAAAGTTCTTTACTGTGAGCGTAGTGGAAAAATAGAACAGGTTGCCCAGGGAGAAAGCTGAGGCCTCATCCCTGGAGATATTCAAGGCAGGCTTGACAAAGCTCTGAGCTACCTGATCTAGGTAAGGGTGTCCTTGCCTATTGCACAGGGTTTGGACTAGATGACCTTTAGAAGTCCCTTCCAACACAAATTATTCTATGATTCTATGGTAAGATGCATACTTACTAGAAAAGAAGGGGTGACTGTTGGGAGAAGCCAGAAGCTACTGTAGGTTCAATATTGAAATTACTATATAACAGTAGGAATTACTCAGACACCATTTGGGTCAAAACCCATTCGTAAGAAGACCTTTTGAGGTATTTTAGACTTTTTAGGCATTTCAGGATAGGCAAAGCATCCAACCATAACACAGTACGCCAGAAGGACAGTGCAGTAAAAAAAAAAAAAGGCAGACATTTTTCATGTCATTATAGACTCAACTTGGCTTACTCAGTCTTCATCCCCAAGTGAGTCTGACCTCTCTGCATAATTTAATTTAAGAATTAAAATGAGCTTTTGCTCCTCAGGAGAGCTGAGAAAAGCTTGAAAACAGACATGAGAAAGTTTTAAATTCAGAAAACAAATCAAAAGAGAATAATTAAATTAAATTTACAAGTTTTTAATGGGTTAACAAAACTGGTATCACTGAAGTTGAAGAAATATTTACAGACTAGTTGTATAAATATATAGTAGAGTGTTGAGAGATTTGAATTCTAATTCCAGACCTAGTAATGACATGTACAATTTGTATCAGCCATTTTACCTCTGGCTGTCTCGTTATCTCTTGTGAAAAATGAGATAATAATACTTACCCATCTTAGCAAAGTGTTTTGATACCCATAGAGAAAAGTGCTCTAAAATTTCAAATTATTGCAACTAATTAGCAATCATTTATCTTCTAAAAATTAAGACTATCATAGTTTTCATTATTGATTAATTCATATCTGGAAAATGCTTTAGGCTTAAAGAGGGTATGAACATTACCATCTGCACTGATATCTGGGTTCCAGTTAGAGAAAGCTATTGTGATGTTCACTGTGCACATTACAGTGATGGCATTCAAGCACTGTACCAAAACACATTTTTAATTTAAATATTCAGAGGAGGCTCAAGCAGGAATCACTTTGGTTGCTGATTCTGGGTTTTACGGGTTGATTTATGTAGAAAGTTTTTGTGTATGTTTACTGTGACAAAGTTATGCATCTCTCTGAATGCTGACTTTCTTGTGTGGATTTGTTTTGGGTTTTTTTTTGAGACAGTTTTCCTAAATAATCTAGAATTACAGCCTTTCATACTGGAAATTGAGAAAGGAGCAAGTAAAGCTGCTGGGAGGTGAGGAAAAATAAACAAATTGTCAACCAAACATTTGTTCCAATTATTCCATAATTATACAATATGCCTGACCAGGACAGTGTTATTTTTTCCCCTAGTTCTAGTAATTCAAGATAGTGATTTGAAACACTATACAGCTCCAACTCAGTTCCATCATTTAGCTTTTGAAGAACTCAATAGCTGATTCAGATTTTCTTTGTTTCCATGCTCGGTGCTATGAACTATTAATTTCAGCAAAGCTCCATTTTCTTTCAAATTTCCTTTCTCTTAGCTGTGTCCTCATAAGCTCACCTCAGAATGGAGAAGTGTGTTCATTTGGGTATATTCTTCCTGTTATTTCAAAACTAAGATGTTCCTTGTCACTTTTGCTGCCCCATAGAATCCTTATATATAGGAACTTCTCAAAAAGTCTCAATAAATTCGGCTATTAAGAGATTTCTCATCTCAGATAATTGTCTCATTTATTCAAAATACAGGATAATTAAATCAAATGGGTGTTTATTTGGTAGCAAAATACACCACTTTATTTGTATTTTGTCATACACTTTTCCTCTTTTCAGGAAAAAAAATGTTTGAATGTGTAAGCTTCATAAATGCTGTGACTGATGCTTCAACCCCATAAAATGCCTCCAATTAAATAATGATCAAAACGTGGCTCATAGTTTTATTTTAGAAACTGAAGATAACTAGTCATTTATTTTAATCTGTCTTTGCCCCTGCATTAACTGTGAGACTGCTTAAAAGACCTCAGTTATACACATCTACAGAAGAGTGATAATCTATTTTTCCCACTTCTGTTGTTTTGGCTGGGAAAGAGATAATTTCCTTAATAGTAGCTGATATGGGGCTGTGTTTTGGTCTTGTGCTGAAAACACTGTTGATAACACAGCAATGTTTGAGTTATTGCTGAGCAGTGCTTACAGAGCATCAAGTCCTTTTCTGCTCCTCAAACCACCCTATCAGGGAGTAGTCTGGGGGTGCACATGAATTTGGGAGGGGACACGGCTGAGAGAGCTGACCCCAGCTGACCAAAGGGACATTCCATACCATCTGATGTCATGGTCGACATACAAAGCTGGGAAAAGAAGAAGAAGGGGAAGACATTTGGAGTGATAGTGTTTGTCTTCCCAACTAACAGATACATGTGATGGAGCCCTGCTCTCCTGGAGATGGCTGAACAACTGCCTGCCCATGGGAAGCAGTGAATGAACTCCTTGTTTTGCCTTGCTTGCACCTGCAGCTTTTGCTTTACTCAACTTCATCTCAACCTATGAGTTTTCTCACTTTTACTCTTCTGATTCCCTCCCCCATCCTGACATGCAGGAGAATGAGGGGCTATGTGATGCTTAGTTGCTGGCTGGGGTTAAAACACAACATCACTAATTCAGGATATGCAGAGATAGGGATATATTACTGCAGAACATAACTGCAATGCTATTAGTCCCAGTAATGAGCAAGAGATTAAAAATTCATCTCCAGACTGTGCTACTTCTGCAGGCTTTTTTTTTGGTCACTTCAAAATGCACATTTTTTTGCAGAAAAGAAAAAGTAATTTGTTCTTCCCTTCAGTAAAGATTGTCTCATGTGTTATTCTTTTACGTGTCTTAATTCCATATGAAGGAACTCAGTTTGTCCCAGGACTTCACTTCATTTTATTGCTTCCAATCCTGACTCCTCTTAGCACTCCACTATGACCACTATCTTTCTGGTCCAAGGGTAACACTGGCCTAAAATAATGACTGCAAAGTTAGGCTATTTCAATGGGAGTGTGCCACAAGAAATTACATACTAATCATCTGTTCCAGGCTGAGCATCTTCTTCAAGCCTAGCTTGATTTGCACATGCCCAATTTCTTGCCACCTGAAAAGTCCTGCTTATTTAACTCATCTTCAGACACAGTCCCCTCAGCATTTTTTTCTGAGTCTTCTATTTCTTTATGAAAAACAGCATGCCACTGAACAACTCTCCAAGCATGCCTTTTAGCATTCAGATCACATTAGGGTACATCAGCAATTTATTGGGCTGCTGATCAGTGCAACATATGTGAGCAGTGGAGTTTTGCTAAACTTACTTTCTTTCAAAAACCTTAGTGTCTTTTAGTGCTTATATACACAAAGAAAAATATCCAAGTGTAAATCAGGCATGGCTGTCTAGTGCTGTCTGTGTATCACTGGCAGTCAGCATTACGACAAGACTGGTAATAAAAGTCAGCTTTAGGTGATCAACCCCAAATAACACAGAAATAATTTTTGTCCTAGAGAATACTGCTGTGTCTCTTACAAGAGCTGGAAGGCTTGAGAGCAAGGAGCATAACAAAAGGTGTCAATTCTCAGAGCATTTAAGTATATAAAATATTTACTAGTCAGACACTGAGATAGCAAGGATAAAGCTGCAAAGCAGGATTAGACACATCATCTTTATTGTAGTCCCATTGCCTCTTTTTTTCCCCTCAGCAGAGAAAAGAAAGTAGACAGGAGAGCCCTGCTTAGAACCTCACTATTGTTATGCTGTATACATCAAGAATATTTTCCTATAAAATTAGGAGAAATAAAACCTAACTCTAATACATAGCCTTATAGCTGAAGTAGCCCTCCATATCACCCAGAGGTCCTGGCTCTCTCTCATGCAAACAAAGGTTTCAGGTGTCTTAAGGTCTGCCTTGTGGATAAAGGTTACCACACTTTCACTAAGCAGAAACAGAGAACAGGTGACATCACCACAGTTACTTATTAACTTTCAGTTTAAAGGAAAATCATAAAAATGAACATGAGAACAGTGCCACAGATGCTAGAGGAAATAAATTAGCTGCCTCACATGGCAAAGCAAAACCAAGCCCCACATTCTAAATGCAATAGAGCAGTCCATCTCAGCTGCCGAACATTCATTCCTGTTTCACTTTTTCTAAGCTAAGCATCTACATGAAAATAAAGGCTTTTCTTTCCCAACAGCCTCAGTGCAGGTAGCCTGGTCCCACACAGACTTAAGTGCACAAGGATGATGGCCTCGCACAGAGGTCCAGACATGGATGTCAGGGTTTGGACTGACGTTCTTCCAAGGCCTCCTTCCACCCAGACACCAGGAAATGGCCACGGTGAGGCAAAAGTGCCCCGTGACTGTTTTGCAGGGCATAGCAAAGGGACAGTGAGGGGACACCTGGAGCTCCACAGGAAGAGCAGA
Source organism: Phaethornis superciliosus (assembly GCA_023637945.1). Classification (NCBI taxonomy): domain Eukaryota; kingdom Metazoa; phylum Chordata; class Aves; order Apodiformes; family Trochilidae; genus Phaethornis; species Phaethornis superciliosus. The sequence goes on along the minus strand of JAJQWJ010000001.1, from coordinate 84,297,673 downwards.
GGAGGGAGCCTCCATGTCAGACCATGGGGAGAGGGCCGCAGAGGGGACGTCCGGACAGTGACCAGGTGCGTGAGGAGCGGAGTAGCTGAGAGGGGGAGTGGGCAAGTCCATAGGACGTGGGGACATACAGGGGATACAGGGACACACGGGGGCCAGGAGCAGGCCCAGGCCCTGACCCTTCCCACCAACTCCTACCTGGGGCGGCCTCCATCGCGGCGTTACGGTTGCCAGGCAACCGCTCCCGCCGCGCTCCGCGACTTGAAGTGTGAACGGGGCGGTGTGCGCATGCGCCGATTCCGGGAAGCGGGGAATAGGGAATAGGGAATGGGAATGAGGAACGGGGAGGGTGTGTGTGGGGGCTGGCACCTGTCCGGCGGAACGGCGGGGGCCGGGGATGGGAAGAGCCGCTTCGCTTGTTCCAGAATTAAGGGGGTTCGGGGGAGGTTCGGTTTGTTTTTTTGGTGGTTTTTTTTTTTGTGTGTGTGTTTGTTTTTTTTTTTTTGAAATGACGTCTCTCTTGAGCGCTGTTGCGATCTTTTTAAAACTCAGCGAGAAAATTAAACTAATTCCCTTCCTTAGCTTCCTGCTGTTTGCTTGTTATATTTGTTTGTTTTGGTTGGTTTGGGGCTTTTTGGTTGTTTTGTTGTTGTTGTTTTGTTGTTGTTGTTTTGGTTCGTTTGTTTGCTTTTTGTTTTTTTCCCCTCAGTACCTTCAGGTGTTTTTAAAGTACCGGTACGAAGAAGCCGGGCCGTACCCCGGCTCCACTGCCCGTGTCTCTCCCACGCGCGGTGAGGTGACCGCCCTGCTGGGTGACCCCAGTAGAGCTGTGGCCGAAACGCGCGTTTCTCTCCGTGTCCTTACCTTCCCACGCACCTGTTTGCGCGCATTTTATACATCAATTAATTGCTTTAAACCTTTCCCGAGGACGGCATTTCGTCTCGGCTTGGCGGCGGAGGAAAAGAGGCGTCCCTGCCGCCGGGCGGGCTCTGAGGGGCCCACGGGGAGAAGGCGGGAGGGAAGGCGGGAGGGAGGGGACTGCAGCCGGCGGCAGCGCCCGGCGCTGGGACAGGTGCCACGGAAGGGGAGGGCCTGTGGGCGCGGCGGGGTGGCCGGGCAGGCGGAGGAGGGAGCGCCATGGCCCCGCGTGGGAGGTACCGGTGGGCGCTGCTGCTGTCCTGGCTGCCGGCCGGTGAGTGGGGGGGTGGCGGCGGCGGGGTCCTGGTTCTCTTTTCCGGGGTCTCTCGCCGACCGCGGACAAACTTGTGGCACAAGGGAGCCCCGGAGGCGCCGTCGGGGTTTCCCCGGGGTCAGCGCGGTGGGGTGTAGGGGGTAGCCGCGGTGAGGGGAAGGGGTGGGCTGGCTTCGGCCAGCGCTGTTGTCCCCATTTCGTCTCCTTCGCCGCCGGGCTCGGTGAGAAAGCCGTGCGGGAGAGGAGTTTGGTTAGCCCAAAGGTGCGGCTAGCTGCTCTCCTAGGAGGAAGTGGCCTTCTGCTTCCTGGCAGCATCCAGTATCGCTTGTGTGCGGGACAGCTTGGTTTCGAGCCCAGCACAGGTTCTAAACACGGAGGGGTTCCCCTTTGGCTTGTCACAGGTGCCCCCTCAACCTTCGCTGGTAGCTCCGTGGTCCCAACCTGTTGGTGGATCTGGTGTAGCTGCAGTGCTTCCCTACCTGCTAGACACATGGACTGTATGGAGAAGAGGGGCTCACCTCCATGCCTACGGGCTGTCTGCAGCAAGCAGAGCCCTTTCCGCCAAATTTTACACCTTGCTTGACTACCTCTGATCTCCTGTAGGAAATAGAATTATCATCGTGCATCTTGGGTGCCTGGGTCTCTGCTGATGACTTAGCTATTAATATTAAACTTCAGTTTTTCACAGAGACCCAGTAAAAGGAGAAAAAAAAAAATGGAGGCACACTTGTTGATTGTCTCGCTTGACAGCCATGCTTCTGCGTGATGTTCTAACTAAAGCTTGGCTTTGCTGCTTCTGAAGGTTTGTGTCTTCAATGCAAAGCCACAGGCCTGGGAGAGTGGTAACTTAATAGGCTGGTAGTGTCCAGATTTGTTCTTTTCAACCAAGATGAGAAGGCGGTGGAGTAATGCAGTTCAAGTTTAGGAAGCGGCCTTAATCTCACTGCTTCTTTGTTTTCTTGGGGGAGTTGAGTACAAAAACATCAAATGTGCAGAGACATCTGTCTGTCCTTTGGTGGCAACAGCAGGATTACAACCTCCAAAAAAATGAGGAAATTGTCTTTCGATTCTAATGCTTTTGCAGAACAGTGGTAATGAGAAAGGATCTCTTTTGCAAAGACCTTTGGTTTCTATAAGTGGAAAGCACATAGTGATTTTGAATATATTAATTTCACTTGAGAGATGCTGCTTTTGGAAACCCATGGAAAATCTGTTTCTATGAGCCTCAACAAATCAGAATTAATATAGGAATTCAGTTGATCACTAATGGGATCAACATTTTGCAGGTCTTGAGAGTTTGGATTTCCTGCAGTAAATTCCTGTTAATCAACTGTTTCACAATGAAAGCTGAAACAAAATGTATTGAACTACAATGTACTTAAATAGGAGACACTGTAAATATCTGCCACCAGTCTTGATTTTGTGTTGCCTACAATATTGTAAAAATTGGAGATCCTTGTTTTTGCTAACAGTGTGCACCAGCTGCTGGTATTTCTTCATATACGTGCATGTGTCTATATTTTATTTTTCAGAAAAGTCTTGGACTCAGAGTTGTGTGGTATTTTTAAGGCAAATGAATTCACTCTATCTGTGCTTTCAGTTAGCTGGCCAGGAGTCCATTCCAAACCAGAAACTAAGCAACTACTGCAGCAACAATATCCAACTGCAGAATTATTTGTTGAGGCAGTGTTGCACCTCTGCAGCATGGTTTCCACCAGATGGAAACTGGGTAAGCTTGTTTTTTCCTGGAACATGCTGTGGAGGTGCAGCCTAAGAGAACAGTGAAAGAATGATGTGTGCAGTTGTGATCCAGATGTTATTACATCGTCCCTTGTTCTCTTGCTCTCACCCTGAAAACATGGAGTAGAGGGCAAAACTTTGAGTATGCAAAAAAAAAGGGGAAAAAAACAGAGTGAAGGTTTTATGGTGACCCTTTCAGTTGGTGGCTTCCAAACCTTTCCCTTCACTTCTTTCCTTTCCTGCTGTCATGCTCCCCAGTTAAGAAGCATCTAGCACAGCACTCACTGCAAACCCTGCCCTGTTCTCTGAAGTGTGTTCCGAAAAGGGCATCCTACACTTGCTCTGCACTGTTTGTATTACCTTATCAAAGGCAGTAGTGATAACTTCGCTATTGTTAATGACAAGCACAAATCACTGTATTATCAAAGTTTAAATAAGATAGAAATGCCTCTGGAGTGTGGCTAAAACAAAGCATAGCTTTTGAGAAACTTAGTAAAAACTTGCTCAGTGGTTGCAGCTGCTTGGATAGAAAATGCTTCTGAGGTTGATAGGGATGAGTTCCAAACATCCATAACAGTAGCTTCATTTAAAAAGTAAGAAAGGGTAATTGATGTGTGCTGTTCTGAAGTGACAATCAACAGATCCAAGTTTAACTGTGACGTTACAGCCCTAGAGTTGTACTGTCTTATTCCTCATCGCCACTAGGTAACATTCTGATGACTATCTTATCAAGACCTTGGTAAAATTCATTTGGTGTTGATGTGAATGGGTGGTGCTGCAGAACTTTTTTGCTTAGGATGCCAAGGCAATTCAGTCCCATCCTGTGTGCTTCTGGGCTCAAGGAATTACCTCTCCCAGCTCAGAGGGACAGTTTTCCCCATGCAGGAGAGCACCAAGTGATGTAGTACATAGTGGCCACTAAGAATTCAGTCCATAATGCCTGAATCAAGACTGGCTCGAGCTGCCTTCTGTCAGAGAAAGATGGGACTCACATTCAAATGAGGATATGTAACTCTGAACAGACAGCTTCACCAAAGGGGCTGTTGAAATTCATAGGTGCAGGCCCTGGGTGAGGCCAAGGGAGATGTACATCAGTTGTTGGTTTGGTGCAGAGTTAAAGTTGTGATGCAGTGTCTGTTCTTGCTGACTGACTGCCTTCTGTGTTCTTGTTTGCAGGTTGCCTTTCCCTGCTGGTGACAGTGCAGGATGCTGAGCGTTATACCACCTTATTTGCCACTGTTGTCCTCAAGTGTGACTACAGCACCTCAGCACAGCTGCAGGACGTGGTAGTGACCTGGCGCTTCAAATCCTTCTGCAAGGACCCCATCTTTGACTACTATTCAGCCTGTAAGTATCATGCTTGTCCTCTGAAGAATCCCTCTTCAAATGGGAAAGTAGACTTACTGGGGGATACAGGCCTTTGACCTCTTCCTGTCCACAGACCAGGTCGGGTGGTGGTATTTCCCTGCACTCCAAGAAAAACCAGCGTCATGTCTGTGATTTCCTTTGCAATGCCAAGGCTTTATGATATGATGGCATAGAAGTCCCAGCCTAAGCATCTCATCTGACCTTCTTGTCATCAGCTCAACATGGCTCAGCCAATTTGATACGTGCCAGTCTTGGCAGCTCTACTTTATGCTGAAGCAAGTTTGAAAGCAAGCAGGAACTGGACTTTATGATTCCACTGGGGACCCTGTGGTTGGAGCTAGATACCCATGACCAGGTGTTACTGATTTTAGGAAGCAGAAGAAACACAAGCATTTTGTGGGGCAGAAAGACTAATAAAGAATAATATTTAGTACTGGTGGCAGCACTTCAAGTGCAGCCATTTTGATGTGTGCAGCCTTAAGTCAGGAAGATTTAAGATGGCTTGGAAACTGCATCCTGAGATGCATCAAACACAGTATACCAACTGGTCAAAAGAGGTGATGATCCTGCTATATTTAGCTTTGGTGCAGACTCACCTTGAGTAATGTGTGCTGTTCTGGGCCCCACAATTTAAGAAGCATGTAAAGGTCTTTGAATGCATCCAGATGAGGGCAACAAAGCTGGTGAAAAACCTGGAAGGCATGTCCCATGAGGAGCTGCTAAGGATTTTGTGTTTGTCTAATTTGGAGAAAAGGAGGCTGAAGGGCAATCTCATTTCTCTCTAGAGCTTCCTGAGGAGGTGGAGAGGGAGATGCTGAGCTCTCTTCCCTGGGATCCAATGGTAGGACTGGTAGGAATGATTCAAAGCTGCGCCAGGGGAGGTTTAGACTGGTCATCAAGAAGCAGGTCTTTACTGAAAGCATGGTCAAAAACTGGAATAGGCTTTCTAGAGAGGTGGTCAATGCACCATGCTTGTCTGTGTTTAGGACACAGTTGGACAGTGCCCTTAATAATTTGCTTTAACCTTTGGTCAGGCAGTTGGACTAGATGATCATTATGGGTCCTTTCAAAAAGAACTTTTCTTTCTTTTTTACTCCCTTTTTTCTCCCTTTTTTTCTCCCTTTTTTTCTCCCTTTTTTTTCTCCCTTTTTTTTCTCCCTTTTTTCCTCCCTTTTTTTCTCCCCTTTTTCTCCCCCTTTTTCTCCCCCTTTTTCTCCCCCTTTTTCTCCCCCTTTTTCTCCCCTTTTTTCTCCCCTTTTTTCTCCCCTTTTTTCTCCCTTTTGTTCTCCCTTTTGTTCTCCCTCCTTGTTCTCCCTCCTTGTTCTCCCTCCTTGTTCTCCCTCCTTGTTCTCCCTCCTTGTTCTCCCTCCTTGTTCTCCCTCCTTGTTCTCCCTCCTTGTTCTCCCTCCTTGTTCTCCCCTTGCCCTCTCCCCTTCCCTTTCCCCCATCCTCTCCAGCTCCTGTGTTCTCATAATCTCTGCCACTCCAGAGGCTCTATCTCTGTTTGCTTTTGAGTATTCCAAAGCAACTTTTCCTTGCTGGTGAGAAGCCATGTTTTGTTTTGGTTTTTTTTTTTAGTCAACTGAAGCAAACACACACACATTCAAGAGTTTCTCCACTGCTCTCAAGGGGATAGAGTCGGTCCTCTGAAATAACTTTTGGTGTCTTATTTGCTGGTGTGTGTTTGTAGCATACCAGGCTGGTTTAGCTCTTGGCCAGGACCCCTCTGATGACTGCAATGACAGCCAGCGCAAGGTGCGCATTGTCATCCAGAAGTATGGGCAGAAGGAGCCTGTGCTGGGCATCGACTACCAGCAAAGGAAGATCACCATTCAGAACAGTAAGTGACTTGGTAACCTCCCAGGCAAGGAGTCAACTCTCACTAAAGGTGTCCAAGATCTGTGCCTGCCAAGCAAAGAGAAGCAGAAACATAGCTAATGTCATCTGCACCTTACATATTCTATGAGGTGGCAATGAAGTAAGAGTTGTGTCCCCACCTGGCTTGAGGGTGCTGAGGGTGCTACCTCTGAGGCTGAACTAAGGATGCCTGAGCACTTTGCTGAAGAGTGCAAAAGTAAGATGAGGATCCCAGAGGCTAGAAAATTATTCTTTGGCCTAAGAAGTACTGTATAGTTTTCCAGGTGCATTATATGCTCCCTGCTGTCCCTGGGGAAATAGCTGCTTCTATTGCCAAAATAGTTGCTGGGACAGCTGGGACAATGGGAACAGTGATTCCCAAACCAGTATGGTTAGCAGCAGTGTGGGTATCTACCACCCAGTAGCATTCTGGTTATTTCACTACTCAAAGAACTAGTCCCACTTCTAAATAGTGTTGCTTTCAAGAAACACAAAGAAAAAAGAGGTTGGCAGTTGATGTTGTTTCCAGGAGTTCTCAGTGGACTCCAGAGGGGTTGTGTCGAGGTGATGGCTACACTTGAGAAGAGGGGAGATGCAGTAGTATGTGTCACTTGCAGGCAGAAGGCCTTCTTAGAGTGGGGCCTGAAAGCAGTGTCTGTGAGTCCCAAATAGCCCAGTGACCTCTCAGTATCTCTCCCACAGGGGCAGACCTTGTCATCAGTGAGGTGATGTGGTGGGACCATGGGGTGTACTACTGCGCTGTGGAAGCACCAGGAGACACCTCAGGTGATGCAGACAAAGAAGTTAAGCTGATTGTTCTCCGTAAGTGCCTGTGCTTTGTTGCCTGTTTGGCAGATACCTCCTCCTGTTCTCCTCCACCCCCACCCAGCTCTGGAGGCATGCTCCATAACTTACTATGCTCAGGTACATCAGGATCCTCTTTATCTCTTTTCTTCCCTCTTTTCTCTCTCTCTTCCCCACAGACTGGCTCACAGTACTCCTCATTGTTCTCGGTGGGCTCCTCCTGCTTCTGCTGATTGGAGTCTGCTGGTGCCAGTGCTGCCCCCAGCACTGCTGCTGCCACATCCCCTGTGTCTGCTGCCCAGACCGCTGCTGCTGTAATGAAGAAGGTGAGGTTCCAGCAAATGTGCTGCCATTCATAGCTCCTGTCAAGATAAAAGCTTGATGTGTGGAGTTTGCTGAGCTCCACTTTCTCCCTCCAATTCAGTGTCCATATAGACTGAAACATTTCTTTGGCCAGCACGACATCCATGACCAGCTTATCTGAGTTGAGAGGAGCTAGGGTACATGGAGCTGGTTTTTCTCCTCTGCATCCTACTTACAGAAGTTGCTCCTCACTCACACCTTACTTCCATCTTCTCTCATGTCATCCAGGGCATGATTGTCTTCCTTGTTTGAGTAGCTCAGGACTTTTATTCTGTCTTGTGGTTCATATGCCTGTGCACGTGAGGAAGGCAAGCAAATGCCTTCAATACTCTCCAAACTGGCCTGTATGTTGGTCTGAGAGGCAATTATGTAAAAAATTGAGTTTTCTATTTTGCTATTCATATTTTCTATTTTCATTTTACTTTCAGAGCTGCTGCTTCTGCAATAAAAAGGTTTTGTTTGTTTTTCTTTGGGGAAAGAAGTGAGGGGAAAGAGAAGGGAAAGGTGGCCTGTCTTGGTGGTTAATCCTGTAAATGCATTCTGAGGTTTTGAGAGTTGAGATAAACTTTATTGTGTGTCATTTTCAGCAGTAATAAAGATGCAGCAGCAAGACCCTTTCTCTTAATACGGCCATTTTTTGAATTTTGGCTACAAGGGTCCTATAACCCTCTCTGTCTCTGTTCCTGTAACTGAAATTTTGTAGCAACACGAGGTTGACTAGTGCCCCTGCAGCTTACACTATGTGACAGGAACCAAATGTAACAAACACATTTATTTATCACTGAAATCATCCAATTCTTCCTCGGATGCTACAGGGAGAGGACTTATGAACAAGGACCTCTCTTTGATTTCCCTTTACATGCAAAAGAGCTATTTGCTAAACCTTGCATGTTAGCAGGTTGTGAGAGTTCTAGATTTATGCTTAATTTCCTTATCCCTTGCAGAGAGAGAAGAAAGCACCCCTTGTATTGCTAAAAACAAAACCAAACACTTTCTCTGGGGGCTTCAAAGGCTGTCAAAATGTGTGCTGCTCAGAAAGCTGTGGAAATTTGGCAGAAAAATTAGTTTCCGTGAAGGTAGGGAGAGTTGATTAGGCCGAAAGACTCACACCCCCCAACATCCCAGTTCTCATCAAAAAAGGTATTCAGAATATGAGTGGGTTCTTTTTTGGTTTTCTGTGCTGTAGGAGATAATGGCAATCCAGACTGCTGCTGTTGTCTTTTCTGTCTCCTACTAAGGATGGATAGGGATTCTTGTGGGATTTCCAAACTTTGCCCTGCTCATGAGAAGAAGGCACAGACAAATCCAGCCTCCTTGACTGCCTGCTGGATTCTGTGGCTGTAATTTCCATCCCAGCTGCTGGCCCTCTTTATCTGCTTTGCAGGGGATTCCTGTGCCTGCTTGTGTCCTGTAGCACACCTTCTCTTCACTTCGTCCTGCCCTGACTTACTTTTCACACTCTAAGAAATTATCTCGAGGCCTTGAAAACCACAGGAGGAATCTTGAAAAGGACCTTTAGGAATAACAGTAGCACACAAGAAGAAATCCTCAGCTAAGCCCTAACGAGTTACAGTGTGAGCAGCGTATGGGTGTTTTTTTCCCAATTATTGGCCACTAGAGGGTATCCTAGATCTGCTGAACAGAGGCAAAAAATAATTCTGGGTGTTTTAAGTTAGGTCATTAACTAACGTGATTTTGAACTTAGTAATAAAAGAAGTTAATTGTTTGAGTAATTCAGAATTAGCCTACAGAAATATTAAACATGACCCAGGAGCAAGCCAATAATATTCCCCATGGAAATCTCTCAGAAAAGCCCACCAGGGTAAATATACGTATGGCCTCCTTCTATTCTTCCTTGTTCCTTTTTCTACTGTGGACTTCTACAGATGAATTGGTGCAAAATAGGATATGCTTGCACCTGGGTCTGACTAGGTAAGAATTTTTTTTCTATCATTAGATAATTGGCACAGCAGCTGTAAAATATGTCAAAGGTGAAGAACAAACTTTCTCAGCAGAGAGTAAGTGAAGAGACCATCACAACATTCTGCCCAAGTTTTATAGCAGGTAGGAGTTTTGGATTTAGGGTGAATATGACCTTCCTCAGGTAAGTATGTTCACTTTAAAAAGAGATCTGTAACTTCACTTCCATTGTGCAGATGAGGAGCCAGAGTGTATGTCGGGTTCAAACTGGAAGGGGAAGTATCTGGGGAAGGAAGAGAAGGTGAAGGAAGTGAAAGAGGTCCAAGTGGAATTCTGCAATTATTTATGTTTAGAGAGAAATTGTAGAATTACAGGGACAGGATGACTTTGGTCATAGTGACTGCCCTTATACCATAGGGAGGGTATCCCTGAGTTGGTATGCCCAAAGCTTCTGGACCTTTCACTTCTCAAGCAAAGACTGTTCAAAAGCCAGTGACATGCACTCAGCAAATTCTAGGACATTCTTAAGGTGATAACTGAAGGGATGGGAGAAGACGAGATAAGGCCTTTTCCTTTTTATCCTTTTGCATTTTCTTATTTCTCTCTTCTCCAAAGTTTGAAACCTAAACTGGATAAAAATCACTTCAGAAAAAAAAATAACAAGGTGTGTTTGGCATAAAATGCTTGAAAGCTGCTACCTCAGACCACAGTCCTGAAGAAAATGAGAGTATTAGGATTAAAACCCCTGACATTTACAGCTTTGGAATTCACTCTGGTTGGAGCCAGGCTGGGGAGTAGGAGGGAGTTTGGAGTGGAGAGTGAAGTGGATCTGCCTGAACTGTGGTGAAAGGGAAGGATGTGTTGAGAGGTGTGGTCAGTCCCTGTTTTGCTGCAAGTGGTGCTCTGTATAAATTCAGTGAAACAGTGAAAGGAGGACATGTTTAATAACTGGAGTGCTGTCTGAAGTGGAGAGCTCAGTCCCAAAGAGCATGCAGTCTAAGTGCTGCCTACTGCAGATGAACTCAGGGGACACAATTAATTGGAGCTTAGCTGTAGCCTGGTTTCTTGAAGGAGCAAGGCTTACACAGTCAACCTGTCTGTCTAAAATCCATTGGAGGGAAAGAGATAGGGGTTAATTTCATCTGCCAACTTCAACCAGATTTATCAGAGGGGTAAGGATCTCGAAGGCATTTCTATCTGTCTCCTGAAATGTACAGCCAGGAATGTCCTGTTCATGCCTGACCAGGGAAAAGCCTGCAGTAAAAGCCTGCCACTTATGAAACTCTGAAAAGACTTTCAGCTCCAGAGAAGACATATAATAGAAATTTTGCAAAGGTCTTGTTGGAGAAAAGCTTCATGAAGTAAAGAAACAGGCTTTGTAAGGCCTGGGGCTTGCAGAATTTACGTGCTCATAAATTTAAGTTTTCATTGTCTGTGGTAGAAGGAGTAAGTTTCTGTAAGATATTTTTAGGTATTCCCAAAAAAGAAGCAGCAATGAGCAATGATTTTGAAGACAGTGATGGTGAGGTTTTCTGTGTAGAGGGGGTGAGATGGAAGTGCTGAAAAAAGTGAAGTGGCATTGGAGTTTGACCCCACTAGTAGGGGTCTGGAGTCAGCAGTGGAAAAACAGTGAGGGGGAGAAATTTCCACTAGCTTTGATCTTTTGGCACACTGGATATTGCTGTTAAGAACAGGAAATTTAGTTTTTTCACCACTTTGACCGCACTGTCCTAAGGGATTTAATTTTAGCAGTCATGCTGAGGTAAATTGCAGAGAGAGACAACAAGAGTGGTTGAAATACTAGAAAGGGAGAAGCTGGACAGTGCATCTCTGAGTGCCCTATTTGTGAAACAGAGAGGAAATGATGGAGTATGGTGTGGAAAATATGATCTGAACTCAGCCTACATGGAGGTTGCAAAAAAATGGTCTTCTTTAGCTATGAATCAAAGCCAAAAGGGGAGAGGACCAAGCATAAGCTGAAAGTTTTAAGAGAGGGAAAACCGTGTGGTATGTCTTGCTCTATGAAACACTATTTCTCACCTTTCTGCGACTGTATTCATAATGACAGGGCAGGTAGAAGTCTTGCATTTGGTTTTGTACTGTATACTTAATCATAGTGCTATTTGCTCCCAGTTGCTAGAACTGTACCTTGAATGTCAGACAGTAGCTCTTTTCTTCTGTTTGAGGTATCTTTTTTAAGCTGTACAACTTTGTATTGGAATTTTATGTGCTCTGTTTTACTTCCGCCATAGGCTGGTGACAGCTTTTCATTCTATGGACTTCCTATATCTGATTGCATCCAAAGGCTACAGTCTATCAAGCAAAATAGTATGTGGTCTGCAATCTGTGCTCTGAGGATAGCTACTGTAAGCTTTTTTCTTCTCCTTTTACAGTATTGCGACGGCATCAGTTCATGAAGCAGGCTCAGGCACTTGCACCCTGGATGTCACACAACATGTTCTACGGAGGTGGTGAGAGGAACTCGCAGCCCTCTTCTTACCAGCTGAACCCTCTACTGCAACAAGGTGAGACCATGGGCATCATTTCGTGTGGAATTTAAGATGAGAAACAGTCAGGGCAGTTCAGCAGTGAGGCTTTAGCCTTTACATAAGAGAGAAAGATATTCCTAGCATGACAGCTCTGCTACAACTGCAGCAGTTTTGCCCAGGTGGATAAACACAGCCTATCCATCTCAGGTGTCTTGCTAGGCTCAGTGCTGGGTGAAGTAGTTGAACACTAACTAAGGTATATCTGTGCTACACCCCAGCAACTGCAGGGTAAACATACCCAGCTTATCTCCTTTTCATGTGGTAGAGGAGGGTACTGTCTCTTTGTTCTGCTGTGCTGGTCACGGTCAACTCCTTATAGCCAAAACTGACATGGCAAGTGAGCTGCAATTTGTTTGAGTTCTTATCAAAAGTCTAGTCTTCAAATGATTTAGGGCAAACTGCCTTCTGTGCAATAGATCTAGCCTGCATGCAGCAGAAAAGGAAGGGCTCTAATGAACCAGAAAGAATTTGCCAGTTTTTCTGCCCCCAAATCCCCTGTATTAGTAGTATTTATATGTGTGTAACTTTAATGAAGGAGAGAAGATGGAGTCTCTGAAGTCCTAGAGAAATAAATAATAAAATTTCTACTACAAGTAATATCATTTAATCACCTAAAGAAAGCAGATAAATTCAACATGACTTTTCAAATAAATATAATTTTTTTCATCTGAAATTAGTTTTTCATCACTTTTTTTACTGTGTCTGCCAAGTCTTGACTGTTGTTAGAAGAAATAGTTTGCAAACATCTTAAATGCTAGATTCAAGATAATTGAGTATAAACTTTTTTTAGCCTGCTGGTTAATTCTACAGTTACCGTTTTTCCTAGCCAGGGTAACTGTTTTCCTTAGGAATATCTGGTGACTGATCCACCATGATTTAGGCCAGAATGCGCTGAGTTTTCTCAAGGAAATTTATGTGCATATTGGCAGAAAACAGGCAAGTGAGTTCCTTGGGCAGTTTCTTACCTTGTGTTTTCACAGTCTTTGAATCTCCTGTACCGAAGTTTCCCTTAAATTTGTTTCAGGTCAGCTTTTAGAATTGTTGGGTAGAAGGTCGCTTGGTCTTCAGAGCAAGGCTACCACCAACCTCAGTCACATTAGCTGTGGCTTTGTCTAGTGCAAGGACAGGGATTCTGTGACTTCTTTGGGTAACTGTTTCAGAACTGGACCAGTGTCCTAGTGAAGAAACTTCTCCATTTACTACCTATATCTATACATACCTGTGTGTATGTTTGTGAGCATTTATATGTATATATATATATATACATTTCTTTTGCAGTATTGTCTTATTATTCGTCCAGTTGAATGAAATATAAGAGGAAACACTATGAAATTTTTTGATATTTTTAAAATAGAAATATCAATGCTATAGGAAAAAATGTTCCTCTCTATAAATACATAAACTGTATTTCCAAGTGTGCTGGATGACTTTGATTCCTGACCTCTGTGATGCCCAAAACACAGATAATGTTGCAGCTAACAAGTTATTGTTCTTTGCACCTTACCTCGTGTGGTCTGGATATGCTTCTTGCGATGCTTGAGACTCACAATGCTCTTGCAGTGAGGAGGAACAGGAGAAGAAAAGCTCAAAAGATACTCAGCCAGGATCAATAGTGTAGAAATTCCTCTCTTCATTGTTTCCCTTGACTTGCTTGTGTTCTCCTGTGCTTTTTATCCGTAGATGTGTCTCTGCAAAACAGTCTTCCAGTGGTGCAACCACAAGCTCAGATTTCCCATAACAAGGGTGTTTTGGATTACCTGGAGTCTGAAATCCAAAACCTTAAGTTGTCACAGCTCCGGCCACCCTCCCACCAGCAGCAGGCTGTGCAGCCCAGCTTGCTGTCCTCCCTGGGCTCCGAGATAATGCCACCTCCTCTTGCTGATCATGTCTCCTCCACTCATGGAAGCAGCAACACCTCACATCCACAGAAATCTGCCCGTACCTCCAGACCCCGAGACTCCGCAGCAGAGAACCGGAGGGAAAACCGGAGGTTGCCCTCACCTTTCGGCGGAGATTCTCACTCCGGCCAGAGTCGGGAGCCCTGGGACAGGCAGCGAGAGGACCGACCTCAGAGGCAGAGAACAGGTGGCTACAATGGCAGGCCTCAGCACTCGAGGCTGAGGGACGTGTCACCCCCACGCCAGGCTGAGAGGGGCAAGAGCAGCAGCAGCAGCTGCATTTCCTACCCCGAGGAGGCCAAGGAGCGCTCCGACCGCCATCGTGGCTGGCGGCAGGAGCCCGCAGAGAGGCGAGAATACCAGCACCACACTGGGAGGAGCAACAACTTGGGCCGGCGGCGGCACAGCTACTCTCCCCCTTCTCGGAGAGGGTCATGGAGCTCCTCAGAAGAGAAAATCCCTCTCCCAGTGACGAACCGCAGGCAGCGGCGCCGCCGGTCTCGGGAATGGCCAGAAGACAAACCTCCCAGTTACCGCTCGCTAGAAGTTATCCCGGGTCAGGACAAGAAGCACAAAAGCAGTGCTGGGCCACGCTCGGTGAGTCCAGCTGCTTTTTTGGCTTTTGGTAAGGGGAGAGGTGGGTTTTAAGGAGTGAAGGTGAATGTTTGTTGCTTTCTGCAGCCTGTTATCTTTCAAACAGAGGGCAAAGGAGCACTGGGTGCTCTGCACAGCTTGCCTGTAAAGAGGCTGCTGAGTTTCCTGCCTTCAGACATGTGTTGTGTGGTGACGGTGTGTTCAGGGGCAAAGTAAGCAACAAATAAAGTAGGTGCCCTACCACATCCCACACTCGATTATATATTATACCCTCTCACTCCTTTCCTTACCTGATACATTTCCGATTGAGTTAGAATATCTGTTCTGGAACTGCCTGGGAAGAAAGCACTGCCAGAGCAAGCAACAGTACTGAATATCCCTCTACAGCCCTCTCTGATATTTGTTCATTTCTTTTTTCTTTTAACATGATTCTCTGATTATCTATCTCTAATATTTAATTTTTATACTATCTTGGTGGTATTTTTAAGATGGTTCATATGGGAAAGCATCCAGGTAAGATGCCTAAGGCTACATGAAATAGACTGTAAGGTCTATTTGGGTGGCTGTCGTGGTGGAAAATGTATGATCCTCCAGGCCAGATGGAAGAGGATGGCTTGCTTGTTGGGGCTTCTGGGAACTAAAGCTGCATTATATGGTCACTGAACAGCTATTTTTCACAACACATCTTGTCTGTTTACACTGGAACTAGATTTCAGTTAGCAACCTAAGCATGAAAAGCTTCATAACCAATTGCTAGTCTCAAAGTTAGACATAGTAGTTGCCAGTAAAAACAGAAAGTTTTTCTAAATAAAAAAAAATGCTGTATCTGTTATCACATATATGTAGAATTTTGCCAGGTGAGAATCTTCTCAAAGTGCTGTATATTTTGAACATTACTAGTTTCCCTTCTGAGTTTTGGAAGGAGTGCAGTTCTAGTCTCATCTGGGATGTAGGAATGGTTTTGTTATGGTGCTCAGAGCAGGCAGGAAGACATATGATCTCTGTTAATCCTTCCTTGTCTCCCGAATCTTTTATTTTCTCTTACAGGACAGAGGAAGCTCCCACAGTGGAAGAAGCATAGTCATTTAATGCTAGTGCTGAAAGAACTGAGATTCCCATTGGACTCCTCTTAGCTTTTCTACTATGTGGGATGGGATGGCTGTGTTTGATTAAACAGACAACCAGTGAAGATACAGATGAAGCACCTTCCCCTTCGACTTACAGCTCTGAAGAATCTATATCTGTATCTAGCAATACATAGCCCCTTTTTATTCTTGCTGTAATTTGCAAACGTAGGTTTGCAATGGGGTGTGCTATTTTTTTTAGTAAATGGTGTATGCCCAGTCTTCAAAGAAATACCAGTTGTCTTTGCTAGGTGCTCTGGCACTGCCAGAAGCTCAGTCTGTAGTGTGCTGATCCTTTGCATGCCAGTTACTGGGAATGGCTGCAGTGATCACAGAGCTGTACAGTCACAGGACAGTATAATAGTTTAGATTGGAAGAGGCCTCTTGAGATCATCTGATCCAGCCTCCTGGGAGTTTGATGTAAGAAAGCACAGCATCTCTTTTCTAAAGGCTCTCTGTTGTGCTTCAGAATGTGTAATTTTTGCTGCTTCTGCCTGGTTGCTCAGCATGTTTGGAACAGTTGCTTCCTTTTGTGCCCAGTAAGCCTCTCTCCCAAACAGAAGAATCACAGTGTTGGAAGGATGTTTGACTGCCTTAATAAGAGCTAACTAGCACGTCTGCAAATTGCCAGCTTATCCGCCCTGTACTGGCTGAAACAGCCTGACCCATTTTTAGCTTAGACCTTAATTCCTTAAAAGAGACTTGTTCTAGCCTTTAACCCAGACTTGAATTTATTTGTAAACTTAAAGGGCTAAATTTACCAAGATTTGGCCCTCTCCCCAGCGACTGAGTGAAGTATGACTATTGTGCCTCACACCATGGACCAGAATTTCCTTCAAACTTGGAAGCGTGGCTTTGGTGGATATATCTGTAAGCCATGTACTCTTTTCCATACGTTTTGTACACCCTTTGCACTCCATTCCATGTATCATATACATGGGGTGGGGTAAAGAGCTCTGAAGAAGTCTTACAGTCACTCTTTTTACCATTGTCCTTGATCTTTACTCTGAAAAGCTCTGCATATGTGGTGTATCTGATCTGCAGCTAGATTGCAGGGGTTTCTCATCTCTTACCTTGCAATTAGACACAATTTCTATATGCTCTGAGACCAGTTGCAAAGGAGAAGAACTGGCCATTTCTTCTTGATGTTACTCATTCACTGTTTTCACTTAAAATGTGCTGGAAAAAAGAAGTTTTCTGAATGCTGTCTGCTTCCACAGGGAACTGGCTTGCCAGAGGCACTTGTTGGATTCAAGATACTCAACTGTTGTCAGGAAACTCTTGGAGCATCTTGTGAATTATTTTGTAACCCATGCACTAGAGATTGGCCGGTATCAATAACTGTATAGCTTTTTTTCCCAATCAGTGATGCATACGACACTTGCAACAATTTTTTTTTTAATGTCCTTATTACCTATGCTTTCACTTGGAAGACTGCCTAGGAGAGACTTTCACTTTGCCTACCTCCTTTTTTTTTTTCTTTTCTTTGGCCAATTTGGGAAATACTACACTTGGAGCAAATACTCCTAGCTGGATATCCGATGCAGTTGCTGGTCAACTAAAGGCTACTACAGTGTTCTTATTTTTCTACAGTTTCTTATTACAATGCTTATTTGTAATTCTTCTGTAAATAAGATAAAGCTCCTGACAAAGCAGGAGGACCCACTAACTTATCTGGTTAACTTTGTTTCAGAACTAGAGGCCTACTTTTTGAAGACAGAGGGGCTGTTTGCCAGGAGTTGATGAGTTGCACAAAAAAGAGCTAAAAGACTAACTCCAGAATTTTAATTCAAGACAGGAAGGCTGTATTAAGCATAGTGCTGTCTACATTAAACTCAAACTGACCCAGGGGTTACATCTGAAATACAGGGATTTAAGTGTTTTTTGCAGAATTTGCAAAGCCATTACCACTCTTTCTCAGCCACTGGCTCTGAATAATCTTTATTCTTATTTAATGATATGCTGAGGATTTTATGTACCCCCTCTTTCATGATGGACTGGTATTTTTAATAGTTAAGAAGAGTTTAGGGTGATTGCAGTGAAAGAAAACAATATGATGCTCCTTCTTCCAAAACTGTTGTCCTGTTTTGACTCTTAATATTGCCCCCTGCTGACTTTTAGCAGATACCCAGTGCCTTGAAGTTTCTGTTTCTTCAGATTCCTTGTGAAGTCTGAAGAGTTTTTTTATTTATCACACTTGAGCGCCTCTTCAATCACTTTGTTCATATGTATAGAAACAAAATTTCTTTTGAGGGAAAATTCACTGTATCTCAGTCTTTATTTTGTAAGTTCTTAAATGACGACAGAATTAGATCTAGTTATGCATCAGGGAAGCAAAAATGGTACTAGGTTTACTATTCCACAGAGCACTGTGGTTTGGAAAATATCAGTTAGTGGGCTGTGAAATAATGAAAAAGGAAATCTACATATGCATACCTTGTAACTGAAGCAGACAAAAAAGTGGGAACGAAATAGGTTTTGCTTTGAATGCTTATTTCTATTTTTAATTGGCTATAAATGAAAGCTGTTGTGACAGCACTGCACAATACTATGTGGACACTTTTTCCAGTCAGATTACAGGGTCTTTGACTTCTTAAAAGAGAGAGAGAAATGAGCAGGTCAAATACTGCACACTGAAAGAAGTAACAGTAGGAAATAACCTAGCCTCATTCTTTTTATGTTGCAATATATTCATGCTTAATTTTTCAGTTATTCTAACAAGCTGATATTCCTATGTCAGCCCATTTGTTATGAAAAATCTTGCATATGTTTCACATATGGGAGTTACTGCCATTCTTGACTTTTGTTCCTTCTGTCATGAAGGTAAAGGAATACACCTTACCCCCAGTAATGAATTTTGTCTCAGATAAAGTGCCTTGATAGCCACTGTAGTTACCCTAATTTAAAATAATAATGTAGTGAGTAAGTGACCATGCCACATGTGGCAGATAAGAACACCCGTGCTGCTCCTGCAGGCTGCCTTCCATCTTAGACTAGGGATTCCTAAGAGAGATAAAAAATCATGTAATTTTTCTTTGATTAAGAAAAGACCTGCAATATCTGACTTTCTTGCTTATTTGCAGAGCACCCTGCCATTCCAGAATGCCCTTCCAGGAACGGAGGGCAAGGGCTGCTTCTTGTGTAATCACTGATGTGGTCTTGGCAGGTACCCCTCTGGCAATTTAAAGTGCTGAAATGCTCAGTTGCTATCTCTGGGATCATACCCATTGTAGCACTGGCTAAAGTTAGACTGACTTCAGGGGAGGGGGGAGTTGCCTTGTGTGATCACAACCACAATGCAAACCTCTCCAGTGGTACCTATTGCTACTCAGGTAGCTGTGTCCCATCTGTTCTACCTCCAGCAGCACATCAGTTTAAAACACTCACTTAATATGGTTAGAGCCTTCCATTTGTTGACCTGATGTAGGAGAGAGATGACACTTGAGGTTCTGTTCAATTAAGCAGTGACTCTTCATGCCTTATTTCTACTAAGTTTGATACCTATAATATGCGTTGTGCTGGTCTTCTGAATATTATTCCAGCTGTAAAAGCCGATGATAAATGTGTAGATTCTCTTCAATGACTGTCAAATGTATAATTAAAATATATGAGAGCTTTCAACCAGTTGCTCTTGTGTGTTTTCCTAGAGGATAAATTGCTTTTTAGTGTTTGCAGAAGTGGAGCTGAAGATTCTCTGTTCTTAGTTTTGGAATTAACCTTATTACATGTTAGTAAGAATTTTCTTGTTATTTTTTGCACAAAAATGCAAAATGGTTTGAAATTGGTCTGGTATTTTTTATGATTCTTCTTATTTGGGGATAGTTTTTTTCAGTGTGAAAGAAGATAATTTGTATAAATACCAAAAGACTGGGAAAATATCTGGGAAACCATTGCCTTCTCTCTTTTATCATGTAAGACTCACTGTAGCAATCTCCTGTCTGCCATGTCTGTAAAATGAGAGTGCTCACTTTTTGGTTCTGAATTACTTTGAGCTCCTTAAGAAGAAAAATCTTCTAGAAATTTTGTTTAGCTAATAAATGAAGACATTGGTTGAGCTTTTCACACTTCCCACATGTCGGTCTCGTAATAAATAAGCGGCTGTCATAAGAATGGAGCTCTGTTGGGCTTCACAGAGTAGGTTTGATTTATGCCTCGTGTCCTCCCCACTGCCCTTAGCTCATGTCCATTGTAGCTCAGTGTTGCATGCAGCTTTTCTGTATCTTTCCCCTCCTGCTCTGCGGTTCCGTGTGCCAAGTACAGGTGTTGGTCTGACTGAAGATCCAACTGGGCACTTGGAATTTGAGCTATGGGAAAACACGCCCTACGGTGGCAATGCAACCACTTTCTGACTGGGACCAGGTCCCCAGGGAGCCTGGGGAGGAGTTACCGTAGAATTATAAAATGGTTTGGGTTGAAAGGGACCTTTAAAGATCATCTTACCCACCCTGCCCCTGCCCTGGGCAGGGACATTTTTCACTAGATCAGGTTGCTGAAAGCCCCATTCAACCTGATCTGGGGGGCTTCCAATGATAAGGGTCTTCACAACTTCTCTGGACAACCTGTTCCAGTTTCTCACCACCCTTATCATAAAGAATTCTTCCTTATATCCACTCTAAATCTACCCTCTTTCAGTTTCAAAATTCTTTCCCTTTGTCCTGTCACTACCGACCCTGGTAAAAAGTCTTTGTCTTTCTTTTAAGCATGCTTTAGGCACTGAAACACTGCAATAAGGTCTCCCTGGAGCCTTTTCCTCTCCAGGCTGAACAACTCCTTCTCATAGAAGTGTTTCAGCCCTCTGATTATTTTTCATGTCCCTCCTTTCGACCTGGTCACATAGGTCTGTTCTGGGCTGGAAGCCCTGTAGCTGAAATGCTCCCCTTGGGTAAGTTATGACATCTGTCTCAGAGGTATGCCCACCTCATCAGCCTGTGCAGAAAGACTTGGGCATGGGGAAAATGTGTGGAAAGGGTGGCATTTGGTTAATGCATTTGTTGGAAATGGAGGGTAAAATGCCACAAGTTTCAACTGTCAAGAGCAGTGAAGTTACAGCACAGACCTTCCCACAGGAACAGTGGGAGCAAAACCCAGCCCAACTCTAGCTCCTGTTAATGTGGAATTTGGTCAACTTATGAAAGGGGTCTCTATGACATGGTTGCCTGTGAAATTAAGGGGCTCAGTGACCCAGGAGTTGACTTCCATGTCTCTTAGGCTCAGGTCAGACTGACCCTCCGTTACCAAATCTCAATAACAGGTCCAGAGTCCTGCACTGCTTCTTGCCTGTCCCACTGAGATGGATGTGCTTGCAAAAGAGCAAATGGGGAAACAGAGCAGGACCTTTGCCCCCCTGCCATCACTATATTAGCTCTGCACAACTGCTGATGCCTCAGATGAGCATCTACCTCAGCTTCGGCCTGAGAAGGAGAGAAGAGACAGGACAGGTAAGAGCTAAATTCTCTGTTCTGGGTGGTATGGACTTTGTGACTGGTCTATCTAGGACACAGAGAAGTAAGTAGAGGTCGTCTTCTGTTTTGCTCCATTTCTTATTGGAAGCCAAAGTGTGAGCCCTTCTCATTCTCCATAGCCAGAAACATCGATGAATTGGAGGAGGGTAGGAGTGCCTGAGGTGACATAAATTGAAGATGTGTGACAGATGCTCCACAAGACCCTCCTAAGAGGGTCAAGCCTATGGTAGGGATGGCAAACTTTCACTTCTGGAAGATACACAACCTTTTCCCAGCTGCCTTCGCCACAGGGACCACAGGCTCTGAAGTGGATAAGATGCTCTCCATATGCTCATGGAAAACAGAATTATGTCTTTTATCTGCAAAGGGACGAAGTGGCTCTAGGATTAAAAATCAAGGAAGGGTGGTAGTGCAGCCCTTTAATTTAGGGGATAAATCAAGTTTAATTTATAAAGATTTTTAAAGTACACTTTGTTTGAAAATCTTGTTTAGATTTAATGTCATCATTTCAGTGTACCAAGTACCAACATTTCAAAAGTTCCTCTAATTCTGCCTTTTAAAATAGAATAAAGTAGATTGGATGAGGTTTGTCTTGCACGTATTAATTTTTGAGGTCTTGTTCTGCCTGATCTATCATCTGCTTCATTAATCCCAGTGTGGAAAAGACAAGAGAACCTGGTTGGGTCTTTCCTCAACTAGAGCAAGACAAAATACTCAGATCACTGGGTCACTCAGTTGATCATTGTATGTGATGTACTCACTAGCATGTTGTTCCTTAGAGCAATTTACATTAAAAAAAAATCAAACACAAAAATCACACATTATGTATTTTTCAGTTTTAACTGCGTGTGGAAGAAACCAATTCTGATCTCTGCTAGTTTTAGTGGTTCACCCTTAGGATGGAAAAAGGAATTTTAACTATTGCACAGAAGTAACTTTAACTGTCACTTATTTCTTGGGGCTCTAAAAGCTATACTTCAAGGTATCCACCTTATAATATGTATATATGTATACATATACATATACACCTTGTGTATATGACTATACACATAAATGTACACTTTCATTTTTGTACTATGTTTTCCTCACTTTTTCAGAAGAAATGCACCATGACCCTCCTTGTCCTCTTCTTCATTTATTGGTTAGGTCTGTTGCAGAAATCTATAGTGATTAACAGACATTTTTAATTTTTTAAAAAACAACCAAAATATTGTATGCTGCCTCCAGCAGGTCTCTTGGTGTGGAGAACACAACCAGTACTGTGAGCCATGCTGCAATCCAGGACATTGATGATAGCTCTGATTCTGCTCCTTGGCACCACTTTCCCTGGTAAGTCTAAAAAGCTTTTCCATCTGCCTTAAAGAATTCTGACCCATCCACAGAGCAGGACTGAAGGCAAATAACACAGTTCAAGACTATGAGTATATGGTGATTAGCAGCATGAAATAAGACAGCAGTCAATGAAAATTGTTCATACCTGGTGCAAATACTCTGCCATGTATAAACTATGATATAGCTGCCCCAAAATGAGTCATGCTAGCTGGGTGCTGCTAGAGCAAATTCTGGGGCAGGTTTTGAATCTCAGAATTTCAATTGTCTTCCCACTGTGCTTGGGGGAAGTTATCTGAAACACAAGTGACTAGAGAGACCTCATGACTTTTTGCCTCCTCTTTCTCAGAAGTGCACTCAAAGTCCGTCTTTGAGAAAGACCGTCGTGACTGGTTAGTCATCCCTGATGCAATTGCATCCTACATCTATGAAAATGTGAACAAGATGTCCCCTAAAGTTGGTCAGTTCTTGGCGGATGCTGCCCAGACTCCAGTAGTTGTTGGTTCCAGGTACGGAAAGATATTCTGCACTAGCACTGCAATAGGAAAGGGAGAGGAAGGACCGACAGAAAGGACAGAAAGAACAGATTAATCAAGTATCTATACAGGAAGACCCAACTGGTGTAATCAGTCAGCAAGAAAAGCCTGATGTGACTACAGTGGGAGCAGGGTGCTGGAGGGTAGAATGGGATTAAGTGGTTTCACATGGAAGTGCAACCTCTTCCCAGGAATGGTGCACACTGAACATGACAGTGCTTGTGAGGATAGCAATTACTGTTCTTTATACATGGGGATTGGGGGAAGGAGCCACTGCTGCTGTGCTGCCTGGGAGGGGCTGAGTGCTGAGGCTGCCAGGAGACATTGCTGTCACTCAACCCAAATCACAGAATTGCCTCTAGCTGTAAATACATACTCCTCAAAGACGGGGAAATGGTTTCCTCCCAAAAGGAAAAGCATGGTGATTGAAGAGACATTTTCATATGACTCAAGACAAACACATACTGCCTATTCTTGTATTCTGGAAAGCCCCTCTAGGACTGCTGAGGATCTTTGCATTCTCAATGACAGTGTGACAAGTCCAGAAGGCAGAGATTACCCTCATGTGTTTGTGTATTTTACCACATACACTGTCATCTCCTGCAGGAACTTTCTCATCAGAGAGACAACTAAACTCAGTATACTGGCTGAACAGCTGATGGAAAAAATAAAGAAACTGTGGTATTCAAGAGTCCAAGGCTACTAGCCAGATGAAGAGGAGTCAGTGTTTCCTGATGGGAATTGGTAGCACCCTGCAGCGTCCTCTTTCCCCTCACCTCCACAACTGAGAAAGATCAGTCAATAAGACAGAATCAAGCTCCTCCTAATGCCACTAGAGGGAACCCAGCTTCAGAGACCAAAGGATGGAAGGCATCAGCTGAAGTGTCCCCCAAAACCAAAACCCACTGCTGGGTGTGGGGAAGGCAATGAGATTGTAGAGCTCTTCTGTAGCCAAATCCTGAAAAGTAATTCCTCCTGAGTGGCTTGGCCATTGCCCTTCTAATAAAAAAATGTTGGTTGTTACACTTCCTTAAGTTTCCTGTTTGTATCCACTGTTAGAAAATCATATCCACTTTAGCACCACATTCCCCTGAGAAAGCAGTTAATTCACAAGAAGTTGCTGCAAGCAATGTTAGCAAACCCTGACCACAGGTGTATTTAACTCAGCTTTGGTTCTTAGGTGGGTGGGGGCACTACATCAGCATCTTTCAGTGTAGCCAGAACGTGGCAACCATAACCTTACATCAGGAAAGATCATGAAATGTTGTGCTCTTTGGTTAGGTAAGAAGTAAGTAGGTCCACCTGTATCAAGTGTCTGAAGATTGCAGATCAATTGGGAAAACAAGTGCTAGTAAACTGAACTGCCCATCAATCTGAGCAGGACTTTTAAAGTATATTTCATCAGCCAGCCAGTGAAGCTACTGAACAGCCTTTCCAAGACACACTGGAAAGGCTGTTTAGTAAGAGGAAAATTTCTCACTGTCTTAAGTTGGAAGGTGATCTGTTTATGAGTGAGGCATCTATGCCTAGGACAGTCTAGGAAGACCTGGCAGGATCTTTCCAGCCTTGGGTAACTGCTTCATCTCATATGCCCACCAAAGATAAAGATATCCATCTACTTCATTATTAAGCAAGCAGAAGTAGGCAATTTGACTGAGATCATGCTGGTAGACTGTGTCAGAGTCTAAACCAAAACTTTGCTAGCCTGAGATTTAGGAGTCATGTGCACTGGGGCAGAGCTACTGTTTAAGAGAGCATTGCTACAACTGGCCAAAGGAGATTTGCTTAATTACTACAAAGCAACACTACTTTGTCTTAAGGAACATCTTGACACATCCTCATTGTGCTCTTCAACCTAAAACTTTATTCTGCTCCAGAATTGCCCTTTTAGTTAACTGTCAGAGATTGAAAGCACCCATAATGGCCCTCACCTCAGACCCTCATCCATGTACCCTACCTTCCAGCCCAGGAACCACATCTGAGCTCAAGCTCCAGGCACTCAGACCTGTGGCTGGTCCTTGCTGTTCTGACTTACTTATTGGTGGGTTTCCTTGCATGGGTGCTGGACCTATGCTATAGGTAGCCTTGTACTGTAGCCTACTGGCCCTATGCTATAGGTAGCCTGTCTGTACTTCCTGGATGGAGCTTGCTTTAGCCTTGGCTCCAGACCTGCCTCCTGCTGGTCTCAGTGGGCTCCCTGAGATGGAGATGGCTTGTTAGTTTCTCTTGTCTGGGACTGTTTAAGGACCCTGCCCCAGTTACTACCTCAGCTCTGCTTAGGTACAGTGGGACTGTGCCCTGGCTGGGGGTGTCACTACCAGTGATGTGGTCTCTGCTATCTCTTGGCTAGCCCCCTGGCTTGGAACATCCTAACTCATGCTGCTCCCTGGCACTATTTCTAGATGGTCAAGTAATCAGCAGTTGAGTAGGGGAAGCAGAAAAGCCCAAGGAGAAACTGGCCAGGGTCAGTGTTTAGCCCTTCTCAGGGAAGTGTACAAGAGAACAAGGGATGAGATGAGGCATCACAGGGAGGAGGGAGAAGCAAGAGGTTGAAGGAAGATAAGGAAGTGGCAGCAACACCTCTAAAAGCTGAGTGTGTTTCCTCAAGGTTTTCGTTTCCCCCCAGTGGGTTTGACTAAGGACTCAAATAACTGACAGAAGGCAAATTAACAGATGAAAGCCATATTCCATCTGGTACCTCTGTGACAGTCCCCCTCTAGCATTAGTGGTCATATCATTGATGATCTGACTGCACAGACTCCTAGAGCTTCATTTTAACCTCTTCTCCTCATTTTACAATGGTATTTGACCATTTCAGGAGACCAGGCTTTGCCAGGGTCATGTTTCAATACTTCCTATTGCTTGAGTGGCACTGGGGGGAAGAATGTCCTAACCTAACAGTAAGGCTCTTTCTCCAACCTGAAGTGCTGAACACTGAAAATGTACGTGTCCACTTTGTTTCCCAGTGATCAGACATACTGCCTACAGTACCTGATTCTCCAAAGCTTCCATTGACCCAGTCTGAATTTTCTCTCCCATGATATTTGCTGCTGAGAAGATTTTCCTTAAGCACAAACTTGAACATCTTGTAGTTGTTGTCCTGTTGGAGCAATATATTAGGGTATTAACACAGGAGAAATGAGTCCTCTGTGTTTTAGGGTTGTTTAGTTGTTGTTTTGGTTTGGCTTTTTTTTGTTATTATCAGTTGGATCATCTATCACTATAAACTTAACTGTTCACATGGAATAAAGAAAATCTCATTTCACGTTTTCTCTGTCTCAGCAGCTGCTTGGTACCATACGTTATCAAAATGAAATCGGTGTTCCCATGCAGAGCAGCAAGTTCTTCCATTTCTGGTTGCTTCACCATTTCTAAAGATTTCTTTATTGCTGCCTGTTTTACTTAGACTGTCTGTGCTTCCCTGGTCACACATGAATGCAGACATGCATATGTATTATGTAAATAAACCTGTATTTAGAAGGTTTAGAAGAGCCAGTTGGGGCTGATAAGAGTGTTTACCAGGTGCAAAATACAGAAACTTCAGCTCTTTCTGCTACAGAGATAATTTCCTATCTGTTTTTTTTTTAATCTGCTCAGTCTTTGTCTCTTTTTCCCCAAATACAACTCCTGCAGAAGAAGCCCTGCTGCTTAAATCCCCTCCTGCCCCAGGGAAGAATTCAGCATTTGGAGTTTTCTCAGGACAGAGCTTATTTTTTGGCATTTCAAAAGTATTTCTTTCTGAAAGAGCAAGAAGAATGAATTATTTGAAAGAATTTGCAGTAAGATTTTGGCATCCAGGAAATCGTTGCTTCAGGGTTTTTAATCTATTTGCAAGCACTGCCAAACAGTGTAGGAAAAAGTCTGGAAATTATAGAGGGATCATATTGCATTTTGAGCCTGCTCTGTGTCTTCATCAGTGCAACCCAGTGGCAACCCATTTCTGTACTACATCACCACTTAGCTGGAGCAAAGCAGAACCTGCTATGAATTTCATGCTAAAAATGAACAAGGTTTGATATTTTGTTAAATTCACTTAAGTACAGCCCTTTTGTTCTGCAATATAACCATCAGAAAATCCAG